>CAJGYO010000005.1:6431728-7031728 GCA_904845875.1 Miscanthus lutarioriparius
CCGTCCTCTATACACCACCACGGTTGTACCTTACGCATTCCGCAACCTTTGCTATGTGGCGGCGCTTGAGTCATGACCTCCGTGCCTAAAAAAGGATGGTGCGTTGTCCCCTCCATGAAGCAGTTCCTTCAAAATGATGCCGATTAGTGGCGCCGTTGATAGCACGCACCCGATCCCTTGGCCCTGCCATCAAGCTCCTATAAAAGCGCCCCTCGGTTTGCCTCTTCGATCACCGCAAGACACCCTACCATCAACACTAATCACCCACATAAAGACATGAAGTTTTAACCAGTTCCAACAATTGAAGAAGAAGCCTAGCGTAAGGGTTGCAAGCCATAGAGCACCTAAGAAGACATCAACAAGAAGGTGGAGTACATCGGGGAAGGAAGAAGTGGATACGCTCAACATGTGCCTAGATGAAGAAGAACTCGCCATCACCATCTTTGCCTTCCTAATCCCTCCTCTAGTGGGTGCAATAATCATCATATATCCTTGTAATGCACCCGTTACCATATGGGAAGCCCTAGCTGCCCATGTAATCAAGAAGCATGCAATAAGAATCCTCGATTTATGTTGGCAACTAGGACATTTTGAGATTTTGTAGTTCAAATCCTCAAAAAGGGAAAACAAAATATGGCATGGCCATTCTTGCCAACAACCGTTGTAGGCGATGTGTTTGGTATGCAAAATCTTAGGAAACATGGCAAGCAAAGATATGCAACACATTTTGTAGCATCTTGGTAAAAAAGCCACCTACTTGGTACACTAAGTGTTGGGAAAATATGGAGTTGTAAAGGAACTTAGAGTGTTGGTTGGCACTAAATGATGCCTATTTAGGGCAATAAATTAGTACCATCTTATTGGAAAAACGATTGATGGAGTTGGACTCAAACAATTAACACACAAATTCAACACACAACATTAGGTGTGACTATGCTATAGGTGGAAAGAGTACCAATTACATCATTCTCCACGGTGGAAGGCGTCTACACAAAACTATTTGAAGTGGGGGGCTCAAGCAGTACCTCTAATAGTGCCAAAGCATTACAATACTGCTGGACTACATATTAGGCGGACATCAAATGCACTACACTATGGGTACATTTTATTACTTGTACAATAACCCTTAAGGGGATACATTTGGACAGATTAGATTCATTCCACGAGAGGCGATGTGGCCACTCGGATCATGCTTCGACTGAGGAACACTTTGGAAGGATGGCATGAGGCGAGGCGACATCCCAGGCAATGGCTGAGTGGGTGCAAGGACCCCTTGATCACCTGACTCCTTATTAGAATTTGCTTGCGAGGCTTTAGCCGGGGAAGACACAGGTGGCCCATGCACAATCGCTGCTTGGATTCTTTCCACTGGTGCAACTGGGATTCCTTCTAGTATGGGGCACTCCCTCTCTTGCAAAGCGAGGGCCCTTCTTTTCTTCTTAGTGACAAGGTACAAATCCTTCAACTGTTGAGTATGTCGGTCTTGACTGCTTGAGGGCTTCAATTGATGCAACTTCTTGGCTCTCTGCTCTAGTACTGTGCCTTAGCCTCCATAAGCTTGCACTTCAAGGTTTCTGATTTGCTTCTCGGCACCCTCTGCTCTCTCTGAATGCACTTTCTCGAGCTTGGTAGCTTTGCCTATCATCACACTTATCTAGGGAAAGCAAATAGTTAGACATGAACGCCATAGTTGGGTCACCTTGTTGTAATTCAAGCCCTTGGAGGTCCTCATTCGAGCTTCCCATATAGGGCTTCTCCTTACCAAAGGGGAAAGAATCTCATTGGTGTTTGACATATCTGCCTCTCATAAATTTGGCATAGGTACCTCAAAGCCTTGCGAAGGCAACTTGGTAAGTGTCCTTGAACCCGGAACCCGTGGTAGACACTACCCATGGTATTGTGTTAGGAAAATCCTTACTTGCTCCGGCGTAGACGCTCACCTCACACCGCTTGGTGCCATCTTTGCTCATATTCCACAACGTATTACGGGTGGTCCATAATACCTAGCACAGGTCATTGTTGCATATAGAAGCTTGGAAACCAGCCGTGTTCAGCGGTAGCTAGTGGTCCGATCTTCCTCCGCCATCTGCAAGGCAAAGAAGGGGATGTCATGTTTTGAACATATATATGAAATGGTAGGATTTATGTAAATATGGTTATACCTCTCACCTTGTTAACGCCAAAGGACAAGAGGAAGAAGCGTCTTATACTTATGGCGAGTCGTTTATTTTATGAGATCATATAAAGGGGAAAAACAATGGGGCTTGATAGAAAAGCGGATCGATTAAGGCATGGTTCAAGTTTGAGGAATTCATCTTTGGCACCTTATTTTTATAGGGACAGAATAACACTTTGTATGCACGGTAACACAAAGATCTTATTTAATGTGGGGGCTATTTAAATGCGATGTGGGTGCCTCTGTGAAGTAGGATGGGCGGTGGTGAGGTGACGTTTTTGGAAGTGGTTGTTGGGCACCTAAGGGCGTCTCCAACATCTAGCTATTTGGCTACCTACTATGACGCGGGCAGGGGGAAAATAAGAGAGGGAGTAATCACTAGTAACGAACAAATAGATGAGAAGCGAAGCATGTAAGTCTGCTATTACAAGAATGTATAAAATAATCTTGATATTTTCTCTACGCCTATGTAGCTAGCACTATTGTGGATGTCCTAAGGGCATGCTCCACCGAGCATGGGCATGGGCGACCATTGCCTAGGCATTTAAGTGTTTATATACTCATGGTTACCCTACATAGGACAAGGCGTGCTCAAGGCTTTGATGGGCACGTATTTTTTTGCTTGGTTGGCAAGGACACGAGGACATGTTTTGTAGGCGTGCTCAACGCTTTGTGGGCAGGGCCTTTTGTTGCCTGGTTGGCAGAGACGATGAAGGACATGGCTTGTGGTCCATAACCTAAGGATGTTATTTATTGTGGAGGGCTTTTGCACCGATATGAGTGGCATCGTGGAACCTGTTACGCTTTTGCTTGAAAATAAGCGACGATTCATCAGAGTTGCTTTGATTTGTTGTGAGAGAAAAATATTGTTACTGTGGCTGAAAATAAGCCGACTTATAGAGCAAACCGAACAGGCCGGTGAAGTGTGATGGACGGTGGTGAGGTGACATATGTGGCGGTGGTTGTTGGGCACCTAGGGCATGCTTCATTAGTCATGGGCGTCATGCCGACCTTTGTCTAGGCATTTAAGGGCTGTCACGTTGATGGTCACCCTACATAGGGGACAAACATGCTTGATGCTTGATGGGTACACCCTTTGTCGCATGGATGGCAAAGAGGCGTGACAGAGGCTCACATGGTTCATGGTCATGCCTTTAGTGGCTTGGGCGGCAGCGAGGTGACAACATGGTGGTGGTGTCGTGTAGATGGCCATATACCATTTATTTACCCTCCCATTGTCTTTGTTAGGACTGTGTATGCTATGCTACTTAATAAACTCCCTATTATCGCTGTAGTTATTTTGAACCATTGGTCATACTAGCAGTGCTTTTTGTTTCGAATAGGTCGAGCGTTAGAAGAAAATTAATATTTATTTTTTTGAAGCAAACAAGACGAGTAATATTTTAAATTTTGCAACAACTTTGTTTCCTAACATTAATGCATAACTTACTTAAACAAATACAATCATGTTGTGTTTATTGCAATTAAGTGTAGTCTGAATTTTTATCTTTGACATCTATATAGACCTTTAAGGCCCCCTTTGGATGGCATGAGAAATAGAGGATAGGAATAGGGAAATGTAGGATTGAAGGTGGCATGTTGTGTGAATCTTATGGAATGAATCCTATAAAGAATTTATCCTCACCGTGCCTTTTGGTTCACAGCAAACTCTTCTCTCATTTGCTATCTATATCTATACCTAATAATAAAGAGAAAAATTTTCACCCATTTTTTCGTCCATCCATTTTTTTCGGTCCGCCTCAGACTAACTACCAACATCACTCTTTCTATTAGCTCACTTACTTAGTTTAGAGATGCAAAAACCTTATATTTACACAACTCATATTATTTACACAACTTCTCATGTTTGAATATATAATGCAATGAACATCTACTGGACCGGCTCCATCTGGACTTGCGGTGCGAGATATTTCTCCTAGTCCACTTACGGTGCAAGTTCTGTAGTACCACCCAAGCATCATCGCAGATTACAAGCTTGTTCTATTCCCGGCAATTGGAGCCTTGGTTCTTTGGAGTGGCAATTCTACTAATGATAATCTTGTTTTTCCTAATCCATAGAAAGAATAAAGAACTCAAAAGATGGAAGGAAATAACCATCTGGATGCATGTAGTTTTTCTGTGTCAAGAAGGGCCAAGAAGGTAAGGGTTTCTGTTTTTTTTTTAATTGTGATATTGTAATTCTTTCACACGACGTCTGCTATTTGGATGTCCAACTGTCTTGGATAATTTAATGAGGTTTATATGGCATACGATACAAGTGCATACTACCATTTCTTTGTGAATCGGGGTTGATTAAAGTCTCTCTGTTTTTTTGCAACCTTGAGAATTTAGAGCATTGGTGTCTTCTTGGCGTCGCGACACCTAGCGCTACAAGTTTCACAGAAACACCCTCAATCTTTTAGGGAATTAACCCATGATCCGATTAGAGATGCCTCTCCACTCGGTCCAAACCCTAACCCCATCCTCATTCTGCGCTTTCCTTTCTCTCTCTTCTCCTCGTCCGCCGCCGCCTCCTCCATCGCCTCGAAATCTCCCGGTCGGGTAGCGAAGTGCAGAACTCCCGACCGCCACCCGGCCATTGTGGCGGCGACTCCGACCGAGGCTCGGCGCGTCAAACGTCTACTACAATGAGGCCTCTTTCAGACGATTTGTGCCCGGGAGCCCGACACCGTGGACTCCGGCGCTTGAGGACCTATGGCCACATCTTCCGCCCAAGAACTTCGTCTTGAGCCGATCGGGGCCAAAAACAATCGGGCCAAGGGCCACTACATTGAGGAACCGAGCTCATCGACACCGTGCTCGGCGTCGTGCGCAAGGAGGCGAAGAAGCTGCGACTAAGCGGCAAGGTTGATTCTGCCAATGAGGTTGTTGTATCCAGTTTAATGTTCGACAAGGTACACACAAAGTCACCCCTAATCTTGCGAGATGACTTGTATTGGATCCAATGGATTCATCATTATTGAATTGGTTGTATGTGAAATCCGGTAGATTTATTAATGAGTTGGTTCCGTATGTGGAAGGGCGATCATCTGGTTCTTCCGTAGTATTCGGGAGTGACATCATCTGTGCAAACTAATTGCCCTTTTAGTTATAGAGGTAGTGGAGCTATTAGTAGTTGATTGGATCTAAGAAGGCCGACACCATCTTGCAAGGATCCAAAGATTGGATCGGGACCAAAACACAATAGCAAGTTCGTGAACCTTGCGAAGGGGAAGCTCAAGCCACAAAAGGCTTCTCCCGACCATGCTAACAATTGAGTTGAGGCCGATGGGCTAGACACCTTACGTCGGGGTGTATCTTTGGCGTGGGACGGATGATTCTGTTCGTTGAGGCCGGAAACCATTGCCGTCGAGGTGATGTGCTTCTCTGTATGTTCCACTATGCCCAATTTTAGTCTTTCGATTTCAAAGTACCAATAATCGAATCCCAGCGGGGTTTTAATCTACTCATTTGCAACTTGTGTTCATTTGTAAGACTTCCAAATCGTGATACATTTTACTATTATTCTTGTCTAACAATAGGCGCCTTAGAAAGAACTATTGACTCATTGACCCCATGAGTGACCTCACCTTCATATATTCAATAATGAGCAGGAAACAGTTGGTCACCTATTTTTTGATTGATGTGCGACATCTTGTGTTTAGGTGATTTCTAAAATGATGAAAATTGATTTGAGTTAGAACTTTTAATATGTGGTGCGTTTATGGATTAGTAATGAGAAATATGCTAAAATGCTGTTTATTGAACTATCAAAATCCTGTGTGTTTTCAAATGTGAAGAAGGTCTATCACCGAGTAATGAAGATGGATGGCGGCGACTTCCGATGCAGGGAGCTTTGATAAGATGATTGTCACGATTTCTATGTTATTACGTCTGCTTCATACATTGTTATATACGGAGAAGAGGTAGCTTTACATCTACAATTTGTAGTGCATAGATAATAATGACCTCTTTTCATTGCTTTGTAATTTTGCTTATCGATACCCACTATTTAACTATGAGTTGCTAATTTTGTCTCATTACAACGAAGTATAACAAGGCCATATTGTTTGCGGGAAGGTAAATATCTCTTTCCCATGTTTTATTTCCTTCGAATCTTACCGTACTCAATAAAGGTGGCTCTCGATTGACCTTTTTTCACATATGGGTTACTTGGAAGCTCTCATGATTAAACTACCAAAGTATGGTGATTGGTAATGGCCTTTTCAGTTTGCTTTGGTACTTCTCAAACGCATGTTAGATAGCATATGCTATATTCTTATGTAAATTTATTATTTGCTTGGATTTATATTTTGGTATTCCATTGGTCAAGAAATCATATTGTCACTATGTTTTAATACTTCTATTATCTTTCTTGTTCGCCCGTGTCTTAGAAGTTTGAACCATTCTAAAATTACAACTGTAATGAATTGACTTATTTCTTGCACCAAGCTCAAAAATATACAATAGTTCGATTATTGACTGGATATAATCGAGCAATACTTATTTGGGAAAAGTAATCGCACAATATTTTGATTAAAGAAAACAATATTGTTTTGTCAACACATACTTAATCTTTAATCAATGGTTGTCACTTTCATTGGGTCAATGCTAGCTTACAGGTTACAACACCATTTACGTTAAAAAACAGTTTCGACACCAATAGGTGTATACCATATCTTCCGTAGAGTGGAGTTAAAAAATATCTTCCATAGAGTGTATATCGGTGTTACAAGATTTTCTATTTTCTTATGCAATATTTTAGTGATTTGTTACCATGTTTTTTGTCATGTTGCTTGTATTAATAATTTTATGATTAGTGATTATTATTACATGCTCACTACAATTATACCGGATCATTTGCATTCATTATGTTGGCAAAATTAACTACCAAGCACATAACATTGTATACAACATGCATACCATTTCGAGGCCTTGTTTCCACTGATTTCGGACTAGCTTGCGGGAAAGAAAGCCAATTTTTAGACGACTTGTAATTAAGATGTTTCTTTTCAAGATTGGATAAGATTAAATTTTGTTTAATGGTCTTGCTCTTGACTTATGAATCGGTACACGAAGATGTGGTCAAGACCCACCGTCGTTGTCAAACGACACTTACGCCTAACCAATGTTAAGGGATTTGGAGTATAAGTTGATTTTAAGCGCACGTCAATCGAGAGATTCTTCTATGAGTCTTTATGTTCAACGTCATGACAAACTCTTTTTAAGTTCATTATGGTTGCATGTATACTTCCTACTTAGATGTATTTTTTTTATTTTTCAAATCTCACACCCTAAATTGATCTACAATCTTGACCCTTTATAGTGATGCCTAATGTAGAGAAGTTTTCAAAGATGTCGATGAAATTCATGGAATGTTTTTTAAGAATCATAGTGTATTACATGGAAAAAGTTTTCTTAATTTTTTCTATGAAACAAGAAAATTGTCGTTTGAATTTGACTAAATAATTTATTAGTTTGAATTAGTTTGGCTAAATAGCCAAGATAGGGCGCCCGAAGGGCGCAAATGTTCTAGTATTCTTGATTCTAGATGATACAAAACTCATTTATGGTACAGCGGTGTGTGGATGTGATAAGGGAAAGGAGCCGGAATGAGAGTTATAGCCTAAAAGCAAACATGAGGGAAAACATAAGGGCATAAGCCCAGTTAATATGTTTTGCTTCTTCCATGCTATTAAAAAAAATCTACCATGTACTGTCTGATCAAATATATATATAAAAAAAAACTCGACCATGGGAGGAGACTCCTCTATATGGCTTTGAAATAAGAAGGTGCCGGGCTTGAACCCGGGTCGGATGGGAGAGTCCCAGCTCACTCCTCTAACCCGGTCACACCATGAGAAGCTTGGCGATCTGATCAATATCTCAAGTTGGTATACATGGTATCCCTCTTCCACTCATTGTCTTAAATAAAAAAATAACCTAGGATGGGCTAGTTGATTTCTAATTTTAAAGTAAATAGACACCCAAATTCGAGATATGGAGGAATTTGAACATGGATGGGCGGTGTCTGAGAACTCCCATAAGCTGAGCTAAGCTCGGTTCCTTTCGATCATCATCATGAGGCTATCAATAAAATGGATAATAATGATGTGGTCTGATTTTTATTTATTTATTTATTTTTATTTTTTTTTGCCAAAGTGCATCATATTAAATACTATGATGGACTTCCATGTAATTTATTCAAAACCTTATCCTTATGGTTCAATTTATTTGCCTACCGAAAATGTTTTCCGAGCAATTCCACCATTTTTGGCGATTTAATTCTGAGAGAAATGAAGAAAGCAACAAGGAACTTCAACACGGTGTTAGGAGGAGGTGAAAATGGTACAGTATTCGAGGACAACTAAATGATGGATCTGTGGTTGCTATCAGATGCGTTGAGAGTTCACCAAAACAAAATTACCATGAATTTTGTAAAGAAATGGAATTTCTTGGGCGGTTGCATCACCGGCATCTTGTTGGACTAAAAGGTTTTTGTTCAACAAGATTTGAGAGGTTAATATCTGTTGTAACTAAATTCAGATATCCACCAATTATGGTTGTTCAGTGTTCTGTGATCCAGGTTTCAGGTATATGAATACATGGAAAATGGAAGCCTTCAAGATCACCTGCATTGTAATAAGTCATGTTCTATTCTCATATTCTTCTGATGATGCATCATTTGTTGAATTGTATGTTTAAAATCACTCTGCTCTTTTCAGCACCAAGTAAACATCTGCTACCATGGAAAAATAGGGTCTGAATTGCCATCGATGTTGCTAATGCTTTGGTAAGTTTCAGGAAATCTGTGATTGTTTCTTTCTTTCTTTCTTTCTGCGAAGTCAGTGATCGTGATAAGCAAGACTTATTAGTTGTTTCTTACAATTTTGTCAACTTGTGAAAGGCTAAATCAATATTTACCATACTCCCTGTCATGACTAAATATATTTCAAATTTATGTTTTACTTTTTATGATGTTTGATTCTGAGGAGTACCTTCATTTTTATTGTGATCCTCCACTATACCATGGAGATGTTAAGCCTAGCAATGTCTTCTTGGACAAAATTACCTTGCAAAGGTAATTCATCTGAAACTTTGTCACAATTTACAATCCTATTATGCACATCCCAACTGTTTGTCCTTTAACGACTTACTTTGTCATGGTCTTGCACTACTCTAGTAGTGGCAATACAACTCCAGTTGCACACCAAAATGTCAAGATCCAAGCAACTCTGGTAAGGCTATGTTGTTTATAAATTACGGTGCCTTTTGCTCATCAATTTTAGATGAAGGAACCAGATATTTTGAATGTAGTCCTGACCTCTGCATCCATTTATTAAAATTGAAAGAATAGAAAGCTGTAGTGTGCACAATGTGTCACCATATGTCCATATCAAACCTAATGTACCACTCAAAACCCACATGATAATCCTAAACTCCATTTACCATTTTTTGTTTACTTTAAAATACAAAGTTTCATCAATTATGTTAGGTGAATTACGTACTTCAATCATAACCTCTATCCTGTTTCGAATTTGCTATATTAATTTATCTGTATTGTAGTATGATGCTATCCGTTTTTTGTCCTTGCTATCC
This sequence comes from Miscanthus lutarioriparius, assembly GCA_904845875.1. NCBI lineage: Eukaryota > Viridiplantae > Streptophyta > Magnoliopsida > Poales > Poaceae > Miscanthus > Miscanthus lutarioriparius. The sequence goes on from CAJGYO010000005.1 coordinate 6,441,504, forward strand.
GGTTTTGTCCTTGCTATATTAATTACGTACTTCAATCATAACCTCTGCTTTCGTTAATTTGCAATTAATGCACACCAATGCAGACTAGCGAATGTTTACGAAACACAGAGTGGTTTCAATTGTTAGGTTCAAATGATGAGGAGACATTCATTCACGAGAATTCCTCTTGCCGATAAGGATCATGACATCATCGTTTCTTTTCAAAACAAAAAATATCAACAAGGCCACCTCTAACCCGTAAGCTTTCATATTTCACACGTCGCAACTTTTATATGTCCATAATTTAGTATATTTTTAATCTAAGTGACCAATACATTTATGGTATGGCACAAATTATAAGCTGTGGCATTTGAATATGTGTCCACATACATTAATTCGACCTAACACCCAAACACCTAATTACATTTGGACACAACAGAATCGATGGTGTGCAAACACGAACTATTTCTTAAAAAAGTAAAGCATGATTCAAGGGATGTTCCCACTGAAAAGAATCATTCATTTTCTAGGTAGCTAAAACAGATACTCCTGAGAAAATACCTAGGCACAATCAGTATCCAGCATCGCCGACATCGCCTAGGCAGCTAAAAAAGCAGACTCCTCAGCAAACACTTCAAAGACCATCGGGGGCTCGGCGATTGTCGCCATGACGAAAGCAGGTGCCGACAGTGTTTCGGTATTGGATGGCACACAAGCGGTGCGAGGAAGGCGGCGCATCTCCGGCCGTAGTCCGCAGCGGCGATCACCTTGATGGTGGCTATGGTGAGGTGGATGCGGGCGTGGTCGAGGATTGCGGGATGCCGCCCGACCAAGGCGATTGAACTTGCGCCTTCTGGCGGCGCTCACCGTATAAGCGGAGACCATGGCGCATCATAGGCTAGGGCTGCTGAATGGCATTTGAAACCTGCCGATCCACAACTTCAATCGAGTCGTGGTATGCGGATCTCCATAGCCCACCCACCCCAACGCCGTTTATCGCCGCCCCGTCCCGCCCACCCATGGCCTTCGTGGCCGACGACGACCGATGGATCTTGACCCCCTAAGCCGGACGCCCACCGAGGCGCTGAGGGACATCCCTCCTTCTCGATGCCATGGCGCCGGTTCGCACGCAATTTCTGCGGGCATAGCTCACCTGCAATGTGCAAGAAAGGCCGAGTGAGGCCAGGCGGTGGTTCTAAGTGGAGACGAATGGGATAGAGAGGTGTGGTTTTAAATGCGTGGGAATAGATGAGACCCGGTTTGTCGGTGCCTCCCGTTAGTCATTCAGCCATGCACCTCTTACGCCATGATGTTTATTGGCACATAAGCCAAGTGATTACCTCATAAAAGATTTTTTAACTATGATATCCTGATTGTGTTTCATCCTGCAACAAAAGTAAATGGTATTTATTATCTAATATTTTAGCGAGATAAGCTGGTTGGAATTAGAGAATCTTTGCTTCGAGCCTCCATAGAACAAGCAAGCGGGTCTTTGGTTGGCTTAATTAAAATGCTACGATCACCTATCAAACTAAGGAACCCGGAGGGAGAAGGAGAGATCTCAACCCAATACAAAATACACAACGCCACAGAGGCACACCACATGTATTTATTCTAAGGGCACAGAGAGGAACATCGAACAATACATACATGAGGCTGCACACACCTAAAGGTACATACAAAGCAACAAAAGGTACACATAAAAGGTACTTAATAAGCGTCCACGGTACAACGACATAGTAGCCTAACATGGGTAACAATATATGGGAAAACACGACCAGATGGACGGAAGGAAGCCTTTGAATTGGTTGTTGCACATGCTTTGTCATTAGGGATGGTGTGTTGATTGGATGATACATAGGAGATTGCTAGGCTAGCACATGGTGCGAAGCCCAACATTTCCTAGAGGCCCCTCATGTGATTGCATCCACCGCCAGGAGTGGAAAAAGTAAGTTAGCGAGCCATTTAAAATATGATGAGAACAATTCTTGTGAAGCAACACAAACCAAGGAGCATGCATGCATACCTTTAAAAAGCTCCCGGTAGGGGATGTATGTAGGGGATGTTCTCCGGACAAAATTTGAATAGCTGTTCAACAAGTTGTATATACCGTGGGTCTGGTCCAAAGAACCGCTCTCTGCACCGATGGACGTAAGAGGAGTCATTTGAAGAAAGGATATCACTATAGCTTGAGCGAGATGGATCCAAAGGCGGTCCAAAAGCTCCTTACGAGACTTGAATAGGTTGTCCGTTTGGATGCGCACGTATCATACTTAGTCTCAACAAGCCGGGACCAAGACATGAAGTGGTCCAAATTGCTTATACGCGTTCCTTGAAAGCGAGAATAAGTCGGATCATTAATGCAAATATTCATCCTTCCTATAAAATAGCAGATTGCTTGCTCAAAGAACACTTTCTTACGCCTCATATAAGCTCGTGAAAGGACACTCTCGAAAGTCTGAACTTCCGGCGGGCCCTTCTTTGCCCGACTTTGGAGCGAATCTCAATGCTCGTACACGCCATGACGTTTTCTTGTTATCCAACTTCATTTGCTCCCTCGGTGCGAATAATCGCGCCTATCTTGGGAAGAATCTGTCTTAACATGCTCTTGCGTGATATATCAAGTACAACCGGAACCTACAACAAAGGGATGAAATATAAGGATCTAGAGTATACGTGTGTATATATAGGTGGACCCAATGAGTAGCTACTATCTTGTAACTCATACGCATGATAAGCAAAGTGCACAAATAGAAGCGAAGATGGACCAAATAGTGTCAATGAATGATCTGTGCATGATAACCCAATACCATCGTGCTCCATGCCAAAACAACTAAATAAAATAATACTGCGGCGCGGGGCTGCAGCGTGCAACGAAGGGAGTGGGGCACGCGGGGACATGGCCATCTAAAGAACCGGAGGAAGTGGTGGCACGGGGACATGGGCATGAAAATTAGCCAACTAAGCGGCGGGGGGACATGGGCATCAAAAGTACAGGAGGAAGTGGTGGCGGGGACATTGGCATGCAAATTAGCCAACGGAAGCGCTGACAAGGGGACACGACCATCGAAACCATCAGAGGGAAGTGGCGGGTCACGACCATCGAAACGATCAGAGGGAAGTGGCGGAGCTCCTTCGTTGACGACACTCTTACCCTTGTCCACGTTGATGATGACGCTCTTACCTTTATCCATGTTCCTGCTAGATGAACGACAAGTTATTGTCTTGGATATATATAGAATCAACTGGTGCATACATAGGCCGTAAAGATTTTTTTATTTAAAATAAAACAAATATATGTAGAATTTGATATGCATTTCCGTAATACAAGTGGCGGGAAACAATATATAATTATATCTATGCGAGATAAGAATTCACACCGACACATGCCAAAGTATGAGAAAGGACAAAATAAAATAAAAAATCGCTACAAATAACATTAGTAGACTATTAAATATAACATTAAGGCTGCTAAAAATAACATTAATAAGCTATTAAATATAGCATTAATTAGTTGACAGTGCATGATCCTATTCGGTTGGACCACTGCCTGGAACGTGGATGGGTGAACGTTGTCTCCCTAGCTATACCAGGAACCTATTGCAACAATAAATTTGGAATGCTCAATTACTGACTCCTGACCTATGCCTTCTTTGTGGACTGCCGGTGCAGCCCCTACGCATGGAACTTGCCATATAAATAGCCATGCCATATAAATAGCCAAGCCTGCGCAGGTGGAGTAATGCCTGGCAGGTGAGCTACACACATGACAAGGATGGGCTACCTGAATAAATGCTGGCACTGTTAACCCAGTTCCTTCCTTGGAATGCGCTGCTGGCCTGCAAAATGGCTGTGCACACGAGCTGCAGCTTGTCCACTGGCAACATTTTTGCACGGGAACACGCATCCATCCACACCATGACAGAACGTGCACCCTTGGACCCATCCAAAGCTGATGCTAGTGCAGATGCATGACCCATGAATCCCTTGACACATCTATGGCATGAAATAAATTTACTATGCACAACCGAATTTACCGTGAGAGGCGCGAAAGGGCGATGTTCGGACCACAGATCTCTTGTCACATCTATGCATGGAGTAAATTTACACTGCCAGGAAAGAACTTTACTACGCACAATAAAAATTTACAATGCAGCATGCAGGTGACCATGCAAGAGCGCAAAGGAAGGTGGTCCTTGAATCTCTTTTTCGCATTTATGATATGGTATAGGTTGTCTAGGATGCCGTGTCATTTATGATGGCGATGACCTATCCTAGAAGAGGAACCCCGAGTCCATTAAATAGCCATTCTTGCAACCGCATGTAAAAACCATTCTTGCAACCATGCTAGGGGCGAAGCGCATTGCAACGCGTTACTTGGCGAGCCATGCCCATCGCACCACATACCACAGTAAATACATATGTCTGAATTGTCTAGACCTCAACAAGAAGCTCTGTGTGCACAATGCCGAAAGCGCACCATGTATCCCACCATGCATCCCACCGGACCCTACTGGTTCTAGAATCCGCCAGTGTAGTCACCCCTATATAGGTAACATTTAATTGAATAAGCACTCAAAGATATCTTGCGGTCTTTGAAGAAGGCAACCAGAGATGTGAGTGCAGCGTCTGAGATGTGTTGAGCCTTGTTGATGTGGCGGGGTGCAACAATACGTCTGTAACAGAGGCTATGGTGGTTTACCTTAAAAATGGCTCAAGGCGATAGATTCTACTCAGCGTGGGTCCAAGCAAGAGAACCTCTGTGTTGCCTGCAAACAGAGGCTAAAGAGCCCATACAAGTTTTGTTCCATTGGGTGCAAAGTATGTAGGTTGTTTTTTTCGTCACATGAGACAACTAAGGTCTGGAACTTGGTAACCATTTCATTGAGTAATTGTTACATAGGAAAGGATCACATCTGGCATGACACATGATGCTTTGGCCCAACGGCGGCCATTCAAGGCGGAGGATGGCGCTCAATCTAGTCGCTCACTCCATAAGGTGGCAGCGACGTCGAGGAACACACGTAAGAGTCGCCCGAGGCGTGCACCATTCTTTTGAGCTAGATACATTGTCCTAGGAGCCTACATATGAGGAACAAAACGGAGAGGCTACTATTTCATTTAGCTGTGTGGCTTCATGTCAACCTAGGTCTCAGAATATATTTAGGTAGGGACCGGCCTACTATATTGTATGAGTCATGCACACCGGCATGCTATCCATATGCTCGGCCTTTTTGCATGCAAGCGATGTGTGCCTGTCTTACTTTCTACTGAATGCAATCAAGGAATGGGATATTAAGTTTTCCCATGCGTTGCTAATACTAAGGTTGGGACGTGGTGGCTTGTCGCCAAATATGTTGTCACCGAATTGCTGATTTTAAAAAATCTTTCACACGCAAATAACTAAGTTCATTTATTTGTGCAATGAGAATTTTCCAAATCTACCGAGTGAATTCTGGTAGGAACCCGACCAAGATCTAAGGTTGGCACACTTTGTTTTTCCCTAGCTATACCAAGAACCTATTGCAACAATAAATTTGGAATGCTCAATTCTCGACTCGACCTATGCTCGCCTTTGTGGATCACGGGTGCAGCCCCTACGCATGGAACGTGCCATATAAATAGCCATGCCATATAAATAGCCAAGCTTCTTGCGCAGTGGAGTAATGCCCGCGCAGGTGAGCTACACACATGACAAGGATGGGCTACTGAATAAATCTTGCACTGTTAACCCAGTTCCTTCCTTGGAATGCGTTCTTGCTGGCTCGCAAAATGGTCAGTACACACGAAATGCGACTTGTCCATCGGCAACATTTTGCACCGGAACACGCATCCATCCACACCATGACGAGCGTGCACCCTTGGACCCATCCAAAGCTGATGCTAGTGCGGATGCATGACCCATGAATCCTTTGACACATCTATGGCATGAAATAAATTTACTATGCACAACCAGAATTTACCGTGAGAGGCGTGAAAAGGACGATGTTCGAGACCATGAATCTCTTGTCACATCTATGCATGCGATAAATTTACACCGCCAGAAAGAACTTTACTACGCACAATAAGAATTTACAATGCAAAGATGCAGGTGACCATGCAAGAGCGCAAAGGAAGGTGGTCCTTGAATCTCTTTTTCGCATTTATGATATGGTATAGGTTGTCTAGGATGCCGGTGTCATTTATGATGGCGATGACCTATCCTAGAAGAGGAACCCCGAGTCCATTAAATAGCCATTCTTGCAACTCGCAGTGGCAAACCATTCTTGCAACCATGCTGAGGGCGAAGCGCATTGCAACGTTACTTGGCGAGTGCCATGCCCACTGCACCACATACCACCAGAATACATATGTCTCAGAATTGTCTAGACCTAACGAAGAGGAAGAACCGGTCTGCATACAACAAGAGCTCCACAATGCCACCGGACCAACCATCTAAGTGGATGGATAAACACGGCGAAACAATTTGGAAGAATTAAATCTCCCTTTGGTTGCGAGTGCAGACAATCGAACTACTGACGGGGATGTAGAGGACTCCATTACTTGGCGGGGCGGGCCGACCGCCTCTCTCTCTGCCCGGTCAGCCTACACAGTTCAGTTTAGGGGGTCGTACACGCTCGTCAATAGTGTGGCAATTTGGAAAGCGGAGGCTCAGAATAAATGTAAAGTCTTCATGTGGATATTGGTGCAAGGAAAATTGCTAACGGCGAAAAAATCAGCAAAGGGATGGCCGCACCGTGAACATTGTGTGCTTTGCAACGGCCCCTAGAGACTTGCTTGCATCTATCCTTTCTTTGCCCCTTCGCCGGAACTGTTTGGAGTACTCCAATGGGAGCACATTGACCCCCAGCTTATCCAGGGAGGGGAGGAACCTCCACACTTCAGTGCTTGGTGGGAGAGGACCACAGCTAGAGTGCCAAAGGAGGAGAGGAAGCGGTTCAACGGCTTGGTGATATATACAGCCTGGAACATCTGGAAAGAGCGGAACCGTAGGATTTTCGATAGCGCCTTTGAGTCGGCTATGCGGTGTAGCCGCAAGAGTAAAAACGACATAGCGGAGAGGAGGAGGGCTTTTGGGGGGTAATTTTCAGGTCTGAAGGGTTAGGCGTTTTTGTGGAGCGCCCTTTGTGTTTTCTTTCCCCTAACCTTCAACTGCTTCTTTCTCTGTACTTAAACCTCTTGTTTTTGCTTCTACTTAATTGATGGGCGAGCTCTGCCGTTTTCCAAAACAAGAAAAAGACGCGATTCATCTAGTTCTTCTTTGGGCTTCTTGAAAGCATGCTTGCGTTGCACCATATGTGTATGTGTTGCGGTGTTGAAGCCATCTGCACTCCAATCCAAACGCTATGAAAACTCACGTAATACAAGCCGATAGTGCTCTTTTCATAAGCAATGTCAATTGTGCTCCCGGATATATACATATATTTATATCAATTATGATAGCATCTTACAGGATGAGCTTTTGCTCTGAGGATTCATCTAACTAAGTTTTCCATGGTACTCCTAGAAATATACTAACTGCATAGGTACTCAAACTTATTGCATACACAGTAGCAGCAGGATTCGCGCATATCATTCCACTAGTATATTAAAGTCTTGGTCAAGATAAGGATATCACAAATTTACATTAATATGCAATGTGCCCAATCATGCATGTTAATGTAACCAATCCCTCTTTCAATAACTTCTTCTCGTTTCTTGCAATCGCCAAGTGGACAAGTCCATGTGTTGGGTGTAGAAATCATTCTTCAAATACCTACCTTGTGAACGTACAAGCCACAATCCAAATCTGAATTATCTTCACTAAAAGTATATGGTTTACCGATGACAAAAGCGTTTCCAGTTTATTTCTCATCGAGTGCAAGTATCCTTAAATTTCCTTCAATTGTGCACTTTTATCATATGAATATGATTTTCTTCATCTCATATACTTAAAAGTTACAAAACAGAACCAGACCTCAAAATTGATTGTAGTTTTGTGACAACCTTTTGAGTGTTGTGCTTGGAGTCCGTAAAAAAAGTCTGGTGCTCACATGCAACATGATTCGTCATAGTTCGAAGCACCTTTAGTTTCTATACAAGATGCACGCGTATCCAAAGTCAGTCTTAAATTGTTTAAATTTTAAAAACACTCCATAAGCTACCGAAGCATATTTTTCTTTGGATGACAAAAATATAGTATGCCAGTTGTTCAAGATGTTCAATATCTCACCACTTCCCTACTCTAGTTCTTAGAAATCGGGGTTGCTTCCTAAACATAACAAATTGGAGCTGCATTGTCTTTGTTTAAGCTAATCTCTCCATATCAAAACACGCATAAAAAAAATCTTTCACGCAAATAACTAAGTTCATTTATTTGTGCAAATGAGAATTTTCCAAATCTACCGAGTGAATTCTACTAGGAACCCCACCAAGATCTAAGGTTGGCACACTTTGTTCGTGAAGACTTTTGAATGGTAAAAGCAACAAAGCAATCAAGTGAGTGCCTATGATCCAACTCTATCATTCAGATTTCCATAATCTCCATGGGAGAAGCTGTCTTGTGTTTCATTTTGTATAGGCCTCCAAACAGCCTATAGGCAACCTAGGAGTACAAGGTTCACAGGAACTTGTTAGCACAGGGGAGGCAACACAGGAGAACTTGGTAGCACACGGGAGGCAACTTTGGGAGTGCAGGCATGACATAGATATCCAGCTAGTGTCCAAAGCCTTCGGATATGGGGCCATGAAAGGAAAGTAGACAAAGCACTCTAATCGAGTTGAGCCAATATTACACACGAAACGATAACAAACAAGGAGGGTACAAATTATTCTTCGATTCGATGGGCAATGGTTTGCCGCCAACACACTACTAACCCACTATAACAGGGGAGACAAATGAGGCGTAGACCCTACATCTACGATAAAATCACAAAGATGCTTATCTACTAAAGTAGCATAACGGGCTAATGGATACATGAGCCAAAGGACCTCTAGAGGCTAACACAAGTGCTCACAGGCAAAACCCATGGCACGCCGGTCCACTTTTCACTAAGTCGCACTTTGGATGAAGCCGTAGCGATATATTATTCATCTTTGAAGCACCGACGTAGGCTTACTCGTCACGCAAGTTAGAAATATTTTGTCACCCAACCGATGGAACCAAACAATGAAATAGTGTAATAAGAAAGAAGGTACCTTGGTCCGCCTTTCTTTGCAGAAGAATAGCTCCTTGCGAAAGCGCACCTTGGTCTCTTGCCTAGAAACGATCTTTGAAAAAATATACACACATATAAGCAAATCACCATACACCGGACCTTCTCCACCCGGGAGGTGAACACAAGGAGAGATAACGATCAATGTTGGCGTAAACTAATGTAATAGATTCTAAATCAATTTGCTAGGGCAAGCCCGAGCACACTAGGCGGTCACGACAAATAATTTCAATCACTTAGTTGACGAAAAAATGCGTACCCATGGTCCTCATGGACAGCAGAGGGTACAACCTTCCCTTGATGGATGAGGTCTTGGTACCACCTCATCACAGGATCGATCGTGGAGTTGAGCTACCTTCGGATCACTAGGAACTTCGAAAATAGCAAGACCTTGTGTTGGGCGGTCTTTTGTAGAGGCAACGTTTGAGGTCCAATCATGTTCATAGCTTTGGGATCCCTAGGATCATGCGGCGGGGCCTGAGAGGACCACGAGCCTCAACAGACGTTGGATCGAAACACCCTCCTAGCTTGGAAGCAGAGCTGCCCGGTTCTAAAGGTTTGCTCACTTATAACCACTGAACACATACCTTCGACCAACAAGGCCGCGAAGGGGTGCAGCGACAAAATCGATTGGATGAGCTTTCTTCAACAAGTTCGGTGGCGGTCATGAACAACCTGTTCACTACTCCTCAAGAGAAATATTTTCACACGGCCATTGGATCCTCGACGATCGCATTCAACTTATAGCTTGGGTGGGAAAAAGAAGACCCATTAGGAACAAGTGAGACAATTTGTTTGATTTAAAGGGACATTACCGTTCCAAGCAAGAATTACACAGGAATAACCACCGGTTTATCCTCATCACAGTTTGTACATTCAAGCCATCAAATGTAGCCTTCGGTCCCCGACGGCATATACTGCAACCTTTATACCACCAACCATTCGAAACGTCTATTTCTCTTATGGTTGCATCACAGGTAAAACGAACACCCTACATGGAAGGGCGTAACAAATTTTGGCAACTTTGATCCGAGCATCGGATATAGGGAATCGCTATGAAGGAGGCGATACATTGATGTCATGGGGATCCAATGTTAGGAGGGCTGCAACAGTTTTCCTATTGGCGCTTGCATCATCGAATAACACCGGCGTCCGCATCATCATCGCTTTGGCGAGAACACGACCTCGAGATCCTCTCCCACATGGCGAGGACAAGACCAACAACCATTTAGGCATCCTACAAATTGGCAAAGGCGATGACAGAGAAGCATCATATTACCTAGTGTCGATTTAAATATGGTGGCGATACCTAGGGGTATGCCCAAGGTAGTAGATTATCGGCAGACAAAAGCGCAAGTCCCGAACAAGACGGTGACGCAAAGATGCATACACGAGGTTTTATCCGAGTTCGGCCGCCAAGAAGGCGTAATACCTACGTCCTGCGTCGATTGGTATTGTTTGTATGTCAATGAGAGATGATTTTAGAGGGGTCCCCGCCGCCTTATATATAGTCCGGGGGCGAGGTTACGATCTGAAACTAATCCTAGTCGGTTACAATTGCCATATGTGGCGAATAAGGATTCCTATTCTAATCGACCGGGATCCTGCTTGGTCGCCAAATCCGTCTTGATTCCTTGTGCGGGACTCCGATCGGTTAATCGGGCATACGTCATCTTTCAGTGGATGAACCTATCGATCCAGCCAACCCAAGCTTAGCCGTAAGGGTATAGGGGTTAATACCCCCACACTAGTCCCCGAGCATCATGTATTATCTTTGCGACACGCCATTTTAACCTTCTCCGACAAGCAAGGCTTGAATTCTTGACGCCCGACCACCGTCATCACCGGAGAAGTAGGTTGTCCAAGAATGTATGGTGCTCTTAAGAAAAAAGAAAAAGATTTACGTCACGAGAAGTGTGCCCACTTGTATTTACGAAAAGAAATGTAAGTGCGTCTTGAAGCGTAGCATCCTCGATCATCGAGGCGTGGGGTCGAAAAACAAACACATTCACCGCAAAGGTGAAGTGTGCCCACTTAGTCCCCGAGCACGGTAGTAGGTGACGTAGGCACGTGGTGCGTGGTCTAAAAAGAATTCCCGTTAAGTTGAGAATCCAATCGTCAGACAAGCGATACGAGATGCACCGGCAGGTGCATCGTACCGATGTAGTCCCCGAGCTTGCTGGAAGGCGAGGTATGAGCCTTGTAGCAAGGTCTAAAAGAAAAAGTCTCTTAACTGTATGTGAGTACAAATCACATGTAGCCAAGGAGAGCCATTATTCAAGCAGTGGTCGGGGCAGTCCCCGAGCACGGCCGTGGTCGGAGCGATCCCCGAGCACAAAAAGTGGTCTGAGAACAGAGAGTGAGTGCATGCGGTCCCGCACATTAGTGGTGCAGGCGTTATCCAAGCACAGTAGTGGTCAAAACAAATCCACGATCACTTGCGCTGCTTGTACTATTATTTTGTGTACTTTTCTCTATTCTCTGCCAAGACCAGTCTGACACGTTCGGTCAAAAAAGTCAATAGGTACGCAGTGCGTCATTACATCTTTTTTTTTTTTTTTTGCAAACAGTTGATTGACACCAGTATTGAGGTGTGTCGCCAGGCCTCCTTACACCGTCAACGGGAGGCGCGTACACTTCGTTAATGAAGTAGCGCATTTATTGGCGCGCGAGTTTCGAGGTTGTGTGAACAACCCTCTGCGCGCAAGTCATACGACCCCCAATATTCTCGGGCGGACGAAAGCACGACGGGGCTCGTTGTTTTATATAATGCAGATCTGTAAGCTACTCATACCGTTCCCCATTGTCATCCGCCGCGCAACCTTCTTCTTCCTCTGCCAACCCTATTGCCCCAAAAAGCATCACCAATCCCCTCGGTCTCCTGCATCCACCCACTTAGGAAGCACGACCTAATGGCGAAGGAGACGCCTGTAAGAAAAGCGAGGTCATGGCGAAGGAATGGTGGAAATCGCGAGCAACGAAAGCGGACCATCGAGGACCTCGCCGCCATGGGGGTGCTCCACAACAAGGCACTTATGGGATGGCGTGCACCGGTAGGAGAAAGCTTCCCGATCCACAACCGGTGTGAGATTGTGGTCTTTGAAGATTTCTTCAAACGGGTTTTGGGATTCCAGTGCACCCTTTCCTTCGTGGTCTCTGCTTGTACTACGAGATTGGGATTTGCAATCGCATCCCAACTCGATTCTTCTTGTCTCCACCTTCATCCATCTCTCGCGAGGCTTATGGTGGCTTCCAACCCCATTTCGACCTCTTCCGCCACCTATTCTGTCTTGGAAGAAAGGGAGCGGTGGCTCAAGATCGCCGGGTGGCGTTTACTTGAACTCTCGCGTGGCGGCATGAAGGCTCAATACCGTGACTTACTGGAACACCTCCTTGGGCGAGTGGTACAAGAAATGGTTCTACATCCGTGAAGAGCCGAACACCATCACTCTGTGCGATGTGGGACCGATTCCGGAGAAAAAAAGCACCGGTCGGGCTTGCCCGAGAACTTGGAGCGGATCGCCGAATCGCTTCGGGATGATCCGTGGGGAAGGCTTGATGGCCCGGCGTTGTCGGCAACTTCATCACCAAGAATCCAGCCACCCGAAAAAGGATTCACCCGACTCACGAGTACCAAGGAGGCGCCGATCCGACGAGGACCGGGAAGGAGCCGCTCGACAAGGTGGAAATCAAGGCCGAGGATTGGAGAGCTATTCAACCCGGCCGATCCCAATTATGTTGCATTGGGCGCCATCGAACACGCCTTCAAGCTGGCTCGCCCTCCCCAAAGGTAAATGACGCCACCTTTTAATCAGAGAATCATGTCGCATCAAGAAAATAAGCGCTCTTTTACTTCATTTTGTGTCTCGATGTAATGGTCGTGGATCAAAGGCGAGAGTGTTTGTGTCGCCTCCCCGGTGTAGAATGGCCACAAGCTCTTCGGGCGGCCGCCCGATCCGGCGCCCGGACCGATGGCGTTCAGCTGGGCGGTACTTTCGAGACCGTGAGAGGACGCCTCGACTAGAGCCGGCCGGCAAGCGTCCGGCTGCCGAAAAGCGACGTCAAGCCATCTTTCCCTTCCGCCGGACGACGGCGGAGGATGCGGATATCCCCGGCTCGTCCCCGAAGAGAGAGAAAGCGGTGGGACCGTCGGGCGGGTGGCTCCTCCGTGCGGCGGTGGTAACAGCACCCGACCAACGCAACCACGAGCATAGCATAGACGAAGGAACATGCCGCATCATACTCCGGCGCCTGCATCGGGAGGTTGCACAAGCCCCAGTGGACACACAATGAGCAAGCGAGGCGGGCGGTCGAGGAGACGTTCGCCGTCACATCCTTTCGCAAGTCAAAACGTAAGTATCTATACTTTTTGATGTAAGCTTTGCGTTTTGCATTGGATGCTATTATCTTCTGAATTTGTCTCTCGAATGTATTAGATCGGCGTCCACCGAAAGCCCGACCAGCTAGTTTGGGTGCGGAACGTCCTTACCAACAACGGCGGGACAAATCGCTCGAAGAACCACCGTGGAGGAGCCCATGGCGAGACTCCGCTTTGGCCTCAAGCGGCGACGACCGACGCCAGATCCCCGAAAGCGAAATACAAGTGCTCAAGCAAGCACGAACACGATGATGAGGCGGATACCACGGCGCCTGAGGAGCCTGGATCTAACCGAGGGGCGGCAGCCGAAGTTGCCCGAAACATGGTTGCCGACGCGACACTCGTGGGAAAGTTCGGTGAGCGTGGAGTCTGCGAATCCCGACCAATCGCCTCCCCGGCAGAAATCAAGAGGATGAAGTGGAAGAAGTCTGGGCCGTCCCCAAGATAGACGACAACATGTATATGTGTCGCGCTTTGAACGACGAATGGGTCATGCACGAGGAAATCCCAGAGATCGAAGAGACCATAAGAGTCGAGCAGGCGTGCCAAGCGTCCGTGATCAAGTCCGTATATTTGGCTTTAGTCGTTGACCTCTGTTGTGTAGTCGAATCGTCTGCGACGTAACTTGTCTGTGTGCGAGACTTGATGAAAACTGCAAGATACCGAAAAAGGTGCTTCACCGGATAGAAGGAATCATGATGACCAATAAGGAGTCGACGGTCAAGTGGATCGCCACGACGCCAACTTGAAGCCGCCAACCGGAGAGAAAAAGACCAAGAAGCACGTAACCAAAGCACGGTCGGTCACCGAAAACAAAGAGCGGGAGAAAACAGTAAGTGTTCACCGTATCATAGCAAGTCGCGGGACTTGTGTTATTTTGTTCTTGATGATAATAGTCATGTAATGCAGTTTAGAAGTCAAAGTGACCCGCCTCCGGGGAGAACGAGTCGTCGCGCTTGCGAGAATGTGGTCGCTGAAGGAGGACAACGAAAAATCGGCACGCGCCGCCATTCGAACTCCAAGACCACACCGATGAATGAAGGACAACTCGAAAGGTAAGCACTCCAGACCACCTTTCTCATTCAATTACCCTCATGGCCTTGTCGTGTCATCACGCTTGATATCTAGTCTTGCTTTTCGGTTTTGAAAGTCAACGCCAAGAGGCACCTTGAGGCCGCGATCAAGGAGCGTGGACGACCGGAAAACGCAATGCCTTAAGGCCACCGAGGAGCGGGACATGTGGAGCAAACGGTGCCAAGAAATGGCAATCGGCATTGTGCCCGCTCCTCGACCTTATCGACCCGGCGCACAGAGGTAGAGCCAAGGACGCGTCACTCGGACCGGTCGAGAGATGCAAGCAAGCATGGGGATGGTTCCAAGACTTCGTGAAGGAGGCGGGTGAGTACACGGGTGCCCATGTGCTAAGCATGGTGCGTGCTCACTACCCTCCGATCAACCTCGAACGCTTGGAGGTCGGTACCAAGGAGATAGACCCAAACAAGGTCAAGAGCTTGGACGGCCCACTGGGTTGTGGATCGGGAAGCTTTCCCCTACTCGCGCGCCATTTGTCGACGAAATATGGTCGGCGGTCTACCTAGGGGTATGCCCAAGGTAGTAGATTATCGGCAGACAGTGCGCAAGTCCCGAACAAGACGGTGACGCAAGATGCATACGAGGTTTTATCTGAGTTCGGCCGCCAAGAAGGCGTAATACCTACGCCCTGCGTCGATTGGTATTGCCGTGTATGTCAATGAGAGATGATTTTTAGAGGGTCCCCGCCCGCCTTATATAGTCCGGGGCGGGGTTACGATCTGAAACTAATCCTAGTCGGTTACAATTGCCATATGTGGCGGATAAGATTCCTATTCTAATCGACGAGATCCTGCTTGGTCGCCAAATCCGTCTTGATTCCTTATGCGGGACTCGATCAAAGTTAATCGGGTCATACGTCATCTTTCGTGGGATCAACCTATCGATCCGAGCCAACCCAAGCTTAGCCGTAAGGGTATAGGGGTTAATACCCCACACCTAGCACGAAAAAGCGTTCATCTCTCGAAAGGTCAATGTTCATGTACCATCTGGTGGCATCACCGCTCACACATGTTGTGGAGCCTACATTGACAATGTGTTGGAGAGGTTATAACATCAACTAAATGTTACACAAATCATATATAGAAAGTATACAATAAACAACACACACCTATGTATTGCTTAACTTGCAACCCAAAGAAAAACAATCACAACGGGCTCATCTTTATCAATGGTTTCAATAAGAAACCGTCCTCAAAAAGAGGTTGCATGGTCGCCCCACAAAGTAATTTGCATGACACGATCGCTAAAAAAGAGTCACAACAAATTAATGCTAATCCAGAAGACCATAAAGTGCTTAGGAATCAACCTTAGATCACGTAGCTCCAAAGACCCTCCGCAGCCACACCATTTAGATCGCTAGATCGCACTCACAGGATGAATGACCGTAAGTCGTCCAATAATATCGATGGAAATCCAAACAGTAGCATCACCGATAAGCTAACCCGGAAAGACAAGAAAAGGAGCCTTAACAGCAAGGCAAGGGTAGTACTTACACCGCTAGGCCATGTTCGTTCCTCCTCCGCTTGCGGTCTAAGGCCTCAAAGTCCACAAAATTAAAACTATGGAGAGGAAGCTGAGCGGCCAGCGCCGTAGATATCTCCTCTACGGAAGTCCACGGTGTAAAATAGATTGTGTGTGGGTTTGGCACAGGTTGTACTTTCTTGGTCATTCTGCTAACTTGGAATTTTTTTATCATATACTGGCGGCCTTCCACTAAAGAATCAACAAATTTTCCTGTGTCTTTATGCCCGATGCAAGTCGCAATACCCACACCACGATGTAGAGAGCCTTAGATTAACTCGCATGAGACATATCTCGTGAAAACCGTATATGAGTAGGTAGAAAGGGACATACCTCTTCATCAACCGAAGAAGTTCCATGCCGATTACACCCGTTGCCTTAGGATTCCAAGATACCTTCCACATCCTAGCAACTCTAACCTTGATGGTCCAATTGTGCCTTGATGGATTTATCTGTGATACCAAGGTGTACTCCATCCGGTGTTGGGGCATCAACGAAGAAAAAAGGAAGCGTGTTAAACATAGCACCATAAAGTAGGTAAGTTAGGAGACCATAGGTTTGGAAAGATGCGAGCAAAGGCTATATAACCCAAGAAACACTTACCGTGAGGGCCCAAGCACCTCTTTGTAAACAATGTTATCGGTGAGGTTGGAGACCGATCTGTACCGTCGTCAATCAAAAAACACTTAGACCATCTCTTGAAGTAACACGTGATATAGCAACATACAACTGCCATGAGAAAAAAAAGCTGGCGGGGCAAGTATAAGCCAACATTATGCAAAGTTTGTCCTTGGCTCTTATTTATAGTCATTGCATAGCACAATCTTATCGGAAATTGGCGTCGCTAAGAACAAATGGCCATTTCGTGCTTGACACGTGCAAGGCAATTCGAGGAAGGAGAACTTTGTCGCCAATGTTAGATCCGATTATTATCTCGAGCCTCAATACACGGTCTCCTAACTGTGTTACTATAAGTCGTGTACCATTGCATAGTCCAAAGACTTTGGTTTAAATTACGCAACAACATTACTGGTGAACCAACCTTAAGAATGAGTTTATGAGAAGGGATGCCTTTGATCCGTAGTGAGTTTAGAAACTCAACGGGTAAAGTATGTCCGAGTTACCATTGTACTTGAGGTTTCAACCAATGAATCGAATCGAGGTATACTTTTTCATGTCCTGGAATCAAAGAAAGCACGCGGCTATTAATCTCATCAATGGTGTCATTTTTTGAGCAATGATAGCCCGCCCCTTTAGGTAGTCTGGGTCTGCGAGAAGGATGTTTCTAAGTTGGGATAGGTAGATCTTATGATATTATCAATAGGGGAGCCAAGTTTTGGAACTAAGATGTCATGAGGTATCTCAACCAACTCGAGTCTCCATCATCGATTATGAGTACTACCCGTGAGCAAGCACCATCCCCAATACTCAACACCCAATCATTAAATGCTTTCACCTGATCAGTGGGCAAGCCATTGCGGGTCATCCCAAGTAAGCGCATATTGATTGTTAGCCTCAAAATCTTAATATGATTCCACAGATAAGAATTAGTTATAGATGCATCAATGGTGTCTAATCTGCGCCCACCCTCGACCACGAGGGAGTACTTGGCGGAAATCTCCACCAAGCACCACGGTCTTCCCACCAAACAACCTATTAAAACATGAAGGGTCCGCCTCCCCAAGAATGTCACGCATACTACGGTCTAAAGATTCAAAGCAATGTCGGTTGGGTCATAGGTGCCTCATCCCAAATGATTAATGAACTATGAACTATTAAATCGGCAAGAAAAGTTCCCCGCTAATACTACACATGGAAGACTCATCAATGACTATAGGAATTTTAAACCGAGAATGTGCGATCGACCGCCAGTGTAGTAATAGGGAAGCAACTCGAGATGAGGCCACAACAAGGACGATAAGGTTCTCGGATCGCAGGCGTGAAATAATTGCATTCCAAAGGAATGTCTTGCCAGTGCCACCACATCCATACACAAAAAAACATTGTCCTAATTTATCATAGACGGACCGTGTGACAACCTCATAGACATTTTTCTGTTCAACAGTCAACTGGCTAACGAGGGTGGCATGGGCACGCATGAGGTCCTCGCAATCATAGGCCGTTCATCGACTAGCAACTTTGTTCTTAATTTTGTTACGTATGCTTCGGTTAGGCTCCGCAAACCATAGTCCTTCATTAAACCACCATTTTCACAAACAAGCTATCGAGTTCAAGCAAAACATAATTTTTAAGATGGTCCTCTGGAACTTTATAGGAAGGCCTCTGCACCATCTTTCTGATGTTATAAAGTATATCGTCAGTAAAAAATTGGTAGAAGTCATGGAAGAGGGAGGATGCGCCACAAAGCAGAGCAAAAAGCACAATAGTAACAAGTAGCTGCCGCATCTGAGCAGATGATCCCCACATAGCTGCTTCCCTAAGGGCCTCATGCCACTCACTATCATCGCCAAGAAGACCCATAGCCTGGCACGCATCCTTAAACGTTGGACATACAACACCACCAATAGTTCAAGGTCTTCATACTGTAGCACCCTTGGCAACGTTGAGGAGCATACGGAGGTAATAAAGCTCACCACACTTTCGGATTAATATAGATAGCCCTACCAATTTTTGTGGGCCCCTTATGCTGGCGCCATTCCTTGTACTTCTTATTCCAAACCCACTTTGTTGGGAATTCTATATAAGTTAGTTCTCGAGCGCTTGGGAACTTCCTATTAGCAGAAAACCATTCGGTCAGTGTTGTCTGCATGTAACGATGGTTATCTACAATATCGAGACAAGGATTGGCTAGTCGGGTACACAACGTTATTCATGAAAGGGAGATGCACAGCCAGCCTCTCCACTGCAGGGGTTCTATAGTGAATATCAAATTCAACAGCGCCGGGTAGCTTCGTGGGAAGATAGATACCGACAATCAATGTACTCACGGACCTCATCGACATCCTCACCGCCTCCGAATCTATCGGTCGGGCACCAAGGTCACTACTACCGACCTCAACTCGTGAATCGTCCCAAAGACCGTCCGATGCACGTTTTTTCAATGACGGCCCTAGCACGGTCCGGGCCTTTTGTAATATATTTAAATAGATACTTGATAAGATGTGTTTTATTGCACCACTCAATATTTATGTGTGCTCTAAATCTTTTTAACAATGTCATGTTGTGCACGGACAACCCATTTGTTATCAAGCTTAACACCATATCGCTCAACAAAGTGCCCAAAGGTCGGGGCGTCGCATGTATCGCACAAAGCCATCCTCACCAACAATCGTGTTTACCTCATTGCCCTTTGGAAAGAACTTTGAGCACTTGTTATTTTGCATGCACGGGCAATTACGTTCAAATGACCACAAGGGCCATGCATCATGAATTCATCGACAAGACTATAGCCTAGTGGGTCGATGATTTATCCGGTATCTCAAAGACATATTATTGAGTCAATAAAAGAAGGGCGAGGGTCTTTAGTGTTACCTTCAAGCCAAACTGAGAATATGAACGTAAGGGGCGATCCACGCTTTTGAAACTCAATGGTATAGAGTATCAAACAAAAAAAAACACTACACCAGATTAGAAAGTTGGCGGGTAGCCAAATAAGCCATTCAATTGCACATTATTATAATACATGGGCGTAAACATAGATGAACAAGGTACCCAACGGCTAACTCTCGGTGAATTTGTTGTGCCCAAATAAGCAACAAATGCAAGGGGTGAGAATTGCTTCCATACCGCATCGGGCCTTCCCAAAATAAGTCCCTTTCTTCAACCCGAAAACAAGCTCGTCCACCTTTAGCTTAAAAACTCGACTAACTATATCAGTTCTAGCATCGTGTCTTTGCCTGGAACAAATGTAAGGGCATCACTATTTCTTGCCACTTTGGATTACACGTGAAAGTAATAAACATATCTGGGGTCCATATGATCGGCAAATAGCCATTGCATCTTGATAATTCTCGAACCATATACCGTTTGCTCCTGTAAAAGCTAGCGAGGCAAAATAACCTTCTTACCAATGGCATTACCATCAACATCACCTCATGCGAAGCGCATCCTCGAGCCCCTTGTACACCTCGGATCTTAGGTTTTTATTATTTGCAACTATAAATCTAAGCCTATTCTCCTCTCACGGATGCGAAAGCATCAACAATATATTGTTTGGAATAATCGGTCACCACGTATCAATGTGGTTGCCTCGCATCTGCGTTGTTGTAACCTGTAAGCATAGTACTCAAGCATTGTGACGTCACCTCTAACTCCAACCTTCAAGGTTGCTGACCTATTGTACTTAATTCCTATTTTGAAACCTTGGTCTCCATAAGGGAACAAAATCGGGTATTGTAAGGACATATAGTTGGCATGTAGGTTACTAATCCGCTTAAGGCCACCACCCTCTCTCCGAATGATTATATCTGGACTCTTCTTTTCCTCGAGAGAAGTCCCCGACTATCAAACCAAACTATCTCGGACCTGCCGGGGTGCACTATCTTTGGGGCATGTTCTTGGACCTATCGTGTAGAAGCCTAAAGGCGTAAAGGTTGGCAACGACTCTGCACCAAAGAGGGTCCCTAGCTGCCCTAAATGATTTAACCAAACTCATTTGATTCATCAAATGTTCGTACTAATCCTCAACTATCTCGCTTGTCAACCCGATTACCATCGTCAGATTCCTTATGCTTATCAAAAATCGATATTCGATTTTGAACTTCGTTTTCAGTGTCAAAAATATAGAGCTGTGCATAAACTGGGGCTGCACCCTCATCCGGCAGCAAAGATCCGATTCTGTGGTGCACCTGTCCATTGATCTTAAAAACGTATGGACCAGGCCCCTTGTTCACAGCTGTGTCAATCTTAGCACCAAGGGATGTGAATGCAAACATAGAATTATAGGAACGAATAGATTTAATAAAATATTTGGAAAGAGCACCACCATTTGGATTCAGCAGGCCATCTAGGAAGGGAGGAGGGTCTTTTTGAAACGGCAAACTGACCTTCCCTCCCTTACAGCAAAGGTGGAATCGATTAGCGCCTGCGTCACCTGGATATGACCTTTTAACACGTTCTTGGTACCAAAACTGTGCACCACAATGTTGACACCGGTGTGCTGGAGGCCCGTAATATGAAGTTTCGGTGGAAAGGCAATCTACAAAAGGCACGTCTTTAGACGGCTCACGAATCCATTTTCCGATGGAAGCGGCGTCATTAGGCGTGACATAGTATCACCTGTTTTTTCGTGAGCCTCACCACAATTTCCTGCGATTGAAATCAAAATCTGCATGTTAACAAAGGAAAGCAACACGCCACAAGCACCCCCATACAAACGAGAAGGTACACAACCAACCTTGTTTCTTTAGCTGCCTTTTGGATTTCCGGCGTTGTTGCCTCTCACGTCTTGTACCCTCACCTATAGCTACATTCTGGGTGCCAAAAGCAATAAAGGGAAGACACGGGATGAGTGCCTAATTAGATATGGGAACAACATAATCGAAGAGGGAATGGTAAACGCTAAAAAGAAGACAAAACACCACCCTTATAATAGGTAAAAATACACGTCCATGGGCATCACATGTATACCAAACGATAAAAGAGGAGTATATAGTGACACCTTGGAGTGAAGTCACACTGCTCCCCGCACCCTCTTCCTTGGGCGGCTAGAGGAAGCACCTTCCATGTGCCATCAATGCGGTCCTGTACACGCTTGGAAGCTAAAAAAATCATGTAGAGAAATGATGACCAAGAGGACAAAGGAAAAGTTAGTAGACGGAAGGAGAGATGTGAACGAAAGGAAAAGGAAGAAACAGGAAGGGAAGCAGTGTGGCGCGCACAAAGGCGTGTCTCGATAGGTTCAGATTGGCATGCCAACCAAGGTAGCTCAAATGAAATTGTTGCTCCTAAATAAGTTAGCTCACATATGAACTGCTATGTCATATCACATGCAAACCTTACTCCTAATCAAGTTAGTTCAAAGGTAAACTGTTAGGTTTTATGGGCACATGTTAAACAAGTTAGCGCAAAGGTAGGCCTTCCTCCTAACTAAGTTAGAGTAAACGTGAACTGTTAGGTTCATACCCACACGTTAACCAAGTTAGCCCAAACGTAGGCCTTCCTCGCAATCAAGTTAGCTCAAATGTAGACTGTTAGGTTCATATGCACATGTTAAGCAAGTTAGGTCAAATGTAACCCTTTCTCCCGAACAAGTTAGAATCACAGATGTAAGTGCACGAAATCGCTTCTAGGATCATATGCACATGTTAACCAAGTTAGCCCAAATGCAAACCTTCCTCGAGCCTCTCAAGGCATCCATAAGGAAGCACCTATTTTAGCCCAAATGCAAACCTTCCTCGAGCCTCTCGAGGCCATCCATAAGGAAGCACCTATTTTACAATATCTTTCATTAGGTCCGGTTGGAGCACAAACCTACTATGCAGGGGCTTCAGTATGCAATATGTCATTGTCACTCCATTAGTATCGCTGACAAATGGCAATCGCAGCGCACTTGTCTTTGTGGTTTTAACGTAATAAATGGGAGAAGCAACACCGCGAGGTACTACAGGGATGAACTATATGAGATATGACAAGGCCACTTGCAAACAATGGGAGGAGGGTGGTGAAGGAATGGCTAGCATGACACATCCTTATATAGGCAAGAGCGGGAGAGGAGGCACGGGCATATCTGCCACCACAAGGCAGGAGTAGCCCATCGATGCTAGTGGGGCCCAACCAAAGCAACACATTGTCCCACGTTTGGGAGTGGTGGCCATGCAGGTTCGTTGGGAGGTGTTGGCAATGCAATCGATAAGGACCGGCCGACATGCATGGTGTAAAAGAGATGTTAGCCTACCAAAATAAAATTTGTAAAACATGCACTATTAGGTACCTATTGCACACATGCTCATGGCAAATCTGGGCGATAAGATCATCTCATGCCTAACTATAATGTTCTAACATGCGATTAAATTTACGATAGCAAGACTTTTTTTTGTCGAGTTAAGAGACTCTGCTTTGGCCTCATGTGGAGTCACGCCCTTGCATGTAAAAGCGAGGGCAGCAAGTTCCTCCATGTAAAACGGTGATGTAACTCTTCATGGTAACATCATGCATAGAAGATGGGGCAATTTTACCTTGCAACATTTCATTGGACCCCCTACCTACTTCATTCAATGCACCAAAGAGTATAATACACTCCCCACTTCACTGCATGCCCCACCCGATATGCATGCATGGAAGAGCAACAGGACCACCGACCTCATTCACTTTGCACACACGCATGCATGGGAGGACACAATATATAAGCGCTGCAAAATCTATCCAAGTTTGCCTCTCTGTTAGTTTACCTATCTTCTTCATTTACTCATTGGTACATGAGGGTAATTCAGTGGACAATGAAATTTTTACTAAAAGGCCTCACTCAAATGGACGATTGTGGCAAATATGTACCGTGCCTTTTGTTACCAAATTTAACCGCTATAAACTACCATGCCTTTTGCTATTAAAAAATAAACGATGTAAATTAAGCTCATGAACAGTTTTAGCAGTCCTCTCTCTCTAATTTACTCGCTTCTAACACATGCAGAAGCAAAAGGCATCATCACCCATGTGGCCGAGCAAGGAGATGGATGATGGAGAGGGTCATCACCCCGCCCGCACAGATCCATGCTTGGAATAACGCATGCATTGTAAATTTCTCTTGTGGTAGTAACTTTCCTATGCATGTAAGGACATACAATTTTATCTTAACTCTTTTACTTACCCACTTTATTCAATGCACCAACCTGTGAGCTTTGGATGACCGTCAATCGAGCAAGGAGAGATGGATGATGGAGGGTCTGCATACTGCTTTGGCACAGTCCATGCTTGGAATAACGCATGCATTGTAAATTTCTCCTGTGGCAGTAACTTTCCTATGCATGTAAGGACATGCAATTTTTATCCCAACTCTTTTACTTACCCACCAAACTGTGAGCTGGATGACCGTCAATTTCCTATCGAACGTTCCACTCAAATGGACGTTACGTGGACACCTTGGGAGGCCGCCTAGACGGCGCGGCCTCATATTTCTAATATGATCTCCAGCCAGGGGGATATCAAGCTGGGCATATTTGCTATAATGGCACAAGTGAGCAAGGCATACGTTCACAAAACAAGTGTGATGTTACAGTTTTATTCAAGCTGAGCTACGTTATTATGCTCTGAAGACCCAAAACGAGCATCGAACATTGTGTCGAGGGACGGCAGCAACAGAAGAAACCGAGCGCTTGCAAAAGGATGCTCCAGAATGTTTACACAGCCTCCACATTTGGCTCAACATCCCCATTATCCTCAACAGGCTCATCATCCTTCTGTTTCACAAAGCCGAAATATTCCTCCTCCGAATAATGCTCCTCTGCGCTTCTGCCAAAGATGAATGGTCTTCTACCCATTGTTGTAAAAGGCATTAACCCAAACGCACGCGCGGTTTTTATCTCTCTTGCAATCTTACGCTGAGCTTTTGCACTTATACGGGTCTGTGAAGAAAATGAGTAGGTTAAAAACCATGGCAAACATATGTATTGACTATGATACAGAATTACAAATGCAAAAACGTAAGAAGATCCTGGCATAGCAGTGGCATCGGGATCTCTTTCCAGCTATTCTACCCAGATACGTCAGGGTAGGGACTAGGGACGTATCCCGTATCGGATAAATATCCAATACACACCTACTTCTTGCCAATACGTTGGGGTTGTTGGATATGCAGATTGATATGGCCCAGTCCACCAGTGGATTTGCTTGTAGTAACTCCTGCACACCTCCATCTGCCGCATCATTTCTCCCCATACACGGCCGCCACAACTCGCTCTATGCCCGTACGGCGAGATCTCATACATGGCCACCAAGTGACCGCAGCGGTGAGGTCCTCAGGAATTACTGTGGCAGTGACGCCCCACGGTTGCGAGCTCCTGACTTCCTGATCTCCTCCAGGACGAGCGATGGCGTGTTATGCTGCTCCAGAAGATGAGGCAGCAGCTGCACTCGCGCTAGGAGGCGATGGCACAGGGACGGTAGCAGAGCGTGACTGCCCATGGTGTGGTTGCTGCCACACGAGGCGGCCATGGCGATGCCTATGCGTTTGCCAGCAGCAGCCTCTCTGTCCACTTAGCTGTTCTGCTCCAAGAAAAGGGAGGTAAGGGCAAAGGCCCCCAGAATGATGTGTGTTGGTTGCTGATCGGTAGTTACGCTGCCTGAGTTCCACTTTTGCTATTCTCCTCCGACAATTATTTGTTTAATTTCTCTCCGGATATTGATATCTTTTTTTCCCACCAAAAAAATGATAAGTTTCTCAGAGGTAAGCTCCTCCCACCTGACATTGAGATCTAACTTATCACAATAGTTTTTAGTATGGTTCAGGCATGCTCTTTAGGTCTAGCGGCATTAAAGAAATTTGGAATTCGTGGAATGCCTAACAAGATTGTGTCCGCATACCTAGCATAGTACACCTTCAAAGGCTGTTCTCCCTCTTGGGAGAAACCACCTCTTTTAAGATCTTGTCAAGCTGGTGAAGATAACATTGCATTAGAACTTGTGAGATACATACAGATAGGTTCGCATTTTGATATGCTTGAGTAGTGAGTCCTCCCTCAAGTTTCTACTTCTGGACTAAAGCGTTTATACAAGGATGAGAATAACAACGTAATTGCAAGAATGCATGGTAACTTCTTGCTAGGCTGCTACTGCTTATAGAATTTTCATATGCCTAATTGTTTATTTATTTAAAATATCAATACATATCATTTTTTCTAAAAAATGCCATATCCGTATCCGTTGGATATTGATACACGTATCCGTGTCCGTCGGATATTGATACATGTATCCATATCCATGCTGCATAACTATCCAGGATGGAGTAATGCATTCAGGATAGCTGCTCCCAGTATTGCATGATAAACAACTATCTAACACGACAGGATCTGACAATTTCACTAAAAGGAAGGAATATCTTGCCCCAAAAAGCTCGTCGTCATATATAATGAGTACTTGAGTATCAGTGGTTACCTGGCTTCTCTTGATGATAATTCCAGCTTCTGTAAGAAATTTGGAGAGGAATCTAACGTTCTGCAAGAAACAGTTCCAAATCTGTTAAGGAGTGAAACTAGAATGTACATGTAGACAAACATGAATTCATCAACCAGACCAAAGCTCAAGATCTAATCTATGGAGAAACATTACATGTCTCTTCATTGCAAAGAGGCACCAAACAGTAATCAGCTCGCTCGGATGCTCCGGTGAACAGTAGATTTTGGCTTGTTTTGGATGATTGAATGGTTTTCTGTGAGAGAGAATAAGCTGAAACAAGCTAAAACAAGCTGGAAGTGTACCAGCCGAACACAGTGAATATTTATTGACATAGTTTTCCACAGTGAACTGATTTTCTTTGCAAATTGATCCGATCAGTCAAAATATATGTATTTCATACACGTTGAAACTTGGAACATTAAACACATGGCTCGCATTTGAATACTTGCTTCGATGCTTGTCGCAGTCAAATGTTTGCAAACCAAAACCATTCCAATATGTATATAAGCTTCTTTTATGCACTAGTAAATTAAAGCAGGTGGCATAGTGATTAACATGTACTTCATTGCAATGAACTACCTTGAATTTGCTAAATTCAAACAGAAGTAGAAAAATCAGAAGAAAATGTCAGAGTAACATAGATTTAGTGTTAACAGTGATTATTAGTTCCATCCCTGGTGTCCACCTCTTGTTCAAGTATGAGTTCCAGAATAACCCATAGTAGTCCACCTCCTTTCATCTCCACAACTCATAGAAAATCATTAGTTCTAGATTCCTATCACTCCTTGTTCCCTGTGGATTCGATACCATGATCCTCCCAACACTTCTAGAGTCAATCTCCACCCTTGGATTCCGAGGTTCTCTTCTCTTATTGGCTAAAAGGGAGAGCACACGGATTTATGGGCCCACAAGGAAGCATCCAACATGACACAAGTATCCAACCTTCACTATGACACATGGGGACACCTTCTAGAAGGTGGTGGCATGGCCCACCTGCCATAGGGAAAAGAGGTCAGCATAGACTCTTTGTGTTCCTGAGCTTTGTGTTACCTAGCAGCCCTAGAATTTACAAAGCCGTAGAGCACAGCAACAACAACAACAACAACAACAACAAAGCCTTTAAGTCCCAAACAAGTTGGGGTAGGCTAGAGTTGAAACCCAACAGAAACAATCAAGGAGGGTTCTTCAATATAAAATACACATTTCAATATAAAATAGAAACTGTAGTCAATTTCATTGTGTTGTCAGGCAGATATACTCACCCTAAAATCAGCCTTCTTCAAAACCTCCGCTGTAGTTGTTTCAAACTGTGGTCTAGGAGGGTTCTTTGCGGCTGCAGGTCTTCTAAGGTCAAGGTCCTACACTTATCAGAATTGAATGAAACAAGGCATTAGAATAGCAACCACGCACGGGCAGATCACCGAATAAACTAATAAATGAAGAAAGAAAGTTGTAAAGTACACATGGTATATTGGTATTATAAAGAGTAAATCTGGGTATTGGAAATGAAATTCCCATTTTGTTGACAAACATCAGCTAGTAAAACACACGATTTTACTGTGACTTAAGGATAGCAGACATTTCTAGCCCACACACTTTACCCACTAATTCCTGAATGCTTACACAGGATAACAAAATCATATAGGCTGCAAAAGATTTTAGATGACTCCAATAATTCTGGCTATGTACTGACAAACCAAACTACTGCTTACCCGAACAGAATATGTCGAACCTCGCTTATACGGCACATCAGACCTGAACTCAAAATCATCTTCCCAGTCGCCGCCGCCGTCGTCGTCGTCCTCCTCCTCCATTTGGAAGTTGCGTGCCACATTAGCAAGCTTATCACTTAAGCCATCGTGCAAAGAATCAAAACCACCCATCAACCCAGAGCTGCTCCTATCGCCAGATGCAGCAAACCCAGGGAAACCAGAGCTGTTCCTGTTACCGAACCCAGGGAAACCACCCATGGACGACCCAGATCTGCTCCTGTCACTGAACCCAGTGAAACCACCCATCCCAGAGCCCATATTGTATCTCCTACCAGCGTTCTCAGCCCTATCAAGCTTCGCGTAGAGTGATCCTTCATCTGTGCCCTTCCTCCCAAACAGCCGCTCTTCGAATTCGTCCATAGTCTCGCCATCCCCTGCACAGAAACAGTCGAACAAGATAGCCATATCAACATCAGCCTGATTGAGACCATTCAAGAGTCAATTCTTCATTCTTAAAGTATTATTACACCAGAAGTATAAGGAAATGATGGTTTTTAGCTTGAGAAAGCTAGACAAAGAATTCACATCAGACCTAGATCTCCAAGGCCATTCGATTCAATTTACTGTTATAACCGACTTTGGGGAAAGGTACACAAGTATAACAACTATGGGCATCATACAGCACGAGGACCTCCCATGAGTGTTATCTTTTGTTTCAAGAGATACCACTCATGGGAGGCCAGGGAGAAGCAGGGATCGGAGGAGGGCTGGAGGGGTGGATGCTCACTGGACTGGAATGAGCGACGGAAGGCGCTGGCAGCGGCGGGCGGCAGGTGGGGAGGAAAGGAATGATGGAGAGAGTCACGGGACGGGAGACACCGCCTCAGTGCAGAGCTAACCATCGCGCTCACCTGGACTAGGAAGAGAAGCGTACCTGTGCGGCTGTGCTTCGGTCACCGGAGCAACGGAGACAGGCGGCGGCGATGGGGATCTGCTCTGTTGTGTTGCTGTTGGGCGACGGAGTCAACGGCGACGGCCGGGAAGGCGCTCTGGCGGCGCAGATGGGAGCGGAGCTGGCGAGACGCGGTGGGCGCTGCGGGTAGGGGAGAGACCGAGAGACTGGTGCCTGGTGGGGAGGCTGGGAGCGGAGAAAGGATTGGAAATGGGGGAATTGCTGGCGTGTGATTAAAAAAAAATCGCAATGCTCTTCAGCGTCACTGTTTTAACTTTTTTTATCCTCCATACCACTATCGTCAGTTTGGGCTCTAACGCCGTCAAACCGTAGATGTAAAAAGTCAAAAATACCCTTAAATCAAAAATACCCTTAAGTCTAAATATGTCATTAATTTTTTTAGCATCTTAACGACTTCAAATAAAAAAACTCAAAACTAGAAAGTTGTAGATCTCGTCGAGATCTATAATTTTCATATAAAAATCATCTTCATTTAATTCTGTAAAAAAATATGATTCGATATGATTAATATGTTTTAAAAAAATCATATCTTTTTTGTGGAATTAAATGAAAATAATTTTTATATGAAAATTATAGATCTCGACGAGATCTACAACTTTCTAGTTTTGAGTTTTTTTATTTGAAGTCGTTAAGATGCTTAAAAAAATTAATGATATATTTAGACTTAAGGGTATTTTCAACTTTTCACACCTGCAGTTTGACGGCGTTAGAGTCCAAACTGACGGCAGTGGCATGGAGAGCACAAAAAAGTTAAAGCAGTGACGCTGAAGACCGCTGAACTTTTTCAAGGGCACACAAAGCATTACAATCTTTTTAAAAAAAAACACACAGGGAATTCCCCCATTGGAAATTGGATGCGCGATGGGCTATATGGGCCAGCTTTCCCTGCCGGGCCTAAGCTGCAACAGGCAGTGAAGACGGAAGCGATGAGGGTTTCCGATTATTAAAATTAAAATTAGTAGAAAGCGTGTCCGTGCGTTGCTACAGGATAAATAAATTTTTGTACTAAAAACATATAGACCGTACGATAAGATAACAATACTGTGAAATTAAATAATAACGTTAAAGTGACATTTAATCCAAAAGCAAAATTCGTGAAATTAATACAGTCACGGAGTACGTGGCGTCGCAGGCTCACCAACCGTACTGTATAGACATTTTCTTTCCGTGTGTTGCAACAGGAACAAATATGCCCTGATAATTTGAGCATAAAAGTGTTGTATTGTTAAAAAAACGATAATATGATGTTCGGAATGTCAATATTACAAATTAAATTTTGTGCATGGCTAAAATTCTCATTGATGGTTTGTAATCATAAGGTATGCATTTATAGTATTGTACATTTGTGCATACACACATAAAGTTCATATCACCGTAACAAGATTATTTGATTCCTCAACCCGTTTCAAAAGTCAAAAATCTAGGTAACGATGACGGTGACATTTCATATTAGGTAACTGGAGAGATTGTGGAACAACTGAGTAACTGACAAATTTCAAAAAGCAGATAAATATGAAGCTTACTAAGGGGGTGTTTGGTTCTTTAGTCGCTCCTAAAATTTATGTCACATCGAATGTTTAGATGCTAATAAGGAGCATTAAATATAGATTAATTACAAAACCAATTATATAAATGGAGGCTAATTTCCGAGACGAATTTTTTAAGCCTAATTAATCTATCATTAGCACATGTTTACTGTAGCACCATGTTGTCAAATCATGGACTAATTAGGCTTAAAAGATTCGTCTCGCAAATTAGTCGCAAGTTATGTAATTAGTTTCGTAATTAGTCTATATTTAATACTCCATGTATGTGTCCAAATATTCGATGTGACAGGAATTTTAGGAGGTGACGTGGTAACCAAACAGGCCCTAATTCACATATTAATTGAACTGGATTAGTTTCTGAATGAAATGGATGATTTAAATAAGTAGGGGATGATTCAGTCTACTAATAATCAACAAAAAGTTCACTGAGATTGCCCTCTACGTGGACTTCCCAAATCATTAGGTACTGGACTTCCCAAATCATTATGTACCTTGTGCAATCTACAGGTTCTTGGCTTGCGAAGCTGTAGATTCAGACAGTAACCAAGACGCATGAATACATTTATTAGCCAGCGACAGTTACATGCAGATGTAGATAAAATTGCTCTAATTAATTCGTAGCATTGGAGGTCTAACAAAGCTCCAAGGTTTTGCACGAATTTCGTGTTAAAGCAGAGGACGGTCACAGAATAACTGCGTTAAGGACATGAGGTACATTCAAGGTTCCCTTTGTACCTCAGATCTTCATAATGATAAAGGTAAAAAGAGCCGGGTCATGTTTCCTTACTTCATAAGAATTACAGGTCTTCAGATATTAAGCTTGTGGCAAAAGCTCACTGAGATTTTACTTATATAAAAACACTAAAATGATTTGAAAAAATAATTCTCATACGAATCAATCATTTGAAAACAGCAATAGGGAGTGACCCAATAAAGAACATTGTAGACATGTGAAAGAACAAAAAAAAATCTTATACATTCGTTTAAAAAAGTCAATCCAAAAAATTTCTTAGACAAAGTTTCATTCTCTGTGGAGAGGCGGACCATTAAAGATAAAGAACATGGGTTTACACATGTACTCCTGTTATTAACGCAAAAGCATCTAACTTGATTAATAACCTGACATTAGAGGCAGAGCTTGACCAAATAAAAATAAGCAGTCTAAGTAATTAAGTTCTGAACACCTATGAAAAGTACCAAAGTTATGATTTCCCGAGTGGAGATCAAGTTGGGCAGGGGGCCATGGTCCACTTTGGTCTCAACTAACTTCTTCCCCTTCCTGACATCAGACATGACTTCTCAGAGTTCAGAAAAACTGAGTCGAGCTTTATTCATCTGTTATCAGGTCTTTTAAGAACTCTACTGAAAACCAAAAATCTTCAACATGACCTCTGTCTCTATGTGAATTTAAGAAGTCACAATGATTTGTGCACTGTGTTCCATTGTTTTTTTACGTTTGCTGAACTTACAGTGATAAATGATAACGAAGATCAGGCAACCTAAAACAACACCAATTCACTCTACCTGCACGATTGCTATTGAAACACTGAATGGCTGAAGTAGTGAAGTCTGAAACTAAAACACAGAGGCACTGAAACTAAATTCGTGGCTGACTCTTACTGCCTATATGTCAGATTGTCACTACTATCTACCATATGTCTTAGTTATGCAATATACTGTTAACTGTTATGCACTTAGCAGCTATCCTATGGAAGTGTCAATGTCTTCTGAAATCCCTTATGCTTGAACATAAATTGCATTTTTTTAAGGAGGGGGGGGGGGCGCTCAGTGCCACTATACCTTACTTAGCGTTTAGGTGTATCTGCTTCTGCGATTTAAAAAAATTTCAGAAACCATAAGTTACATAGTTTAAATCACTGATCCCATCCAACCCTGTTGTGGGGGATATGACCCCCGTTATCCATAAGACAAGACATGGACCGCACCATTAGAGGTGGCCCAGCCCATAAGATCAAGACGTGCACGGCACTGGTCGACGTGCACCGCAAGATATTGTATAGTACCAAATATGATGCTTTCCTTGTAACCCTACCCCTCTAGAGTATATAAGGAGAGACAGGGGTCCCCTAGTGGACATCGATCTATATACATCTCAATACAATACACTAAAGACACAGGACGTAGGGTATTAAGTCGATCAGACGGTCCGAACCTGTCTAAATCGCTGTCTCTACGCCTTGTGTCACCATCCGGTTCCTATCACGCGCACCTTCACCGATCAATCTACCTTCGTGGGATACCCCTCGGAGGACTGTCGAGCATCTTTTGTCGACAGTTGGCGCCCACCGTGGGGCTGTGCGTGCTGATACATGGTGAACCAGATGGGATCTCAAGAATTACGTCCTGGCGAGATCGACTTTCATCTTGCCTGTGACGTCTACACGGAGATTTGCTGCCGAACTCAAGTCGCCGTGCGAAGACCAACAGCCCAGATCGAAAATTCCGTCAACGTCGAGCAGATAACGCCATACGCCGTCGACCAGGTGTTCTGTCTAAAGCTAAGTCGCACTTTAATATTCTTCTAAATATTCACCGTTCTCCATTTATCATCATAATGTTTCTCCGAGCTGTTTTCTCCATGTTTGTTCTTCAAACGATTTTCCGAACCTCCGAACAGTCATGTTGACGCACAGATGTCCCCAGAGACGTCCCTGTCTCCTGCTCCTCCATGCACATGCACGAGCGTCTGCCCTCTGCGTTATGGGTGGTCGACAGCAGCTCCTTAGCGACGCTTTGTTCTTCCTACACGCCCACGGGCTCCGTGCTCCACGTTATGGTTAACAGGCTAGCTAGGGTTGGAGACTCAGCTACACACTAACTGGTCGGGTGGTTTATATTAAATATAAATACATCTTCATAATAACACTAAGTATTCACACCAACTGATAGCCGAGCTGCATACTCTATTTCATCACCATTACTGATTCTTCTTCGGAGTTCATATATTTTTACATTATGTACTACCCGTTCTACATATTTGTATTGCAGGATCAATGTCCAGGTGATCGACCACCTGGTGCTCGGACTTCTCCACCGATCAACTGGTGAGCGACCGACGGGACGGGAGACCGGGCGCAGCAGGGGTTACCTGCCACTGTGCTCATCACTGTGCTCCCTACTGACACCCGTACTGCCTTGTGCTACCTCACCCCTGCGCCAAGGACAAAGCGGCGTGGAAGGTCAAGTCCAGGTCCCTATAGTCTCAGCAACAGCAGGAGAGCCCAGCTGCCCGTTCTTCGCCTCGTCCGAGACCCCCCGGCAGGACCTCGGACGTACGGTTCTTTCTCCGCCTCGACCAAGGCCAGGCTCGTCCCGCATCCTCATCGCCTCCGCCTCAACCATCCCCCTGGCAGGTTGTCCCATCCATTTAATGCGCCTGAATGCACCCGCTACGTTAGCCACGACCGACAGGGTACAGCAACAGGAGCGATGGGACACCGGTCAAATCTCCTTTTTTACCATGCCCTGCACTTTTCCACCTAAACCAGGTCGCTATAGCCTCGGAATCAGTGCATAGGCCCAACTGCTCCCGCCAGGGCCTCGGCAAATCAGGCCTCGGCGCGGTCAGCTACAAACACCCGCTAGGGCCTCGGCAAATCAGGCCTCGGCGCGGTTAGCTACAACCCGCCAGGCCTCGGCACTCCACTAGGCCAAGAGTCCACCAAAGCACGACATGTCTCCGGCCATGGAACTCATACTGACTAGACATCGACAAGGACTCCCACGACCTCAACCACTTCAAACCTAACCAGCACGGCGCGCCAGACAAGTACAGATCTCCATTCCCAACGCCATGCTGCTACAGGACTAAACTGCAGTAGGCTCCACGTGTAGCTCACTCATGTACTCCTGGCTCCTTCCTTGCGGTTATAAAAGGAAGCGGCCAGGGATAGCTCAGGGGGGACGAAAAAAAGAGGAAGAACGTACGATAGAACCGTGCTCCCATACTCGCCCTAGACACATCCTGTAACACCCACGCTCCCAGGCTGCTTAAGAGCAGCGTCTCAAGCACCTCGCACCGTCCCACGCCGAGACCTAGGATTAGCTCCCTCTCTCACCCGGCTTGTAACCCCCTACTACAAGCACTTCGGTGCAAGGAATACAAGACCGATCTCTCAGACTGGACGTAGGGCACCATTTCCTGAACCAGTATAAACCTTATGTCTCTTTGCATCACCATCCGGGATTAGGGGCACGCATTTCACTTTTACTAGTTGGTTGAGGACCCCCCGGTCCAAAACACCGATAGTTGGCGCGCTAGGTAGGGGCCTCTGCGTGTTATCGTGATCGTCCCAACAAGTTCTAGATGGCTGACCCCATATGCCCACTACGTCTCGACACGGTGGTCTGGTTTGGGAGCCTAGAATTCATGTCTTTAGGATGTGAGTACGATATGGTACTCCTCACACCCAGAGCCCCACCGGCTGGCGACGACGTCACGCATCGGCAGCCCGGGCGCAGGCGGCGCCTGGGCCGCCGCTCTCGTCACGCTCGCCAGGCACGACGCGAGCGGGACTACTCCGACGCCACACGAGCTCGGCGCTGCGCGCCGCACTCCGCCAACATCCCATGCCCGGCTGTTGGTACAGAGTCCCTGGCTGGGGACCTGTCTAGCCTAAGCCTAGGCAAGGGAAGGACGTCGGTAGCGCGCAGCGACGTCCCGTCGTCAAGCTCTGCCCCACCACATCCTGAGGAATCAACTCAGGTAGAGCAGAGCCCAGCGGTGGCACCATCCCTGTACCCCTTCGGGCTGAAAAACATCACCGCCGCCTACGCTTTCGCCTACGCCTCCGTGCACGCGGAACCCTTGGAACACCACCAACGATTCGCCCTCGACTTCTCCACCACAATCTCGACCCACACTGACTCCTCGGAGGAGGACGAGGCATGGGTCGGAGCGGACTTCTCCGGGCTTCGTGACCCCGAGGCTATGCGTCGTTTCTTGGCCGCAAGCGACTACTGCTTCGGCTACTCCGACTCCGATGATGAAAGCACTTACGATCCCGCTCGAGAGTGTTTCCACGTCGGGCTCGGAATGCCAGGGGCAAGTAATGAGGGTGAGAGGGCAGGCAACCGGTCCTCGCTCCGCCAAAGGGCGGGCGACGCCACACCCCCGCTCGTCGAGCTCTGGGCAGCGTGGAACGTGAACGTCGCCCCCAAGGATCTCCAACGCCTAGACCTGGAGCTGCTCTGTGAGCTCCAGGCAAAAGTCGACCAAGATCGACTCCTGCTGCAGCAGCTCCGAGACACTCTCGAGCAGGAGCAGCAAGGTCGCGGTGATGGCGGAGGGGCCTGGTAGAGGGCCCACAACGTGCACCGCCGCATCAACAACGACGAAGCAAGTGAGCAACCCCCAATCTTCAATTGCGCTAGCCAGAACGTCGCGGCGACGGCGATGCTAGTCCGAGCGATGCCCGAGCCCTCTACCACGGAGGGGCGACGGGTCCGCGGCGAGCTCCGAGACCTTCTCGAAACCGCCGTAGTACAGCAGGCCGAAAGCTCCACGTCTCGGCGACGTGAGAACATCTCAAAGCGGCCTTCAGTGCACGATCGCCTCAAGGCCCCCTCAGTCCACGACCGCCTCAGCGACCGACGCGAGGCATAAGAGGACCACGATGTGGTCAGCAGGCGACGGCGCCATGACAATGACGGGCTCGCCCGAAGCTACCAGCCACACCGAGGTGGCCGCTACGACAGCGGGGAGGACCGCAGTCCTTCCCCTGGGCCGCCTGGCCCTAGAGTCTTCAGCAAGGCCATCCGCAGCGCTCCATTCCCTACCCGGTTCCGGCACCCGGCCAATCTCACGAAATACAGTGGCGAGACCAACCCCGAGCTGTGGCTGACCGATTACCACCTGGCTTGTCAGCTAGGTGGCGTGAACGATGACCTGCTCATCATCCGTAACCTTCCCTTGTTCCTGTCAGACTCGGCGCGAGCCTGACTCGAACACCTCCCTCCCTCACAGATTCACAACTGGCGCGACTTGGTCAAGGTCTTCATCGGGAATTTCTAGGGCACATACGTGCGCCCCGGGAACTCCTGGGACCTCAAGAATTGTCGCCAAAAGCCGGACGAGTCTCTCTGAGACTTCATCCGGCGCTTTTCCAAGCAGCGCACCGAGTTGCCCAGTGTCGGCGACTTAGAAGTTGTCCAGGCTTTTCTCTCCGGCACCTCCTGCCAAGACCTGGTCCGAGAGTTAGGCCAGAACGTACCAACCTCGGTGGCCGCGCTCCTCGATATCGCCACCAACTTCGCCTCGGGCGAAGAAGCTGTCGGGGCCATCTTCCCCGACAGCGAAGCAAAGGGGAAGCGGAGGGACGAGGCCTTTGGGGCCTCGGCCTCCCGTTTCTCCAAGAAAAAGAAAAAAGGGCGTCAGGAGAAGCAAGAGGCCCTCAAGGCTGATTTCATCGCAGCCGCGGATCACAGGAATCCCCGAGGCCCCGCCACAGGCCCCGGACTATTCGACGATATGCTCAAGAAGCCGTGCCCTTACCACCAAGGCCCGGTGAAGCACACCCTCGAAGAATGCACCATGCTCCGACGCTACTACGCCAAGCTCAGACTTCCCGATGACGACGCCAGGAAGAAGGGCGCCAGCGACAGAGACAACGACAAGGACGACGGGTTCCCTAAGGTGCACAATGCCTTCATGATCTTCGATGGGCCTTCAGCGTGCCTCACGGCGCGTCAACGAAAGAGGGAACGCCGGGAGGTCTTCTCGGTTGAGATAGCTACTCCTCAGTACCTTAACTGGTCTTGGGAGGTGATCACCTTCGATCGGGAAGACCACCCCGACTATGTCCCAAACCCTGGGCAATACCCGCTCGTCGTCGACCCGATTATCGGCAACACCCGGCTTACCAAAGTGCTGATGGACGGAGGTAGCGGCCTCAACATCCTCTACGCCAACACCATGGTGCTCCTAGAGCTCGACCAGTCGATGCTCTGAGGGGGTGCCGCACCCTTCCATGGCATCATGCTAGGGAAGCGCGCGCGACCCCTCGGACGCATTGATTTGCCGGTCTGCTTCGGCACTCCCTCCAACTACCGCAAGGAGATCCTCACCTTCGAAGTGGTTGGATTCAAGGGAACCTACCACGCCATTCTAGGGTGCCCGTGCTATGCCAAGTTCATGGCAGTCCCGAACTACACCTACCTCAAGCTCAAAATGCCGGACCCCAACGGCGTCATCACCGTCAAGTCCACGTATGAGCATGCATACGACTGCGACGTCGAATGCATCGAATACGCAGAGGCTATCATGGATGCCGAGGCACTCATTGTCTACCTCAACCAACTCGATAGCAAAGTACCCGACTCCAAGCGCCGCGCCGGGACTTTCGAGCCCGCAGAGACTGCCAAGCTCGTCCCGGTTGACCCCAACTGCTCCAACGGTCGAACGATGAGGGTCAACGCCACCCTCGACAGGAAATAGGAAGCCATGCTCGTCGACTTTCTCCGCGCGAATGTCGATATGTTCGCATGGAGCCCCTCGGACATGCCGGGCATACTGAGGGAGGTCGCCGAGCATGCCTTGGACGTCTGGGCCGGCTCCAGACCAGTGAAGCAGCACCTGCGCCGATTCGACGAGGAGAAGTGCAGGGCCATTGGCGAGGAGGTGCAGAAGCTCTTGGCGGCCGGATTCATCAAGGAAGTATCCCATCCAGAGTGGTTAGCCAATCCTGTATTAGTTAGGAAGAAAAATGGAAAATGGAGGATGTGTGTAGACTACACCAGCTTAAATAAAGCATGTCCAAAGGTTCCATTCCCGTTGGCTCGGATCGATCAAATCGTTGACTCCACTGCAGGATGCGAGACCTTATCCTTCCTTGATGCGTATTCTGGTTACCATCAAATCAAGATGAAAGAGTCCGACCAGCTCACGACTTCTTTCATCACCCCATTCGGCATGTACTGCTATAGAACTATGCCATTTGGTCTCAGAAACGCAGGGGCCACGTACCAACGATGCATGACCCAAGTCTTCGGCAAGCGCATCGGGCAAACTATTGAGGCCTACGTGGACGACATCGTAGTCAAGTCCAGAAAGGCCAGTAACCTCGTCGATGACCTGGAGATCGCCTTCAAATGCCTCAGGGAGAAGGGCGTCAAGCTTAACCTCGAGAAGTGTGTCTTTGGGGTCCCCCGAGGCATGCTCTTGGGATTCATAGTCTCAAAACGCGGCATCGAGGCCAACCCAGAGAAGATCTCGGCCGTGACCAACATGGGGCCGATCCGGGACCTCAAGGGAGTACAGAGAGTTATGGGATGTCTTGCGGCCCTGAGTCGCTTCATCTCGTGCCTTGGCGAAAAAGGCTTACCTCTGTACCGTCTCCTGAGAAAATCCGAACGCTTTTCCTGGACCCCCGAGGCCGAGGAGGCCCTCACCAAGCTCAAGGCATTACTCACCAACCCCCCTGTCCTGGTACCACCAACCGAGGGCGAGGCCCTCTTACTCTACATCGTCGCAACGACCTAGGTGGTCAGCGCGGCAGTAGTAGTCGAGAGGCAAGAAGAGGGGCATGCTATCTCTGTCCAACGACCCATTTACTTCATTAGCGAAGTACTCTCTAAAACTAAGACACGCTACCCCCATATCCAGAAGCTGGTCTACGCCGTAGTCTTGGCTTGGCGCAAGCTGCGTCACTACTTCGAATCCCACCCGGTGACCATAGTGTCCCCCTTCCCTCTGGGGGAGATAATCCATAACTAGGAGGCCTCGGGTAGAATAGCCAAGTGGGCTGTCGAACTCATGGGGGAGGCCCTGTCTTTTGTGCCTCGGAGAGCAATTAAATCCCAGGTCTTAGTCGATTTTGTGGCTGAGTGGACCGACACCCAGCTGCCACCTGCTCAAATCCAATTAGAATGCTAGACCATGTACTTTGATGGGTCTCTGATGAAGGCCAGGGCAGGCGCGGGTCTGCTTTTCATCTCCCCCCTCGGAGTGCATATGCGTTACATAATTCGGCTCCACTTCACCGCCTCCAACAATGCAGCCGAGTACGAAGCTCTCGTCAACGGCTTGTAGATCGCCATCGAGCTTGGAGTGCGGCGTCTCGACGTACGTGGCGATTCACAGCTCATCATCGACCAGGTCATGAAGGGCTCGAATTGTCATGACCCCAAAATGGAGGCATACTGCAAACTGGTACGTCGCCTTGAAGATAAATTTGACGGTCTCGAACTCAACCACATTGCGCGGAAGTTCAACGAGGCCGCGGACGAACTGGCGAAGATGGCATCGGCATGGGCCTTGGTCCCCCCGAACATATTCGCCAGAGACCTGCACAAGCCCTCGGTGGACTACGCCTCGGCAACACAAGAGGACCCACCGACCGAGCCACCCATAGGGCCCAAGGCCCCCTCTGTTACCGAGACCCCGGCGGCCAAGCCCGAGGCCATGGAAGTCGATGCAGGGCCTCCCGAGGCCAGCCGAGGGGCGGACTAGCGAGTCCCCCTCCTTGATCGCCTCACTCGAGGAGTGCTTCCTATGGATAGAACCGAGGCCCAATGGCTGCACAACGAGCCAAAACTTACGTCGTCAGCGATGGCAAGTTATACAAATGAAGCCCATCTGGCGTCCTCCAACGATGCATCACCACCGGGGAAGGCCAAGCCCTGCTTTGGGACTTGCACGTGGGAACCTGCGGACACCATGCTGCACCTCGGACGCTCGTCAGAAACGCCTTCCGCCAAGGGTTCTACTGGCCAACGACAGTTGCTGACGCCACCAAGCTGGTACGCTCCTGCGAGGGATGTCAGTACTATGCATGGCACACACACCTCCTGGCTCAAGCCCTCCAAACCATCCCCATCACATGGCCGTTCGCCATGTGGGGATTGGACATGGTCAGGCCTCTACAAAAGCCCCCCAGGGGCTACACCCATCTGCTGGTGGCGATCGATAAGTTCTCCAAATGGATCGAGGCTCGACCGATCAGTCAAATCAAATCCGAGCAAGCGGTGCTGTTCTTCATGGACATCATCCACAGGTTCGGGGTTCCGAACACCATCATCACCGACAACGGGACACAGTTCACCGGTCGTAAATTCCTGACATTCTACGACGACCACCACATCTGTGTGGCCTGGTCAGCCGTAGGACACCCAAGGACAAATGGCCAAGTAGAACGTGCCAACGGCATGATTCTTCAGGGCCTCAAGCCAAGGATATACAACCGGTTGAAGAAATTCGGCAAGAAATGGCTGGTCGAACTCCCGTCGGTCATCTGGAGCCTAAGGAATACACCAAGCCGAGCCACGGGGTTCACGCCGTTCTTCCTGGTCTATGGAGCCGAGGCCATCCTCCCCACTGACTTGGAGTACGGCTCCCCAAGGCTGTAGGCTTATAATGAGCAAAGCAACCGCACTACCCGCGAGGACGCTCTTGACCAATTGGAGGAAGCCCGAGACGTTGCGCTGCTACATTCAGCCAAGTACCAACAAGCCCTACGACGCTATCAAGCCCGGTGCATCCGAAGCCGAGACCTGAAGGTGGGTGACCTGGTGCTGAGACTGAGGCAGAGCA
The DNA here is from genome assembly GCA_904845875.1 of Miscanthus lutarioriparius. Lineage (NCBI taxonomy): Eukaryota > Viridiplantae > Streptophyta > Magnoliopsida > Poales > Poaceae > Miscanthus > Miscanthus lutarioriparius. The sequence goes on from CAJGYO010000005.1 coordinate 6,482,517, forward strand.
ACAAGGGCCGCCACAAGCTGACCCCGCCATGGGAAGGACCGTACATCCTCGCCCAAGTGCTAAAACCCGGGACCTACAAGCTGGCCAACGAGAAGGGCAAAATCTTCACCAACGCTTGGAACATAGAACAGCTACGTCGTTTCTACCCTTAAACCTCCAAGCATTGTATATATTGTTTCTCAAAATATATTAAAGAAACATTCTTTAGTTATTCTAATTTTTTCGAGAAAACTCCCCCCTCGATGGGGAACCGACGTAGAAATAACGTTATAAGGGAGACTCGGCTCTGCCTCTACAGAACCGAGCCCCCCTCGGGGGCTAGAATCGGGGAGAGCCCCCTAAGTCCCAGGCACTATTTTTAATCGTTTTTTGAATAAATTTCCACGCCAAACTCTCTTGCGTACTCTGACAGGCCGTGTGTAAAAATCTAAGAACCGAAAGCGCGCCTTGAGTGCAAGAGGCCGGCCGAGTCACGAGACTGCTTACGCCTCTAGGCTACGGCAACTCCCTCGCCACCTTTTGCCGGAGGGGCAGCTCAGGTTTCGAGGAAATCGTTTGCACAGACCTTGTCTAGAAGCAATGCAGAAGGCAGAGGCTTGGAAAAACGATATAAACCGATTAAAAAAGCGTACGCACGAATACTTTAAAAGGCCTCGACGGCCACAAATGTCACGACACGACAATAACTTAGTTCGTTTACATGGCCCCTTTGGCCTAGGTCAAGGCTCAGGATCTCCTACGTCGGCGGCGGGCGCAGGGGGAACCACTTCTTATTCAAACAGACTGGCTAGCGCCGCACCAGGGACCTTAGCCGCCTCCATCGGCTTGGTCACCTCCTCATCAGCCTCCTCGTCATCATCAGGCAAGATGTAACCATCGCTGATGGCCTCGAGGTTGATGGCGTAGTGCGAAGAGACGACGGCCAGGGCACGCTTGACGCCTATACGCAACGCCGTCCGAAGTCACTCCCGCATTTGGCCACTCAACGTAGCTAGGCGGCTCCCAAGAGAGCTACCCGACTGAGCCCCCTCAATAGCTAGAGCCTCGCAGACGGTACAGGCGGCGGCCTACAGCGCGTCGTGCTCCTCGATCTCGGCCTCGAGCGTCGCCTGCACTGCGACAGAGGCCTCTGCCACCCGGGAAACCTCCTTCTCCAACCCTGCGCTAAAATGAGCAGGATGAGGTTAAGCACGAAAGAGGAATAAGTCGAACAGGGGCAAAGGCCTATGGGACTTACCCTCGGATTTCTCTTTCTAGTGCTGGACCTCGACCCGTGACGCCTCGGTCGCCTTGGAGGCCTCCTTCTCCAGCTCTGTACCACACCAGAGAGTTAGGGGGCCGAGCGCAAGAAAAATAAACAAAATAAAGGGGGCAGAACTTACCCTCGAACTTCCCCTTCCAAGCCAAGACATCGACCCGGGAAGCCTCGACCGCCTTGAGGGCCTCGTCCAGGGCGCCCTTTGTCTCACCCAACTGCGCAGCAACGGACTTGGCAGAGACCATCGCCTCTTCAACCTGGGAAAGAAGGGCGTCCCGCTCACAGGCCACCCGGGTCACCTCCTCCTCCAGCTCCTTGACTCGCGCCGCCAAAGGAGCGACCTGCTCCCGAGCCGTGGCCGCCTCGGCCCACATATCTACACAACAAAGGCGGAGGTCCTCCGCCTCCGTGCTTCGCGCCGACAGGAGCTTGTTGGTGTTTGTGAGCAGGTCCCTCTGCTACCCAAGTTGGTCCCAGACGTCTCTCTCTTGATGGAGGAACAACGATTTCTTGGGAGACCGGGCCTCGAGCTCCTAGACAGGTAGAACAGAGGTCATGCATTGCGAAAAGACTCAGAACAAGACGACACCACACGAGAAAAGAGGACGCGTACCTGGGCGACGCCGGGCAGATCGTCATCCATGACGGATAGTGCCATTCGCAGCGACTGCACCGCCAGCCGGCGATATTGCTCGAAGGAGATCCAGCACCCCCCCTCGACCGCATCCTCGAGGGCGAATAGAGGCTCCCCCTCCGGGTTGTCCCGGCTCAGCCACGATATACGCGGGTGATTCTACCCGCGGGGCTTGGGTCGTACCCGCGCGAGGGCCGAGTTCCCCTCGCCAGGAGCTGGAACTGGCTGCTCGGTGGTGCTGTCCGCCTCGACATCCGCCGCATCCTTCCCCGAGAAGTATCGGCAGGAGAGGTCACCGGGACCTCCACCTCCCGAGCGCTCTCCTGCGACGGCGGCAGGCCTTGGGCCAGGGGCGGCACCAAAGGTTGCCCCACCTCCATCTCCGAATCCCAGGCCACCGGGCCCGCCGCGCACACCTCGACCATCTCGGCCTCGAGAGTCCCAGGGGCCTCAGCTTTGCTCCTGGCCTCGGCGACTGGGGGCGCCTTGGCCCCATCAGACTCATGGGCCTCGGCAATGCACGGCGTAGGCCCTTCCTCCTCCGTCTGCTCCGTAGCCACCCTGGGAGCCTCTTCCTGAACGACCGACCTCTTCAGGTCGGCCCCGGCCGACGCCACATCAGGCTGCACGGCGGTTTGCGCCTCTACCGCCTGGTGAGCAGTGGGACCGGCGCCCACTTTGAGTGCCTTGCGCGGCGCCAATGCTGGCACCTCCACCTGACACTTCCGACTAAAGGCAAAACACCCACTTGGTCAGCCGATGACCATGAAGCAAGCAAGAGACAATGCGAACGTCACTGAAAAAACACTCACCTTGAGCGGGGTTGCAGCCGCTTCGGCACCGTAGTTCTCCTCTGCAATGACTACGGCAGTGGTGGAGGCATGGCCCCAACATCCACTAGTGCCGACCGACCCTCGTCGGGCTCCGGCGCCCCCTCGACCCCCTGCGGTGGCAGTTGCATCGTCCCCGCTGCCGCCTGCTCTGTCACTACCGTTGAGCCCGATGGGCTGACGACACGCTTCCTCAATGCCCGTAGCTCGGGCGTGTCAGCCTCGGACGTGGGGTGAGCGATCGCCGACCCCAGGGCGCTATCTCCTCCCCCTCCTCCTAGGAGCGCCGGGCTACTTGCCGACGCCCCAGGCGCCGTCTCCTCAACGTTAGGGAGATAGTCCAGGGGACCCCGCCCCCTCTCGCCCTCGTCATCTCCGTCCGAGGCGTCCATCGATAGCGACGACGATGGGGACTCCTCCAGCGGGAGGCCATCCTTCCTTTGCTGCCGACGACGCTCATCTAGCTTCTTGCGCACAAGAATCTGCCTCGTGCGCTTGGCCGCCTTGGCGTCCTTCCGTTTTTTCTGCGGCTCGGCGTGCACCCGGTTGATCGCCCACCGCCTCGCATCCTCAGGAACGGGTGGCGGGGAGGCTCGCACGTCCCTCATCCCCTATAGAAACGGCGAATGCGCATAAGGGAACGAGAAAAGATGAGAAACAGAGAGGGCTCGGGGGCTGCAGCGACGCGTGACTTACAAGGGAGAGATACCCCCGCAATGGGCGCATGACAATGTGGGTCAGACCACCGCTCTTCATCTTCCCGTCCACCGTCTTCCTCACCCGACGTAGAACCACCTCCTCGGAGAGGGCGGCAGCAGACATCCGGATGCCCTCGATTGGCTCATCCGGTCTCATATCTAACAGGCGCCGCCGCCGAGCCATCAGCGGCAGCACCCTCCGGCGGTGGAAGGCCGCCAAGACCACAGCCGCCGTAAGGCAGCGGTTCCGTAGCTTCTCCAGCCCATCCAGGAGTGGCTACAGCTTGGGCTGCTCTTCTCTCGGGACGCCATACTTCCACTTCTCCGGACAGTCCTCCACGATCCGTCCAGTGTAGGGGGGAAGCCCACCGTCATCGCTACAGAGATAGAACCAGCTGGTGTACCAGCGGCGATTGGATGACGCGAGCTAGGCCGGGATGTACAGGTGCTGCCGGTCTTGGCGCACCTGGAGAGTGCAACCACCAGCCCTCACCATCTTCCTCGTACCCGCCGTACTCGCCGGCTTGGTGGTATCCCCTGCTCAGAAGAGGTGGAGCCACAGCTCCCAATGGGGGGTAATCCCCAGATACCCCTCACAGACGGCGACGAAAATAGCCACTTGCATGATGGAGTTGGGGTTGAAGTTGTGTAGGTCCACCCCATAGTAATGCGGGAGCGCCCGCATGAATCGGTCCGTCGGCACGCCGAGACCACGCTCGTGGAAAGAGACGAAGCTCACGACGTACCCTTCGCGTGGCCGCGGCTCCCGCTCACCCAACGGAGCAATCCACTCTGGCCTATCGGGGTCGGTGATCGGACGAAGAAGGCCGTCATTGACAAGCGACTACAGCACCTCCATGGACACGTCGGACGGCTCCCAAGGATCCGCCGGGAGGATGACAGGAGGACCGCTGGCCATTGCGGGATGGAGAATGAGGGCTACGGCGGTAAGTCTCTCTCGCTTCTCTCTCTCTCTCTCACTCCCTCTTCTCCCTTCTTCTCCCCGGTGCTCTCTGTTCTCGGCAACGACTCAAAGGCGGAAAAGGCGAGTACGGGCAAGGTAAGGAGGGTATGGTCGAGACTCGTTTCATATTTATGCAGGGAAAGGACGAAACGGTCAGGCGACGAAATCGGGGAAGTTTCCCTCGAGTCCGGGCATAGTAAATCTAGATCCGATTTCACCGTCCACGCGCCCACCTTTTCCTCATTCATCGCACGGGCGGTTATGTCCTGTCCGCTGACACCGCGTCGCTTCCAACCGCAGCAACGGCAGACCCCGAGAGACCGCCTCAAAAGGCGCGCCTACCGTTGTTGGTCGATGGGAGGGGAATATTCCCCCAGTCGATTCCTTCCAGACTAAGGAACTAGGCGCCAAGCCCATTACGGTCCAGGGGTTCGAAGGCTGGACCCTAGAGGGTTTCGACAGCCGCCCCAGAGCAACAGAGTTAGGGACAACTATGGGCGAGCTTGTACATGGCTGAGGCCCGAGCAAGCAATTGCTCGGGATGTCCTAAGTCGTGTCTGAGACCAGCAGGGAGTTCTTCGAATGGGATCCCACCGTAGGGAGGCGCCGAGCCCCCGAGGCCAATCGAACGGCCCTAGGACCCAATAGAGAAGCCCTATGGTACTTTTAGAGTGTGTCTCTGGACCACTAGCCAACCCCTATTGAATGGGGCATGGGCCTCCACTCGGACTTACCCGATAGCAGCTCACCGGAAGTGTCACCGCTCGCGCCCACCGAGGGTAGCCTGGCATATTCCACCCCTCCTTCCGAGCGAAAAGGATGCGCGAGGGTCGCATAAAAAGCTAGGGGAACTCCTAACCGCCCTCTCGCTCCGTGCGGAGGCTCGGGGGCTCTCCCTGTAAACCTTGCCGAGACCCAGCGACCTAGGCTCGCACTTGAGGGGGCACGACAAACAACCCCCTCCTTCCGAGCAAAAAGGATGCGCGAGGGTCGCATAAAAAGCCAGGGGAACTCCTGACCGCCCTCTCACTCCGTGCAGAGGCTAAGGGGCTCTACCTGCAACTTTGCCGAGACCCAGCGGCCCAGGTTCGTACTCGAGGGGGCTCGGCAAACACACCCCTCCTTCTGAACGAAAAGGTTGTGTGAGGGTCATACAAAAAGCCAGGGGAACTCCTGACAGCCCTCTTGCTCCGGGCAGAGGCTAGGGAGCTCTTCCTGCAGATATGTTGAGACCCCGCGACCCAGGCTCGCACCCGAGGGGTCTCAGCAAACAAACCCTCACGCGCGAGGGGCGTATAAAAAGCCAGGAGAGCACCTAATGGCCCTCTCGCTCCGTGCAGAGGACAGGGGGCTCTTCCTACAAGTTTGCCGAGACCCAACAACCCAGGTTCGCACACGAGTGGGCTCGGCAAACAACCCCTCCGTCCCAACAAAAAGGATGTGCGAGGGTCGAACAAAAAAGTCAGGGGGACGCTTGACCGCCCTCTCGCTCCGTGCGGAGGCTCGGGGGCTCCTCTTGCACCCAAGACAAGGACAAGCGACCCAAGCCCGCACCTGAAGACTCGAAAAACGCGATAAAAGGGCATCGAGCCCGTTACGGTCTAGGGGTTCGAAGGCTGGGCCCCTAAGGGTTTCGACAGCTGCCCTAGGGCAACAGAGTCAGGGACGACTATGGGCAAGCCCGCGCTTGGCCGAGACCCAAGCAGACGACTGCTCGGGACGCTCTAAGTCGTGTCCGAGACCAATAGGGAGGTCTCCGAATGGGATCCCACCGTAGGGAGGCACCGAGCCACCGGGGCTTAGCAAACGGCCCCGGCACCCACTAGAGAAACCCTCCGGTACTCTTGGAGTGCGTCTCTAGACCGCTAGCCGACCCCTAACGAACGGGGTTCGGGCCTCCACTTAGACTTACCCGATAACAGCTCGCCGGAGGTGTCACTGCTCGTGCCCACTTAGGGTAGCATGGCACCCTCCACCCCTCCTTCTGAACAAAACGGATGCGTGAGGGCAATGCAAAAAAGACAGGGAAACTCTTGGTCGTCCTCTTGCTCCAAGCGAAGGCTCGGGGGTTCTTCCTATAACTAAATCGAGGCTCAGCGACTCAAACTCACATTCATAGGCTCGGCTAGCGCAATAAAAATCCATCGCACGATGTAAGAAAAGCCCCTAGAGGAGTCAAATCACTCCTCCAGGGCCTCGGGGCTACACCCAGCGGGTGCGCTCACGCGCACCCACCGAGGCCTCGAGTACAAAGCACAATCCCAAACAGGAGCTATTGCGAGCCAAGTCTCGACAAAACCTCAGGAGAGTGCCCTCACACCTCCCGAGGCTCGGGGGCTACTATCGGATACCGCAAGAAGGGGTACCCTAAGCAAGAAACCAAAAATATTGCTTGAACCTTGCAAAAATCAAAGCCAAAAGACTACCGCAAGGTCTCAGCAGATTTCTCCGATTCGCCCGAGGCCTTGCGCCGAAGCCTCATGCGAAAGGCCAAAAGCTCCCCGCCCCGTCGAGGCCCTCTCGCCGACGCCCTCTCGCCGAGACCCTCTCACCGGGGCCCCGCCCCGAAAGGCCTCGGACGGGATGCCAATTCTCTGATTCGCTCGAGGCTGGGCTCGGCAAACAACCTCGTTACCTCCATCCCGACCTAACTCCTCTGACAAAATGTCACGTCCGGGTTAATGCGCCCGACTACTCCCGCAAACGTCAGCCGCACGCGGGTACAGTAAGGGCAGAGCGACCGACGGGACGGGAGACCGGGCGCAGCAGGGGTTACCTGCCACTGTGCTCCCTACTGACACCTGTACTGCCTTGTGCTACCTAACCCCTGCGCCAAGGACAAAGCAGCGTGGAAGGTCAAGTCCAGGTCCCTGTAGTCTCAACAACAGCAGGAGAGCCCAGCTGCCCGTTCTCCGCCTCATCCGAGACCCCCCGGCAGGGCCTCGGACGTACTGTTCTTTCTTCGCCTCGGCCGAGGCCGGGCTCGTCCCGCATCCTCGTCGCCTCCGCCTCAACCATCTCCCTGGCAGGTTGTCCCATCCATTTAATGCGCCTGAATGAACCCGCTACGTCAGCCATGATCGGCAGGGTACAGCAACAGGAGCGATGGGACAATGGTCAAATCTCCTTTTTTACCATGCCCTGCACTTTTCCACCTAAACAGGTCACTATAGCCTCGGAATCAGTGCATAGGCCCAACTGCTCCCGCCAGGTCCTCGGCAAATCAGGCCTCGGCGCGGTCAGCTACAAACAACCGCCAGGGCCTCGGCAAATCAGGCCTCGGCGCGGTTAGCTACAACCCGCTAGGCCTCGGCACTCCACTAGGCCAAGAGTCCACCAAAGCACGACATGTCTCCGGCCATGGAAGTCATACTGACTAGACGTCGACAAGGACTCCCATGACCTCAACCACTTCAAACCTAACCAGCACGGCGCGCCAGACAAGTACAGATCTCCATTCCCAACGCCATGCTGCTATAGGACTAAACTGCAGTAGGCTCCACGTGTAGCTCACTCATGTACTCCTGGCTCCTTCCTTGCGGTTATAAAAGGAAGCGGCCAGGGATAGCTCGGGGGGGAGGAAAAAAAGAGGAAGAACGTACGATAGAACCGCGCTCCCATACTCGCCCTAGACACATCCTGTAACACCCATGCTCCCGGGCTGCTTGAGAGCAGCGTCTCAAGCACCTCGCACCGTCCCACGCCGAGACCTGGGACTAGCTCCCTCTCTCACCCGGCTTGTAACCTCCTACTACAAGCACTTCGGTGCAAGGAATACAAGACCGATCTCTCATACTGGACGTAGGGCACTAATTGCCTGAACCAGTATAAACCTTGTGTCTCTTTGCATCACCATCTGGGATTAGGGGCACACAGTTCACTTTTACTAGTTGGCTGAGGACCCCCCAGTCCGAAACACCGACAGATGCTTTCCTTATAACCCTACCCCTCTAGAGTATATAAGGAGAGGCAGGGGTCCCCTAGTGGAGATCGATCAATATACATCTCAATACAATACACCAAAGACACATGACGTAGGGTATTACGTCGATCAGACGGCCCGAACTTGTATAAATCCCTGTCTCTGCGCCTTGTGTCACCATCCGGTTCCTATCACGCGCACCTTCACCGATCAATCTACCTTCATGGGATACCCCTCAGAGGACTGCCGAGCATCTTTTATCGACAGTTGGCGCCCACCGTGGGGTTGTGCGTGCTGATACATGGTGAACCAGATGGGATCTCAAGACTTACGTCCTGGCGAGATCGACTTTCATCTTGCCTGTGACGTCTACACGGAGATTTGCTGCCGAACTCAAGTCGCCATGCGAAGACCAACAGCCCAGATCGAAAACTCTGTCAACACCGAGCAGATAACGCCATACGCCGCCGACCAGATGTTCTGTCTAAAGCTAAGTCGTTCTTTAATATTCTTCTAAATATTATCCGATCTCCGTATATCGCCATAATGTTTCTCCGAGCTGTTTTCTCCATGTTTGTTCTCCAAATAATTTTTTGAACCCCCGAACAGTCATTTTGACGCACGGATGTCCCTAGAGACGGCCCTGTCTCCGGCTCCTCCCTACACGTGCATGAGCGTCTGCCCTCTGCGTTATGGGTGGTCGGCAGTGGCTCCTTAGCGACGCTTTGTTCTTCCTACACGCACACGGGCTCCACGCTCCGCGTTATGGTTAACAGGCTAGCTAGGGCTGGAGACTCAGCTACATACTAACTGGTCGGACGGTTTATATTAAATATAAATACATCTTCATAATAACACTAAGTGTTCACACCAACTGATCGCCGAGCTGCAGACGCTATTTCATCACCATTGCTAATTTTTCTCCGGAGTTCATATATTTTTACATCATGTACTACCCGTTCTACATATTTGTATTGCAGGATCATCGTCTAGGTGATCAAACCACCTGGTGCTTGGACTTCTCCACCGATCAACTGGTCGAACCGCTAGGTTCATGGACTTCGTCGCCGACCAGTTGATCGGACTGTTCGCCGGTCGCTTCTACTCAATGCTCACTTCGCCGCCGACCAGTTGACCAGACTGTTCGTCGCTCGTGCTTCATCATCAGCTACACCGAGGGCTCCTCGGTGCTCGGACATCGCCAGCTACGCCAGGGACTCCTCGGTGCTCGGGCATCGCCGGCTACGCCGGGGACTCCTCGGTGCTCGGACGTCGCTGGCTACGCCGGGGACTACTCAGTGTTTGGATTCTTTGTGCAAACATCGCCAGCTAAGCTGAGGACTCTCTTGGTGGTCGGATCTTACTACATCTTATCGGTGTGCTATCAAGCTGCTCCATGCTGTTTGGATGAGGGTGCTGATCTTGGGCAGCACGTCTGGGGTCTTGATACGCGCATGTCAGATGACGTCGGCAAGCTTTCAGATTTCTTTTCTTTGACCCTGCTACAAGATTCATTCTTCATCTTCCAGCAGGCTCGGGGACTAAGTGGCTACACTTCACCTGGCGGTGAATGTAGTGCTTATTTCTTGATTTATCCTTCTTATTGACGGAGTCTAAGTGGCTACACTTCTCCTAAGTGGAAGAATTTTTAGATTTTGAACTTGAGCTCCTTACATCCTTATGGTAAGCCTTACTTGGGATACACTGCTCGACGATGGTTCACACTGCTCGGCGACGGTTCACAACTGCTCGGCGATGGTTCACAACTGCTCGACAACTCATCACGGTGGTCGGACCATGAGTCTGACTGCTCGGCTTTGTTCGCACCTGCTCGGATGAGCTCAAGACGGCGTTGCACAACGGATACAAGACGCTCGGGGACTAGCTGTGGGGGATATGACCCCCGATATCCATAAGACAAGACATGGGCTGCACCATCAGAGGTGGCCCAGCCCACAAGATCAATGCGTGCACGGCACTGGTCGACATGCACCGTAAGATATTGTATAGTACCAAATATGATGATTTCCTTGTAACCCTACCCCTCCAGAGTATATAAGGAGAGGCAAGGGTCCCCTAGTGGACATCGATCTATATACATCTCAATACAATACACCAAAGATACAGGACGTAGGGTATTACGTCGATCAGACGGCCCGAACCTTTCTAAATCGCTGTCTCTGTGCCTTGTGTCACCATCCGGTTCCTATCACACGCACCTCCACCGATCAATCTACCTTCGTGGGATACCCCTCTGAGGACTGCCGAGCATCTTTTGTCGACACCTGTGCTCCCAGTAGTATAGCCTCTGCAACAAGAAAACTATATGCAGATGAGGGGATCCATCAAAGAAAATTCTTGGAAGCTCGAAAAACACAGAATTTGAATCATAATAAATTGCACTGCTTCTGTTCGCAAGATGACTCAACTGCTAAACTGAAACAGAACCGCTATGCTCTGCTGCTCTTATGCCTTATGATCAAGCAAATAATATTGCAAAGAATAATTAAATAGAGCATATTCCTATAGCTACTGCCCTGCCATCTGGTGGCCAAAGCTCCAGCATGCACAAGATTGACAAAGGCATGATGCATTATTAACAATTAAAATGTAATTTAAGTTTTAACATAAAATCAAAACAATCTTATTACAAACTGGCTGGACAAAACTCGATCTTGATATATGTCACACCTGCAGCTGTCCTGTTTATAAAAGTATGGCCCTGCTAGAGGTATATTATAACTCTCAAAGATGAAATGTTATACACTTAAAATAAAAATTTGCACAGTACTCGCCCCAATCCCAGACCAATATAGGTGTGCCGATTCATTAACAATAGGTTATTGCCAGATCATGAATAGTGGAGAGAGGCAAAACCTGGATTGCCCCTAGGGCCGTCTCCAGCATTGTGGCAGATAGTTGAAACCAACAAACTATTAAAGTTGACTGAAACAAATGGCTGAAACAACAAGGAAGAAGAGTCAATTTCGGATTATTGGCATTCAGTTAGTAGTTTGGAGAGCACTGCCAACGTCGACTAACAAAGGATGTACCAAAGACTATGAAAGGCGCGGCTAAAACAGAATGATGATTAATTCAATCACAAACTGCTTATTGTAAAAACTATTGCATTCTGCTTATTCTAGATAGCAGTTCAGGGCAGCAATCTCACACTCGGCACATGGCGAGGTTCTGTTCTGAAGATGCCAGCAGCAAACATTAAAACCACACCATACTAACTGTACATGTATATGTTCTGATCCAAAAATCTCAATATTTTTATAAAACCTTGGATCAGAGCATGATGGTGATGGTGGCTGTATAAACCTCACCCCTCTTTATTCCCTGCTGAATATTACTGTTTTTTGTTTGGAGGCAACAGGCAAGGGCGTTGTGCAATGGTTCAGTAATCACCTCATCTACTGATATTTATATGGTTGCATCTACCGTCAATAAATGAAGAATATGACTTCTAAGATCAATGAAGGATTACCTGATTAGCCGACCTTGGGAGATGCAAGCCTGAAATGATGCAAGGTCCAATAGCACCTCGTTCACACAGCCTTTTCAGCATTAGAGCTGGAACATGATTAAACAAAATTGGCATGATCTCAAATATGCAGCGACCATCTTATGGTAGTGTTTCTCATGCTTATCCGATTAACATCAAATCATTCGCTGAGAAGGGAAAGTTGAAGCAAAAGAAGTCTATCATTCAGAATAGGATGAAATCATAAACCGCACCTGATAAAGCAGTCGCTGTAGGGGAAAGGCAGCGCCGAGGGCCTCTTCGCACTCGTTCGCCTCCTGGTGTCTGGCGGTCGGTGTCGATGGCGTCGTGTGGCCTCTTCGCACTCGTCCGCCTCCTGGCGTCTGGTGGTTGGCGTTGATGTCGTGGCTGGCGTCGTGTGCGTCAGGACGCGACCGCGTGACTGGCGGCGAGGGGACGACGCCATCCCTGGCGGGTGAGGACGACAGTGAGTAGGTGGAGATCGCCTCTCCCTAGGCCGTGGCGGCTGGAGGTCACATCTTCGCACTCGTCCGCCTCCTGGTGTTCGGCGGTCGGCATCAACGGCGGCGGTGGGTGAGAGGATCGTGGCCTGTGGCGGGAGTTTCGCTTTCCTCTACCTCCTATCCTGTCCCGTGTAATGAAAAAACCGTCCCTGGGCAAAGTGAGGCAATCACGCGGCCTTGCCGAGTTGAGACCGGCGATTGCTATAGGGCGATCGTGACTTCCTTTCTTTTTGCTGATCTAGCGATCGTAACTTCCTTTAGGCCTCGTTCGTTTTGGCCCGCAATGGCCCGGATCATGGTCTGATCCACCCCGGATCAGCATGGCCCGGTTCGAAGCCAGGTTGGACCAGGAATGGCCGATCGGTTAGATGCGGCCGGAACGAAAATAGTTCAATCCGGGCCTTTTTACCCCCCTCCTCGGCCTGGAATGGAGACGGAACCTCGAACATCCAGATTCTATCCTGCCGACTAAAGATGGCAATGGGTATTCGAAACCCAAAATCCAGTGGGTTTTTACCCTATTAGGGCATGGGTATGGGTCAATTTCTCTGCCCGTAGGTTTGTTAATGGGCAAAAAGCCAGACCCAGTGGGTTTGTGGGCATGGGTCTGGGGATATAGTACCTAAACCCGTGAACCCATGGGTTTTTTATACCCGCATTTTCATATAATAGAACATGGGTTTTTTATAATTATCATGAAATATAGAACTGCAAAAGGAGAAAAATAAAATCGCTAGACCATGTCCTCACGTGCACATGCACACTGTTGTAGGCATTTTTCTTTCCAAAAGATAAGGCCTGGGAAACAACTTGCTAGTGGTAGGGTGGTAGCATTATGGGCTGGCCGCTGGCCCAATTAGCATAGCAATACAGGACATGGCGGCATGGCACCTGCGTCCTAGTGCTACTCGGTTTGCTTCCTGTGTAGGAAATAGTTCCACCTCGCTTGGACAATAGGAAGACAGAGGCTAGAATGTTATATAAACCATGGATGCTTCACTCATCGACCTGCACACGACACAACATTGTTGTAGGCATTGCAATTGCGATAATATGGTTTCCTATTGGGAATTTGCCGCAAGAAAATGAAAGCCGAAGAAATTGTCAGAAAAAACTGTCTTCCATTCGCTCAGTGTTGGTGACACGGTGTGCCTGTTTTGCGGGCATGGTCACCCCGCTGCCGTCACCCCACTGCCGTCACACCCGTGGTTTGGGCACCCGAGTTGTCATGGGTTTGGGCACAAAATTATATCCGTGACGGGTCATGGGTTTTTTAATGGGTAGATTTAATGTTTATGGGCATTTGGTGTTTGGGTTGGCAAAACCGAGCCGGTTTGTGCGTGTTGCCATCTTTACTGCCGACACGAGGGAAGGCGACGGCGCGTCGCGTGGGGAGGCGATGGCGACGTATCGCCCTCGTCTTCCTTGCCCTCTTCTCTCCCCGGCGCTAGGGTTCTTGCTTCCGCTTGATCCTCGCTAGATCCATCGCTCGTCGCTCGTCGCCGGCGAAGCAACACTGCATCCTTGGGGTTGGCCGCCGGGTGGGCCAACGAGTAGGACTCCACCAGCACCGACGTCCGCAAGGACTGGCCGACATGCAGGCAGTCCCGAGGAAGGTTAGCTCGCGCCGGACGGCGATCAGCTAGTGCGGTAGCCGGTTGCTAAGATCGAATCCCTCCCTGCGCGTTGGGGAACAGTACTTCCATTTGATGGCTCTGAATCTCTGATCTGTGATCTCACCTACTGCTACTGCTGTTCTTGACTGTACTGCACTGCGGCTGCTGCTGCATTCAGGCAGAAAATACACATGTTGATATACATTTGACAGTGAGTCGGGATGGCCAGTCTGTTTCCCACCATTTGCTAGCCATGGATAAGCACTTGTGTTGTGCGCATATAAATTGCGGCCACAAGATTTGAAGCCAGATGAGTGCCTTTAGCAACACACTAAAAACTGAAAGTACTTACAGGAAAGTAGCAGTGCGTGGTTCACTAGTTCTATAGATGTTTGCACTTAAGATTTTGCCCAAATAAGATGGCAGATGGCACAATCAATTTTTTTTCAATAAAGGAAGCATTACAACAACAACAACAACAATGCCTGTGTCCCAAACAAGTTGAGGTAGGCTAGAGTTAAAACCCACCAAGAGCCCCTAGTCACAGTTCAGGCACATCAATAGTTGCTTTTCAAGCACTCCTATTCAAACATAGATCTCTAGGTATATCACAAGCTTTCAAATCTCTTTTTACGGTCTCCCCCATGTCAATTTTGGTCTACCTCTACCTCTCCTCACAATAAAGGAAGCATTGCTATGTTGAAAACTTTCCATTCACTGGTTGTGTGTGTTCTCCAATAAATAGAGGAACACATTTTAGCGAATTTGTTCTTTTTTTAATGTTTATATAGCTAAGCTTTCTGAGCACTCAGAAAAGATTGATGCTCTGCAATACTGACTTTAAAGTCATGATGTGCTGTTACTGAGCTGATCTATCTGTTCCATGAAATGGCATTGGCCCTGTCTAGATGTTCTGCAATCTGCTAGTGCATATGTAGCAGTGTTCAGCAGACCTTAACAATCTTACTAGTTAAGGCCTGCAGTGACAGAGTCAGTTTGCCTGATCATGTGTCTAAAAGAAGGGTAGTCACATCAGACCTTAACAATCTTTCTTTCTTTTTTGGAACAATGGTGCATCTTTATTTGGTGGAACTTATATGTACTTTGTAAAATATTTTCATGTGTTGCTGCCACTCTGATGGTGTGACAGCAATAGCAGTATCCAGCTGCATGCCTGTGCACTTGTGCTAATTCATGAAGATGCTAGTCTCCTATTTGATCCTTGAAATTCATTTTGTTTAAAACGTATAGATGTAGGACTTTTGTAAGTAATGACTTGTGTTTTTTTTTGCTTAACAGATACCTTTTCTTGTTACCTGTAGATCCCTCCAGAACCATTTGGAGTTGGGGAAGGTGAACCTCCGTCTTCTTGGGATCTGGTACCAACTCCAGAAGGTACACCCCAGAAGCTTCTATATGATTATAAATTTATATGCTTCTACATTGAGTTCTCTAGGCTTGGTCAGTCACATAACCTTAGGTACCATATTAGATAATTCCCCACAATAATGCAAAATACATCCTTGCATTTGCATTCTCAAATGAGATGCTGACTATAATATAGGAACGGCTATTAGAAGAACACAATGATCTTGGTGTCAGTTAAATAATATATGGTGGCACTGTGCAACCTTTAGAGATGAGAACATTTTGACAACTGAGTTGCTAGTAAGAGGATTTGGACTGCAGAGATGCATTTCCCGTTAGGGCCGTGTTTGTTGTTAGCCGATTCTGCTGTCCTTTTATAGTGAGGTTGAAAGCTGAGATCTGCTCATGTCATATAGCTTGAAAATTGTTGTCCTTTTACAGTGATCTTGATGCTTGGCTTTCTGAAAGGAAACAGTGACGTGTCGAGAAGCCACTGCAAGAGATAGGGATAGGGCCTGTGAAGGAACTGATTAGTTTCATAACTAATCAAGGCTTTTAAACTGACATATTGATTCAATTATGCTTTGGTTAACTACATTGTGAGTCTTTTTTGTTCAATTATTCAGTAATTTGTAAAAAAGCTTGCTGTCATTTTCAGGGAGACAAATGAGTCAATGATCAAGAAACATTGGATTGAACAAAGTGCCTGGTCACTTGAGTAGGCTTAGACGAGTTATCTACTGGTTTAAATTATGCTTTGGATTTGTGCACTTTGTGATGGTTTGTGTGAGAAAAGATTGTAATTTCATGAGTGGATCATGATAGCCTTTTGGTGCACATTTTGTCACTTTTGACAGTAGCTAGCATGTCCTTTATCTGTGGTACTCTGCTATGGTTGCTGCCATTATCTCTACATGTATGAGAGCATGATGAGAGACTTGAAGAAGAACCCCAAAACATGGGATTTATTTATGACAAGCACTTATATTTGTTTGTCAGGTTGTGAAATTTCTGCTGGGTTTGCTTTGCATGGTAATTTGAATTGTTCCAAGCTTGATCATATTCTGTTGTGTTAGTTAAATGCTTGGATATGTACGTGTACATGCTGTCAGCAGCCCTGGATGGATCCCTGGCCAAACCGAACAGCAAATTGGAGCCTCCTGGATTGGTTCTGCCGAGGAATTAAACCCAGGCCTGGAATGAGTGTCAGCAAGTGGATCAACTAATTCCAGGCCTGGATTGAATAATCTCCTGGATTGGATCCCAAGCTGCCGAACGAGGCTTTAGTGAGAGAAAGGAAAACCGGAGAGGGAGGGAGGGAACCGCGTGACGCACGCCAGCCTATAGGAAGAAAAAAAATCGGAGAACACCGCGACGCCGGACGAGGGGTTACGTGGTGGGGACCGCAGGGCTAGGAAAGGGACGACCCCAACAATTGTCGTAGCATTTCATTGTCTTAGTTTTGTTCTTTTTAGTTATAGAAGATTAGTTGTAGGAGATTCTTTATTATTTTCTCCCTACCAAAACAAGTGCCATTATCGCTTGCCGAAGAGTTAAATACTTTTAACTTTGATCAAATATATATATAACAAAATATTAAAATTTATAGTACATAACTATTATCATTTAATATTGTTGAATATATTTTTATAATAATTTTTTTTGAAGATACAAATGTTATTAATAATACTTTCTATGAAATTAGACAAACTTAAAAAAACTTTGACCGGCATGAACATCATAGACACTTATTTTGGAACGGAGAAAGTGCTTCGGTACTTTTTATAAAACTAGATACATGCCCGTGTGTTGCACCGGGATCAGCTTTTTTTGTGCTGAATCTCACTATTCGGACGCGGATGCAGAAGCGTGAGCTTTGAAAACTTTGTATCGGACCCGGACACGTGGATCCGTTATTCGTAGCGGACCATGTGTATGACGTAGACACGTGAGCTCTGAGTAGAGGATGATTCATATCGGATGCAGACATGTAAACAGGGATCCACCGCTTGTGAAAGTGCTCATAGAGGTAGAATGTGGGTAGAATGTGTGTCCTTGTATTCATAGGAGATGAGTGTACGAACATGTATGAGCACATGTGTTGTACCGTGATTCTTAAAAAAAATAACAAGATATTTCTTCTCCACGTAGTATATTTGGAAAAAAAAAACATAACTTTTTGACTTTATATGAAATTGTAAAGATCGATGAGATCTGCAGCCTTATAGCTGTTACTTTTTTAAGACCATTTTCATACTGGAACAATTGATACGTTCATTTTTTTATTGGGCCAAGTCTTCCTAATTTAGCAATGAATTTTAATTAGTTATTTTATCGTTGTATTGTAATATATAGACAGATATTGGAGATCGTATTGAGCCTAGCTGCTAGCCTGGTGAATATCGATTCGGATTTTGTTTCGGTCCAGCTTTTTTTATCGAAGTTTTTTTTTCCCGTCCCAGTCTTCCGGTCCTGATCCTGTCCGATTGCATTTTTTTTACCAGAGTATTTTGCCGGATAGTATACGTATTTGGTAATTTTTTTTTGTAGTCTTTGCGTGAAGGCGTGCGAACTTTGGATTTCTGGTGCAGAGGAACCTGGCCGGATAGTATACGTATTTGGTTGGATATCAGGTAAGGAGGAACGTGGCCAGATAGTGTACGTATTTGAGCAGATAATTTTTTTTTAAGTCTTTGTGATCGGATAGTATACGTTTTTTTATCACCAAGTAGATGATTACTTTAGAGTTTTTTTTAGGTGTAGAGATTTTGTTGTCAAATATTTTCAAAGTCGATTTGGCTCTTATATTCTTGCAATTTGAATTCTA
This sequence comes from Miscanthus lutarioriparius, assembly GCA_904845875.1. NCBI lineage: Eukaryota > Viridiplantae > Streptophyta > Magnoliopsida > Poales > Poaceae > Miscanthus > Miscanthus lutarioriparius. Next base: position 6,500,648 of record CAJGYO010000005.1, read on the forward strand.
TTTGCATCTAATTAAGCGGGTTTATTGTAAAATTAAAATGTTTGATACCACCGTAGGAAATTATGAAGCTCAGTTGTTGGTCGATGCGGCCATGCGGCGTGCACACCCGTGGCTGAGTAGCTTCTCACGAAATCGAAACTAGAAAGGGAGACACCGCACATACGGACAACTCGGTGACCAGAACCATCATGCAGGCTACCAACATGATCAGAATTCAGAACCTTGAAACAAAGAGTATGTGTGCCACGGTCGTCAGTGCAAGATTTTAAGAGAAAAAAAACTGTATACTGGGCCTAGCTTGTGGCCCTGCAGCAGATGCTCATGGCAAATTAAATATAACACTGCCAGTTTATTTTGTTCATCATCCCCATGCAAATTATCTTTGCTGCATGCAATTGTTGCTTACAACAACATGACTACATGTGTTCTTCTCTTATTATTCCATCGATGGACCGCATATATGCAACACTCAATGGGATACTTCCGCCCTAGCCGTGTCCAATGGCGTCGTTTCTCCCCCACATTCAAAGGTACATTTGCATATTCTTCCAAATGGGCCACGCTTCCAGGCGGAGGAGCAGTACCCACCGCTGCCCACGTCGTCATGGATGCACGAGTCCGCGCAATTCTTGTTGCTCATGCACGGGCCATGGTAATACCCGTTCCTTATCGTGCACACGTGCGCCTCTGCGCCTACGCATATACAATTATAGATTGCGAGGTGGCTAATTAGGCACATATATACACAAAATTTAAAATAAGGGACAGAGATTAGCAGTACTCGCTGCACGATGCTTTGAATAGGATGATGATGCAGGAGGTATGTATGTTAGGCTGTCAAGTTTCCAATTTAAGGTGCTAGTTTTTCTTTAGTGTTTTCTTGAACATTATAAACAACAAGGATTGTTTTACTTACAATGGGCCACCAGGAGCAAGGCCAGGGCAAAGACACTGAGCACCACTACTTTCTTGTTGGATGCCATGGCTATTTAATTTGGTGCGAGAAAAAGAGCATACACAAGTTCAATATTTATAGTGGTTGCTTGATCTGGTTCACGTAGGTAAGCATTTCTAGCAAATGTAAGCATTTCTAGCAGCATTTGAAATTTTCCTACAAATGTAATCATTTATAGCATAATCTACCCCCTCTATCCCGGCCCTCATCATTAATAATTAGTTTCCTTATCTGTGTCAACATAATTTGGTATTTAGAAAACAATTAGTTTATGACATTTCTATGATCTCTGTAAGTGCAAGTGTTAATTGAATCTATGCTACAATCATTTTCATTTTCTTAATCTATTCTAAAATCATAGAAATGTTTATATTTCTAGATGGAGTAGTTTTTTCATTGGCTGCTTGGAATAAATGCAAGTGCATCCAACATATAGATAAAAACACAACATATAAATGAATCTAGTAAAACGGACCAGGATTTTCAACAAAAATCTAGACCTCTTAGCACCTATGCTAGCATAGTTCTAGGTCTCACTAGTTATCACGTGAATCCATTGTACAATGTAAGAAACTTGAACTCTAGCAAGGGTTTAGCAATTTTGGTGGTTGAATGACAACATCATCAAGAGCATTAACAATGTTTGCTAGTATACATGGTATTTTAGTCCTAAGTATGCAAGGCTAGACTTGAACTAGGCTAAGGTGGAGATAGATCAAGCAATCAACACCTCGAAAGAAGATCAAAGGAAAGCATTGAAGACCCTAGAACATAAGTATGAAGCTCATCAAGACATCAATCAAGTGAAGCCCGAACAAAAGGACATGAAGATTTGCATATTAGAGAGCACCAAAGTTATCTGATGGAGCAAGTCCGAGGCAGTGAAGAAGATGTGACATCATAATTTTGGTGTGGCCATTGGAAAGATGTAACAATTGCACAGTGGAGGAACCAGATAGAGCACTGGAGCTCTCTAGTGTTTGCAACAGATGCAACATCTGAGTTTAGGTGCTGACACATTGCACTAGAATTCTATGGTGAGTAGAGCATAGGGATACTAGAGCGTCACTTCAAAGAAGGTTGCACATGCATTATGGACCAGATTTATCATGTGGTGCACCGAACAAACAACCAGAGAGATGGACTTCAATAGCGTGCAACAACTAGTGCGTGTAGCAAGGGCACCAAATTTCTCTGGTGTGGTCACTAAAGACCTTTGCAAGTAGAGTAAACAATGCTAGTTCAAACCTTCAAGTACCAAGATAAGATGTTATCACAACAGGGCTTGTAATATCATTTTTTAGACCAAAGAAGAATTATATTAGATTATAGTTGAGCACATCATCACGTTACAAGCACTCTGAAATACACTACGTATATCCAGAAATTGATCTTCATCTATATTGTACTCATGCTTTAGCTCAAAATCTCAAATCCAAAACCTGTATGACAATTTGTATGGATTATCGCACAGACAAATACTTGGCGAAAGGCCTGAACAGATGCCCAACGAATGACGGCCAACATTCCTACAGGCGGAGTTGAGAAACTTCTTCTTTCTTGTATCTTTTTTCTTCTTCTTTCTGCCACTAAAGAATAAGGAAGACTGATCTGAAACTTATTCTCCATAGTCCTTCATCATGGTTAGATCTGACCACAACAAAACGGAGAAGAGACATGAGTTAAACATGGTTAAATGAGTTAAATGGCCATTCAATTCACCATTTACTTAATAAGAGGATTACAACTACCACACTTGGCACCAACTAATTAACATAGTAAGTATATGAGGTGGTGTGAGATTTAATTTTCTTCCAAAAAATTTATTTGATATAATACTTATATTTTACATGCACAAATATGTATACTTTCTAGCATATTTAACTTTTATATACATAAATATTGTACTGAACAAAATTCAGTACTATTCAGTAGTCGTGTTTCAGTAGTATTCAATATTTCGTGGTACTGATGCGTCGTACTGACTGATAACACTGTTCAGTAGTATTCAGTATTTTCTGGTCAGTTTTTGGCTACTTCTACACCAAATTGTTGTACTGAACAAAATTCAGTACTATTTAGTAATCATGTTTCAATATTATTCAGTATTTTATGGTACTGATGCATTATACTGACTGATATTGTGAACGCGATTTAGCAGTATTCAGTATTTTCTAGTCAGTTTTGGCTACTGTGTGTAGAATCCTAGGGTGTAGAATAGCACTGCCGCATAAATATGCAAATTTAAGTGTTACTATACAAAACTGTTTAACTCCATTTAAATATGGTCTAAACCATCTAAACGCTAAACAGAGGATGGCTGATTGTTTACCATTTAGTGTTTAAGATAACACTGGTAAAAAACAATATCTCTTAAAAGAGCGCAGGGCATTTCAACCAACACAGTTACACCAATTAACCCCGATAATAAAGTCCCATGAACTATATGTACTCTCATAATTCCAGTGTGGCACTTTGACAAAGATAACCCTAGCAAGCATTCCTGACACACGTTCTCCATGGCTACCATAATCTTGACTCTTAGCAAACAACTATAGCAACGACAAAGTTGAAACCAACAATAAATGATGAAGGAGAAGAAAGTGAATATATTTTAGTGCTCAACAGGGGGCAATGATTATGTATGGACACGTGGCATGAATTCATGATGGGTGTCCATGGATGCTTGGTGGGGATAGTCCTCAGACAACTTTTTTTTTCCACAAAATGCTTGTGTGTCGTGTTGACGTGGACATTACAGTTGAATGTATGTGCTAGTGTATTTTAATTGCATGTGATAGTGCATTGTTGAGGTGGACATCTTGCATGTTGAGGTATATAGCTGGATTTTAATTGCATGTGGTAGTGCATTGTTGAGTTGGACAGCTTGCATGTTGAGGTATATAGCTAGTAGGTTTAGGATTATAAGAGATATAGATGTAGATATAGAATTTTTTTATAATTAATAAGGGATGACATAGATAGCTTGGATGAAAGGATTGCAAGTTAGAAGGACACTTAGTGGGGAATGACGTGGACACCATGCATGAAGAGATAAAACATCTAGTAGGGTCACTTAGTAGGGAATGATGTGGACACCTTGCATCAAAGAGACAAAACATCTAGTAGAGTTTAGTTTTATAAGAGTATATAGATAGATACATATTCTACTTGTCCATCAAACCGTACCATTTAGAATTATGAAATGAACCATTTACTAAAATTTGCATTGAATCATATCGTATTGTGTATTAGAAATTTTTTAGGTATATCCTAAGTTCAAATCCTAAGTCCGCCACTGATAATTCACACAAACACTCAAACATGCACATAATTTTTATTTAACAAAATTTCAAATATTTTCAAAGTCGATTTGGCTCTTATTCTTGCAATTTGAATTCTATTTGCATCTAATCAAGCGGATTTATTGTAAAATCAAAATGTTTAAAAGCTGCTTAAATTTGGCCTTGTCCGTCGAGATGCCAATGCGCCGTGCATACCTGTGGTTGAGGCTGAGGCCCTCTTTGGGTGGGCTTTTTAACCTGCTTTTGCTTTTGCAAAAGCCAACCAAATGGGTGAAAAGCCACAAGTGCTTTAGGTCAAAAGCTGTTTTTCCTCTTGTACAAAACTCAAAGTAGCACTCCACTTGCTTTTAGCTGTTTTTGGGGTAAAAATTTACCCACTTGCCACTGGTTATGAAGATACAGGTTCATTTTTTTTCTTCTTTCTTTTCCCGTACACGCGATGGCCGGTGCTCACTGCAGCTCATCCAGGCCGGCACCCCCATGGTGGCGAGCGCAGCGACGACTGGCACCGCCGAGGACCGTGGCAGCAAGTGGCATTGGCTTTGGGTGGGCATGGCGCAGCCCCATCCCCGTCCCCAAATCAGGAAGGCGTGGGCGCGCGGCCTAGCCCCGCCGTGGGTGTGCGGTCCTGCTCCGGCACGGGCACAACCATGCCCGAGTGCGGGCACGAGCTCCGGCGGCGTCCTGCTTGAACTGTAGCGAACGGCTAGGAGGAAGGAAGCTGACGAGCGGGGTTCACTCGTCAGTGAGAGAGGGAGAGAGTTGAGTGGGGTGGACTGTGAATGACATGTGGGGTATGCTCATAGGTATTTGCCAAAAGCCACAGCTATGTCACCAAACTGCGTTCAACTTTCCCACAACAGCTTTTTCAAAGCAGCTTTTCACAACCCACAGCTCACAACAGCTTTTCCAAAAGCCACAGCTAAACTAAACACACCCTGAGTAGCCTCTCACGAAGTGGAAACTCGAAATGGAGGCACGCACATAGGGACAGACTCAGTTACGAAAACCAGTATGCTACCAACACGATCAGATTGAAACCAAGAATGAGTAATGTTGATTTTACTTCCTAAGGACATATGTCCCATGTGCTTGTACTGTAAGATGCACATGAGGAGTGTGCAGCAAGAGTTAGATGTCTCACCCTTGTTGCACATGCATCTCCATCAACAAATGATGCACATGAGGACATGTGCCTTTATGGGTAAAATTTCTGCGTTCACACAGAGTGTGCCACGATCATTAGTGGAAGAGTTAAAAGAGATATACTGGGCCTTATGTCCCTGCAGGAGATGCTCACGACAAAAATAATACTGCTAGTTTTGTTCATCAACTCTAAATTATCTTCGCGCAATTAATTATTACAACAACATGACTACATGTGTTCCTGTCTTATTCAATTCCCTAGATCAACTGCATAGATATATATATGTAACACTCAGTTGGATACTTCCGTCCTAGGCATGTCCAAGGGCGCCGGCTCGTCCTTGCCTTGTGTCGGCTCAATCCCGGCTAGCGTCGTTTTTCTCCAACAATGAAGGGTACATCTGCATGTTTGTCTCCAATAGGAGCAGTACCCACCGTGGCCAATGCCTTTTTGGATGCACAAGGCCGCGCAATTCCTGTTGCTCATGCACGGGCCATGGAAAAACTTGTTCCTCATCGTGCATATGTGCACCGCCTCCGCGCCTACGCATATGATTATAGATTGCCAGGTTTTTGGTTAGGCACATATATACACAAAATTTAAAATAGAAGGACATAGATTAGTGGTACTCGCTCCAAGATGATATGGGATGATGCAAGATGCAGGAAGCATGTTGCCAAGTTCCCAATTTGAGGTGGTGGATTTTCTTTACTATTTTCTTGAACATTATAAACAGCAAGGATTGATTTACTTACAATGGGCCACGAGGAACAAGGCCAGGGCAAAGAGACCGAGCACCACTACTTTCTTGTTGGATGCCATGGCTATTTAATTTGGTGCGAGAAAAAGAGCATACACAAGTTCAATATTTATAGTGGTTGCTCTGGCCTGCGTTGTTGACTATCCAAACCCAAATAGATACGACGCTTTATCAACTCCATTCACGATGTAAGCATTTCTAGCAGCATTCAAAATTTGCCTACAAATGTAAGCATTTCTAGCATATATAATCTATCCCTCTATCCCTCGTCATTAGTAATTAGTTTCCTTATTTGTGTCAATGTAATTTGCTATTTAGAAAACACTTAGTGCATGCTATTTCTATTATCTCTGTAAGGTCAGATGTTAATTGCATCTACCTATTGAAGGGCGCCACAATCATTTCTCTTTTTTCTTAATATGTTCTAAAATACTAGAAATTGTTATATTTCTTCATGGAGTAGTTTTACCATTGGCTGCTTGGAATAAATGCAAGTGCATCCAACATATGGATAAAAAACACAACATATAAATGAATCTAGCTAGTAAAGCAGACTAGGATTTTTCAACAAAAATTGAGACCACTTTGCACCTATGTGATATATAGTTCTTTGTCTCATCAGTTATCATGTTCATCCATTGCACAACACATCCAAACATTCGGCATAGAGTGCAAAATATCATATATTTGAACACTCGAGTACATCAAGAATTTAAGTTCATTACATAGCTTTATTATAGTCCACTTTGACTAAATCAAACAGAAAAACAAAGCAAGCAACGCAATGAAGCAGGTAGAATCCCAATCTATGACCATGCTTGAGCGTATACAATACTAACTAGTCCTCCCAGCCATCATTGAAGCCTTAGTCAAGCTCAATGTCTGCACGTACACCATGCAAATGTGCAATCCATGTCACCAATCATTGAGCATTGCCAAGGAAAGTTTACAATAGAATTTGATTGTGGATTCACCATATTCACAAACAAGCAACAAACAATGTAAATGGGTGTAAGTATCAGGCCATCTCCAGAAATGCTCCTTTCTCACACCCACCAGGGGATTTTTATATTTTAATTCTTTTTAACTTTTATTTTAAAAATATCCCCACTCATTTTTAATTTTATTTTTATTTTTAACCCTTTTGATCGTGTCAACGCTTATGGCGTGATAAAATCACACTGTCACGCCACATGCGCCGGTGCGGCAAGATATGCCATGTTGGTCGACGTTTTTCACGTGAACCCTTGTCACGCCACTCCCGTTGGCATCAACGGAAATGACGTGGCAAGACTCAACCTTCGAAAAATAATATCTTCTCGATACGACGTTGGATGAAGATGATTTTTATACAAAAACTGTAGATGATCTAGAACTTTCTAGTTTTGAGTTTTTTTATTTGAAGTCGTTAAGACGCTTAAAAGATAATATAAAGTTTTAGCAGCATATTAATCATACTAGTATAATGCCCGTGCTAACGTCACGGCTTTATCTTAGGGATGCACATGAAACAATCTAACAATAAACTTTTTCCATAGTTTAACTTTTCCACAATAGTATATTGCATGTGCTAACGCTATGGTGGCGTCTACAAAAAATAAATCATAAAACTAAAATAAATCATAAAACAAAAAATAAATCAACTAATGAAAGAAGCACGAATTTACAGTCTCGCAGAGATTAGTCATTTCACACACAGAAAAAATAGACAAGCCCTCATAGCACTACTAAGACGGGTCTTAAAGTTCATAAACCATCAGTCTATATATTATTCTATAAACAATGGTTTATGGCCGGGACGGGGCTTTCTCCGCGGCACGCTGCCACTCCACTCTGCCAGGCGTCCTTCAAATAGAAACCCCTACCACCAGACACATTGGCCCCTACAAAAATGTAAATAGGCAAAAGGTTGTGAGAGACAAACTTGACAACCTGTTCCACAAATGTTCTTATTCACAGCAAGAACGCAAACAGAGAACACAAGCACATCGAAATTAGTTGAAGCAGGGTGATTGTTAGAAGCATGTTGAATATATAAAATGTATCTCTACTATAATGGAACTACACATTCTCTATGAAAGGGTTGTTAAGTTAACGGAGGCCGCACACAATCACATGCAGCCATACCAGAATGCCAGCAAGGAACAAAATTATCAAGTTACTCCAGAGATCTAGTTTATACTGTTTTGCGATTATGTAAGCAACAGTTACATATCTAACTGAGATTACCCAACAAAGCTTAAGCTTAGTAGGAACATTGGTAATTTGCGATGCCTAAATTCTACAATACTACTTTCCATATATCCCATAAAAAGAAATCAGGTTTCATTTTCTGAAAGCTGACATTAAGATGCATGCAATGCTGTCTAGACCAAAAAAATATCATTGTGGCTTGTACACATTTTTAAGCATTCTAATCATTCTGAAAAACAAAATCAGAGGATGGTGATCTTGCTGCACGGTACGAATGAGCAAAAATATACCAAATTGAATTGTTACCCTAAAAGTATTCATAGCCACCAGCTAACAATTTTTTCAAAATCATTAATTGTAGCATAATCTAATTCCAGTTTCAGAAAAAAATCATAAACATTATCTTTTTTATCGGCAAAATTTGCCTTCTTCGTGCAGCTCATAATAACAGAAAAATATCAGCGATCAAGAGTGAAATAGGGGTCATAACTTTGGTCAGATATAGTCACCTAGCAGCTAATTCTAAATCACACATTACACATTTCTTTGAACCTACTACATGATAATCACCTTGCAGGGAATGCTTGTAGTATGCATTCTAGTGCAGGTGATGTATAGCATGCTGTAAAATCATCATAAACCTGAATTGAGCATCTAAAACCTATCAGACAACAATCAGTAACAGCATAGAGATTGTTTGATTCAATTTTCGGCACTGCTTGCCTCCAGTAAGGACCAAACTCAAATACAATTTTACACAGCTAGTAACAAACACATGAGAACATTGGTCAGTACCTCACTCCTAAGCTCCTCATCAACTCTGTGGCCATTAGCCGCCTCCACATCCAGCTTTGTAGTCGCTTTCTAACATGCCTCAAAACTAATTGGAACACCAAAATTTGGCATGGCGAAATATCAAACATATTTTTCTCGTCGCTCAAGAAGGCGTCCCCGAGGCAGCTCTCCCTCACGAGCAGGTCCTGAAAAGACATCAAGCAAAAGGATCAAATAGTTGGGATCACAATGTACCATGTCATTCATCTCTACAATTAATTGAAACGCATGTATTACGTACTGAAATTGATTAGAACAGACACAAATCAATTTATGATCAGCAAGATCAATTCGGCAAAAACCTTGGGCATCAAACACAGGCTCGATCTGAATCTAGACAGCAAACCCCAGCATAAATCTATCATACTGAAATTGATTAGAACAAACACAGATCAATCTCTGATGAGCAAAATTAATGCGGCGAAAACCTTGGGCATCAAACACAGGCTCGATCTGGACCTAGACAGCAAACCCCAGCATAGATCTATCGAATCCAGAGCATCATCGTTTCCTCAAAAAAAATCCAGAGCATCATGGTTTTACTACTGCTACGGTACTACCACAAGAGCAACAAGCTAGCAACTACGCTACACTAACAACAACACGCAAAGGCGAGGATGAACATCGATTGATCCATGTACCGTTGTACGATCAGTCGAAGAGGTTGAAGAGGCTGACGTCCGCCTCCTCCTCTTCCTCCTTCTTGGCCTCCTCGGCTTCGGTAGCGGCTACACAATCGTTACACAGTAGGGACTTCAGCTCAATTTGTTCAAACATTTTTTGGTAGAAGGGCTACACAATCGTTGCACACTGAAGTTTGCAAAATCAGGCTGCATTTCCTTCCGAGTTCTGATATGTTGAGGGAATACACTGGAAATAAATTTGATCAAGTATTGTAGGACCAAATAAATGAATGTACTCTCACAGCAATGTAAATATTATTTTTGGTGGCAAGAAGTTTTTGCTCTGGAATGTGAATTAGATATGTTATCCCAAGATGAATGAACAGGCATACAAGGACAGCTGTACATATCCACGAACAACATTGCAATAGGCATCGACAACTACAAAAATGAAGTAAATAACTAAAGGAGATTTAAATACCTTGATCAGTTGGTCAGCAGAGAGAAGCCCAAGAATCAATTTACATTTCCAAGTCGCAGCTGCTTAAAAAAAAGGACGCATGAATGAATTTAGGAAGGTAAAGGTAAGTTAATTCTTAGCAGAGAAGGGGTCACTTGATAGGGTAAGAAGCATCAGTCTGGAACCATGTTTCAGGGGCCTGGAAAAGTTCAGCAGGATGGAAATCATGTCATTAGGCCCAATATATTATTGAGCACTATTCATGTATCATCTGCAGCCATGTCTAGAAGGTAATACGACACATAGGGCATCAACCAAGAACAAGAGTGATCCATGAACTTCCTGCTGCTAGAAATCATGTTATAAAAAACAAGAAGACCAACCAAATGCGAAATCATGTCATAAAAAACAAGACCAACCAAATGCTCACCAGTGTAGGAAGCACCTGCGACGTGGAAGTTCAACAAATCCCATTGCATAAAGCTGTAGCAACGAACAAAAGCAGTATAACAAATTAGTAAAATCCTGTAACATAGGAAAAGCATAAGGAAAAAAAACAGAGCACAGTGCTACAGGGAAGAAGGAAAACTGAGCAGTCACATTACACAGGGCACCATAGAAGAACGATAGGTCACATGAAGCACTGGTTCGAAGCATTGGACAAAGCGGTGAGGCCCGCGATCGTAGTTACAGTGCAGCACACCCAAATCAAGTACCTACGGAACCACATTCGACCGAAACAGAATCCAGGTTAGCAAACCCGACGAATGGAGGGCCACAACGGGGACGAATCCCATCCATAAGAGCGGAGAGGAGGGGAGAGGAGAGCTGAGCGGCACCATGGAAGAGGAGCCGAGGAAGAGGAGAGTCGCCACTACCTGGATGTGGTCCCGAGGAAGGCCTCGCGCCCCCAGGCGGCCGGGGTGCACTGCTAGGGCTTTCCCGCGCCGGGGCTCGCAAGAGGGAGGGGTCGACCACACAGTGCTGGGAGAGGCGGACACCGGCACGCAAGGCGAAACCCTAGGTTGGCGCTGCCGCGGCGCTGGGGGCGCGAGGAGGGCACGGAGGAGGAGAAGGGCGGCCGCCGCGGAGGTCCACTCGCGCCGCTGCCCTGTCCACGTCGGGAGAGATGGGGAGAGAGAGGGAGGGGAAGAGAAGGGACTGCCGGGACTCACCCATGCGGGGGACGGAGGGAGGGGCGGCGGCGCATGCCCGGCCAGCAGGGGGGCATCGGCCCGTTGCCGCCGCCACGGGAGAGACCGAGAGAGAGGATGGGAGCAGCGGCCTCCGTGCCTAGGCACGCCATCAGGTACGCGACCGTCGCGCTGCCCACGAATTGCGGCGGGTTTTGTTTTTCCGGGAAAATGCATGGGCGGAAGTAGGAATCAAACTCGGGCGTGCGGGATGCGGGGAGGAGCGAGGGCGCGGCGTCGGCGTGCAGGTGTGGATGCGTGAGAAGCCTGGCATCCCACATCGAATCGTGGCCATCGGATTTGATTTAGGTGTTTTATTAGCCCTTGATTTTAATGGAAATGAATTCCTGTGTGCATTTTCCTAGGTGCATAATGGTTGGAAGCTCTCAGCGGGGGGCGTTTTCTGGGGGGACCTAGTATAATTTTGATCGGTCCATTATAGTAGAGAATACCAAGACGCCACAACAGCACATCACCCTTTCTCCCTCGGTCCCTACAAGCTCTAGTGCATCAGCCCTGGTGAGTGCAAGAGTGTCTGTAAGTCTGTTACTCAACCGTTGTCCAGTTTAGACTTAGACTTAGAAATTGTGCATATGGGATTTGTGAAATTGATGTGTGAATGTGTTATGTGTGATTTAGCATTAAACCAAAACCTCATATGCCATTTAGAATTAAAGCAAAAGACCTCAACTAGTAATGTAATGTTCTATTACTCAAGACCTTATGTGTTTAAGCTATTTGCATTTCCATTTAGGAAGGTTTCAGACTTATTTTTCTATATTCTACTTGTCCATCAAACCATTTAGAATTATGCACCAAACCATTTACTAAATTTTGCATTGGATCATACTGTATTGCGTCTTAGAAATTTTCGTAGGTATACACTAGGTTCAAATCCTAGGTCCGCCACTGATAGTTCACACACAGACACTCAAACATGCACAAAATTTTTATGTAACACAATTTCAAATATTTTCAAAGTTGATTTGGCTCTTATTCTTGCTATTTGAATTCTATTTGCATCTAATCAAGCATATTTATTGTAAAATCAAAATGTTTAAATACCACGATAGGAAATATGAAGCTGCTTAGATTTGGCCTTGTCAGTCGAGACACCGATGCACCGTGGACACCCGTGGCTGAGGTTGAGTAGCCTCTCACAAAGTGGAAACTGGAAACGGAGACATGCACATAGGGACAGACTTAATGACCAAAACCAGCAGGCTACCAACACGATCAAATTGAAACGAAAAGTGGGTAATGTTGATTTTGTTTCCTAAGAGCATAGGCCCCATGTGCATATACCGTTAGATGCACATGAGGAGTGTGTAGAGAGAGTTAGATTTCTCACCCCTGCTGCACATGCATCTCTATATGCATCAACAATGATGCATGTGAGGGCATGTAGCCTTTATAGGGGTAAATTTTTTGCGCTTATGAAGAGTGTGCCACGGTCGTCAGTGGAAGAGTTAAAGACATATATGGGGGCTTATGGCCCTGCAACAGATGCTCACGAAAAATAATACTACAAGTTTTGTCCATCAACTCTAAATTATCTTCAGACAATTATTATTGCTTACAACAACATGACTATATGTGTTCTTCTCTTATTCAATTCCATCGATCAACTGCATATAGATATATATGTAACACTCAGTTGGATACTTCCGTCCTAGGCATGTCCAAGGGCGCCGGCTCGTCCTCGCCTTGTGTCGGCTCAATCCCGGCTAGCGTCATTTTTCTCCAACAATGAAGGGTACATCTGCATGTTTGTCTCCAGGAGGAGCAGTACCCACCGCCGCCAATGCCGTTTTGGATGCATGAGGCCGCACAATTCTTGTTGCTCATGCACGGGCCACGGAAAAACTTGTTCCTCATCGTGCATATGTGCACCGCCTCCGCGCCTACACATATGTTTATAGATCGCCAGGTTGTTGTTGGTTAGGCGCATATATATACACACAAAATTTAAGATAGAAGTACATAGATTAGCGGTACTCGCTCCAAGAGATGATATGGGATGATGCATGATGCATGAGGCATGTTGCCAAGTTCCAATTTGAGGTGGTGGATTTTCTTTACTATTTTCTTGAACATTATAAATAGCAAGGATCGTTTTACTTACAATGGGCCACGAGGAACAAGGCCAGGGCAAAGAGACCGAGCACCACTACTTTCTTGTTGGATGCCATGGCTATTTAATTTGGTGTGAGAAAAGGAGCATACACAAGTTCAATATTTATAGTGATTGCTCTGGCCTGTGTTGTTGACTATCCACCCAATGCAAATAGATACACTTTATCAACTCCATTCACAATGTAAGCATTTCTAGCAGCATTCAAAATTTGCCTACAAATGTAAGTATTTCTAGCATAATCTACCCCTCTATCCCTCATCATTAATAATTAGCTTCCTTATTTGTGTCAATGTAATTTGGTATTTAGAAAACACTTGGTGCTTGCTATTTCTATTATCTCTGCAGGGGCAGGTGTTAATTGCATCTACCTATTGATGGGCGCCACAATCATTTCTCTTTTTTTTCTTAATCTATTCTAAAATACTAGAAATTGTTATATTTCTTTATGGAGTAGATCTTCCATTGGCTACTTCAAATAAATGCAAGTGCATCCAACATATGGATCAGAAACACAACATATAAATGCATCCAGCTAGTAAAGCAGACTAAGATTTTTCAACAAAAATTGAGACCACTTTGCACCTATGTGATAGTTCTAGGTCTCATCAGTTACCATGTTCATCCATTGTGCAACACATCCAAACATTCGTCATAGAGTGCAAAATATCATAGATTCAACACTCCTAGCGTACAAACCGAGTACATCAAGAATTTAAGTTCATTACATAGCTTTATTATAAGTCCACTTTGACTGAATCGAACAGAAAAACAAAGCAAGCATTGCAATGAAGCAGGAAAAATCCCAATCTATGACCATGCTTGAGCGTAGACAAAACCAACTAGTCCTCGTAGCCATCATCGAAGTCGTAGTCAAGCTGATCAATGTCTGCACATACACCATGCAAATGTGCAATCCGTGTCAGTCATTGAGCATTGCCCAGGAAAGCTTACAATAGAATATCATAGAGTTCTATATTTGTGATTGGTTTACATCTATGCTTTCCTTGCACAATGTTTTTTTTACGATTGGTGATTACCAGTAGCAAGTAACTAAGAAATAGACAAATAGCTAGAGATGTTAGATTGATCTCTACCAATTGGCCCAACGACCAATTGGGCCCTTGGATCAACGCCCTGATCGGGGGCATCCAACCACTCCTTGGTTGGTGGCCCCCCGTTGCACAACACCATAAAGGGAGGAGGGGGCTGGGGCTCTATCTATGAGGTTGACCTGAGCCACCATAACCGATCTATAGAGAAACCCTATCCGATCTAAAGAGAAGGGTGCTGCCAACGACGGGAAGCCACCATCGACCTCACCGTTGCCTCTGCATCGCCACCACCGCGCCTACGCTGCCATGACACCGACGTCCACGTTGCTGCCCGCCATGGACCCAACTATATTAGGGCGAGGGCGAGGTATAGAAATAGTTTCCCCATCTAAGCAAGAATTTATCCCCTGATCTATGATTTAGAGGTACTATGATGCTAACAATGGTATCAGAGCCAAGGTTTTTCTAGTGAGTAGATCTAGATCGGGGTAGTAGCAGTTTAGAACAAGTTGAGAGAGATCCAATTCGGATCGAGGCAGAAGGGTTAACCGAACCCTAACCCTAGAAAACCAAGGACGGAAAGGGGAGGACCTCCTAGGGCTTCTCCACCACCGTCGCACCGCCGCTACGTGGAAAGAAAGTTCCAACGCCGCACAGGTAGTTGAGCCGCCACTCACCGATGAGACACTAACGTGCGGGCTCGAAAGGCGGGGAAGATGAACAGTAGGTTTGAACCCTAACCCTAATCCCCAATCGGCAAAGAACCGAGAAGAACATAGCAAGATCCAAAGACAGAAGAAGGAAAGGGGAAGAGGGGAAGAGGCCTACCTCGGTGCTCCACCGGGCTTGGGAGCACGTGCGCCGCCGTTGCACTGCCGTCGTGCGGGAAGGTGACCCCGCCACCGCGCGGAATCCACCCGAGCCGTGCCGGCTCATCGGCGTTCTGCTGCGCCGCGCGCGCGCTCAGGGCACCACCGCAAGGCCACTCGAGGGTGGCGCGCTCACCCTCAGGTGAACGCGCGCGCTGACGAGGGGGCCTACAGCGGCGCCGTTACCTTCCTCCGGCCATTG
The DNA here is from genome assembly GCA_904845875.1 of Miscanthus lutarioriparius. Classification (NCBI taxonomy): domain Eukaryota; kingdom Viridiplantae; phylum Streptophyta; class Magnoliopsida; order Poales; family Poaceae; genus Miscanthus; species Miscanthus lutarioriparius. The sequence goes on from CAJGYO010000005.1 coordinate 6,516,378, forward strand.
CTGCACTCTGGCCCTCGACTGCGCTGAGAGAGAAGGGGAGGGGGAAATGAATGGCTAGGGTTTCAGGTTGAGCCGGCGCCGAGCGGTTTTGCTCGCGCGAGATCGACGCGGAACCGTCCATCGTGATGAATGGCCAGGAAACGCTGGGCTGGATTCGGCCCAGGCAGGCGCACGTGGAGGACAACTTTGTCGACCCAGGCCTAGGTTATGGCCTGGGAAGGCACCGCTGGCGTGTGAAGAAAGCAGGTCGGGCTGTTTTGCCGATGGGCCGAGCAAACAGTATAGTTTTGAGTCCATTTTTCTTTTCCTTTTTCTAGTAAATCATTATTTCCTAGAAAATAATTAATGGCTCAAAGAAAATTAGTAAAGAGAATTTCCCTGTGGGTAAAATTCAACAATTATGTTTAAGTTTCCGCTGCAAAGTTTAATGTTTATTATCTTCCAATTAAATTCGAACCAACGGGAGAATTTAATTTGAAGAACAGTTATATTTAGAAAATTATGATTATATTGATTCTCTAATTAAATTGGAACCAACGGGAAAATTTAATTAGACGAGTATGACCGTTTTTGTTTGTGTTAAATTATGGTATTGTCATTTTCTGACTAACGTTGATGATGACAATATTATAACGAATTTAAGTTTGAAGTTTAAATCTCTAGAAAATTTAACACCAACATGGTGAATTTTCTAGAGAGTTGATAAGGATCAAGAAATGCTCCTGAACTAAAAGAATATATTTTATTATTAAGTTTTTGCTGCAATGATGTTGATTTTTTAATTAAATTCGAACCAACGGGAGAATTTAATTTTGAAGAGTAGTTATATGGATTTTAAGTTAATTTATGCGTTTTATGCATTAATTCTACTTTCTGCCCAACGGTGATGTAGAATTGATATAGAAACATATTGTATGTTTTATTTTAACCGATGAGATCACTTGGCTGCATGCCAACGGGCTGCAATGCTGGCGTATGTGAATGAAAAGGCTTGAGTCAAGCCAGTTCAGGATAGTTTTGTTAGTTTACTAATTTTCTGATTAAATTGAAACCAATGGGAAGATTTAATTGAAAAATGAAGTATAAGTGAACGTTTTAGTCGTCATGACTAAGTTTTCGTATAGATGTATCCCGCATGGGGAGAAGTTTTGACATAGTAATTATGCTAGTCTATCCAGCATGGCGGAAGAAGTTTTGTGATGATTCACATGTATTCTATCCCGCATAGCGAGAGAAGTTTGGGTAGCTTTTATGCTGTCCTAGTACTGACCTTGGCACAATAGAAATGTATAGTCATGGTCAATACTAACCAAAAGATAAGAAAAGATGCAAGTGTGACTTACAAAAGTGTCGCTAATAAAAGACCTCGTTGAGTTCTTAAAGTGAATTAAGGAAAGTGTACTCCTAAACGGATTAAGAAATAACTTTGTTTACATGACACAATTATGTGAATGAAGTAAGTTATAAGTGTCTCCTTGTTTACAGGCTTTCTGAATAGTTATCAAAATTATGGCAGTAAAGTTCATGCCATATTTTGAGGGGAAGAAAAATATAAAGATCAATTAAGAAAGATACTCTTCATTAAGAGTGAGATAAAAATTAATTAAGATGAATGTGACCGTCGAAGGAGTACAACGGTTACAACAATGATACCCCTAAGCAGAGAAATAGCTAATTAAGATGAATGTGACCGTCAGAGGAGTACAACGGTTACAATAATGATACCCCTAAGCAGAGAAATAGCTAAATTTCTAGACTTTTTAAAGTTCCGACTGAAAAATAGCGTAGTTAGTCTCAAAGATGTTAATGTGGTGCTTAAAAGCCATATGAGATTTTAATAGATTAAACCCAAAATAAGATATTTGAAGATACACTATCTTTAGAAAAGATGGAAAGATCTAGGGGAGCATGGTATGTAGAGGTATGTAGAGACCTAAGACTTGATGAGAAGAGGGACTGTGTGCCCACTCCAGTAATTCAGGAGCAACAAGTTTCTCAATACCTGTTGATATTGCATGACCAATACAACACCTGTTGTTAGCTCTTCGAAGAAGATGAATAATATAAATAAGGATCTTGTTATACAAGAGCCTGTAGAATCAATTATCTCTTCGCAATGAAGAGCAACAACAGCCCCATATGAAAGTACTAGTAAAAGTTTTAAAGAATTAGTAAACCAGTTTTATGATGACTATGAAGTTTATGTTAGTAAAGAAATTCAAATGGAGGGTGATCCCACCTCATTTGAAGAAGCCATGAGAAACGTTTACTTGTTTAAGTGGCAAGAAGCTATGAAAGCTGAAATGAATTCGATGAATACCAACGATGCTTGGGACTTAGAAGTAATTCCTAATGGAGCCAAAACAGTAGGCTGCTAATGGGTCTACAAGACAAATTGTGACTCCAAAGGAAATGTAGAAAGATATAAAGCACGACTTGTAGCAATATGCTTAATGCAAAGAGAATGAAAAGATTACAATGAGAGTTTTCTCTCTAGTCTCATGCAAGGACTCTTTTAGAATCATAATGGTGTTTATGGCACATTACGATTTAGAAATACATCAGATGGATGTAAAGACGGCATTTCTAAACGGGGATTTATATGAAAACGTTTACATGGCATAACCCAAAAGGTTTTTGTCATGGAAGAAAAGAACATATGGGATGTCGTCTGTAGAAATCCATTTATGGGTAAAAAATAAGTCTCTATATAGTAATATTTGAAGTTGTTGAAACAATGATAAGAAAGTTTGGGTTTTTAAAGAAAATGAGAAGGACAATAGCGTTCATACGAAGTTCAAGAATGGAAAATTTATTTTCCACATCCTATGAATAGATGACATTCTACTCACTAGTAGTGATGTTAATACGTCATTGGAGAAGAAGTTTTATCCCCAAGTTTCAATGTGAATGATCTTGGTGAAGCGTCATTGGTTCTAGAAATCGAAATTCACCGAGATAGGAGAAAATTGAGTATTAGGACTGTCGCAAAGGCATACTTAGAAAAGATTCTAGAGAAATAAAGTATGCATGCGAGTAAGCCTACGCCTACTCCCATAGTCAAGGGTAATAGATTTGGAAACTTTAAGTGTTCCAGGAACTGATATGAGATCGATCAAAAGAATATAGTTCCATATGCTTCAGTTGTTGGAAGCTTGATGTGTGTACAAGTACAAGTAAGAACTTACCCTGACGTAGTTTATATATCTGGGATATTTTGGCAGAAGTCCAGTTCGGATATAGATCGCTGGAATTGAGTTGAGAATGTCTTGAAATTTTACAAAGTATAATATACATCATGCTGAGTAAGAAAGAATAACTACTCTCAAATAGTTGAGGGTACAAAAGGTTAAGTTTTGGCGAGATGTGTAGTGAAATCCACAGCAGTTGCTAACACTCGCAGTTGGAGTATTATTGTGGAAAAGCTCCGAAGAAACAGTTGTGGGTGTCATCAGTGATGCATACCATAGTATAGCTTGTCATGAGGCTTAAAGAACAGGCAAAAAGAGGTTAAGAAAATTTGTACCCGGATTTAACAATGGTAGGCAACAACAATAACTATTTAAAGAAAATTAACTTCTAAGACAACAAGTCAAGTGTGCTGCTAAACACATTGACACTAAGGTATATATTGTAAAGGAGAAAATATAGAAGCTTTTTGAAAGCATTGAGCACATAAGTACCGAGTAAGTACTTGCGGATCCGCTTACCAAAGGCTAACCACCCAGTGCGTTCAGAGAACACACAGTCGACATGGGTTTATGGGAAAGCCTATGATTTCTGGATACTAAGGGCCTAGTTGAGTATCTGTTTCAAAACAGAGAAGTGCATTATAGCTGTTTAATCTAATAGCAACAGACCATGACGATGAGACACGCTCTATGCACTGATCTGTGATGAAATGGGAACAAGATAAAGTAAGTAAGTTAAGTTTTAAAAAATAAGGTGAGATCAAGGGGGAGAATGTTTGGTTGATCTCGGTCAATTGGGCCCTTGGATCAACACCCTGATCGGGGGCGTCCAACCACTCCTTGGTTGGTGGTCCCCCGTCGCATAGCACCATAAAGGGAGGTGGGGGTCGGGATTCTATCTACGAGGTTGACTGAGCCGTCGTAACCGACCTCTGGAGAAACCCCTATCCGATCTAAAGAGAAGGATCTTTGCCAATGACGGAAAGCCGCCATCGATCTCACCGTCGCCTTTGCATCGCCACCACCCGCCTTCGCTGCCATGACACGGTGTCCACGTTGTTGCTCGCCATGGACTCAACTGTACTAGGGGGTGAGGCGAGAGGTAAAACAATTTCCCGATCTAAGTAAGAATTTATCCCCGATCTACGTTTTATTGGTACTATGACGCTAACAAGAGAAGCATATACAGAGCGAGCTGGTCGCCATCCTTCTTAGTATTTCTTATCGTTACAACGGTGCAAGCCGTGTATACCTTCTTGGTGATCAAGCAGAAGCTTCTTTGTTTCGGAAGTTTTTTTTATGGAAGTGTTTTTGAAGTACTTCTTATCGTGCAATCCGTATACCTTCTTCGTGATCAAGCATTGAAGGGGCATCGTAGTATATACTCCGTGTCGGTGGATACAAAAGTTTGAGGCTGCAAGCAGGCGACATCGGTCGATCGAGCTCGCACCGGCGGCATCGCAAATTGGCAATGGTGGAACACGGGGCGCCGCGGGGTACTAGCTCCGGCCTGTCGGCCTTGTCTCACCGTCTGATGAGGAAGTTGTCCTCCGCCGCCGGACGAGAGAGCAGGTCCGCCGGCAACCTCGTCTTCTCGCCCCTGTCCATGTACTCTGTGCTTTCGCTGGCGGCCGCCGGCGCCAAGGGACGCACTCTAAGCGAGCTCCTCGACGCCCTCAGCGCCAAATCCCGCGAGAGCCTCGCCGAGGATGTCCGCTGCATGGTGGAGCGTCGCACTCGCACACGCGTGCGGTGTGTGGCATGACGCCGCCACTGGAACGCTCAAGCCGGCCTACCGCGACGTTGCCGCCGCGTCCTGCAACGCCCGTCGACTTCCTCAACAAGGTCAGCGACTCAGCGGGCACTTGGATCGATCAGATCTACTAACTGTTGTTGAATGCAATTAAGTATATTAATTAATTTAAATACTCTGTCTTGATGCATGGATCCTCCTGCATTCATGCAGCCCGAAGAGGCAAGGAAGCGGATCAACAGTTGGGTGGCGGCGGCGACGAACAACCTCGTGGACTCGATCCCCCCTCGTGGATCGGTGACCCAAGGCACAAGCCTCGTGGTCACCACGGCCATCTACTTCAAGGGCATCTGGAAGACGACGTTCGACAAGTCCCTGACCAAGAAGGGCAAGTTCCACCTCATGGACGGCATCGCCGTGGACGCCCAGTTCATGCGCAGCAAAGAGGACCAGTTCATTGCAGCGCACGACGGGTTCAAGGTGCTAGTGATGCCATATGCGGAGGCGGCGGCGGGAACAGCGGCAGGAACGGCCGTCGCCCCAACGATGCCCTCGCCGCCGCCGCCGCATTACTCCATGTGCGTCTTGCTGCCAGACGCGCGCACGCGACGGCCTGCCGAGACTGGTGGACAAGATGACGTACCCAAGCTTCCTCCAGGAGCACATGCCGGAGCGCAGTGTCGAGGTCGGCGACTTCCGTGTGCCCAAGTTCAAGATCTCCTTCTACTCCGGAATGAAGCGCCAACTCCAGGACCTCGGGATCAAGGCCGTGGTTGATCCTGCCAGAGCCGACCTGTCGGACATGCTTCTGGTGCGCGATGGCGGCGGCGGCGGCGATGGGACTCCCGAGCGCCGCGGCTGGTTCTCGACGACGTCTTCCACAGGGCGGTGATTGAGGAAGGCACTGAGGCAGCGGCTTCCACAGCTCTCATATTCGCCGAAACTTGTGCAATGCCAGGGCCTCCGCGGCGGCCAAAGGCTGTGGACTTCGTCGCCGACCATCCATTTGCCTTCTTCGTGGTGGAGGAAGTGTCCGGTGCAATCCTCTTCGCTGGACAAGTGCTTGACCCTACAAAACCATAGCTTCGCGATACTCACCTCACGTACGAAATAAACTGCTCTAACAATAGTGATCACGTACGCATCCAATTGCTGGATCGGAGTACGTGGCAGAGCAGATTAGATATATATATATATATATATATATATATATATATATATATAGTCCTATCTTTTGTATTATCATTATAATTTTTATTTATCTGATCTGGGATAAACAATACAATTAGAGCATGTGTCAATTCTAGTGCTACTACTATATCTGATCTCTTGTTTACTTCCGCAAATCAAAACTCCGGCCCCTTCATACTTCCTCCAGTCATGAATTTGTGACTTTGTGTTACGTTCAACCAACAAAATAATGTACATTTGTGTTCTTTACGGTGCAGTGTATTGCAGTATGGTGCACTACAGGGTTTAAAATTTCGCCAAAAAATTGCGAATTTTAGTAATTCCAACGGTGGTCAAAAGAAAAATCCAAATTTTTATATTACACTAATACATGTGCTATATAACTCACATTGTTTTTATGTTACATATTCCTCTATTCAATATGTGAATATTTTGTTTAGATCTTTTTTTTTAGAAAAACATACTTCATGTGTAAGTCTATAAAAAAATTCAGCAATTTTTTGGTTGAATTTTATGAATTTTGGGGGTGACCCAAACTTTTTTTATATCAAAATTGAAAACTCTAGTGCAATACTTTTCGCGCAGATCACATGCAACTTTATCATACACAATATCGTGGCCACACTAGTAATTTGATACCTTGTGAAGTACCCCCTCCGTCTCATAATAAGTGCACTTTTAGAGTTCGAAAATGTTGGGGTTACGGCATCCGATCGTCCGGATGCTCCACCCACTGTCTACGCCACCGCTGCCGCACGCCACCTGTCCTTCTACGCCACCACCGCCTGTGACGCCCCCACCCCACCCTTTGTGCGCCGCCGCCCAGCTCTGCATTGCTGGCGAGTTCCGCGCCATCGGCGAGCACACCGGTGACCTCCACGCGTCGACGAGCCTCCATTTGCCGAAACAGCAAAGAGATGTTGCGCTGAAAGCGCATGTTGCAAACATATGTTTCAAATATTTCAGGTGTTTCAGAGGTATGTTAATTGCAAGTGTTTTATATCGATATTGCAGAAGTAGATCGGGATGTTCCAAAAGTAGATCGGGGTATTGCACATGTTGCAATGGATATAAACGTATGTTTCAAGTGTATTTTCAAATGTTTCATATGTATCACACGTATGTTGCAAGTGTTTTATCTGGATGTTGCAAAAGTAGGTCTGGCTGTTGCATATGCATGCATGTTGCAAGAGTATGTTTCAAGTGTTTCAGGTGTTTCATACGTATGTTGTCAGTGTTTTATCCTAATGTTGCATATGTTTGCAATGGTTTTCAAGTATTTTGCAAGTGTTTCAGACGTATGTTGTAAGTGTTGCAGTTGTTTCGAACATATGTTGTAATGTTTTATTTGAATGTTGTAAAAGTAGATCTACTATCGCTGGAACGGAGTACACAATTGCTGGAACGGAGTACGTGGCAGAGCAGATATATAGTCCTATCTTTTGTATTATTATTATTGTTATTTTTATTTATCTGATCTGGGGTAAAAATACAATTAGAGCATGCATGTGTCTATTCTTTTAGTGCTGCTATCTGATCTCTTGTTTACTTCAGTAAATTAAAACTCCAGCCCTTCCTCCACGTACTCATGAATTTGCGTTTACGTTCAATCAACAAAATAATGTACATTTGTGTTCTTTAGGGTGCAGTGTATTGCGGTACGGTGCAATGGGGTTCAAAATTTCATGAATTTTGGTAATTTCAACGGTGGTCAAAACAAAAATCCGAAGTTTTATATTACACACTAATACATGTGCTATATAACTCACATTGTTTATGTTACATATTTCTCTACTCAATAGATGTGAATATTTCGTTTAGAACTATTTTTTTGGAAGAAAACCATACTCCATGTGTAAGTATAAAAATTTCAGCAAAGTTTAGGTTGAATTTCACGAATTTCGAGGGTGACTGAAACTTTTTTATATCAAAATTGAAAACCCTAGTGCAATACTTTTCGCACAGATCACATGCAACTTTATCGTATGAAGTCATGGCTACACTAGTAATTTGATACGTACTGCCTTCGTCCAATAATAAGTGCAATTGAGTTTAAAATTTATTCCAAAATAAATGTACCTGTGGGGGTATGGCCCCCGGTATCCACAAGACAAGACATGGGTTGCACCAACAGAGGTGGCCCAGCCCACAAGATCAAGGCGTGCACGGCGTGCACCGCAAGCTATTGTATAGTATCAAATATGATACTTTTCTTGTAACCCTGCCCCTCCAGAGTATATAAGGAGAGGCAGGGGTCTCCTAGTGAACACGATCCATACATCTCATATTCAATACAATACACCAAAGACACAGGACGTAGGGTATTACGTCGATCAGACGGCCTGAACCTGTCTAAATCACTGTCTCTGCGCCTTGTGTCACCATCTGGTTCCTGATTACGCGCACCCCCACCGACAAATCTACCATCGCGGGATACCCCTCGGTGGACTGCCGAGCATCTTTTGTCGACAGTACCTTTAGGTGCGAGATAACCTAACTCTAGTTGTTTTTTTTACTTTCTCTTTTCTCGAAGTGCGATGATTAAATCTTAGGGGTATATATGTAATTTTTCATTAACATTGATCTCTTCACCAAAACGCTAACATTGATCTCCTCATCAAAATGCTAGAAGTGCACTTGTTTTCGAACAGAAGGAGTAAAGTCGATCGTAATGCATGAGATTGTATAGCTAATCATTCGTTCACTCTATATTGTGCATTTATTTATTGTTGGTCTTGGTGGCTGCCTAAAGCAACTTGGAATGCCCACGAGAAAGCATTACCTTTACATTAGAGTGAACTCAAGAAAGCATTACCTTTGGAGCGTCTGTCCGGTCGGACGCGCACCTTCGCTGGGCCTGCGGACCAGGTCTGACCGGCCCAATACGTGGCTTCACGCCGTCCATATATTGTACCCACCATAAATATTTGATACTCCACACTGCCTCCCAAAATAAATATCTCCCACTCCGCAAGCTGCACACACGTTCTCCTTCTCCCAAATCCAGTCCACTCCCACCCTCCCCTAGTCCTACAGTCAAAGCACCGCCCGCTGATGGCATCTCCGCCCACTCAGTCGAGGTCCAGACACCCGGCGACTTGCCGCGACCCACCTTCGCTCCCTCCCCTTCTTCATGGCAGCACCCCAACCCTCATTCTCCCCTGCCTCCTACTCCTCCTCACCGTGGCCCTCGCCGTCACCACGGCCTTCGTCCTGCTCCGCTCGCCACTCACAGTCATGACCGCGGCGTCCGCTACCACGTGGCCGCTCTCCAAGCTCCCCAAGCCCATGGTGCTGCGCATATCCTCGGAGGGCTTCTGCTACGGGTACCAGTACAAGGTCGCTCTCCCGGCTCGCACATCTGCCGTCTCATCGCCAGCGTCGGCACCAGCGTCCTCCTCATCACCTCCTCCAGCGGCTAGAGACAGCAAGGGCGTCATGGCCGTGCCGTACTTCACGACCGCCTCGAGGCTCGCCAGCCATGGTGGTCGCGGTCCACTAGAGTGTCGCGCTTGACATGTTGCAAACGTATGTTTCAAGTGTTTCAGGTGTTTCATATGCATGTTGCAAGTGTTTCATGTGGATGTTGCAAAAGTAGATCGGGATGTTACATATGTTGCAATGGCTATATACGTATGTTGCAAGCGTCTGTTCCAAATGTTTCAGCTGTTTCAGACTTTTGTAGCACGTGTTTTATTTGGGTGTTGCATATGTTTAACATTTATGTTACAAGTGTTTCATCCGGATGTTGCATATGTTTCACACATATGTTGCAAGTATTTTATTTAGATGTTGCATACGTTTTGCAAAGGCTACACACGTGTTTCAGATGTATGTTGCAAGTGTTTCAACTATTTTGGACGTATGTTGCAAATGTTTTCTCTAGATGTTGCAAAAGTAGATCTGTTGTAGCACATGTTGCAGCGGACCCCATCTGCAGCAGCTGCTGGGTCCACATGCATGTGCATGGGTGTGGAGGAGGCGCGAGCGGTAGACGCGGGAAACCGTGCGAGCGCAGATCGAGACGAAGTGGCACGGGACACAGAGCGAGTGCGGGACACAGAGCGGCGCAGGACACGGAGTGACGCGGGCCCCCACGTGAAGCAGGCGCGGCGTCCGGACGCTAGCCCCCATCCGAACGTCCGAGCGCTAGCCTTTACATTAGAGTGAACTCAATCTAATGTATGTATTATGGTCAAGTTATAATGCGCAGTCCTATTTCATTGTTCATGACCCAACAACTGCTATAGGAGCATCTCCCGCAGTTCCCCAATAACCCTTCTCATCCCATAAACATGTCATACTGGGGGAGTTGGTGTAGTTTTGTTGCTCGAGCAGCTTCCTTTTAACGCCCCTTTTTTGGGTACACTCCATCTCCCCCTCAAATAGAGGGGGACTTGTATCTCCCCCAGTAGAGTGGGACCCACCTCAACTGTCAATAGCCGGCACCTTTCTCGCGCATGTCCGTCGCACCCGCCACACCGGTGCCTCCCTATCACGCACGTCCGTCGCCGGAGACCTCGTCGCCGTCGTGAGGGGAGAGTATGTGTTGCCCGACGAAGAAGATGACGCGCCGATGAAGATCTCGTCACTAGGCGTTCTTGGCTCGACGTCATGGCGGGGTGGCATGGCCGGCCGGGTACGAAACGACAGCGACGAGGGATCGATCAGCGCGGCGCCTCCTATCGTCGAATTGCTGGTGCGACGATGGCCACAACCAAAACGTCGATGGCGGCGCCGTGTCGCGCTGCCGTAGGCGGAATTTGGCGCGACGGTGGTACAACGGCGTGTCGGGCGGTGGCGCTTGCCAGCATAGCCGAGCTGGGCGCACGGTGCTATCTGACGCGTGCTATCTACGGTAGTTTCGGGCGCTGTAGCCGGGGTAAGTAGCGGTGAGCTGGGGCCATGGCGCGGCGAGTTGGGTTCAACGCTGTCCGCTTGATGGGCACGCAGGCGCCGGCACAGGCTTCCTCGCCCGCCATAGGGGCCGTGGGAAACGCCGCCATGAGCTTGTTGTCTGGCGGCGTCATTGGGACGCCCTTAGGGAGACGCGCGATCAAGGGGAGGACTCTGCGCGCCGACGGGAAGTAGAACGGGTTTAGTTTTCGTGGCGGCGGTCATGGTGGCTGCATGGTGTCGCGGTTGATCGCGACGGAGGAGAAGATGCGACGGAGAAAACGGAAAGAAAAAATAATAAATCCTGATCTGACAGGTGGGTCCTGTATATTAGGGGATTATCTCTATCCCTATAATACACTACTTCAAATTATCTTACAGCTACCAAACAAATCACACCCCTGCAATCATGACGTAAACTACGTCCACCCCCATAAAACACACACAGAAAAAGATGCTATTAAAAACGTACGCATCAAATTAACGGCCTGTATTCTTTTCATCTCGCACCCAGAGCGTCTCCGCTCCCCTTCCCCGCAAGGCCGCAACCCCTCCCCGAGATCACGCACGAGCGGGGAAAAAAAATTCCCGTAGCAGCGACGGCGACCTCACTCGTAGCTGCGGCGGCGGCGCTCCCACTCGCAGCGACGGCGACCGCAGGCAAGGAGTGCTCGAGCTGCGGCCCTTCGTAAAATTTCCGTAGCAGCGACGGCGACCTCACTCGTAGCTGCGGCGGCGGCGCTCCCACTCGCAGCGACGGCGACCGCAGGCAAGGAGTGCTCGAGCTGCGGCCCTTCGTAAAATTTCCGTAGCAGCGACGGCGACCTCACTCGTAGCTGCGGCGGCGGCGCTCCCACTCGCAGCGACGGCGACCGCAGGCAAGGAGTGCTCGAGCTGCGGCCCTTCGTAAAATTTCCGTAGCAGCGACGGCGACCTCACTCGTAGCTGCGGCGGCGGCGCTCCCACTCGCAGCGACGGCGACCGCAGGCAAGGAGTGCTCGAGCTGCGGCCCTTCGTAGATACGTAGTAGTACGTAGCAGTAGCCTTCAATGCCATCACTCGAATCCAAATGTGTTTCTCTCGATTGTGTATAGATAGTCATGGATTTAGTTCTTGCTTGTCGTGTGAACTTGTGTGCTGGTAGTAGTAGTACCCGTTCATTTTTTTCGCTGTTTTTTTGTGGGATTTAAGTGAATCTACTTTTCCTTGGTTTGCCTCTACCGTGTAGCGTAGTGAATCTGCTCATCCCAGGAAGCAGCAGCCAGCGACAATCAGCACTTCAGCAGCGGCCATGTCTCAGCCAGAGAACCGAACAGACATGTTTTTGTGTCCTCTTCTCTACATATTCAGATGCTCCTACTGCTAGCTGTCATGCAGATTCTTAAGTTCTGGTGGATCTATTCTTGTGTGGATAATATATGTATGTAAGGGTGCAATCTGCTAGCCAATTAGTTATAGGCTGTGATATGTAATGTGCCTGCATATATGAAATTAAGAACCAATTTTGTCACTAGATTGACTAGGAGTCGGTTGAAGGGACGTGGACGTGGAGGGGTTGCTCGCCTCGCCGCCGGCCGCGCTAAACCAGACCATCGGCCGCGCCAGGACGCCATGACACGGACGTGGACGTGGAGGGGTTGCCGAGGGATTTTGCAGCGCTGGATCTGGGTGTAGCGGGGTCGTTTCCCGGCTAGCCGCGCTAGGCCTTGCCTCGGCCGGCTCCGAGGTGTGCAGAGGATCTGTTCAAGGTTCCCGGCCGGCGGGCTGGACGTTGAGGGACGACGCGTGCCTTGTCCGAAGGTGAGGCGCGTCGCGAAGCAGGAGGGCCTGAGGGGTTGGCCGGAGGTGTCGCACACGGCCGGTCTGGCCTTGGCCCTGGCCGGCCGGCGGCATGGCGGGAGGCTGATTGGGGGTTGCAGGCGGCGTCGCTGGAAGTTGCATGGCGCCACAGGACTTGGCCGGCTGGGAGGCATGGGGCGGAGCAGGGAGGGGTCGGGCGTTGGCTGTCCGGAGGCGTGCCGCAATGCCCGAGAATCAATCTGTGCCTTTTCAATTAGAACTGAAGAAATGATGGAGTTCTGCCTTTCAAGTTTTTTCTGGTTAAAAATAAGATTTTTTCTGGTTAAGATTCTCCTTTTTCTTTACAGTGCTAACGGGATTAAGGGCAAGTCAAGAAAAAAAATATGGAGGTTGGGGATGGACGGATGGTATGTATCTTCTTCCTGTCTCTTTTTCTGTCTTTTTGGGCAATCCTTCCGGATGGATTTTTAGTTTTTGGCGGCTGCCGGATTAGGGTTCAAAATTATGGCATTTTTAGTTTTTGCTTTGCCAAGTGATTCATCCTGATACTGTTCAAAGTTATGGCAGCCTGAATGCAGGGTAAGTTATGTTTTTAGCGTTTTAATTCCTGAGCACCAAATATTTTCAGACATAGGTAGTTGTCAGATTCCAGGGTTCAGTAGCTTAATTTACTATTTGTCAATTTTGATTTTGTCTATCTGTACAAGTAGGTTCAGATAGAATTGAAGAACATCTGCAATACCATTGTCAATTGTGATCAAATTTATACTTGTCGGATTTTAGGGTTTAGGACTGGTTGTGTTGTATTCCTGGCTATTTTGTCGGATGGTTACAGACTTACAGTGAATCATGGAAATTGATAGGTAGCTGTCAGATTCCAGGGTTCAGTAGCTTAATTTACTATTTGTCAATTTTGATTTTGTCTATGTACCAGTAGATTCAGATAGAATTGAAGAACATCTGCAATACCATTGTCAATTGTGATCAAATTTATACTTGTCGAATTTTAGAGTTTAGGACTGGTTGTGTTGGATTCCTGGCTATTTTGTCAGATGGTTACAGTGAATCATGGAAATTGATTTCATATATTTTGAGTCATATATTTTATTGTATTGTAATACTTCCTTCATACTAAATTATAAAACGTTTGACTTTTTTTATCCCAAGTTTGATCATTCGTCTTATTCAAAAAATTTGATCCCAAATGATAAGACGCCTGAACCCTAAACCTCGCTGAACGGGTACGACGCGGCGGCGCACCTGACGGAGGAGACAAAAAAACGCCGACAAGAAGGGCCCCATCGCTATCCTCGGCAGCATCAGCATCATCTCCGTCTTCGGCTGGGCATACATTCTGGCCCTCATCTTCAGCATCTAGGTACTTTGCTTTCCGGATTATATACATGCTCAAAGATATTGTGTAAAAATGAAACTATGAAAAAAAAACATTGATTGTTTTCATGTGCGTCTCTAAGATAAATCCGCTGCGTTAGCACAGGCATTATACTAGTTGGTCATAAAAAAAACAGTATTGGTGGCCAACAATACTACCTTATCGAGGGTGACATATTGGTAAGCTGCTGGAGATGTTCTACGTCCACATGGGCTCAAATCCAGAGCTGAAGGTCCACCTATATATTATTTTGATATATCAAACAGCGAACCACTATACAGTATACACAATTTCAGAGCACGAGTACATGACGGATTGAGTTCTTGCAGGTATCAAACTATCAACTACATAAACTGCTATGGTATCACCATCCTTGCAAGCAGTTGTTTTCTGCAACTGTTGTTTAGACGAGCTGGACCACTGCAGCAATTCGCAGGGCACCACCCTGGAGAAGATCTGCAAGCTCATCAAACAGTATAGCAGTGCGCCAACCCCAGCCCTTCGGGGCTTTTGGTAGCAGCGTCCCAGCCTGCTTCAGGCTTCCAAATATCATGACCTCTCTCTTCGATGGACAGATGAGCTAAGAGCAGCAAGCAAATTGGCAAATTAGGCCACACACAGTACCTCAGTGAAACGATTAGTAGATGAAAAACAGATAGTACCTGATACCGAGCAGTAACCTTTTCCCGGGGGTCAACGTACAAATTAGCCTGAGGAATACAAGTTTTATTATCACTTGAGTTGAACATAATGTTCTCTGACAAGTGACAAGTGAATTCAGCAGATCACTCACCTTCCTCAAGGGATCTAACAACTCAGCCTTGCGTCGGTGGAGAAAAAGTCCTGCATTGCCAGTTAAATTGGTACATGGCATATCATTATATTAGGATAGTCATCACAGCAAGAGGGAAGCATATGAGAACATGGCAAAGAAGAAAAGAATACCAAGGGTGCGTCGCCCATGAGGATCCTCATCGTTGAATGCCTGGACACTCACCTGGACATGTGTATACCAATTACTTTACTGGATTTTGACCATTATAAGGATGGATACATGTAGGACAACAATACTAACCTTCCATAGAGAGCCTGCATAAAACACTTCAGTCGAATGTTTCACCTGACCATCAGCAAGCCTGTGCACATCCTCGAACTCAACCCTGTGAGCAAAAATAAGCTGGTCAAGCCATGTCAGAAACAAGGAACCAATGTGCACAACCAATTCTAAATCATTACTACCTACATATGACAGAACAAACAGCAGAATATGTCTTGGTTAGCTAGCCTCATATTTTTGTGAGAAATTTTATTTTATTTTTCTTATTTCTGCCATGGCAGGTTATCAACAAGGCAACAGCCCCAATTGGTATTCTAGAAGTAAACTGTCCTCAAACTTTCAAATGATTCGTGAGATAACTGGGACATTCTAGGAAATGGAAGAAATAACAAGTCAGATTTTCCCCGGACACCGTCCAATGTAGTTAATCATTGATGACAGAATCGCAGAAACAGAAAAATAAGTAATCTTACCCAAAGCGGAAAGGAGGAAAATGGCTAAGAGGTGTTTTCATGTCTAATGATATAGTTGCATCCTCTGCAGTTTCCCAATCTGGTCCAAGTTCATGCTCCTTTGACTCCTGGATCTGGACAGAAGAACCACCTGGAGTGGAAACAGATGCAACACTGCAATATCTTGTCTGCATCCCTGTCTCAAATAGGCTCTCAGCCTGCAGGTGAGCAGCATTGTTTTCCTGGTTAAGGTTAACCAATGCAGTCAGACCATCTGCTGAAATATCTCCATTGCGGTCAATTCTAGGTTCTGATTCATCATTGGCAAATTGCTGGCCATTTCTTGAACCGAGCCCATAAGGGACACGGGAGAAGACATAACGTGTAGGAGCCCAAGCTGCACCAGGCACATTTGAGTTCCCTCTCCCAATACCAGCAAGTCCATCGACTGCTCCTCTTACGTTAACACGGACAGGCCCAAGTACACCATTCCCATCGCCCTGGGCATCCGCAAGGTAGACATTACCTATGCTGCCGGAAGCACTGCTCCGGTCATGCTCCTGCCTGTAGTGTGTATGCGAGCTCACATATGCTTGCTTGCAAGCACAAGAATTATTCGTAAGGCAACAGTTCCTGCAAGTATCAGCAACTATCGCTTGCACCCTGTGACACAGAAGCATCTACAATAACAAAGTATCAAGGTTTTATATACAGTCTTAAAAGGAACAGGGTACCACAAGGCAGGGAGTAGATTAAATACCTGTAGCCATAGACCATCATTGACAGCTTTGCAAGGGAATCCAAATTCTTCGAGTTGCTTTCGAACACTTAGCAATGCATCAAAGGACATATTGCAGTAGAGAAGAGAACCCCTCTCAAATATATTCATAAAAGCATTATATTCATCGGTAGATAGACAAGAGCTTCCTCTAATGCATCTAACTTGCCGACGTCCAACGACCCTACCACCCCAAAGTTGTGCATTGGGCCTTCCCCACTCAGTAGGAACAACACCACTACTGGAAGTTCTTGAGAAATAATTATTTGCAGTTTGCTCACTAGAAAGCCAGTTATTCTCATTAAATTGATATGAAGTGCTTTCTCCTGATTGTCCTCCGGTAGAACAATCATTCTCCATTCTCTTGGGAGCTTCACTGTTCTAAATTTCAGAAAAACAGTACAGTCTTAATGTAGTTGTCATGCTTCATGTTAAAAATAGTTATTTCATAAGACAAGGAAATATATAGCATATTGAACAAAAGTAGAGATTGAGCATCATTTCAGCTGTGCAGATACAATATTCCATCAGATTACCATATCTGAAATAGCAATAATGTTATGGGGAATTTCATTCCCCAAGTTATCATGCAACTTTAAGTTCTGCAATTCAGAGTCCATTAGCAGTTCCTCCCCAGATCTATTCATTGGAGTCTTCCCCTTCCTCATGGATCGATCAGCACTTGTTAAGTTTGACTCATTCCCACTAACTTGTATCTCACACATAGCAACCTTTGCAAGTAGAGTAAACACTGCTAGTTCAAACCTTCAAGTACCAAGATAAGATGTTGTCACAAAAGGGCTTGTAGTATCATTGAGCAGACAAATAAACACAAAGTGACATAACTAACCTTTTCTCCTCGTTAGGTACCCACAATTCGTCAGATGTAAGGAGAGCATGCAAAGTTTGTGAAGAAAGCTTTGGTAGCACCTTTCAAGAACAAAATAAAAAATAATAATAACCAAAAGCCCCAGCATGTTCACATATAACATAGAATGTATATTAAACAACAAATCCCAGCTAAGAACAACCTCACGTGTAAGTACTTATGTTGATGAAAAGAAAAAAACTAAACATATTCATGTAACTAAACATAGAATAGTTTCTCAACATTTTTCGTACACCTAACAGCCATACTATCCCCATTCACAATAATAGTCACCATGCACTTGATTTAATAAATACTGAAACAAATAGTCAATTAATTCATGCAGAGAAAGACATTGCTGAAATTAAGGCATGGATGACAAGGTCTATCGATAAATGAGCTCTATCAATATCTAATATTCAATACAAAAGGCAACCTTTCAATTCATATGCAATCATAAATAAGCGATGTAAAATTACTTGAGTGAGCATACTTAAAGTGGTGGTAACAAATCAATAAAAATATCTCAGAAAAGATTGCAGGGCATTTCAACCAACACAACTACACCATTTAATCAGATAAAGTCCTATAAATCATATGTACCTCTCGTAATTCCAGTGTGGCACTTTGACAAAGATAACCCCAGCAAGCATTTCTAACACGCTCTCCATGGCTCCCATAATCTTGACTCTCAGCAAACAACTATTAGTAATGAGAAAAAACTAAGACCATGAATGATCAAGGAGAAGAAAGTGAACATTTTAGTGCTCAAGAAATCTGTTCTGACCCAACAATAATCTATATAATAGTGATGAACCTACCTGATATTGTAAAAAGTTTGATGTCCAAAGCTCAGAAATAATAAAATCTGTACATATTGTACATAAGTCCTACAGTTGACCACATCATAGGTGAGACAAAATAACACAGCACAATGAAGCACAAAGGAAAATTATAAAATAAATGAGTTAGACCTGAAGATCCAGAAATGATGCAGCTGCAAGCACCGGAATGCATTGTTATCATTAAGCTTGGGGTTGCCCATAAAGATATCTTGAGTGCAATTGCAATTGCCTCTGAATCAACATTGGCATCATCTATGTGCAAAACCACTGTGGGTGCTCCCGCCTCTCTCCAAGGACCATGTAGCATATTCCTTCCAGTCAATATCAAACAGAAGTTGTTAAGAATTTTACTTATTTTAAATTACATGAACATTCTATGTGCTAGTAAGGAAATAATGTAAGAAAACAGCAAAAGGTAAAAGTTTGGCTGCAGAAAGAGAGTGACTACTGTGCTGACAGACAAACACACAGAGTACGGCTATAGGCAATGAAACTTAATCAATGTTGCATAGTTCTATCATAATTCTATATAAGTTTATACATTTTGTTTTGCTAAGTGATAAGCAAGCAATGCATATCCATGGTAACTACAACCTACAAGAGCAGAGCACCAAAGTCCCATTCAAGTACCAAGCAAAGATGCAGGGGCCATAACCATTATGATTTCATTTTTCATGTGCCACGCTATTGGTTGATGGCTATACCTCCATCCACAATTCTGACCTTGGAATCTCAACAGAAAAACTATCTAGCGAGTAGTTCCTGACTTTTATTAAATCAATTTTAGCTTCAGTCATGATTCATGGCATAGATGGAAATCTGAAAGTCATAGAGCAAACTAAACATTGAAGGATGCACTATGATATACAGAGTAAATGAGGATCTAACATATTCTGTATAAGAGTGTAAGATTTTAATTGGCATGCTATTTGCAGGCTGTAATTTTTTTCTGAAAAAAAAATCCTAATCACTTGGTAAGGTCATATTCTTAGATTAAACATTTTAATAGGGATCAAAGCACATGGAAATTTCACAGGAAATGGATGGAGACATCCCAACCAAGACAAAAATGTCCACATAGAAATCCAATTAAGTTCTCCGAGCAGTTGCAGACAATCAGATCGCAACAGGGACTTCAATCCCCAAGTAATCGAAGGCGGCAGGAGCGCCAATGATCAGCATTCTAGAACCTACCTGAAGTAGGCGCTGCGGGAGAGGATGAGGCGATGGAGGCGGTAGGTGGCGCCCATGGCCTCCACGACGAGGTCGGAGAAGGCCCCGGAGCCGAACCCCTCCGCCTGGACGTGGTCACAGAGCGCGGCGAGGTTGCAGTCCACCGGCCGGAGCTCCGCCGCCGCGACCGCCACGTCGTACGGCCGTGGACCCGGCGCGGCGGCGGGCAGGGGAGCCGCCGGCGCGGCCCCCTCCTCCGCTGCCGGTGGGTGCGGCTGCGGCGGGGCGGCCATCGGGCCTGGGTGGGGCTAGGGTTTTAGCGGAGGCGCGCGACACGCCGCGTGTCGGTGGGATGGGGAGTGATGAGGCGGGGCAGGGTCGGGGAGAGGCCAGCGAGTCGGGAGGTAGAAGAAAGGCGAAAAGCGATCGCTCGGGCTCGGGAAATGTACTGCGTTCTACGGTAGTACGGTTGGCCAATTTTCTTGGAGTGCCGAACAAGCGACATCTTCTCCTTCTTATGGTTAAAAAAATGAAAATATCTTTTATATAATTAAAAAAACATTTATAAATTCCAATACTCATTGCTCCTCCGGTCAAAATGGATCCAGTTTGGATTGTGTGCAAGTCAACCATCTTAGACTTTGCTAAGAGATTATAGTGTGAATTTTGAATATTTAAAAATGTATGAGTAGAATTATCTTAAACATAGTTCCATAATAGTGTTCCTTTGGCTATACTTTATAAAATACGGTAAAAAAGCATTAACCGAAGTTTTTAAGGTGTCAATGTCTAAATCAACGGAGGCACTAGCGCTCGGACGTCCGGGCCTAGCAGTGCATCCGGACACAGCTCCCACACCCGCGTCCGACGCACGCAACTCCCTTCGCCCGAGCCAAATCCCGCTCCGGAGACCACGTTCGTCCGTCTGGAGCTCCGTGCTTGCACTCGATGCCAGCACGCATCGCATCCCGCGGCCGCTTGTATCACGCACCAGCACCTGGAATTGCGCCCCCGCGCCCGCATACAAACCACGGCGGTGCCTCGGCAGCAGCACCAGGCTGCCGCGCCCGCACGTGAACTATGGCGGCGCCCCCCCGCATCAGCACCAGGCGGCTGCGGCAGGCCGCTGTCCACCAGGCACCAGCGCGCATTGCAACATGTGTAACACCTGATCTACTTTGAAACATAAAGATGAAACACTTGTAACATACAACTGAAACAGATGAAACATTTAAAACATGCATGCATAGCCATAGCAACATATGCAACATCTAGATCCACTTTTGCAACATAAGTCCGAAACATCTGAAACACATGAAAACGAGCACTTGAAACATGCGTGTATAGCCATAGCAACATATGCAACATCCAGATGAAGATATTTGAAACATACGTCTGAAACAACTGAAACACTTTGAACATAGGCTTGAAACATGCGTATTACTATCGGACTATAACCGCCGGTTCGTGACTTTAACCGGCAGAGATAGTCTATCGCTATCGCTGAAGCCACATACCGTCAATGGTAGCTTGTTTTGCACAAAAAAAATCTTTTTTGTAGGAGGTGGTCGGATTAAGATAAACTTTATATCAAATTTGTAGAGTTCAAAGAGATCTAAAACTATGCAACTATCAATTTTTTAATTTAAGATGATTTACATGTCTAAATATTCAATACAAGTTCTTGGATTGGATTTGAGATGATTAATAATGTCGAATAAAGATAAAGTGAACATCAAAGTTGTAGTATTCGACGAGATTTATAACTTTGCAACTAATATTTTTTTCATTTAAGATTATTAGAGTGTCAATATACAATATAAGTTCAAAATTATCACACAATAAAAGAGCGGGTTTTTTTTGAGGGAGGCTCTCCCTCTATAATAACCGTTCGATCTATACGCCACGCTATATGAGCCATCCGTCATGCATGATCTTACTCTTCTTCTATAACAACCGTTCGATATGAGCCCTCCGTCATCCGTGATCTTACATGTAAGATGTAAGACTTTTATTCAATCTCAAATACGTCTCACGGTACGTCTAAAATCCCTCCGCCATAAGTCACGTTTATTCTAGGTACATGAGTCAAGTACGAGTGCACCATCTTTTTGTTAACGTTTATGTTAGGTATACATGAGTCAAGTACGACTTCTATCTTTGATCTACTCCATCTTTTTTTTTCTTAGACTCCTAGCGCGTCCGTGATTGAACTTGCACGCAGCCATGTACGAAGCAAGGTCGCACTATTATGCGAGTGCTAAAGTTCGCTTAGTTAAAGCCCAGATGACGACGTCGCGCATCATACACTGTCGGGTTGCATGCGGCCCTATAAATACCCATCACCCCATAGTCATACTCCTTTGTTCCATCAGCTTGCCATCGCGAACGAGTGACAATAATAACCGATCGAAGATCCAACATGGTTGAGTTTCAACGACGTGGCGTGGGCACGTTCACGCTGTCCGAGCTGGAGGACGAGAACCGCTTCCTCACCGCTATTCCGCGCTGCTCCCCGGCCGGGAACTCACCCTACGAGTTGGACATGCGCGAGCACGCCGCCAATCCAGGAGACAAGAAGCAGAGGCAGCTTTGGGTGAAAGACACTGGTGCTAGCAACCGGTTCAGCAACGGAGGCTTATTTGCAATCCGGCTACAGGGTACGGAGTACTACCTGAGTGTCTGCCCAACCCCAGGGCGACTTCAACATGGTACGCACGCACGTACGTTATATATATATTTTTAGCTGGTTGTTAGTTTATTACGTATATTTTGGTGTACATATATGTACTCCTTCCGTCCTAGATTAACTGTTGTTTTGAGTTTCCATACCATAAGTTTAATTAGATTTATAGAAAATACGTGCAATATTTATATCTCTAAAAAAATTATTATGAAAATAGATTTAAGTTCTATATAATGATATTAATTATGTATCATAAATATTAATATTTTTTTATATAAAATTAGTCAAAGTTATTTCTCGGAAAGCGAAAACAACAGTTATTTTGAGATGGAGGGAGTATATATTGTTTCCGTTAGTTCTCGCATGGAAACACGTGTGTGTCGCACGTGCATATTTGCTAGTGTACTTAAAAGAACAACATTAGTTGTATAATTACAAATAGGTATTGGTTCGAATCCTAGAAATATATGTTTACTTTTTTTTCCTTTTATCACCTATCATTGCCCGGGTTCTAGAACTGTGGGTCGGCCCGGGTTCTAGAACAAGGGGTTTCGATCCAATTATGAAATCTGACGTGGTGGATTACTTGTGTTTTTTCATAGAACGAGTTTCCCATGCTCAAGACCGAGCATGCAAGACCTTGCAGGATGGAATGCTCTATGAGATTTGAGTGAGAGACTGATCAACCGTATCTTCTGAAAAGATTTCAGAGGAAAGTTGGTCCATTCGTGATTTTATTTCTTATCCATCGTGATAAAGTGTTGATCGACCGTACTCTCCTACAAGATTTATTATTCAGCCATGCTGGTTGTTTGTAATTGAATTAATCAAGCTTGATTTCATATGCAGATATATAACATCAGTATATAGATTTATCCCTGTTCGTGTTCTACACTTGAGCTGAAAACACAAGGATACGTCCTCACCGTCACCGACACCTGCAGGACGAGCTAAACTTTTATTAGAATCTTCTCTATCTCTACGGACCGGCAGCCTGTTCGGTTGGCTGATTCGTTTCGTTGCTGATTCATGAAGAAGTACTGCTGGTTGGTTTGTGTGAGAAAAAAATACTGTTCCAGCTGAAAATTTACGATCATTTATGACAAACCACAGCCAAACGAACGGGCTGCGGGACTACTGTGTTCTATGTTCTCTCCCAGAAAAGTTCAGTAACACGTACTGCATGTGTGGACTGATCAGAATCGACCGGTGTTTCGTTCTCTCAACAACCATTTGGGAATTGGGAGGCTGGAGTTTGAATGAATGCCAATCTGAATCCAAGAGGAAACAGGTAGCACGTGGAAAAAGAAGAAAACAAAAGGTGCACATGACAACAAGCGTAGTATGTAGCCATCAAAAGCACACTTATCTTTATGGAAATTGGCAAAAAAAAAACGATGAGAAAAAACTCATCGTTCGCCATTTGCAAAAGTACACTGAAAGAATTTAGCATCACTCACAAGACTTACATAAGTAGTCAATCAACAACCACAGCCGAAGAATAAAATAAAAGTAAAGAAAGAAAGAGCATGTTTGGAAGCGTGGCCCAGCGGCCCGGCTACGCTCCTGGGCTGCAACGCCCGTGTTTGGGGCTGCTAGCCCGCTCTTAAGCCTGGTCGCCGCGGTGCAAAAGGGGCGTGTCCACCTGGCTGTGGGGAAACGAAGCTAGGGTTCGTTTTCTGGGGGCGCGGCTGCGAGTGGCGCGAGGCGGACGATTTCGGGGCGATTTGGCACGGCGGTGGGTGGCTCGCGCGGGCTCACGCCGGAAGGGGGAAACCTCTGCGCGCCCTCCCCACCGGCGAAATCTGCCGCCTTTATAAGCGGCCGTTGCCGCTGCGTCTCCTTCCTTCGTCTCCGTGCTCTTGGCCCTCCCTCTAGCCACGTGAGAGACCGGCCGCGGTGGAGAGCTAGTGTCCGTCACGGCGGCGTCCTTCCCCGGCGGGCTTCATCTCCGTTCCCCCGCCTTGGATCTGCTTCGACGCGACGCCGCTCCGTCGACCGTGGGGACTCCGTGCAGGCGGCCGTCTTCTTTCATCTTCTTCTATTGCTGCGGTGGTGCGGTTGGTGTTCCCCTGGCCAGATCTGCTTACTCTCCGTCCAGATCTGCTTCCTCTTCGTCGTCGGTTCTTCTTCTTCTCCTAGCTACGCCGCTCCTTTGCTCCGACGACCACCCCGAGGTGAAATCGACTCCCAATCCCCCCTCTTTCTTGATGGCGATGATGCTAGGGCTTGTTATCGTAGTTGCAGTTCACTGTTTGTTCGTTTATTCTGAGTACAAGCTACTGTTTCATGATGGATTAGGGTTTCATTTGTTATTGGATTGATGTTGGTTGTTACAGTAGCTTGTTCTATCTGATGATTCCCTATCTGTTTAGTGTCCGTTTTGCACCTGATGCGGTTCATGGTTGTGATGGTTGCCAAGGATTGCCCTATATTTTGTTCATGCGGTTGATGATGTTGTCCTAGGCACTTGGGAGGCATGTTTTTACATGCAGTCATGCTAAATATACTTCTTTAATCATTGTACAATCATGTTGAAGCCAGACAGGGTATGATGATCTGAGTTCCTGTTTCATTGTTATATGCATGTAGATGGATCCCTCTGATAGCCGTGAGATGATGTGTAAACAAGCAGCTGCCATGGTTGTTGTCATGGTTTCCTTTGCGACCACTAGGCTTAAAAGGAAAAAAGCCTGAACCTGAATCTGAACCTGACCCTCTACTGTATACACTTAGAAATGAAGTTGAGCAGAATAGGCAACAGACCCTAAATGCTATCTATAACTCCACTGATGGAGAGTGCCTTTCCATGCTTAGGATGACTAGAGCCCCTTTTTTGCTTTATGCAATCTTCTTAGAGATAGGAGCCTTGTATCTGAAAGGGAAGGATGCACAGTAGAGGAGCAAGTTGCAATGTTCCTTCATATGGTTGGGCACAACCAAAGGTTTAGAGTTGTTCACCAGTCTTTTAGGAGGTCCATAGAAACTGTCCACAGGCACTTCCATCAGGTCTTGTATGCTATTGGTGAACTTAGGAATGAAATAATCAAGCCTCCTAGCATTGCCATTCACCCAAAGGTATTTGGAAGCCATAGGTGGAATCCATTCTTCAAGGTAATTGTGAAGCACATGTTCCTGCATTAGGTAGATGTACATATTCACATGTACTGCTATCTCACTTGCATGGTTTTTAGGACTGCATTGGTGCCATTGATGGCACACATGTGTTGAAAAGGGTGCCTAGACACATGCAAGCTGCTTTCAGGGGTAGGAAACACAACCCCACACAGAATGTCATGGCTGATGTGGACTTTGATCTGAAGTTCACTTATGTCCTTGCTGGCTGAGAGGGCTATGCCCATGATGCACTTATCCTAGCTAATGCCATTGAGAGGGATGATGGGTTCACTGTCCCACCAGGTAACTGCACTACCTAGTCAATGCACTTATGTCCTTACAATTGCCACATAGACTCATAGTAGATGTCCACCAATTGTAGGTAAATTCTACCTAGTAGATGCTGGTTATGCATGCCACAGTGGCTTTCTACCCCCTATAGGGGGGGTCAGGTACCACTTGACTGAGTATGGGAATAGAAACCACCCAACCAATGCAAAGGAGCTTTTTAACCTAAGGCACTCATCACTAAGGGTCACTATGGAGATGGCTTTTAGGGCTTTGAAGAACATGTTTCGTATCCTAGACAACAAGCCCTTCCACCCATACAAGACATAGGTGAAGCTTGTATTGGCATGTTGTATTCTGCACAATTGGATCCTAGGTTTTGGGATTGACCAAGTAGTAACACCTGAGGAGGGTTTCACTAGCACCCAACCTGACCCACTTGACACCCTGCCTTTTAGTGAGAGCCAATCCCAAGAGTCTAATGCGATGGCTATTAAGAGGGACGCCATCTACAATGCTATGTGGGAAGGAAGGGGTACCTCTAGGATATGATCATTCATTAACTATGTTCTTGAATTCAGTTTGATTACCCTGCAATGGAGCTCATGATTGTGTAATGGATGTGTAATAATTTGTGGGACATGGCTGAGACCAATATCAATTTGTCTTAATTGTTTCATGTTTCCTCATTATTCATGCTATGCTCAATTGTGCATCTTAAGTGTTGTGTGATAGTGAGACACATCCATACTGTCCTTGCACCATACAAGGAATATGGTGCTAGGACTGCATGGGGTGTCCCATGGTCACACATTATGTCTTAGTTGTTTCCTGTTAACCATTCTTATCTTATTGTACATCTGTGTACTTAGGAACCAATATAGGATGGCTTCACTCCATGTGGATGTGCTTGGTGGTCAGGGGGGTTTGTGGCAGCTGTTGATGTAATGAATGGGTTGGTGGGGGTGGTCTAGCTAGTCTTTGTTGCATTGGTGCTACTCAAGCAACTCTGGCTGGTCCAAATGGTCTTCATCTTGTTGCTCTGCTGCTAGTCTTGGTCTTCTTTTGTTGTAGGTGCAAATTGATGGTGCAACTGCTGGGGGTGCTAGGGCCATGAGGTGGAACAACAACACCTCTGGTTTTGTTCTTAGAAGGATGGCTCAGCTTGTTAGTGTAACACCCTAAAAATGACATTCTTTTAAAATTAGTAAATATGATTTATTTATGCAAATATGTGTGCATTAAAATATAGGAAAATAATAAATTCTGTGGAATTAAAATTTAAAAATAAGTTTAGAAACTTTTTGATGCATACATGCTGCTGCATATCATTTTGTGAATGCTTGGAATTTGTTAAAGATTTCAAAAAGAATTGAAAGTTGAATTTAAAAAGGGTTTTGGAAAATAGAAGAAATAGAAAAGGAAAGAATCATTTTTTCCTCTCCTTTCTTGAAATCGGCCCACTGGCCCCCTCTCCCCTTTCCCCCGCTCGCCCGGACCGTAGCCCAGCTCTCCCTTTTCCCCATCAACAACCATTGCGCCCACCAAGGCTTTGCTTTCGGCCCAATAAGCCCAGGCTGCCCACTTTCGGCTGCCACTGTTGCCACATGCTGTGCCCCGCCCACCACCATGACCGCCTGGCCTCACCTGTCGGCACCATCTCCCTCCTCCCGCAACCGTCGCGCTAGTCAAGCCGCAAGCCGCAACCGCCTCCTCGCCCGTCTTGCGCCATCGTGGGAGCGTCGCCCGCCGCCTTGCCTCTACAAAAAGGAAGCCGAGGCCGTCCCGCACCCTCTCTCTGCTTGTTCCCGCTCCCTCTCGCGTCGCGTGCCCGAGAAGAACCACCGCCGAGGTCGCCGGGATCCATCGTCCGCCCTCCGCGTGAACCGCCCGACTCAGAGCCCCGTCGACCCTATTTCTCCCCACGTGAGCCTCGCCGTTCTCCCTCTCTCTCCGCTCAATTTATTTCTCGTTTTGTGGTTTGTATGGCCTTGTCGCATGCGCCGGAAGCTCCTTGCTGCCCGGCCATGTCCGCCACCTTGTCGTGCCGTCCTCCAACCGCCGTGACGCCCAGAGCGTGTTCGCGATAAGCCCTCTCTCTCTCTCGGTGCTCACGGTTCATCGAACCGTGGGCCGTGGCCCTCGAACCGCCGCACCGGCGAAGCTTCACGCCACGCCGCCATGGAGAGCCACCATGGAGCTACTGTTCCAACCACCTTTTCTTCTCTCTCCCGGATCGATTTACGGCGTTCATTTCAAATCCGACGGCTCACGTTAGAAGATACCCCTTCGCGGGTGATTATGCTAAAGAGCCCCTCGGTTTTCGGAAAATAGAACCCGCAGTCCCTAAGCGCACTTCGCTGATTACGCTTTCTCGTTTGAAAACGTAAAGTGCATCGTTTTCTTGTTCAAAATACGTTTTCGATATTCTGAAATGCCATTTGAACTGCTTTAAGCTTATAAAATTGTCGTTTTAGCTCAAATTGATCCATTCAAATCGCGTTAGCTTCGTAATTTCATAAGCTACATGTTAGAACTACTGTTAGTCAAGTTTGGAACTTTTTAAATTCATGGTTAGATTTAATTAAATATATTGCTATAGGAAAACCCGTTTAAATCATAACTTTCGCATTTTAGCTCCGTTTTTCGTGAACTTCGCGTTGACGTGATCGTAGCGAGATGTAGATTATGTTTACAAACATTTTATCTTGTTTTCAATACTGTTGGTGTACTGTTCTAATGATAGGAATGTTTGCTTTGCATGAATGCTTTTGGAATGTTGTATGTTGCTGTGTTGGTCGCGTTCAGACGGTGAGGAAAACGTTGGAGACCAAGAACTCTTCGACGACCAGCAGGACCAGCACGAGTTTGTGAACCAAGGCAAGTATAGCATGGGCCTACCTTGATGTCTTATTTCACTTTAATCAATTACTCATGTGCATGTGTCTAATTTTGATAACCCTAAGGACATTCTAGACATTTGATGACTTGTTCCCTTGACTCCTATGGGTTAATTGCATATGGGTAGATTGATAGTGCTCTAACTGAACATGATCTATTTGATGGTGAATGGTTCTATGGAACTAAAGGTAAAACATGCTTAATAACAACTGATCCATAGGGCGATGGTGCAAATGACTTTTGATCATATTGCTCTCGGCCCTCCATAAGGACTTATCTATCGGCAAAAGCTAGGACTGACAGTGCAACTGTGAGGGTCATATGGCTCTGACTTTAGCTCAATAATAGGACCTTTTCTAGCTTGTTAGAGGTTACCTTTATGGCGCAAAAGGGGCTTGCCATGTTGGATATAGGACTGCCTCTGTTCCTATGTGTATAGCCGCGATGGATGTGTGCCATAGGAAAGGGGGGTTCCTACATCTGCCTGCCAAGGAAACCTAGCGGCCCTAACTTGTTAGAGAAACCTATGAAATGGCTTCATAGTGTACCCTGCCCGCTCACCTTGGCAGTGATATGGGAGTAATTAACCCGGGCATATGGGAATCACGACTCGCGGTGAATGTGCACCACCTCTGCAGAGGGTAATAAACTGTTATAACAGCCGTGCTCACGGTCACGAGCGGCCCGGAAAACTCACAGAATAAATGGCTACTTATAATGTTGTTTATATGGGATGATTATGATGATGATGTTACATGACTCAATTGGATCGGATATATGATCATGTGGGTTTAAATGGGAGCTTAAGCATAACTTGACAATCACTGATGATAAAATCTTGACTTACTAAAAGTGCTAACAGCAATAAACCAATGTCATCTTTTTTGAGCCTCATGAACCCCATGTTATCTTGTTGAGTACGGGATGTACTTACGCTTGTTTACTTTCTATATTTGGATAAAAATCCCGGATGGGTAACAGATGACAACGTGAACGAGGAGTTTCCTGAGAATTATTAGGCTTGTGGTCAACCAGTCGACCGTCCCTGTGATGGAGTTCCATGAGAGAGTTATCTTTTTATCTTCTGCTGTGTTGTGTAAGACTATGAGATGTTATTAATCGTGTTGTAAGATACACCGTGATGATACTTTATATAATTTGTCAACTTGTGTGTGTGACTGATCCCTGGGCACACATGAGTTTAGTGCATTCAATTTTATCCTTAAAATTGGGTGTGACAGTTAGTGATGATTGTAGGCCTAACAAGGTCTTCAAGGACAAAGATGTTTACTATGTGGCCAAAGCACTTAAGGAGTACAATGGGGAGGCAGTGAGCCCAACTCAGATACAACCATCTGAGGAAATGGAGGCAGAAGTGGGCTAGGATCTTTAAGCTAAAAGATCTTAGTGGTGCCTTGTGGGATAGTGATGTCAATGCTATCATGCTTGAGGGGGAGCACTACCTAGGCCACTGTAAGGTAGATCTGTGTTTTCTTTCCTCTTTCCTCCATGCACCTACAACTTTCTATTAGTTGCCTAAAAATGTACTCCCCCTGCTGTAGGACCATCCTACAGATGCAGAATTTCTAAACTGCCCTATAAGATTCTACATAGAGATGGAGTCCATCTTTGGCCATGGCATGGCCACTGGTAGGTTTGCACAAGGGTCTGGTGAAGCCCTAGGGGTGAACCATGCAGACAGTGTTGCTGCTAAGGCTGAGGGTGCACCCTTTCCCCATGTCCCTGCTACCAAGACCCAAACAGAGGCTGGAGAAGGCAGCAAGGGCATAGAGCTGCTGTCCTTAGTTGTGGGTGGAAAGAGGAAGAGAGGCAACTTTAGTGAGGATGAGATGCTTATGTTGACAAACATGTCTGATGCTGTCAACAATGTTGCCAATGCTCTTAGGGAGACTAGATCAGCCCATGTTGATGCTAACCTCTACCTTGCTATGATGGAGATGCCTGGCTTTACTGAGGAGGCACTGATAGTTGCCTAAACCTACCTGCTGGACAACAAGGCCCAAGGCAGAGGCTTTGTTGGCATGAGTGGCAGTCATAGGGACATTTGGCTTAGGAACTACCTAGCCAAGAACTACTACATGTAGTTCCACTTCCTGCTAGGTTGCATGGCCAATGAGGGGGTTGACTGTTGAGATGTATAGTTCCTTCACCTCCCCACCCACTCTCTCTTCTTTTGACTACAGTTGAGCACACTTTGCTATAGGTATTTTATGGAGCTTACTTGGCCGACTCACACCTATCCTTTTGGGTTCTTTACTGGGAGGGTGGCTAACTATATGTGCTAGAGGGCACCTTGGTAGGCATTTGAGCCCTAAACTATTGGGCAGAACCTGTTGTTGTAAGGCACTATTTGTAGCCTCTGTTGGCTACTTTATTTGAGACCAGTTGTTTATTGTCTTACTTATGAACCATTTGCCTTATTTATTTGGATTGGTGGGTACTGTGGGAAACTTAAAAGGCCTATGATGCAAACTATCAGCAAAAAATGAGGTGGCTGCTGCTGGTTTCCATTGCTCTTCTTGTTGGTTTTCATGACTGTCATCAAATCTATCTGAACCATCCATCCTCTAGCTACTCCGCATGGCTGATGGCAGAGGATGGATGGCCAGATAGGTTCCATGCCAGCCATGATCTTGGGTTTTCATGACTGTTTGAATCTTCTATTGCCTGCATTTTTGTACCTTGTTGTTATATTGGCTTTTTATTTGTATGGCAGCCACCAATGAATTAAACAATGAATTACACCACCAGATTCATAAGCTGAGGCCAATTCTTTATAAAATGCCTATGATGTTAAAAGCTCTAGCTTGGTTTTAGTAAATTTATGAACCCCTATGTGCTAACCTATTTTCTCTAGTGATCATGAGATAGGTAGCACAATTCTAAGTGGTGGAGCAAATGAAGATCATATTGATTGTGGTGATGGCCATGGTGATCAAGTGTTCAGCTTGGAAAAGAAGAAAGAGAAAAACAAAAACTCAAAGCAAAGGTGAAACTTGATAGGAGCTTTTTGATTTGGTAATCGAGACACTTAGTGAGTGTGATCACATTTAGGATCGATAGCCGTACTATTAAACTCGTATCAAAATGCGGTTATAAAAGTGCCACTAGATGCTCTAACTCATTGCATATGCATTTAGATTCTAGTGGAGTGCTAACAACCCTGAAAATGTTTGTGAAAATATGCTAACACACGTGCATAAGGTGATACACTTGGTGGTTGTCACATTTGATTAAGGGTGATGAAGTTTGGGGTCAAAACGAGAAGTCTCGTAGTGACTGGACTTTGCCTTGGGCAGTGACCGGACTCTAACCCCGCGTCCAGTTAGTGGCGCATAGTGAAGGTTACCCTCGGTCCCTTGACCGGACGCTGAGAAGAAAGAGGGACCAAACGATCAAGGGGTGCGTCCGGTCGCCTATGACGTACGCTGACGCAAGCTGTTTCGTGAAGAAGAGAAGAGCGGACGTAGGTGTGCGTCCGGTCGTGCATGACATGACGTGTCTGGTTGCATTTTGGTGGCTCTAGGTCGTCTCTAGAAATGACCTCACACCAGGTGCTCGCGGGGAGAGGAGCTTCCGGTCATGGCATGGCTGTGGTGCGCGCGCGGGGGCTGACTGCGGATCGGCACGTCCGGTCTTCATGACGACGCGTCCGATCGTTACTTAACCGCACGAGCATCTGAGTTAGCCATTGAAAATCAATGGCTGAGGTTAAACGTCTAGTGACACGTGGCAGCAATAGGGTGACCGGACACCGATGGCGTGCGTTCGGTCGATCTGACCGGCGCGTCCGGACACCCTGAGGAAGCTGTAGTGAGGAGCCCAATAGCTCTATTCACGGGGGGCTCTCTATTTAAGCCCCATGGCTGACTCAAGCTCACCCTCTTGGCCATTTGCATTGACATAACAACCTTGTGAGCTTAGGCAAAGCCCTCCCACTTATCTCCATCATTGATTCATCATCTTTGTGGGATTGGGAGTGAATCCAAGTGCATTGCTTGAGTGATAGCATCTAGAGGCACTTGGTGTTCGTGTTTCGCTGCGGGATTTGCTTGTTAGTCTTGGTGGTTGCCGCCACCTAGATGGCTTGGAGAAGCGAGGATCGTTCAGCAGAGGAAGGTGCTCATCTCCGGCTCCGATCATGGAGATTGTGTGGGGTTCTTGACCTTTCTCCGGTGGAGAGACAAAAGGTACTCTAGTGGATTGCTTGTGGCTTGTATGATCCTCATCTTGTGTTGGTTGTGCAGCACCCAGTTGTGGGTTTGGCGTGTGATGCCAATTAGCGAGTGAACCTCCAAGTGAGTGAATCGCCACAATGAGGACTAGCTTGTCGGCAAGCAAGTGAACCTCGGTAAAAAATCATGTGTCATCATTGTCTGAAGATTTCATTGACTGTGATTGATTGGCTCCATCATCTTGTGATTGGCACACTCCTCGACATGTTGGTATAAACATCATCACCTCTCTTGTATTACATTCATAGTGTAGCTAAGCTCTTTAGAGTAATTAGTTTTAAGAGCTAGCTTGTGTCAGGTCTAGTGGTTAGTGAGGCTCTTTAGTTAGTCTTTGAGAGCTCACTAACTTAGTGTAGTGATATAGCCATTGTGTGGATAGAGACTATAGATACTAGAATTGTGATAGATGGCTTGCATTTTTAGTAGGCTAGAGCAACATTCACTTCACCTCATATTTGTCTAACATCTTTGCTAAGTGTTGTTGTAGAAATTTTCAATAGGCTATTCACCCCCCTCTAGCCATTAGGACCTTTCAAGTGGTATCGGAGCCGTGGTCACCTTGATTTGAAACTTAACAACCTTCGGTGTTAAAATGACTCAAATCAACAACACGAAGAAGCCACCCCAATTTGATGGCTCCAACTATCCCTATTGGAAGGCTAAGATGGCAACATATATCAAGTCAATCAATAGAAAGGTTTGGAAGGTGGTGGAGACCAAGATTGAGATTGCCAATGAGGAGGCTCCCATCGCCGCTGAAGAAGTATTGCTACAAAACAATGACATTGCTCTTAGTGCCGTTCATGATGCTTTAGATGAGAGAACATTTGAGCAAATCAAGAATATTGAGATGGCTCATGAGGCATGGAAGAAGTTGGAGGAATCCTTTGAGGGAACTCAATCCATGAAGGGTGCAAAGGCATATATTCTCAAGGAGAAGTTTGCAACCTTCAAGATGAAGGATGATGAGAGTGTGTCGGAGATGTTTCATAGGCTTCAAGTGTTTATCAATGATCTCAAAGAATTTGGAGAAGAAGTAAAGGACAAGGACTTCTCCCACAAGTTCTTAAGATGCCTACCATCAAGATTTGGCACATTGGTCACTATTCTAGTGAGGAGTGGTTTGGATACCATGACACCAAACCAAGCGTTGGGAGATGTGATGACCAATGACACATATAGGGATGATGATGAGAAGGAAGAAAAGAAGGAGAAGAAATATGACAAGAAGGATGACAAGAAGAAGAGTGTGGCATTCAAGGCCACATCATCCAAGGGTAAGGCTAAGCAAGAATCATCAAGTGAAGATGAAGACTTGAGCTTTGATGAGATGGATGATGAGAAGATAGCTCTCTTTGTGAAGAGATTTGACAAGTTCATGGTGAAGAAGGGCTATCGTGCTAGAAGAAAGAAGTCTTCATCCAAAAACAAGGAAGAGTCAAGAAGGTGTTTCATGTGTGAAAGCAAGGATCATCTTGTTGCTCAATGCCCATACAATACCGACAATGATGATGATGACAAGAAGAGCATGAAGAAGGACAAGAAGGAAAAGAAAGAGAAGAAGGACAAGATGACCTTCAAGAAGAAGAAGAAGGGTGGTTCATATGTGGTCACTTGGGATAATGATACTTTCTCAAGTGATGATGATGATAGTGATGATGACAAGACCACCAAGAAGAAGGCTCTTGCAATATTGCTATCAATGAGAGGCCTTCTCTCTTCGACACTCCATCATGCTTCATGGCTAAGGCCACTAAGATACAAACTTGTGATTATAGATGTGATGAGGAACATGATAATGAAAGTGAAAGCAAAAGTGACAATGATGATGAACCCACTAAATATGAACTAATTGATATATTAGAAGATGCTAAAGAACATTTTGACATTAAGAGAAGAGAATGCAAAGACTTGCGAAAGGAACTAAAAGCCCTTAAGCAAGCCTTTGATGAGCTCAATGCATCTCATGAGAGGCTAGAGGAAGCCCATGAGAAGCTTGGCAAGGCTCACAAGAAGCTTGAAAAAGCTCATTCCTCTCTACTTGATGAGCAAAATGAGAAGGAGCATATTGTAACATGTGATAAAGGCTTAACTTGTGATATAATTGATGAATCTTTCTATAAGCCTATCATTGTTGCTCCCACTAACCCTTCTTGTAGCACTTCCACTTTTACCTCATCTAGTAGTGATGGTTTCACTTGTGATGCCTCACTAATGGTTGAGAATGAGACCCTCAAGAAGGAGGTCAATGAGCTCACTCGCGCCTTAGGCAAAGCCTATGGTGGTGAGGACCGCTTGTTTATGTGCTTGGGTAGCCAAAGAGCCTCTCTCTATAAAGAGGGATTGGGCTATACCCCCAAGAAATGCAAGGCGGTCTTTGCTCCTCAGAAGACTAGTTTTATGAAGAACAATGGTCGGTTTTTGTAACAGAACCGACCAATTATACGAAATTAAGTGAGAAAATCATCCGCCAGGGCAGACGATTTAGCAAACTTAAGCCCGTATAACCCGGTAGTCCGTGAAATCACGAAGGATTTCAAACCAACTTCCATTCCAGCCAAGATCGTAATAAGTTTAGCGGTCACCATCACATATTACATAAAAGTTCGCAATCTCGTGTACATCGAGTTTAAACATAGTTATTACAAAACCAGTTCAATAAAAAGTAGCGGAAGCCAATTGTTCAACCACACACTCACGCTGGAGTTCAAATATAGTGCCAAATGAATGATCATCTCCAACAAAAGCATTAGACGAGACGTAAGGAATGACCATGCCCATGGTCCTAAGCATCACCCATCGCAGGATAAAGGCGCTTGATACAATAGCCGTAATACATCCGCCCATCTCGCAACAAGTGGAATAAAACCACGAGTACGAGAAGGTACTCACTAGACTTACCCGACATAACCGAAAATAAATGACACCAAGGATTATGAAGGCTTTATAGTAGGGTAGTGACTCATTTGCAAAAGAAGCATTTTTAGCATTTCAAGAACCCTTCTAAAAGCATTATTGTCAAGTTAATTATTATTAACTCCGTCGACTAGATTTGCACCTATACTAGAGCACACATATGATTAAGCGATAATGATAACCACCGATCATTAACAACTTCCATACTTGTCATATTCACTATAACTGTCCAAGTGTTCCATAAACATTTACTACGATGAAGTCACTCAAGTCAAGTGCTCACTATCCAGGAGCGATGGCGATTCGAATCGATTCCTAACCAGCTGGTGATTTATTCCTTACACAAACCTCACTCACCCGCTAAAGTGAGATATTGATCACCGAGTCAACTTTCCAGGTATCTCGAGTTTGCCAGGAACCACATGTACCCGGGGGCCGACCGACTGCACTTTGGTCTTATCATCCCGCCCCCGTGTCCTACCACACCTGCTTCGGCACAGTGCGCTGCGGGCAATCTACTCGGCCCGAAAAATCTCCCAGCTTCGCGGTCGGAAGGTACTTTATCCGGCCAGCTAAATGTAAGGCATGCGTTCAATATGACTCGAGGCCCAACAACGGTCGGTCCTTAATCGACACAGACGGAAACACTACAGTCCAAAACTCTGCAAGTCTCCGTCCGGTCTCAACTTCATTTAACACTTAGTTATATCATGACTTCATAGTCATCAAAGCGCATCCGTAACCACCTATAGCTCGCAGTGACAGAAATCACCCGACTTCTACCGGTCTAAGCCAACTAAGCATTGACTCGATCATGGATACCGTGGTAACAAGGATATAGTATAACAAAGGTAAACAAGGTATAATGCAGCAACGGTTTGCAAACAACTCCCCGAACGTAATGCATCAATTTAAAGTAAAGCATTTAATGAAATCATTGCAAACCGGAGAAAGATGCTCGGGCTTGCCTCTCTCAAGAGCTCGGACGGTGATCGGGGCACTCGGAAGTTCCTCAACGTCCTCCTCGTCAAACCCGGCACTTCTGCGGCTGCACCTCGAACTGCTCCTCGGGAATGATGACTGGGTTCTTGGTTTGCGATCCTGTATGATGCAATGCGTGTAAGTGCCTATGCAATCGGTGCATCGGATGAGATAAATACAATGGATATGTTCAATGCAAGGTAGTCACATCATCCAAGAAAATATGCCACAAACACATGTCATCTATCTGCATTCTCTTCTACTACTAATAGGTTAAGTCAACACATCTTATCAAATGCTTCAAAGATACACCAAAGCTAACATTATTAACTAACTTGCATTAAAGAGGATTATTTTATTTCATTTGAAACTAGGGCTACAACAGCAACCTATATTTCTGGTGCTTATAAAAATCTAAGAAAATTACAGTAGCATAGTAATACTCTAAGTAGACTACCATAAAATTTTCATGGCATTTGGATAAGTAAAATAGTCTACACAAAATGACAAGCTATGGTGATCATGAACATGAAAATACTTTGTACTTGTGAAAAGTGTCAAACAACAGAATTAGTATTTTTCCTATGTTCTTCATAGCATACAATGACTGTACAAAATTTATCACATGTATGTTTTATACAAAGTTTGCTCTTTACAAAAATAACAAAAATTAGCCATTAAAGGCACTTGAACTACACTTCAAAATTTTCCCACAAAGACATGCATGAAACTTATTTTTCCTAGGAAGTACATGACATAAGAAGATTAACAAACTTGAAATCAAAATTTTCTCAAGCCTGTATATTTTTCTACATATTTTTCAAGTTATCAAATGATATTCATGACTAAATAAAATTCTACAAAGAAAGTATCTCTAAAATGACATGCAATAATTTTCCCAAGTAGATCTGCTGATAAGGAACCTAGCAAAATTTGTTTCAACAAATTTGGAGCAAATTTGAGTACCCAAACATTTTTCAAACCATTTCAAATTTCAAATAATAAAGAGTAAATTGAAATCATTTATTCAAACGCCATCGGGCCAAATTTGAACGGCTTAGGGCGGCTCACGACTGTCATCGCATACAAGACACGGCCCAGAATAAACAGCAGCCCATCTCCATCCCCTCAGAAGCGTGGGCGGCCGACAAACGGGCCAGACGCCAAGAGAGAAAACAGGGACGGAGAGGGACGACAGCGCGACAACAAAAAACTTCACCGACGGCGAGGTCCCCGGCAAAACGGAGGGCACCAATGTGCTCCCCATGACAAACCGCGCGGATAGAGGTGAATAGGGAGGGCGCAGGGGAAAAAAAAGGCTCATGACCAGTAATGGCGGAGCGGCGGCGCTGGTAGTCGCCGGTGGAGCATCTCCGGCCACGGCATGGTGAAAGGAGGCGCTCGGGAGACTCAACGTCGCCGTGCGGTGCTTGTGCGCGCGAAGTAAAGGTAGGAAGAGGAGCGGGGGGGAGTCCACGGGAGCGGAGCTCACCAATGAAAGCCTCCGCGTGTTCGCGAGCAATTCCCAAGGACGGATGCTTACCACGGCAAAACAAATGAGAGCACGGGTGCGCGGGTGACGGCGGAGCTGGTAGGCTAGACGGGTGGTCACCGGCGAAATGAGGTGGCCGGGCGAAGCGAAAGCTCCGGCAAGCGCGCGTGCGCTGGTGATGGCGGCGCGCGCGGTGAGAGGAGAAGTGAGGAGCGCCGGAATGCGGTGTCTGCTGGGATTCAAGTCATGGCCAGCAAGCGAGCAGAGCTGTCATGGCGCTGCGGACACGGTGTCGTCATTGCCGACGGGTGGCGCCATCGCGGCGGGCAAGCCTCGACGCGGCAGGGCGGCAAGGTGTGCACGCTGGCAAAGGAGGCGGAGGCAAGCAGGCGCAGGGATCTTCATCGGGCCGAGCGAGGCGAGGCGCGCGCGGGGGATGCTGGCTGGGCCGGCTTCGGCAGGCGGGCTGAAGTTTAGGCGGTGGTCTGCCAAGGAGAAAAAAATCTTTTTCCAAATATATTTTCAAGGAAATTTTTAAATGCCATCTTTCAAATATTATTTTGAGCAAGAAAATGACCTCTTTTGAAATGAACCAAAATGAAAGTTGCTTAGAATTTAATTCTCTACAACTTTGCTTTTAGGACCACAACCAAATTCTTTTCTAGATTTTGAATTGTAAGATCAAAGTCCACGCTTAGCTCAAAACCCTAATTTTGGGAATTTATTTTTTTAAAGCCAAATTTTGAATTAATTTGAATACAAACATTGCTCCAAAAATTGAACTAAACATTGCTAGATGATTTACAATAGTAGCCAAACATGTTTTACTAACCTAGCAAGAAAATTCAGGGCAAAACAATTCTTAAACAGGTGTGTGTAACATTCAGGTTTCACGCATGTTTCAGATGTTTCAAAGCAATGTTTCAATTGTTATTCACATGATTAAGCATGTATGATTTGGATGCTTGATGATGCATGATATGCATGATTTGTAGTGCCTAAATGTAGGCATAACACCGGGGTGTTACAGCCCTCCCCCCTTATAAAAATCTCATCCCGAGATTTGGGTTACGAACCATTTGTTATAAAATTCTTCATAAGCTTTTTGTAGATACTCTCCTGTTTCCCAAGTTGCATCCCTCTCATCATGATGATCCCACTGTATCTTGTATGTTTTCACCACACTATTCCGAGTAGCACGTTCCTTAGTGTCTAACACCCGGACTGGTTGTTCACGATACACTAAATCTGATTTGAGTTGAATACCTCGAGGTTCTATTCTTTCCTCCGGAACACGCAAACATTTCTTGAGATGTGATACATGAAAAACTAGGAAAACGGTACTCATTGTCTCAGGTAACTCTAACTTGTATGCTACCGGACCTCTTTGTTCCAAGATCTTGTATGGTCCTACGAATCTAGCGGCAAGCTTTCTTCGAATCCCAAACCTTTTCTTCTTCATTGGCGTGACTTTCAGATAAACATAGTCACCAACTTCAAATGCAAGGGGTCTTCTTCTTTTGTCTGCATAGCTTTTCTGACGTGATTGGGCAGCTTTCATATTCTACTAAATAATATGAACTTTCTTCTCGGCTTCTTCTACAAAGTCAATGCCATAATACCTTCTATCTCCAGGTTCGACCCAATTCAATGGTGTTCTACATTTTCTGCCATATAAAGCTTCGAATGGGGCCATCTTGATGCTTTCTTGGTAACTATTATTATAAGAAAATTCAGCTAACGGTAACCATGACTTCCATGATCCCTTAGAAGACAATACACAGGCTCTTAACATATCCTCCAAAACAAAGATTCACTGCGTTCAATCGACCATCTGTCTGAGGATGATAAGCGGTACTGCGAATCAAACTAGTTCCTAAGCCTTTGTGTAAATGTTCCCAAAAGTGAGCCGTGAACTGTGAGCCTCTATCGAGATACTATGGTCTTTGGTATACCATGCAACCTCACAATTTCTCAAGATATACTTCTCGGCATATTGAGGTGGTCGATATGTTGTTTTGACAGGTAGGAAATGAGCGGTCTTGGTAAGACGATCCACAATTACCCAAATCGAATCATGTCCTTTTGGAGTAGTGGGCAAACCCGTGATAAAATCCATACTTATATCGTC
Source organism: Miscanthus lutarioriparius (assembly GCA_904845875.1). Classification (NCBI taxonomy): domain Eukaryota; kingdom Viridiplantae; phylum Streptophyta; class Magnoliopsida; order Poales; family Poaceae; genus Miscanthus; species Miscanthus lutarioriparius. The sequence continues at coordinate 6,556,543 of CAJGYO010000005.1, forward strand.
CCACTTCCAACTAGGGACGGACAAGGGTTGCAACATACCAAAGAGTTTCATGTGAATTGCTTTCACTCGACAACATGTGTCACATCCGACAACATATGTCGTAATTTCTTTCTTCATTTTGGTCCACCAATAACGAGATCTTAGTTCTTGATACATCTTACTACTTCCGGGATGGATAGATAGCTTAGAAAGGTGAGCTTCATCCATGAGTTTATTCCTAAGCTCTCGATCCTTGGGAACCACAAGACGGTCGTCAAACCACAACACGCCCTGTTCATCCACTTTAAAGTGTTGAGACGGCTTTTCTTTTATTTTCTCTTTGATGTGAAATATCCCTTGTCGGTTTTCTTCGCCTTCTATTATCTTACTCTCCAAAGAGCAACTAATCAATACTATGTAACACAAATAGGATGCATTAGATCGAACCCATCTTCAAGTAATGGTACGCACATTCAAGTAATGTGACTTTCGCTCAAAGCATCTCGCCACTACATTGGCTTTTCCAGATAATATTGCACATTCAAGTTGTAATCTTGATCAATTCCAACCATCTCATGACTGTCTCATGTTTAGCTCGGTTGGGTAAAGATGTACTTAAGACTCTTATGATCTATGAAAATGTTGCACACATTACCCAAAGAGATAATGTCTCCAAATTTTTAGGGCGTGCACAACTACAAAGAAGTTCAAGATCATGTGTTGGATAGTTGACCTCGTGCTTTCTCAATTGACGTGATGCATAAGCAATGACTCTCGTTTCTTGCATAAGAACACATCCTAATCCAGTCTTCGATGCGTCACAAAACACATCAAATGGTTTCTCGATATCTGGTTGTGCTAGAACAGGAGCAGTGGTTAACAGTTTCCGCAAAGTGTGGAAAGCTGCTTCACACTCCTCTGTCCACACAAACTTGTGATCCTTCTGTAGGAGGCTTGTCATCGGCTTGGCAATCTTCGAAAAGTCTGGTATAAAGCGACGGTAATAACCGGCTAATCCTAAGAAACTTTTAATCTCAGGAACTGTGGTCGGTGCTTTCCAATTCATAACTTCTTGCACCTTACTTGGATCGACTGAAACCCCATTCTCTAACAGAATGTGTCCAAGGAAAGGAACTTCCTTCAACCAGAATTCGCACTTGCTAAACTTAGCATACAGTTGATGATCCCTAAGTCGGGTCAAGACGGTTCTCAGATGCTCTTCATGATCTTTCTCATTCTCGGAGTACACCAGAATGTCATCGATGAACACTACCACAAACTTATCCAATTCTAGCATGAAAACTGTATTCATCAAAAACATAAAGTATGCAGGAGCATTTGTCAAGCCAAAGGACATGACAAGATACTCATACAACCCGTATCTGGTGGAAAATGCAGTTTTCGGTATATCCTGTGGCCTTATCTTGATCTCGATGATAACCGGATCTCAAATCTATTTTGAGAACACCTTGGCCTTGGATAATTGGTCAAATGTAACATCAATATGAGGCAAGGGATACTTATTCTTGATGGTCACGGCGTTGAGTGGCCTATAATCTCGCACATTCTCAAAGTTCCTCTTTTTCTTTTCTTCACAAACAAAGCGGGACATCCCCATTCGCACTTGCTTGGCCGAATAAACCCCTTTTTTGACAAATCTTCTAACCGCTTCTTCACCAAATAGTTCATCCGGAGGCATCCGATATGGTCTCCTTGAAATCGGAGCTGTTCCGGGACTAACTCAATTCCAAACTCAATCTCCCTATCCGGCGGAAGACCGTAGCTCATCCGGGGAATACATCCGGAAATTCACACACTACCGGAATCTGATGAATAGGAATGATTGTCGTAGCACATGTAACACTTATAAGGTCTGTTCTCCGAGGCAATGGTACTTGGAAAGTACCTTCACCCAGGGATCCTTAAGGGTAAGTACTCACTTCCAAAGATCTATGATCGCTCCCCAATCCTTTATCCAATTCATCCCTATAATGACATCCAAAACTAATCCAGCATAACTATCAAGTTCACTCGAACTTCCTCGCTACCTAATTCAAGGGTTGCCCTCGAACCATCCGGTTAGTCAAAACATCACCCTCGCTTTGAACTTATACGGTAACCATAACCCAATTACATGCATAGTTGTTCGTGTTTCGTGCAAATGCTTGACTCATAAAAGAATGCGATGATCCAAAATCAAATAGAACAACTGCGCAGGGTTTTCGTTGATGTGAAACTTACCAAAGAATGACGGGCTCTCCTCGTGAATTTCATCCACCGTGGTACTATGCACTCTAGCATTATAAGTCTGTTGTTTCTTCTTGGGCGGGTACGGACAAAACCTCGAGAAATGGCCGGGTTGATCACAATTATAGCAGGTCCTCTCACCGTCTCCTAAGAGATCCCACAGCCCTTTGAACGCTTTGTACCGCAGCTTGTGGTCATGAGTTGTTGTGGCTGTACCGCCATCTTGTACGGCTTTTTTGAGGTCCACGGAAATTCTGACTTCTTGGCTGAGGTGGCCTGAACCTAGCGCCAGGTGCCGATGGGAGATATGGAGGACGACCTCCGATAGGTGCTCTAGCTTGGGATGGACCACCTTCAAAGGCTCTCTTGCGTGTCTTGACCATAAAGATCTTGGCGTTGTTATTCTTCTCCCGCTTCGACGATCGGCCGATGAAGTCATTGAATCGACACGGTTGTTGGTACCAACATGCTTCATCATTTTTGGATTGAGTCCCCTCTGAAACTGGCTATTCTTTTAGCATCTGTGTCAACCATGTCGGGAGCATAGCGACACAAGTTGTTGAAGGCATGCGGTGTTAAGCGTCCACGATTTTGGTGCCCCGGTTCAAAGCCGAAACTCTCCCAACTTCATCTCGGTCAGCCTGGTGGAATATAGACTCCACGGAAGGCCTCAAGAAACTCTCTTCAAGAAATCTGGGCATTTGGAGGGAAGGTGGTGCGATGGTGCTTCCACCACATTCCCGCCGGTCCTCGCAATTGAAGTGCAAAGATACTCCGCTTTCGTAACCTCACCATCCTCAACACACGGAATTTATCTTCCATCGTGTTAATCCATTCCTCAAAGATCGAGTGGCTCTGTTGCTTCCTTGAATACTCGGGCGGCCTGGGTGTCCATGAAATCCTTGAAGTCGCTATATTGGTTCACTCCCATGCCACCACCTTGATTGTTACCATGTTGAACGTTGTTGGCGATGGTTCGCAGAAAATCCTCCATGTTCTTTTGGGATTGTTCCGCATTGCGCCGACTCCCAAGCAACCGTCGAGGAACATTTTGGGGTAAACGGGGAGGAGGTGGCAAATGTGGTTCATGGGGAGGTTCATTGTTGTTGCCGTGGTTTCCACCATCACTACCACCACCACCGTCCCCCGCACCGCTTAGCACCGGTCTCGGCCCGCCTCATACGTGGTTCGCCGAGTATTCGCTATCATCGCATTTTTTAGCAACAAGTAATGATTGAGTGAAGCTGTAATAATTGCGAGTGAATGAAAAATTATGCCGCATCTTGAATTTATCGGAGAGAATAAATTCATACAATAAATCGAGGCACAACAATCACATCCCAATTAAAACAACAAACTTAATCAAATTACTTCAACGGCCACATCGCGTCCATACAATCCAATTGCCAAAGATACATATACACCGGACTTTTTATGCGTTAAGATATTGCATTCTAAATCAAGTTCCAACCATATGCCAAGTCTCATACGCTCAAAGCAACATACAATAGGTTACATGCCAACAAAAGAAAGGTCATTGCGACAGACCTAGAATACTAATGCAAGGCAACTAGCCTACTCCTCGGGGCCATCGTCGGGATCGGAGACGCCACCATCGCCCCCTGTGTGAAACTACAGTGCTCGTCCCGGTTGTCGTCGTCGATGTCCATGCCAACATGTTCGGTGGAGCATATGGGCCAACCCCATTGTAGAGCGCGTGAAACTCCTCGTGTAGGTTGCCGTTGTATTCCTCTAGCTCATCGACTCTCTCCGCAGTTGGAAGGTTTCTTGTGTTCCGTGCTTCATTCCTTTCTGAACCAACCTGTCCAATCATGCGGTCTGCATTGTTGTTGGCTTGAGTCAACGTATGCACTTTCATTTGTATAGCTCTATCACCTCTCTCAACCGCCTAATCTCGGCCAGTAAGTTCATATCGACCAACCGCTTCCCGCAAGCTAGCTATAGCACGTGCTCGTCTCTTCTTCTTCGCTTCTTCCTTTGAGCTTATCCTCATCGCGCAAAGCCGGTCAAAGTCCAAGAGGTACTCTCGAGACCCCCATACGCCTCGATGGCGGCGAACATAGCACTCATTGCTCGGTTGTCGCTAGCCTTCGTCCTTCACCGGACCTCTCGACCAATGCACTTCCTCGAGGTCGAACCCAAATGGCATCACGAGGATCATCCCTAGGAAAAGTACCACCCAGTCTGCCGCAAGCTCACCGGGAAATCTGCTCATAATGTCCCTCGATGACACGGAAGGTCGCTCCCTCTGCACCCTCACCGAGTGCGACCCTCAAACTCCAAATGCCAACCATCCCAATCTGGAGCATCACCGAGAGCAGAACCGTGATTTCCACCACCGCAAGTCCATCCTCTCGCTAATCGGCTCTCATTCCAAGAGTACACCGGCTCTTGACCCTCTGGGTACCCCACATCATGGAGCACTCTCCAAAGCAAAGTTGGCATGCCAAACTCGCTCAAGAAGGTGTCCGTGGTGCGGTGTTCCCTCAGGGGCCAACGGACGTCGAGGTGCTCTTCCTCCGTGGACTTACTAAGCGGTGCTCTGCCTTCGTGCAAGGCCATCTCAGTAGCAAAAAGTTCTCTTATTACGCTCGGGAAACATTTTTTAGGTGATACCACTTTTATCAAAATGAGAGAATCAATTTATAAGGGAGGAATGCATGACATGAATGAAATGCACAAGTAACATGATGTATGAACGTGCGTGACGTTCTCACAAACTTAGGAAATAAATAATTTCTAACGACGAATTCGGTGGCATACAAACGATCTCTCAATACGTAGCTAATACGTTCTACGATAAGCGTTGTTATGTACCGCAGAAGATTCATTTCAGCCCAATTCCTAATGAATGCATAAAAGCAAAGAAGTTTTATCTACACGCCTACACGAATCCCGGACACGTGTACAACGGTAGTAACTACCCAACCATCGTCCTATTGACGGCATCGCCTCCATAGACGGAAGACCCATACATGAGATACCTTTGTAAAACATGCGTAGAACATGTAATTACTCCAAAGATCATATAAGCACCCACCCTAGATCGGCGGTGTATCCGATCATGCTCTCACAACTCACACTTACCGAGGCGTGAGGCAAATGATCCATTCATTACCACTCAAACAAGTGGCACTCATACAATAGCACGCCGTATGAGCGATTTAAAGAGAAATATGATGCAAGAACCCCATCAAGATTTAATTAAGCCACCTAAAGTCCTTAACTGGGCATAAAGAATATGATCACTGGCACACTTTATATTTTTAAAATCACATTTTCCAAATGCCTTTTTGTTTTAAATACACTTGTGAACAGTAACACGCTAAACCATGCTCTGATGCCACCGTAATGAGAATCCACCAATTATACGAAATTAAGTGAGAAAATCATCCGCCAGGCGCACGATTTAGCAAACTTAAGCCCGTATAACCCGGTAGTCCGTGAAATCACGAAGGATTTCAAACCAACTTCCATTCCAAATGCAAGATCGTAATAAGTTTAGCGGTCACCATCACATATTACATAAAAGTTCGCAATCTCGTGTACATCGAGTTTAAACATAGTTATTACAAAACCAGTTCGAATAAAAGTAGCGGAAGCCAATTGTTCAACCACACACTCACGCTGGAGTTCAAATATAGTGCCAAATGAATGATCATCTCCAACAAAAGCATTAGACGAGACGTAAGGAATGACCATGCCCATGGTCCTAAGCATCACCCATCGTAGGATAAAGGCAGTTGATACAATAGCCGTAATACATCTACCCATCTGCAACAAGTGGGAATAAAACCCTGAGTACGAGAAGGTACTCAGCCAGACTTACCCGACATAACCAAAAATAAATGACACCAAGGATTATGAAGGCTTTATAGTAGGGTAGCTGACTCATTTGCAAAAGAAGCATTTTTAGCATTTCAAGAACCCTTCTAAAAGCATTATTGTCAAGTTAATTATTATTAACCTGTTAACTAGATTTGCACCTATACTAGAGCACACATATGATTAAGCGTATAATGATAACCACCGATCATTAACAACTTCCATACTCATATTCACTATAACTGCCCAAGTGTTCCATAAACATTTACTACGATGAAGTCACTCAAGTCAAGTGCTCACTATCCAGAGCGATGGCGATTCAATCGATTCCTAACCACCGGTGATTTATTCCTTACACAAACCTCACTCACCCGCTAAAGTGAGATATTGATCACCGAGTCAACTTTCCGGTATCTCGAGTTTGCCAGAACCACATGTACCGGGGCCGACCGATCGCACTTTGGTCTTATCATCCCGCCTCGTGTCCTACCACACCGCTTCTCCGCATAGTGCGTCATGCGGGCAATCTACTCGGCCCGAAAAATCTCCCACCATGGTCGGAAGGTACTTTATCCGCCACTAAATGTAAGGCATGCGTCAACATGACTCGAGGCCCAACAACGGTCGGTCCTTAATCGACACAGACGGAAACACTACAGTCCAAAACTCTGCAAGTCTCCGTCCGGTCTCAACTTCATTTAACACTTAGTTATATCATGACTTCATAGTCATCAAAGCAGATCCAGGTAACCACCTATAGCTCGCAGGTGACAGGAAATCACCCGACTTCTACCGGTCTAAGCCAGCTAAGCATTGACTCGACTGCGGATACCAGGGTAACAAGGATATAGTATAACAAAGGTAAACAAGGTATAATGCAGCAACGGTTGCAAACAACTCCTGAACGTAATGCATCAATTTAAAGTAAAGCATTTAATGAAATCATTGCAAACCGGGAGAAAGATGCTCCGGGGCTTGCCTCTCTTGAAGGAGCTCGGACGGTGATCGGGGCACTCCGGAAGTTCCTCAACGTCCTCCTCATCGGCTTCTGGCACTTCCTGCGGCTGCACCTCGAACTGCTCCTCGGGAATGATGACTGGGTTCTTGGTTTGCGATCCTGTATGATGCAATGCGTGTAAGTGCCTATGCAATCGGTGCATCGGATGAGATAAATACAATGGATATGTTCGAATGCAAGGTAGTCACATCATCCAAGAAAATATGCCACAAACACATGTCATCTACTGCATTCTCTTCTACTACTAATAGGTTAAGTCAACACATCTTATCAAATGCTTCAAAGATACACCAAAGCTAACATTATTAACTAACTTGCATTAAAGAGGATTATTTTATTTCATTTGAAACTAGGGCTACAACAGCAACCTATATTTCTGGTGCTTATAAAAATCTAAGAAAATTACAGTAGCATAGTAATACTCTAAGTAGACTACCATAAAATTTTCATGGCATTTGGATAAGTAAAATAGTCTACACAAAAATGACAAGCTATGGCATGATCATGAACATGAAAATACTTTGTACTGTGAAAAGTGTCAAACAACAGAATTAGTATTTTTCCTATGTTCTTCATAGCATACAATGAGTGTACAAAATTTATCACATGTATGTTTTATACAAAGTTTGCTCTTTACAAAAATAACAAAAATTAGCCATTAAAGGCACTTGAACTACACTTCAAAATTTTCCCACAGCACATGCATGAAACTTATTTTTCCTAGGAAGTACATGACATAAGAAGATTAACAAACTTGAAATCAAAATTTTCTGAAGCCTGTATATTTTTCTACATATTTTTCAAGTTATCAGCGATATTCATGACTAAATAAAATTCTACAGCAAAGTATCTCTAAAATGACATGCAATAATTTTCCCAAGTAGATCTGCTGATAAGGAACCTAGCAAAATTTGTTTCAACAAATTTGGAGCAAATTTGAGTACCCAAACATTTTTCAAACCATTTCAAATTTCAAATAATAAAGAGTAAATTGAAATCATTTATTCAAACGCTACTGGGCCAGCCCGAACGGCTTAGGCGGCCCACGACTGTGCGCGCACACGGCCCAGAACAGCGCAGCCCATCTCCAGTCCCCTCGCAGCAGCGGCGGCTGACAAACGGGGCCCGCACGCCAGCGAGAGAAAACAGGGGACGGAGAGGGACGACGGCGCGACAGCTGCAAAACTCGCCGACGGCGAGGTCCCCGGCGAAACGGAGGGCACCAATGTGCTCCCCATGACAAACCGCGTCGGATAGAGGTGAATAGGGAGGGGCGGTGCAGGGGAAAAAAGGCTCGGCGACGGTAATGGCGGAGCGGCGGCGCGGGTAGTCGCCGGTGGAGCATCTCCGGCCACGGCATGGTGAAAGGAGGCGCTCGGGAGACTCAACGTCGCCGTGCGGTGCTTGTGCGCGCGAAGTAAAGGTAGGAAGAGGAGCGGGGAGGGGGAGTCCACGGGAGCGGAGCTCACCAGCGAGCTCGGCCGTGCTCCGGCGAGCAATTCCCAAGGACGGGATGCTTACCACGGCAAAACAGCGAGAGCACGGGGTGCGCGGGGTGACGGCGGAGCGGTAGGCTAGACGGGGTGGTCACCGGCGAGCTGAGGTGGCCGGGCGAGCGAGCTCCGGCAAGGCGCGGTGCGCGGTGGCGATGGCGGGCGCGCGGTGAGAGGAGAAGTGAGGAGCGCTGGAATGCGGTGTACGCGCGGGGATTCAAGTCATGGCCAGCAGTGCCAGAGCTGTCGCGGCGCGTGGACACGGTGTCAGGCCGCCGTCGACGGGTGGCGCCACGCGGCGGGCAAGCCCTGACGCGGTCGGGCGCGCGGCGCGGCGCGGGCAGGCGCGCGGAGGCAGGCCAGGCGCGGCGCGGTGCTGGGCTGGGCCGAGCGAGGCGAGGCGCGCGCGGGGGATGCTGGCTGGGCCGGCTTCGGCAGGCGGGCCAGAAGCGAGGCGGCGGCCCGCGAAGGAGAAAAATCCTTTTTCCAAATATATTTTCAAGGAAATTTTTAAATGCCATCTTTCAAATATTATTTTGAGCAAGAAAATGACCTCTTTTGAAAATGAACCAAAAATGAAAGTTGCTTAGAATTTAATTCTCTACAACTTTGCTTTTAGGACCACAGCCAAATTCTTTCTAGATTTTGAATTGTAAGATCAAAGTCCACGTTTAGCTCAAAACCCTAATTTTGGGAATTTATTTTTTTAAAGCCAAATTTTGAATTAATTTGAATACAAACATTGCTCCAAAAATTGAACTAAACATTGCTAGATGATTTACAATAGTAGCCAAACATGTTTTACTAACCTAGCAAGAAAATTCAGGGCAAAACAATTCTTAAACAGGTGTATGCAACATTCAGGTTTCACGCATGTTTCAGATGTTTCAAAGCAATGTTTCAATTGTTATTCACATGATTAAGCATGTATGATTTGGATGCTTGATGATGCATGATATGCATGATTTGCAGTGCCTAAATGTAGGCATAACACCGGGGTGTTACAGTTTTGCACTAGTTGCAAGTAAGTTGGTCATATAGAGCAAAAGTGCATGAACAAGAAGTCTCAAGCCAATGTATCCTTAATTAAGCTTGAATCTTTCTATGTGCTTACCAAGGGTACTAATGGTATGAAGGCTAAGTTTATTGGTGCACCATGGATGGGCTCAAAGAAGAAAGCCATTTGGGTGCCAAAGAGCTTAGTAACTAACCTTCAAGGACCTAAGTAAGTTTGGGTATCTAAAAAGAATTGATCTTCTTTTATAGGTCAATTACAAAGTTAGGGAAAGGCATTGGGTTCTTGATAGTGGCTGCACTCAACACATGACCGGTGATGCAAGAATGTTCAACTCAATCATTACCAATGGCAATAATAGTTATGGTAGTATCACATTTGGTGACAATGGCAAATGCAATGTCAAAGGGCTTGGTAAGATTGCAATATCCAATGACATGAGCATTTCTAATGTGTTGCTAGTTGAGAGCTTAAACTTCAATTTGCTATCCGTGGCTTAATTGTGTGATCTTGGATTCAAATGCATATTTGGGGTAGATGATGTAGAGATCATAAGTGTAGATGGCTTTAACTTGATCTTCAAAGGCTTTAGATATGAGAATCTATACTTGGTTGATTTTAATGCTAGTGAAGCTCAATTGTTAACATGCTTGTTCACTAAGTCTAGCATAGGTTGGTTATGGCATAGAAGGCTTGATCATATTGGAATGAAACAATTGAATAGATTGGTTAAGCATGACTTGGTTAGAGGCTTGAAAGATGTTGTATTTAAAAATGATAAGCTTTTTAGCTCTTGTCAAACCGGCAAACAAGTTGGAAACACCCATCCTAAGAAAAGCATGATGAGCACTAGCAAAGCATTTGAGTTGTTGCACATGAATTTGTTTGGGCCAACACAATACACTAGCATCGGTGGAAACAAATATGGCTTTGTGATAGTGAATGACTATACAAGATACACTTGGGTATTCTTTCTAGTAGACAAGAGTTATGCGTTTGTAATATTCAAATCATTTGTCAAGGGCATTCATAATGAGTTTGAAACAATCATCAAGAGAGTTAGAAGTGATAATGGTAGTAAGTTCAAGAACACTAGAATTGATGAGTTATGTGATGAATTTAGAATTAGACATTAATTCTCGGCCAAGTACACTCCACAATCAAATGGTCTTGTTGAGAGGAAGAATAGAACCTTGATTGACATGGCAAGATCAATATTGAGTGAGTACAATGTGAGTCAATCTTTTTAGCCCAAAGCTATCAACACGGCTTGCTATTGTAGCAACCGCTTATATTGTCACCCCTTGAAAGAGAAGACACCATATAAGCTCTTGAATGGTAGAAAGCCCAACATTGCATATTTTTTGGCCTTTGGTTGCAAATGCTATATCTTGAAGAAAGGTACTAGATTGAGTAAGTTTGATAAGAAATGTGATGAAGGATTCTTACTTGGATACTCCACTACAAGCAAAGCATATAGAGTTTGGAATTTGGCAACTGATACTCTTGAGGAAGTTTATGATGTTGAATTTGATGAAACCAAGGGTTCCCAAGATGAAGATGAGGACTTAGAAGATGTTAGAGACATTCAACTTTCAAATACCATGAAGAACATGGATGTTGGTGAATGGAGGCCTAGGCAAGTGATTGATAAAGAAGATGATCAAGTGTAAGTGCTCTCTAACTCAAATGTGCAAGTTGACACTAATCAAGCAAGTTTAAGTGGCTCTCATGACAATGTGCAAGATCAACAAGTGGCTAGAACATCATCTCAACCTATAAGGAAAACGGACCCTAGGTCCATTTACTTTGGATTTTGGTGTTTGATAACCAACACAACCAAATTGGACTAATGAATTTGCAAGTGATTATTTTGTAGTTCAATAGGGTGCAAGACGTGACTTGGATGAAGGTGACACAATGATCCGATGATCAAAGCCTTAAGCAAGACCCTAGAAGCACAAGAGAGGATTCAAGATATCAAGCAAAGTCCAAGCACGAAGATGGGAACCAAGCCAGACGCAAGATCGCGAAGAAACGAGCTCGGCAGAGGTGACCGGACGCGACCCTTATAGGGACCAGATGTTTTCGATCAGCTGCTCGGCAACAGCAGGCGTCACCAGCAGCGACCGGACGCTGAGGACTAAAAGTGACAGGACGCGATGATGACACTGTTCACCGTCGCGACAATAGCTCAGCACTGACCGGACGCTGGCGGATAATCGACCGGACCTAGGAACTGCAACGTCCGATCGAGTCAAGAGAGATTCCAGAGTGGCAAAAGTGCGACTAGACGCGTCCAATCAACAGTGACCGGACTCGGCAGTGCGTCCGATCAATGTGCACGCTCTAACGGTCGGGACGACCGGACGCGTCCGGTCAGTAGCAGAAAAGTGGGTTTCGTCCCCAACGGCTACTTTTTCAGTGGGGCTTATAAATAGACCCCCAACCGGCTATTTGAGTAGAGTAGAGCTGAGGAAACATACCAAGGATGTTGATACACCAATTTAGTGATCTCCACTTGCATAGTGCTTAGTGATTCATTAGGTGATTATCGTAGGTGCTTTTGCGAAGTGCTTAGGTTGATTAGACCACCGCTTATACGCTTGCTCTAGGTTTAGGCCTAGTGTTTAGTGAGGTTTGCATACCTCTTACCACTCGGTACTTGCGCGCACCATTATTGTACATCGGAGGGGCTTGTAGTCTTGTGAGATCACACCAACCGTGTTTGTAGTGTGGCCGTCACCATGTATCGGACGGAACAAGGCTCGTGGTGTTTTGGCCGGAAGCTTGATAGTGAAGACGACGGGGAGCGATTCAAGAGAGGCTTGCCGGAAGGCACACCGGAGACCCACTTGCATGTGGGGAAGGCCCAAGGCTATCCACGGAGTTACCCGACCGGGAGCTTGGCCCTTGTGAGGGATTCCTAGCGAGGTGCTCCAACGAGGACTAGGGGAAAGCTTACGCGCTTCTCGATACCTCAGTAAAAATACTGGAGTCATCGATGGGAGTTTGCATATATCTACCTTACTCTTTAGCTTCCGCATTTACATTGTTTGCATAACCCCTTTTGCGGTAGAGATAGCAACACACTAGTAAAACGGTAGTTGTACATTTAGATAGTTTATCTTTTGCATAGGTTTGGTAAGGGTAGAAAAAAGGCCATAGTTTAGTGTCAGAATTTTAAGTTGCCTAATTCACCCCCGTCTTAGGCATCATGGTCCCCTTTTAATTGGTATCAGAGCCGGTTGGCTCAATTTGGACCTTTGACTTCACCGTCGTTGAGCCGACGCTATTTAGAGTGGTTAGGATGGATACCTCTAGGCCTCCGCACTTTGACGGCACTAACTTCCCTACTATAAAGCTAGAATGGCTGGTCACCTTGAGGCGGTTGATTTGGGTGTTTGGAGAGTCACTCGTGACGGGATGAAACCCATTAAGAATCCCGATAAACCCACAAAGAGTGAAGTAAAAGAAATTCATTTCAATGATAGAGCTAAAAATTGCTTGTTTAAATCTTTTAACATGGATGTGTTTAACCAAGTGTTCACTTTAAATACGGCATATGAAATTTGGTTAAAACTCCAAGAGTTCCATGACGGCACAACTAATGTTCGTGAGCAAAAACATTGTCTTGCTAGATAAAATTATGATTCCTTTAAAATGAATGATGATGAGCTTGTTCGTGATATGTATTCTCGTTTGAATCTAATTATCAATGAGCCCCATTCAATAGGATTAACAAAGCTAGATGATGCGGACATTGTGAGGAAGATCATCTCTGTGCTACCACAAAAGAAATATGCAAGCATCATCACCATCCTTCACAACATGCAGGACTTGAGCACCATGACCCCGGCCATAGTCATTGGCAGGATAGTGGTATTTGAAATGTCACGCAAGATGGGTCAAGAAGAAGCATCTTCATCAAGCAAAGGCAAAGCACTCGCATGTAGTGAGAAAAATAAGATGAAGGGCAAGCAAGTTGAGACAAGCTCAAGCTCAAGCTCCTCAAGTGAAGATGAAGAAGATGAGGATGATGATGAAGATTCAAGTGACGATGATCAATCATCCTCCTCCACCTCCGACCTTGATAAAGAATCTATCAAGCTTATCAACAAGGTGGAGAAGATGATCCAAAGTCTCAATGTCAAGGGTGTGCCCATCCAAATTCAAGATTTCATCTTCACCAATCAAAAAATGAACAAAGAAAGAAAGAATGCTATAGATGCGATGAGTTGGGGCACTTTGTGGAAGTTTATCTAAATAATCCCACACCCAAGACAAAGAAGAAGGCGTGCAAGGACAAATGCCTCACATCAATAAGGTAATGGGATGATTCTTCAAATGAAGAAGAAGACCATCATAAGAGGCGAGGCCACAAGCACTCATCATCAAGCTCTTCTCGTGTGTGCTTTATGGCACGAGGTAACAAAAGCTCATCCTCTAGTGAGAGTGATAGTGATGATGAAATGTCTTCTCTTAATGAGCTTGTGCAAGAAAATCTTAAATATGCTAAGGCTTGCGCTAGCCAATAAAAGAAGCTAAAAATGTTGTAAGAAAAGCTAGATAGTTCACAAGAAGCATATAAAACCTTGCTTGAACAATATGAGACATTTGCTAATCTCAATATTAAACTATCTACTAAAATTGAGCAACTTGAGGCTAGTCCAACAACAAATGCATGCATAATCAATGATGAGCAACTTGTAAACAAAAATGGAAAATTAAAAGAAAAGTTAGCTAGCTCACAAGATGCTTATAAAAGTTTGCTTGCTAAAATGGAAACCATGTGCAAACATTGTGATGAGCTAACTAATAAAGTTGCTAATCTTGAAGCCATCGGTACAACCCTCACCAAGGCATCTAAAAAGAAAAGTTATATCTTTGACAAGCCTAAAAAGGATGCTTCTACTTCTTGCAATGATTTATGTTTAGACTCACCCTTGTACAACCAAGTTTGTATTGAGAAAGTTGTTGTAGATACATGCACACAAGAGGTTACAATGGAGAATGAGCAACTCAAGCAAGAAGTGGCTCGCCTTACCAAGGACTTGACTCAAGTAAAAGGCAAAGCGAAGCAAGCCTAACTTCATCAAGATAACACCGTCAAGGGAGTGAAGAAGCTTGATAAAGGACAAATCATGGTTTGCTATGTATGTCACAAGGAAGGCCACAAGACCAATGAGTGCAAGGTGAAGAATGGGGGAGAAGCAAAGAAGAAAGAGAAAAAGCAAACAAGCAAGTTCTCCAACACCTACACCAACAAGGTGGACAAAAAGGCCTCCAGACCATACTTGTTAAAGAAGAAGAAAAATGACAAGGCGGTGGCCATCAAGGTGAACAAGCAAGCCAACAATGGGGCCAAATGCATTTGGGTGCCAAAGGAGATCATTTCCAACATGAAGAGCACCAAGAAGGCTTAGATCCCAAAAGGAAAGTGAGAAGTCCGATGGAATTCGAGGAATTTGGAGACTTGGCAAAGTATGGGTGCATTTCATGTGGTGCATCATTATGGATAAGGTAATTACCAAGTGGGTTAGTGAATACTATAGACCCAAATTCCTCTTTCCATGATAGATAACTAGATTCAATTTCTTACAATTGGTATCAAGATTCAAATTCTTGCAATCTCAATTAGCATCTAGTACCTTTTCATGCCTAGATTTGCATTTTTATGTTTAATCCTTTGTCTTGCATACACTAGGTATATCTTATGGTTGGCTTGCTCGGTTTCACTCTTAACTCTTGGAGCAAACCTACATGGTTTAAATTGTTTAGGAGCACGGCACATAGCTTGTTTTTCAATTGTTCATCTAATATGTGCCAAAGTCCAAATTGTAGATAATTTCTTCCGAATATCACCTTCAAAAATGATTCTCACATTCATGTGATATCATCTTTCAAGTGGTATTTTTTATTCTAAAAATCAATGTGCATGTCTCCTACAAGTATTCCATACTTGTGTGCACAAATTTAGGGGGAGGTTACTCTACAAGTTGGATGCTTTGAGACTAACACCTTTTCAAGCTTATCATGTGTATAGTAGTCTCATTGCAAGGAAAATGAAGTCCCCAAAGTTAAGCATCATACTTCAAATATCCACCACCTATTGCTAGTGGTATAAATCAAATTGGTTTCCACATGTGGTATTTCTAAACCAATATCATCATGTTAATTAGTGTCCATTTTCCTTATAGGGACCGGATGTTTCCGATCAGCTGCTCGGCAACAGCAGGCGTCAGCAGCAGCGACCGGACACTGAGGACTAAAAGTGACCGGATGCGATGATGACACTGTTCACCATCGCGACAATAGCTCAGCACTAACCGGACGCTGGCGGATAATCGACCAGACGTAGGAACTGCAGTGTCCAATCGAGTGCAGAGATGTTCTAGAGCGGCGAAAGCGTGACCGGATGCGTCCGATCAACAGTGACCGGACTCGGCAGTGCACCCGATCAACGTGCATGCTCTAACGGTCGGGACGACCGGACACGTCCGATCAGGACGAAACCAGCGTCCGGTCAGTAGCAGAAAAGTGTGCTTCATCCCCAACGGCTACTTTCTCAGTGGAGCTTATAAATAAACCCCCCAACTGGCCATTTGAGTAGAGTTTAGCTGAGAAAACATACCAAGGGTGTTGATACACTAATTTAGTGATCTCCACTTGCATAGTGCTTAGTGATTCATTAGGTGATTAGCGTAGGTGCTTTGCGAAGTGCTTAGGTTGATTAGACCACTGCTTATGCGATTGCTCTAGGTTTAGACCTAGTGTTTAGTGAGGTTTTCATACATCTTACCACTCGGTGCTTGCGCGCACCATTGTTGTACATCAGAGGGGCTTGTAGTCTTGTGAGATCACACCAACCGCGTTTGTGGTGTGGCCACCACCATGTACCGGAGGGAACAAG
Source organism: Miscanthus lutarioriparius (assembly GCA_904845875.1). NCBI lineage: Eukaryota > Viridiplantae > Streptophyta > Magnoliopsida > Poales > Poaceae > Miscanthus > Miscanthus lutarioriparius. The sequence goes on from CAJGYO010000005.1 coordinate 6,573,054, forward strand.
GCCCACGACGTTTTGGCCAGAAGCTTGATAGTGAAGATGGCGGGGAGCAATCCGAAAGAGGCTTGTCGGAAGGCACATCGGAGACTCACTTGCCCGTGGGGAAGGCCTAGGGCTATCCACGGAGTTACCCGACCAGGAGCTTGGCCCCTGTGAGGGATTCCTTGCGAGGGGCTCCAACAAGGACTAGAAGAAAGCTTGTGCGCTTCTCGATACCTTGGTAAAAATACCGGAGTCGTCGATGAGAGTTTGCATATCTCTACCTTACTCTTTAGCTTCCGTATTTACATTGTTTGCATAACTCCTTTTGTGGTAGAGATAGCAACACACTAGCAAAACCGTAGTTACACATTTAGATAGTTTATCTTTTGCATAGATTTTGCTAAGGGTAAAAAAGAGGCCATAGTTTAGAGTCGGAATTTTAAGTTGCTTAATTCACCCCCCTCCTCTTAGGCATCACGGTCCCCTTTCACAACCTAATGATCAAGCAAGTGCAAGCAATGTTCCAATACTCCAACCAACTCATATTGCAAGAGATCATCCATTGGACACTATAATTGAAGATATTTCTAGAGGTGTACAAACAAGATCAAGATTAGCATCATTTTATGAACACTTCTCATTTGTGTCATCCATTGAACCAAAGAAGATAGATGAAGCATTGAAGAATGTTGATTGGATGAATACAATGCATGAAGAATTAAACAACTTCACAAGAAATCAAGTATGACAATTAGTGAAGAGACTAAAGGGACACAATGTGATTGGAACCAAATGGGTCTATAGAAACAAGCAAGACCAAGATGGGATAGTAGTAAGGAACAAAGTAAGATTGATAGCACAAGGTTACACTCAAGTTGAAGGTCTTGACTTTGGAGAAACATATGCCCCGGCTGCTAGATTGGAAGCAATTAGAATCTTGCTAGCCTATGCTTGTGCCCACAATATCAAGCTCTATCAAATGGATATCAAGAGTGCATGTCTTAATGGCTACATCAATGAAGAAGTTTATGTTGAGCAACCTCCCGGTTTTGAACATGACAAGAAGCCCAACCATGTATACAAATTGAAGAAGGCATTGTATGGCTTGAAGCAAGCACCTAGAACATGGTATGAGAGGTTGAGAGATTTCTTACTCTCTAAAGGGTTCATAATGGGCAAGGTTGATACCACTCTTTTCACCAAGAAGATTGGCAAAGACTTGTTTGTGTTGCAAATCTATGTTGATGATATCATATTTGGATCAACCAATCAAGATTTTATGAAGAGTTTGGCAAGATAATGGCTAATGAGTTTGAGATGTTCATGATTAGAGAGTTGAGTTACTTCCTTGGTCTTCAAATCAAGCAATTGAAGAATGGTACATTTATAAGTCAAGACAAGTACATCAAAGACATGCTCAAGAAGTTTAGCATGAATGAAGCAAAGGCCATTAGTACACCAAAGGGAACAAATTGCAATTTGGTTAGTGATGCAAGTGGCAACATGGTGGATCAAATGTTATATCGGTCTATGATTAGAAGCCTACTCTATGTGACCGCATCAAGGCCGGATGACATGTTTAGTGTGTGCATGTGTGCAAGATTCCAAGCCTCACCAAGAGAAAGTCATTTGAAGGCTATAAAGAGAATATTGAGGTACTTGAAGCATACATAAAATGTTAGTTTGTGATATCCTAAAGGAGTAAAGTTTGAGCTAGTTGGTTACTCTAACTCGGATTATGTGGGATGCGAGGTTGAAAGGAAGAGCACCTTGGGAATATGTCAAATATTGGGAAGATCACTTGTTTTATGGTCATCAAAGAAGCAAAATAGTATTGCATTATCAACCGCCAAAGCCGAATACATATCCACCGGTAGTTGTTGTGCACAAATTCTTTGGATGAAGGCCACATTGAATGACTTTGGAATCAAGTTTAAGAAAGTGCCATTGCTATGTGACAATGAGAGTGCAATCAAGCTCACCAACAATCCGGTTCAACATGAAAGAACAAAGCACATTGATGTCCACCACCATTTCATTAGAGATCATCAACAAAAAGGAGACATTTGCATTGAGAGTGTAGGCACCGAAAATCAACTTGCCGACATATTCACCAAGCCATTGGATGAGAAAAGGTTTTGCAAGCTAAGGAATTAGTTGAACATATTGAATTTCTCAAATATGTGTTGATGCACCCCCACTTATATGACATGCCTCTCCTTCAAGCAATCAAGGTAAAAGTTGATTGACATGGCATACATTCCTTACTAAGGACATGTTTAGTGCATCTAGTCATTCCTCGTGTCTTATAGGCTCATTCATGAAAATCAAATAAATTTGATGCTTGTATAGTACCACTATTGCATCTATGTTTGATTTGATCTAGTGGTAGCATATGACATGTTTGTGGGCTTGTGAACCTAGTGTTTGATCTAGAAAATGAGCTATAAGTGTTTAACTCAACATGGTACAAGATAACCCTTATTTGAAGATGTGAAGAAGCTTATCCTTGGATCAAACTGAGTTAAATATCTTTGGCAAGTGTTCTAGATTGGACCAAATTTAGGGAAATGATCTTCATCCTATTGATTGACATTGATAATCTTAACCTATCTAAAATTAAACCTTTATGGTCACTGATGACAAAGGGGGAGAAGTAATGCACAAAGATAGTGAAAAGATAACAAAGGGGAGAACTTTGACATAGGGGGAATAATATGATAAAGAAAGAGGATCAATTAAAAAATTTTAAGCACACAAGTAGGGGGAGCAAGCTCATAAACTTGATTGATGCATTTGAATGTGTATTTCATATGTTTGCTTACATGGCACAAGTTTTAAATAAAAAATTATATGCTTGTGTGGTGTATGCTAGTTATAGGTTTGAATGATGAAATGAAAAACTAGCATGCATAAGTTGTGTAACTAGACTTGTGTTTATATTGTGAAAACTAGACCCTTGCTTCTAATGTTGATCTCACGGGGTATTCTAGTTTTTATGAATGTCTAGTTACTAATGGTGCTAAGGATGGTATATTGGTGCACTCTGATTGGTATCACGCTTTAAAGGTCCATCTCTTATACCTTAGCATCATTTGGTAGACATTGCCCTCCCACATTTCCAATCCGTGCATATGTGCAAGCTTCAATCCAAACTCTTAGCATATATGTAGGGGAGCTAATGCTATCAATGGGGTTCATGAAACTTGTCCATATCCTTTTACATATGGTAAATATACTTGGGCAAGCAACATGGATCAAATGAATTTTAATTCTTATTTTTGTGAAAGGGTTGTCATCAATTATCAAAAAGGGGGAGATTGAAATCTCTACTTTGGTTTTGGTGAATTGATGAAACCCTATGTGCTAACCTATTTGCTCTAGTGATCATGAGATAGGTAGCACAATTCCAAGTGGTGGAGCAAATGAAGATCATGTTGATGGTGGTGATGGCCATGGTGATCAAGTGCTCAGCTTGGAAAAGAAGAAAGAGAAAAACAAAAAGCTCAAGGTAAATGTGAAACTTGATAGGAGCTTTTTGGTTTGGTGATCGAGACACTTAGCGAGTGTGATCATATTTAGGATCGATAGCCGTACTATTAAGAGGGGTGAAACTCGTATCAAAATGTGGTTATCAAAGTGACACTAGATGCTCTAACTCATTGCATATGCATTTAGATTCTAGCGGAGTGCTAACATCCTTGAAAATGTTTGTGAAAATATACTAACACACATGCATAAGGTGATACACTTGGTGGTTGGCACATTTGATCAAGGGTGGTGAAGTTTGGGGTCAAAAGGAGAAGTCCCATAGTGACCAAACTTTGCCTTGGGCAGTGACCGGACTCTGACCCCGCGTTCGGTCATTGGAGAGCAGTGAAGGCCGCCCTCGGTCCCATGACCGGACGTTGAGAAGAAAGAGGGACCGGACACGCAGGGGGTGCATCCGGTCGCCTATGACGTATGCTGACGCAAGCCATTTCGCGAAGAAGAGAAGAGCGGATGTAGGGGTGCGTCCGGTCGTGTATGACCTAACGTGTCTGGTCGTGTTTGGGCGGCTCTAGGTCATCTCTGGAAATGACCTCACACCAGGTGCTCGCGGGGAGAGGCACGTCCGGTCATGGCATGGCTGTGGCGCGCACGCGGGGGCTGACTGCGGATCAGCACGTCCGGTCTTCATGACGACGCGTCCGATCGTTACTTAACCGCGTGGGCGTGTGAGTTAGCCATTGAAAATCAATGGCTGAGGTTAAACGTCTAGTGACACATGGCAGCAATCGGGCGATCGGACGCCGATGGCGTGCATCTAGTCGATCTGACCGGCGTGTCCGGTCACCCTGAGGAAGTTGTAGTGAGGAGCCCAACGGCTCTATTCGTGGGGGCTCTCTATGTAAGCCTCATGGCCGGCTCAAGCTCACCATCTTGGCCATTTACATTGACATAGCAACCTTGTGAGCTTTGTCAAAGACCTCTCACTCATCTCCATCATCGATTTATCATCTTTGTGAGATTGGAAGTGAATCCAAGTGCATTGCTTGAGTGATAGCATCTAGTAGCACTTGGTGTTCGTGTTTCGCTGCGGGATTCGCTTGTTACTCTTGGTGGTTGCCGCAACTTAGACGGCTTGGAGCAGCGAGGATCATTGAGCGAAGGTAGGTGTTCGTCTCCGGCTCCGATCATGGTGATTGTGACGGGTTCTTGACCTTTCCCCAGCGGAGAGCCAAAAGGTACTGTAGTGGATTGCTTGTGGCTTGTGTGATCCTCATCTTGTGTTGGTTATGCAGCACCCGGTTGCGGGTTTGGCGTGTGATGCCAAATAGCGCGTGAACCTCCAAGTGAGTGAATCGCCACAACGAGGACTAGCTTGCCGGCAAGCAAGTTAACCTCGGTAAAAAATCGTGTGCCATCATAGTCCAAGGATTTCATTGATTGTGATTGATTGGCTCCATCATCTTGTGATTAGCACACTCCTCGACACGTCGATATAAACATCATCACCTCTCTTGTATTACATTCTTAGTGTAGCTAAACTCTTTAGAGTTATTAGTTTTGAGAGCTAGCTTGTGTCGAGTCAGTGGTTAATGAGGCCCTTTAGTTAGTCTTTGAGAGCTCACTAACTTAGTGTAGTGATATAGCCATTGTGTGGATAGAGACTATAGATACTAGAATTGTGATAGGTCTAGGTCGCTTGCATTTTTAGTAGGCTAAAGCAACATTCGCTTCGCCTTATATTTGTCTAACATCTTTGCTAAGTGTTGTTGTAGAAATTTTCAATATGCTATTCATCCCCCTCTAGCTATTAGGACCTTTCAGATGTCATCATTGTTGCTTTCAACTTGATGATGCTGGTCATCAGTGAGGGATTTGAGATCAACGATTTGTTTTATCACAAACCGTAGATCTTCAAGTTCCACACTCATGGCAAGTTTCATTTATTCATTTTGACTGAGGCTAAACCACTCTTTTATTTCACAAAAATGGGCACTTGTATGTGGTTTTCAAGGGGAAGAATCCTGGGGTTTACCTCACTTGGCATGAGTGCAGTAAATAAGTTCTTGGGTTCAAAAATGCTATATACAAGAAGTATAATAGCTATGAGCAGACTGTTGTAGATTTTCATGCATCAGTGAGAGATTTCAATGCACATCTGGGAGTAGCTTGTTCTCAAGGCTTGTTCTCAAGGCATTCCACCAGCTGATGGTAAGGTTGGTTATTGCAAGAATGTGTTAATCATCTCACTTGTTATTTTGGTGTTTGGACTATGGATGGAGGTGAGCAAGACTGGGCAGCACAACTGCCCCACTTAGGTGCTGCTATTTGATCTTTTGTTGAAGCTGTGGCAATGTAACTGATGGTATTAGGCCGATGATGACAACCTTGTAACGTTAATTAGCTAGCTCCATGTGCTATTCTTTTTTCTAATCCATTCCTGAAATCTGTTAATTTCCTTTGCAAACTTCAGATGGTGGTTCTTGTTCTCTGTTCCTACTTTCGTTTTTTTGCTTCTAATTACTTGGAGCTAGCAGTGATTCTAAGTGATGTAGTAATGAGGTCTGAGGCATATTAGTGACATACTTATTTTATCTTAATTGCTGTTATTGTATTGGAACTCAATTACATATGCAAATGAAGCTCTGCTCATTGCTGTGATCTATTTGCATTCTTCTTCCTTGCTTTGGTCGGGCTGACACTGTCCCACGCCAAACACAATCTGAGTTTGGCAATTGGTGGTAGTTGGTCTTTAGCCGGGCTTCTAACTGTAAACCAAACATCATCTATATTTGGGCATGTTCCCATTGGTACATAAAACCAAACAAAGGGGTTGCTCCCCTTGGGCCGGGCCTTGGCTGGCCTGGGACAGGCCTCAGGACCAAACCGGCCACATACACACTTCCAAACACGTCCAAAGTGACTCTCTTTCTCAAAAAAAAAACACTTTAGCCTTCACCTGCTGGAAAAAAAACTGTTTTCTAAATCTTGTAACATAAAGGAGCTGTAAAAGCTGCTCTTTTTTTGACATGAAAAACTGCTCTTCTTGAGTAAACACTGCAGCTGCAAGCCTGCAAGCAGTGCAAAAATGTTCAGTTCAGAAGACGACCGTCAGATTCAGATGCTGCGGCTGAGGAGGCCGCAGACGACCACAAGCCCGACAAGCAGCAGGCGATCTGTGTCTGCTGCAGGGCCCACTGTCAGGCTCAGGACGTCTTCTCCCAGCACCACCCCCGACTCCGTCTGCTTCCTCTTCGTCTCCGCCACGACCTCGCCGTCGGGGCCGCTGATCCTGTACTCCGATTTGCGCGGCACGCCGTCGATCCTGTAAACCTCTCCGCCGACGCAGACCGTCGCCACGGCTCTGCCACTGTCCTGCGGCCCTCCCTTCTTCAGGATCCGACGGGCCTTGCGAACACTGAACCATGGCTTGGAGCTCTCCTGCTCCATGCCTGCAGTGCCGGCACCGGCGGTGCGATAAGAGTAGCCCTTCCATGTCTCGAACGCCGCAAAATTCTGCAGGGAGAGAATCACACCCAAGTGTTAGCTACGCTAAGGTCTCATCAGAGATCAAGGACGGGATTACGGGAATACAGCAATGTCGTTGCATCGCATGCATTCACCTTCTTGAGCAGCTTGAGCAGCGTCCTGCCGTCGCCGTCCATGACGTACGCCTCGCGGCTGCGGCTGCAGGCATAGTTGTCGACGCGGTAGGCGACGCGGCCGTCCTCGCCGTAGACGGTGCACCCGTGGCCGCTCAGCACCAGCGACTTATTCCACACCGTGTACACCTGCTTCCCGGCCGCCGGATCATCATCAGTCGGAGTAGCGGCGCGTGGGTGGAGGTGAGCGGAGAGCGGCTGGATCTTAGTGATGGCCATTGATTTCTTCTGAACTTCTGATGAGGTAAGCGTCACTGCAATCATCTGCTGCATTGCCTGCATTCATTTATACATGGAGGCAATGCATGGCCGGCCACACCATGCCTGCATTTCGGATGTTACGAGTATTTTATTTGTTATCTTTAAGGTAAGAATTATTAGGTGGGTTCTGTTCTCCCCCACAGTTTTCCTTTCAGAAAAAAGGTGGGTACGGTTCTGTTCTGCATGCAATGTTCACGAGGTCAATTTGAGCAAAACTTGTTTCGTCAGGGATCTGATACTGTACTATCTCTGTCTTTTGGAATTAAAGTGATGCTGCATGGACATTGTACTATCTCCTTAGTAGGCTTTGAAAAGATGTCGGTCATAGATTTTCATAATGCCTGCTCTCCCCCTACATTTCGGTTTCTTTTCCCTATACTTTATATATGTGGAAAGAGGCGACGACTGGGGATCAATATCTCAAAAGTTACAACAATTTTACTTAAAAGCAATCCATACACATTTTCATTTCGTTATTTAAAAGAAGCATTTTCATTTGACCAGCTGACTCCATGGCAATCACATAACGCTCATAAAGTTATTCGTCACTTGAAACTTCACTGGTTCCAAAAATTACTCTGTTTTGAAAGATAGGAGCTTGCTTGGATGGAGTTCCTTGAAGTTTTCCTGCATGAATCCAAAGCGAACTTAACTATACCTGCTAGTGACCTAAACATATATTGTTTAGAACTGCACTACATACACATTGCACTTTTGTTCTCTCCGCACATTCAGATGTTTTATTTAAAGAAAAACGTTATTCGCGGGAAGTTTGGAGAAGGAGCGTGTGATTCGGTCAACAAATTGTTTTTCGCTACACATTATTCAGTACACCAACTCTCAGCTGGGGAAGTATATATGCTAATGTTCAGTACCCCAAAGATTCCTTCTGTCCTGTGGAGTATATATAGATACTATCTATAATTATAATGCACCCGTGCTTTCCATGCCTTTGGAGCAAGCAAACAATTCGATCGGATGAATAATGATACTATTCACAAGTCTTCCATTGCATCACATCGATCGATCATGCACAACTGAATGTCTGCATCTGCAGATAGTTTATGAGCATTATGGAGTAGTTCAGACGCTAATCCGCACGAGCCTTCCAAATGCTATGGCAGGCAGGCCTTAGCACTAATTGTTAAATCCGACGACGTCTCTCGCGATAATCTCGTCGAGCTGGAAGCTAATTCATTATCTGACATATATAGACATCCATTTTATGATGACATCGGCACATCGCAATGCAAGAAAGTCAGAGACTGCCGCTTCCCGAAAAGCAGGAAACAACACTTCATCGCAAAGACACACACGTGCATGCACTCTAGGTGGATTATTAGGGAAATACTAATAGAGTTTTATTTGATGTATACTGCCAATCTGCCATGTGTGGATAAGCAGTGGTCTGTAAACAAATCTTAATTTGTGGGTGGCCCTGGTGCTGACATCACGCAAAATTAAAGGATGCGACGAACATGAACAAGAATAGAAATCGGCCGCCATGCACATCACTCCATGGAAGAAGCGAATGGAAACTAAACCTACTAAGGAGTAGTACAGAGGTACTGAATAAAACAATCAGATAGATGTTGAGATCTGATCGCACATGTTTCCCGTTACTCTGAGTCTCTGAGGTTAGTTGGGATCCTGATGACCTGCATTGGATGAAGTGAGCCCTGCCCAATGCCAAAAGAACATGGACAGAGAGGTTTACCTTCTCTGCTTCTAAGCGTCTGATATAGCATAGATATGTATACCTCATATATGACTGTAATTTAAGCTGAAATAGCTAGTTAGGTAGTTATATTGCTGCATTTAAGCGTCTTGGAGTATGTATTTGCAGTTGTAGTAAATGAGAACCTTAACTGAACTTTTGTTCTGAGAGAGTTGCATACCTGACGCCCTGTGGACTGGAACATTACTGTATTGTTAGGCTAGTAGAGAAGTAACGTCTGAAATGAACTCTAGAACATTACTGTATTAATCATACCTGCCTGTAATGATACTATAATCGAGTTTTTATTTGTTGTTTATCATGCACTGCCATGTAGCGTGTCCAATATATTTGGCACTTGGCTACAAGGGATTAGATAAGACTTAAAGTATCTAGTACTTCTTGAAGCCGCTGCTACTTGTTGGACTATGTGGTTATGCAGAAATACAATGGTATTTGATAACAAACAAATGTCATTTTTGCAGCTTATTTTCTCGCATTGGCTTCGTATATGGGCTATTCTCCAGAAGATCGCTTCGCAGGATATGGTTGTAGCGGCCTTATAGTTCTTGGAGAAGGTGGCCAAAGAATATTTTACCCGGACATATAAGTGGCGGTCTAGTCTTTGAATTAATAACCATTAATGTATCCCTTTTATTTTCGTTCTTGTGTAAGGTTGTCTGCCGTCTAGGCAGAGGCCTGCCTGTTCGCTTGAACTTATCAGCCTGGCTTATTAGGCCCCATCCGCTTCGCTAAAAAAACAAGCCAAAACACTGTTTCCGACTGATTTGTTGTGAGAGAAAAACACTGTTCTGCCTGAAAAAACAACCTGAAAAGTACGGATTATAGGCCCCGTTCGGCTTGCTGAATCTTGGCTGAAACTGGTTGAAAAACACTGTGAATTGTTGTGAGAGAAAAACGTTGTTCCGGCTGAAAAAACAAGCCGAACAAGCCAGATATGGGATAAGCCGAACGGGGTAAGACAAGCGAACAGGGCCTTAGCCATGGTACAGTGTTTTTCTCTCACAACCAATCAGCCAACGGTACTTTTCAGTCCGGCTTTTTAGCTTAAACTTATCAGCCCGACTTATCAGTCATAATATAGTGTTTTTCTCTCATAACAAATCAGCATTAACCGGCTTATCAGCCGTAGAAACCATCACCGAACGGTTGATGTATCAATAAAACTTCCCTTTTGGAAAAAAAAAATGTGTGGATAAGCAGTGCTCTGTAAACAAAGTTTGTGGGTGGCCCTGGTGCTGACATCGAGCAGAAGGATGCGATGAACATGAACAAGGATAGAATTCGACCACCATGCACTGATGCACATAACTCCATGTAAGATGGAAGAAGCAAATGGAAACTGAACCTACTAAGGAGTAGTACATACCGCAGTAGTGCAAAAACAATGAGATCGATGTTGAAATCTGGTCGCACATGTTTCCCATTACTCTGAGGTTAGTTGGGATCCTGAACTGCATTAGATGAAGCGAGCCCATTGGCCTGTTCGCTGGTTGATCTTTGAACTAATAAACCTGACTGGTGCTGGTTTATTGTGAGAGAAAAATACTATTGACTGACTGATAAACTCTAGCTAAAACCAACAAACGAACAGGCTGCATGCTAATTGCCAAAAGACCATGGTCCATGGATAGCTGCGATTAAGCTCAAATATGTAGCTAGTTAGGTAGCTACACTTACATAGCTGCACTTAGTCATTGTTTGGCTGCACTCTAATTCACTCTAGTTTACATGTATTGAGATGAATTGGGGTTAAAATATATATTTTTTAACTTTTCACCTCAATCCACCCCCACACAAGCACGCACTCACAATCGCTCTCCACCGGCGGCTAGAGAAGTAAATGTCTGAAGTGAACTCTAGAACACTACTCCAAGATAAGTGCGTGCGGATAGTAATCGTAGGTACCTGCCCGTAATCATAGTATAACCATGAAGGCATGAAGCATTTTGTTGCCTTCTTCAGCATCCTACGTACGAGTACGATTAATAATCAATCAAAACCCCAGAGACAGCTGGTAAACGTGATCGATGCCAATAATGAATCGAAGTTGCTCATTGCTGACTACAAAGAAAAGGAGCTCGATAGATGGAACATGCATGCATAAACAATTTTTGGTACAGCACTATTCTATCATATTTTGCATGACGCGTATAAGAACACAAGTTCCCGATGATCCGTTTATAATTTTAATCTGGCCTCCGAAATATGGGTGAGCAGCCATGTACACCCGGCACCATCACACATCCTCATCATCAGCGGCAGAGCAACCAGCGCGCCCTCTCGCCCCTCCCGATGGCCAAGATCCAGCCTTTGCCCGCAGCCTCGTCGCCGGCGCCGCCCTCCTCCACGGATGAGGGACAGCAGGTGTACACGGTGTGGATGAAGTCGCTGGTGTTCAACGGCAACGGCTGCACGGTGTACGGCGCGGACGGCGGTGTGGCGTTCCGCGTCGACAACTACGGCTGCAGGGGCGGCCGCGAGGCCTTCCTCATGGACCGCGACGGCAGGACGCTCGTCGGGATCCGGAGACGGAGCTGCTTCGGGATGTTCAGGAGATGGGAGGCCTGCCGGTACTCCGAATCCGAGTCCGATGGCGGCGGCGAGGAGACGATGACGCCGTGGTTCGCGGTGCGCAAGGCTCCGGGCGGCGGAGCCGCCGTGACGATGCATGGCAGCGGGAGGACGTACGCGATCGTCGGCGGGTGCTCGCGCAAGCCGGACTACAGAATCTTCAGCGGCGCCGCCGACGGCGGCGTTGCCGTGGCGGCGGTCGCGCGGAAGCAGACGCCGGCCGGGGTGGTTCTTGGAGACGGCGTCCTGACGCTGACGGTGGCGCCGGGGACGGACCATCTCCTCGTGCTGGGCTTGGTCGTCGTCTGTGGCCTCATGAACCGTTGCTTGTGATGGCCGATGGCGATGACTTCATCACAGCCAAGCATGTGATTTCTTCATGCGTTTTTTCTCTCTCGATCAGCTAGACTGATTCTTAGGAGGATACAGTGTGAGAGCGTGTTTCATAGGTACGTAGTTGGCCATTTTTCCCACCAATTTGAGGACACTTTCCACTTTTTGGTGGATGTATTTTTTTTATCCGGATTCTACGGATGTACAACTGTATGCTGCCATATATACATAATCTTCTGAAGCAGACATTTTCCCATTACAGACATTAGTTTCACTTTTTCATTTCTGAACATCCTATCATTGGGTCATAAGTTTAGCATGAACGACCTCAGCATAATATGTAAGTAAATTCTTGTGTCACTTCACAAATCCAGGAGCTACTACAGGTAGCAAATATTTCATTACACAAAAGTATATACTCAATAAAATTTGAGCTCAACATAATCGGAGATAATTTGTGCCATGTATGATAAAATTACTGCTCTGGAGTATAAACATGCGTGGAAGAACCTATGTTATGAAATTTCAGATATGCAATCATAACGGTTCATACTTCATATAACAGAGTTGACTTGCGTAATTTTGTTGAGGTGAACTGTTCAAACATTCGATCGTTTACCATATGTCATTGCGATATATTTTTTTGGTTGATTTGTTATATTGTTGAGACCATCAATATAGCTCTGACTTCAGAAAGTACCAAAAAAAAACTTGTAGGCTGTAGTAGTTGCTCTGCTCGCTGCCTTTATGCAGCTGTACTTTTCATTTAACGATAGCCTACTGGGATATAAATTGATTAACCTTTTCAACAATTAAATATAAGAACATATTTCATATACAGGATTAGCAAGACACAAATAATAATAATACCTTTTTTATGGATCTTTTTTTTTTTTGCTCTTATAATAGCTTTTAGGTTGATTTAGGGGCACTATGCCATATAGTATTTTTGCAAATATATTGATTATAGGTTGATTCTATAAAGTGTTTATCTAAAATGAATTAAGAGGCTGAGACTAGCGGAAAGCGGAAGAAGCCTTGACATCCGACGTAATTTAATGAGCATTGCCTTTATAGAGTGGATTGTGCTATTTCTACTTAGGTAATTGTGCCTAGTTTCTCCTGATTTATTTCCTGCACATGATATCATTTTCTCATACCGTTTATCATAGATAATCACTTTCAACTATAGGGATTACTTCTTCTCTCAAAAAACAAAAGAAAGTAGGAGTGACTTTGACCCTAAAAGTGCAAAGCACATAGGTACGGAGAACCGCACATATTGCACTTTTATTCTCGTCCATTCATTAAGGTTTCTTTATTTGGAAATGTTGATGCGCCAATTTATTTTTTTCAACCCACAAGTTCTTTGGCTAGTTATATTTACTCTCAATTGTCAACTCCTTTTATTTTATATGCTAATTTCCAGCCCGCCAATGGTCATTCTGTCTTGTGATATAGTACAACTACAATGTACTACACATGGGTCTCATGGTTTGGGAGAAAATTAATCCTCGGAAATCGGAAGTCTTCCAAGGCATCACATCGATCGAGCTTGTACAACTGCATCTGCAAATAATTTACTCCCATTATTTAGCACAGTTGGTAATCTGCACAAGGCTCCTAATTTCCTCTAGGAACGTAATGCATAATATACTATTGTTTATTGTTGTATATATGGATGGACTTTTGGTATACCATGTGTGGATGAGTTTGTTATGGGTGTCTGTCGCTGTAGATGACATCATAGAAAAGGGGACGAACAACAATATAAATCGGCCGCCACATCATTTCAAGTAGGAGAAGCCGCCAGAAAATTGTAATCAGGCCTACTAATTAGGCGTGACACAATGACACTGTCAGTACTTATCCTTCAGCCGAATAGAACAATGTGCTTCTGACGATCGACGTGGAAACCTGATCGCACGTGTTAAATTCGCTGTTCCTCTGGGATCAGATCATAATCTTAGACGTCATTTGAAGAAGCGATGGGGCCTCTCGCTTACATCCATGTCGCACGGCCCTAGCCCGTTACGGCCTGGCCCGTAGCCGTGCCCGTGCCTGGGCCTGGGCCGAAAGGTCGGCCCAGGCACGGCCCGTTCCAACGGGCGGCACGGGGCAGGCATGGCTCGCAGCCGTCGGATCGCGGAGGCGGGGCGTGAGCCGTTGGATCGCCGGGCGGCCGAGGGGTCCGGTATATAAGCGCCCGATGCGGCCGCTCTCCCCACTCCCCTCACTTGTAACCCTAGCCTCTCGCCCTCTCCTCTCCGGCTCTCCCCGCTCATTCTGTCGCTCGCCCGCTCCTCGTCGCACTCATAACCCTAGCTCCTCGCCTGCTCGCCGCTCTTCGCCGCACTCGTAACCTGGGATCCTCGACGCCGTCACCATGGAGTCTTCCGGCGGGTAAGGGGTCAGTTGCGGTGGCCGGTGGTTCCCTCTTCTCCCTCTCCGCCCTCAATCTCCCTCTTCTCCCTCAAATCCGGTGGTTCCCGCCCTCAATCTCCATCTGTTCCCTTATTCTTCATCCCTGAACGTCGATTAAGCCTCGTTCTCAGCATCCTCGCCGCATCTCCGTCATCTGTCCGTCGTCCACGTCGCTGGCTGCCGCCACCTCCGGGGCTCCGGTCTCCGTTGATGTCGACTAGTTCACTTCCCATTTATGTAATGGTTCTGTAATAACTGAGACTTGAACTTGTGGTGATGGATGTAATGAACAATTTTTCTAGGAGCTGGTTGTACTCTTTTCCTGTTTAGGGTTTCTCACAAGGGTGAGTTTTACCTAAACAGGTTTTTAATGAGGCAGCCATTGCACAGCTCCTACTTAAATTAGTTTTAGTTTCAAAAGTTTGTGTTCTTTGCTGTGCTGTGTTCTGATCTGTTTTTTTTATCTTTTGTGAATTTAGTCATTTTAGATCTCTTTGAATTGTTGTGTTGAGTTTATTGAGGGGTTTTGCCAGTTTAGTGCCTGGGCCAGCACGGGCACGCTGAGCCTGGAGTCGGCATGGCACAACACGGCACGCTTAGGAATGATAGTGCCGTGCTTGAGCCTGGAGTCGGGCACGGTGGCACGACACGGCACGGCACGGTTCATCAGCCGTGCCTAGCGTGCCGTGCTGGGGCGGGCTAGTGCCGTGTAGTGCCATGCCGACGCGTTTGGAAAACTATAATAAGATCACGGAAAGACTCATCTGTTACAATTACTGTGCTTCACAGCTACTTACTACAGCACAATAAGGTCTGGATCTGGTGAAATCCTCCGATCAGTTTTTCGCGAGCGTGTCCTTGTGACACATATTTTTATTAAGCAGAGTAGAGTTTGACTAGTTACAACATCCCAAATAAATCCATAGATTACCGTGAAAGGATGGAAGCCAACACGACCCAAATAAACCTGATTTAAATTACATTACATGAGAGTTGTGCAACCAATTGGGCAGGTGCCAACGAGATTAGCAAGCCTCCTCGAACATACACTCGAACCCCGCAACGTCGAACTTCATAAGCGCACGAAGTGCGTCCCTTTTTGCGGAGTCGAGCGGGCCCTGGAATGACCGCTGGAAGTCTGCCACTACTTGGTTATCCGACGGCTGTGAGGCGGTGGGTTCCCACTTGACACAAGCACCTTCTGCGCTTGAAGGGTGGCGTTAGGGGCCCAAGAGGCACACTATGCCGCTAGACGTGTGCTACTGCGGATGGTGACCAACGACGGAGAGCGACGGATTCGACGTCGAGGTGGCGCCTTGAGGATGGGAGTCTTCAGCGGGATGGAGACGCGCCTAGCAAACTCCCTGGCGAGGGTCGAAGGAGAAACATCATCATCGTCCGGTTGCCGATCCCACGTCGGCATAGAGGGAGGTGGCCGATTGTCACCATCCACCCCCGGCGCCTCAGCATCCGCGAAGCTGAGCTGAACCATCCGTGAAGGCGAATGGGTGCCTGAACCTCCAGAGAGGCCGCAGTCGAAGTAGACGGGCGCCCAAGCGCTGGAGCACCCGCTGGTTGACTGACGACAAGCGAGGCATTGAGCTCATCGAGCATCGGGTCAACCCAAACGGGAGGTCTAGCGCACTCGCGCAGTGCCACCACAGCGGATCAGACTCTTGGGACCAGCGTGCGGTAGTAGAAGTAGCGACGTTGCCAGTCGCGGCAATGTAGATCTCCCTCGGCAGCTTGCTCCGCCACCGCCGGCGTCGTCGACGGAAGCCGTTGGTGCCCCCCACAGCCACCTGCGCGGCTCCATCGGAGCCACCATGTGGCACGTGCAAGGAGGGCCGTGAGCCGCCGCCTCCTGCCTCCGACACCGTCGCCGCGACACGCCTGGGACACTTGCAGTCCCTAGCGAGGTGACGGTAGCCGTGACAGCGCAGACAACGCTGTGGCAACCGGCAGGTCGCTACTCGGTGTGAGTATGAAAGGCAGTTGAAACATCTGCCGTGTAGATCTGTCGGGATCTTTCGAGCTTGCGGAAGCTGCTTCTTGGTTGAGGCGACCGTAGGTCGTGTCTCCTGCTGTTGGAGAATCTCACGCCGTTTGATACTAGATCACCCTCTCTCTTGTTCTCTACGCCATATATGAACTTGGCTAGCTGCCGAACGGAGGAGAGGCAGCGTCGGGACGGCAGCGAGGCCAAGGCGTCGGAGGCGAGGAGGAGAGGCCACCGAGGTGGCGCGCGCCGCCTCCTGCTAATCATCCTACAGCTCTAGGGACTACACCACTAAATGTGTCCTTTAGGCGAGGTTTGGTTAATGCAAATCGGATCGCTTGGTTTGATCTAGTATCAAAAGCAGTAAATGTTCACCTCACAAATGCGAGAGATGATGTTTTCCGATGGAACCTTTGTAAGAAAGGCTTGTTCACAGTCAGTTCCATGTTAAGAAATTTGATCCAACAAGACATTCTTCCTGACAAAAATACCATTGAAAATTAAAATTTTCCTATGGTATTTAAAAAAGGTGTAACACTTACGAAAGATAATTTAGCAAAGCGGAACTGGCAAGGAAGTGTCAAATGTTGTTTCTGTAGTTCTGATGAAACTATCCAACATTTGTTCTTTGATTGCCATTTTGCCAGCTTTGTTTGGAATACTGTGCATATCACGTTTGGAATTCAATCACCTACTAGCTTCGCTAATCTGTTTGGTTTTGGCTACATGGATTAAGTCCAAAGCTAAGAAGCCAAATTTTGCTTGGAGCTGCTGCACTTTGTTGGGCGATTTGGTTGAATAGAAATGGCGTGGTATTTAACAAAGCTAAATCTTATACTTCTATGCAGGTAATTTTTAGGGCGACTTATCGGATCCGACAGTGGTCCATGCTGCATAGGAAGGAGGAGCGACCTTTGTTTATGAAAGGCTCCACAAGATGATAGACTTTGCCCTTGGCTATCTTCGCAAAATTTGGCTGAAAATTCAGGAACCACGTCGAGGCTTAGCACTTTGCTTTGTTTCTGTGCTTTTTTTTAGGGCGGAATCTTTTTTTTTCCTTTTCTTGAAATTTTGTGAACCTTATGGTTCTGTTTTGTACCTGAACCTTGAGCTGTGTACTATCTCTGGAAGGGATGAAACTTTGTTCCATTATAAAAAAAAATCCAAGTAAACAGGGCCTGTTTTAATAGCATTGCTGCAGTTCAACGCCTACCTATACACCTGTACAAGTACATCAGTGAAGGTTTTAGTTACCTACCAAAGTATACCAAACCATGCTAAGATTTTTCTAAACTCCAGAGACACGCGCACACACTTGGTAAACGTGATGATAATTGTAACCTTCTCACTGCTGACTCGTACAAAACTAGAATGAGCATAAACAACTTTGTTAAAGCACTATAATCTATCATTTCCCATGACGCGTATAGGAACAAGCACCCAGTTACCCGCTCGAATTTTGAGGCCCTGGACCTCTCTACGGCCTGTTCGGTTTGCTGGTTCATATCGTTGCTGGTTCGTTTATGTGAGAGAGAAGTATTACTGGTTGGTTCATGTGAATAGTGTCAATGTGAGGGAGCTGGCCAGCCCAGCCAGCCAGCCAGCCCCAGCCGAACAGAGTGCTAGTTTTTGCCGGTTTTTAAAAACCTGGCTTTTGGAAACTGGATGAGATCCAAATGCTAGTTTTTTCTCTTAGTTTTTGCCGGATTCTTAAAAACCAGAAAGCTATTGGTACATAGCTTTTGTCAGTTTCTTGTGACCCTGTGAACAATAAATGAAGCAAGATTCTTAAAAACTGAGAGATCTAAACACCCCACTAATTTTTACTCAGAATTCAGATTTTAGAGATTAGAGACAAAAAAAAAAGTGGTTTTTAAGAATTTAAAACTCATCCAAACAGGCCCCTTAATAAGTCTCTGAAACTAGAAAAAAACAATAGATGGGCCTATAAATATATGTGGGTGACCAGTCATCGTCTCACTGCAGCCTGCAGCTAGCTACCAACAGCAGCAGAGCAAGGCACCAAGCAAGCAATCAGAGAGGAGCTCTGCTAGCTCCTGGACACCATCAATGGCCAAGATCCAGCCCCTGCCTCTGCCTGCAGCTGCATCATCGCCTCCCTCCTGCTCTCCCTCAGGGGATGAGCGGCGGAGCCTCCAGAAGCAGGCAGAGTACACGGTGTGGATGAAGTCGCTGGTCTTCAACGGCAACGGCTGCACCGTCTACGGCGCCGACGGCGGCGTCGCCTTCCGCGTCGACAACTACGGCTGCCGCGGCGGCCGCGAGGTGTTCCTCATGGACCGCGCCGGGAAGACCCTCATCAGGGTCCAAAGGAAGGGCCTCCCTGGGGTGTTCAGGAGGTGGGAGGCCTGCCGGTGCTCTGATGACGGCGAGGAGACGACGACGCCGTGGTTCAGAGTGCAAAAGATGGGTGCTGGGAAGAACGGAGCCACCGTGACGATGACGCACCATGTAAGTGGTGGCAGCGGGCCCGCGTACACGATCCAAGGGTGCACTGGCAAGTCGGGCTACCAAGTCACCGGCGCTGGCGGCGCGGTCGCGGCGGCGGTCGAGCAGAAGCGGACGCCGTCCGGGGTTGCGCTGGGGGACGATGTCCTGACGCTGGCGGTGGGGGCCGGGACGGATCATCTGCTCGCCTTGGGTTTGGTGGTCATCTGTGGCCTGATGAATCGGTGCTTGTGATGGCACAGTAGGGAATTAATGGCTGAGGATTCTCCATGGAAGTGCTGCTCCATCACAAGAACGAATTTGTTCTTCTCTTTGTGCAATTTTTGCAGCTAGATGCTCCATCTTCTCAGCTAGATGAGTACTAGGAACTAGGAAGATCCTAGTGCGGTGAGAGATTGGCGAAAGTATGCTGTAGAAATTAGAGTTTGTTCCAGAGGTAGCATCTTGGATCCTTTTTCCCACCAACCTGAGGACCCTTCCCCTCTTTTCGGTGGATGTTTCTTCCTGGATCCTATAGTATCGTTGTCAAATTGTAATGCTGTACTTATGTGTCGGCGATATTGGACAGTAACAAATACACAGTACTTATTTTTTAGCATACACACTTGAGCTTATATGATTGCTTTTCTCTTCAATAAGTATAAAAAAAGAAGGGCCTTACTTCCAGTTTCTTGTGCTCATTTTCTTTCTATGTCCCCACTCCACCTCCCCTCTACGCTTCCTCATGCCCCCACTCCACCTCCCCTCTACGCTTCCTCATGTCGCCAATTCCCGTTCGGCCCGGGCGTCGCTGCCCTCCCCATCTTCCCGTACCACAACCATCGCTAATCATAGGATCTCGCTTGTCCATGTCCAGCTCGACTGCCCCCGCCTCCACCGCCACCGGTGCTGATCCCATGCATGATCTCTTTCTTCTGCCAATGTCCCTGCCACTTGCACCACCAAACTGCCATCTTCGCCCACCACCCCACCCTGTCGCTGTCTCTTCCGACGAAGTTAACTTGTTATAGAGATTCCTTAATAACGTGAACCACCAAACCACCGAACTCTGCACAGTCGAAGTTAAGCATTTCTGAAAAAAAAATTATTGCTTCTCTTTGTTGATATCTTGTTAACTTGTTATAGACATTCCTTAATAATGAACCCTTTTACGGTCATCCAAAAGGCACCAAATCCATAGCTTGATTTTCTTTTTTGCGATAGAAAACTCCAAGTTATAATTTGCTACCAAAATCTATGCTGCAAAGTTACAACTTATTTAACGTTTAGTTTAACATGAACAAAGGTCTTATTGTCCAAACAACGTGATCTGTGAAGAGTCTAACTTCAATTGAACATCCTTCTAGAGCTCCTGCGGGTCATTTCAAAACAAAACAAAAAAAGGTTCAATGGAACAAAGAGACACGATGAATTAAGTTATTAAGATGGTAAACCCAGGTAAACTGTAGCATTGTATAGCACCATAAAGTGCTGCCTAGTGTCACTGTCTAATAACTCTAATAAAATGCATTGCGTACCGTTGTTCTAGCATGGGCGCATGGCCCCCAATTTTTGAAGTCATAACAATGCGTTTACCTGACTTTGCTCCATCAAAGGCCCTTCATTTGTCTAGCTAGGTACTACATTATAACAAAGATGTGGTTACCCGAGAGCACATATATATTCTGGTAACTCTAACCTAACTAATCAGACATAACTTTGACTATGTCTAGGATGTACTTCCTCTGTTTCAAATTATAAGACATTTTGATATTTCTAGATTCATAGTTTTTACTATATATATATATATATATATATGTATGTATCTAGACATAACATATATCTAAGTGCGCAGTAAAAACAATGAATCTAGAAAAGCCAAAAACGTCTTATAATTGTGAACGGAGGGAGTAGAACCGATGGATCTTGAGGGAGGACGAAAGTTTACAGATGAAGAAAAATAGATTATTTCAAATAGCTAAACTATTTTTCATGCTTGGATCATGACTTGCTAAGACACAAAAGCAATTTTGTTAACAAAGCTACTGAGTTTCATGCACCGAGAAATTTGACCCAAAAGGTCAAGTTTTGACTCTCAATATAGGGTTGTCCATGACCTACTGATCGGCAACTCAGCATTATCATTCCTGCAAATGCACATGTCCATGATCTATGGCTTACAACACTACGTGTATGGTATAATACTCGGTGTTAGATACGTGAATATGTCATATATATAGTTAACTTTAAGATTTAGGTGGGCTCTCTGTGCAATGTTCACAAGGTTTAATTCAAGCAAACTTTGTTTAAGTAGGCGAGTAGCTCATCAGGGATGAGACAATACCGTCACTATAGGAATGGTTTCTAGGGGCGGCTGGTGAGGTTTTGTAGAGGCGGCTCGGCCAGCCGCTTCTACTATACCGTCTCTACAAATCATGTATTTGTAGGGGCGGTTCCCAGACTGCCTTTACAAATCGATTTATAGATGCGGCTGGTGTTATCAGCCGTCCCTACATGGTAACATCAGCCACCTCTATAAAATTGATTTGTAGGGGCGGTTTAGTCTAGAACCGTCCCTACAGTACATTTTTCCGCAAAAAAAATTCAAATTCGACCAGAATATATATATATATATATATATATATATATATATATATATATATATATATATATATATATATATATATATATAATTCAAATCTGACCACAAGCACAAGAGCATTATATAAACTACCATTACAAGTCTAATTCACAAGAATATATACAATCCATTATTAAATAGACATAATTCACAAGTCTAATTCGTTCCACAAGTCTAAACCGTCGCACAAGGTAAGACCACTGTCAAATTCCATACACATTGTTATCAAGGGCCTAGAGCTAGCCTTTCAGTCTCACGAAAGTGTTGGTACTAAGGATTTCTACCTAAGTCAGAATCTTGGTCATGGTAGGTGCCTTTGACGTGTACAATCTGGTCCAATGTGAAGTTACAAAGGTCGCCGACGAGCTCTAAGAGTTGGTCATCCTTGTATGGGTCTCTTTTCATTTCTTTCTCTTCTTTCTACTACAAGAGAGCAAGTTTCGGTTTAGTATTTCATATCATGTGCGAAGTTTTTATATTACGGGTAAAGAGGTTCAAACTTACCCTTAAGGGGTGTCTCCTGTAGGCACCGGTGTTACTCATCATAGAACATACATAGTATCCACAATGTACACTCTCAGGCTTCTGCTTGGGGCACTGTGTGTTTTGCATATGGAAATGTTAAGTAATGCTTTTGACAACCATGTAATGGAGTACTAAAGTAAATTACACTTATCGCACATAGTGTTTTTATAGCCAGTCTTTTCTTCCTTACTGGATCATGCCTTCCGTGATGTTCATTGACATAGAACCTGAATGCCATGTTCGAATTATTTTAGCAAATGTAACTTGTTAGTATCCAAAAGTGAACGTTACAAGTATGTATACAAACATATAGGGCTGGATAACGAGCCGGCTCGGCTCGGCTCGGCTCGTTCTGGCTCGTTAAGATAACGAGCTAGCTCGGCTCGGCGCGTTATCCTAACGAGCCAAAAAACCAGCTCGGCTCGGTTCGTTAAAAGCTGGAGCTGGCTCGTTAAGCTCGCGAGCCAGGTATAAAAAATACACAAAATATAATATTTACATTTATCTAAAGTTTGAGAATAATAACAATACAAAAGAAATGCATCTAACAACCTTAAATTGAATAAAAAATAATATGCGCTAATATATATACAAGTATAATAAAATACTATAGTATTCATGGTCCATATTCCATACCATAAATAATACGGTCCATGAGTATCCATATATCCATTAAAAACAAAATAATATAGTAATAATAATCCTAAATTTATAGGGTCTAGACCAGTTATCAGTCAATTGTAAAGTGCAAGACATGAAGTAATACAAAAACTAATATAAGTTTTGATACTTTTTTCTCTGGAAGCTTGGCTCATTTAGCTCGCGAGCGGCTCGCGAGCTAGGTCAAGTTGGCTCATTATAGCTAACGAGCTAAAATCTTGACTCGGCTCGGCTCGTTATCATCACGAGCCGAGCCCAACCGAGCCGAGTCGAGCTAGCCACGGGCCGAGCGAGCTAACGAGCTTTGAGTTTTTCGTCCAGCCTTATAAACATATAAGCTAATGAGGATTGTCGATATGTATACGTCTTGAGAATCGATATAAAGTCTTTGTATGTCACCGGGTCCCTATCTATTGAATCAAAGACCCATGCCATGCTACTCCCGACATCGACGCCTATACAAATCCAGTGGTTGCTACATGAATTTAATCATAGAACTAGATAAGCTCTTTTGCATTGAATAAAATATATCGAACAAAGCTTTAAGTATAGAGTTGAACTTACTTGAAGTTATATGGTAGCCATATAGTAGAGTGCTATTGGAGATTTTTAAAAGCTAGGGTAATGTATGCCGAAACCTTAAGGGACTCTTGCCTTAGTTTCTTCACACGGATGTTCTCTTTCTCCCGAAGGGTCTTTTCAGCAGCTAGCTCTTTGGCATCCAGTTTTCACTGTCTAGGGTAATTAAAATTTGTTTGTGCTATAGCTTGAGGGTCTATATACCCGGCTTTCAGACTTGACATTTGTTTTACAATGTGCACTTGCATTCTACAAATCACGGCGTGGGTTAGATACAACAAAATCCAAAAATTACATTCATATCATATCGGGAAGGCAATGACTTACAGGCACCACGTGCGAATTAGATTCATTTCCATTGCTCCGAGATGAAAGCATGTCTGCATGTCATTGAAGTCAAAGATAATTTTTCCGGCTGGGCTTCCAAATGTGACGGCGGGGAAACATGCTTGTACGAGGTCTATGCTCGCTTGTAGAACACACAAATACCAATCATGGAACCTTCTCATTCTAGGTGGTAGGCGCTGGATGTCCTGATTTGGTAGGAAGGGCTTGCCTCTTTCATATGTTTCGGGTAATCCTTTGACCATTTGATGGCATCAATATTTGGATACTTCTTTGCTGTTTGGTGGACTTTGCTAGTGACGGCCTCCTTAGAAGCCCGTGTTGGGACTTTTTTTAACTTGGTTCTCAGGCTTGAACTGGTCATGGGCATACCATTTGTGCACTGACGAGACGTCTTTCATCGGAACATAAATTGGCCTTATGGTGATTGGATGCCTCTTTCGAAGTTCCCATTCAGGCACGTCCTCATCTTCTTATGCATCACCTTCTTCAGGAGGCACTCGTTGTTCATGTATCGGCTGCGCTTGTTGAGAAGACTATGGCATCTCATCATGCACTTGCTCGATACGAACTGGAGAAGGTTGTGGCTTATCAGGCACATGCTCGCTAGTTGACGGAGAAGAACATGGCATCTTAGGAATGTGGTGGTCACGAGTCGGTGAAAATATCTCTCCGTCCTCAACAACTCGCTCCAAATTTGAGAGAGGGGGAGGCGGCGAAGAAGCAGTCAATATAATGTCTCGTTTGTGCCAGAGGATGAACTGCCCCATTACGTCTTCGAGTAACAGCCCATCGGGAGTTGCATAGTCTATCCTCCACTGCATGAACTCGGGCTTCACGGTATGCACCTCGACCCTAGTGTAGTCCAGCGGTATCTTATTATTATGGTGTAAGTCACCGAGAGGATGTGCCACACCCATTGCCACCTCCATCACAATGTTCTGCCAGCCGCTGAGAAACATCAAGGTGCAACTAGTTGGTTCCCGTATACGATCGATGGGGGTTGTGGCTGCAGTGGAACCTTGGCTGCTACGAACTTCCAGAGGGCTGCCAACTAATGTCGGTTCTCCCAGTGACGTCATTAATGTCCATGGCTTCGTAGACAGTCCTTGCTCCTCCAGCGCCTTCGCAACTAGAGACTTTACTTGGAGCTCAAGATTAGTCTCCCGGTCTCTGCCATGTTTCTTGTACATGTGCCTGTCCTCTTTGAATCTGTGCTTCTAGGTCGTCCTTTTCCCTAGCCCCCTGGTGCGGCCTATGTGCTCGTTGTTTCCTAAGACAAGGCTAAGCTTGTCCCTCTCTCTAGAAGGATTGAAAGAGCCCTTCTCCTTGTCTTCAGCATATTTCAGTATCCTTGATACTGCCTCTTGGGTCTCCGACTTATCAAATTTAAGATTACCACCGGATGATTCTGTACTCCTCACATATATCCAATTCCTTGAGTGTACCTTCAAATTCTTTACATTGATATTTCCAGAAGTTGCGGCCTCTTTGTCCATCTTCCTAAACTTCTCTTCCTTGGCATAGTAGCCACCGGGGCCTAGATGATGGTGGTGTTTGTTCCTCTTCGCCAGCTCGGTGTTACGGGCACTAAGCTCCAATGCCTTCGGTGAAGTCTTCTGAGTCACGAGCTCCTTCCATTGATTAGGAGTTATGTTGCCGAACTCGTTGAAGGGAGTTAACCCCTTATGGATATACTTCTTGTTGAGCTCCGACCTCCAACGTCGGAATGACTCTCCCATGATCTTGAAAGTATTTTTTTACCAGTTCTTGCTTACCCTCCGAAAATCTAAAATTGAGCTTCAACTCTTATCCCATAGTTCATCATTTTCCTTCTCTGATACCTCTTTCCAGTTAGGGATTGCTGGGTTCAATTTATCTTTTACTAGGACCCCGATCGCATTACGAAATCGTCCTCTGAATTTCTTTAGCTCAAGGATCTCCCCTGCTGGCCCAACCTCCGTTATCACATTGCATGCCTTATCTGGATATTGGTTTGCTTTTCTATTCTCTCGTTTCCTCTTTGGCTTGGTAGTCGTGTTCGTGGTTGTGTCTTGAGGTTGTGGAGCAGAGGCCTCAATGTCTGTCTCTGTGGTTGTTGCCTCTGCTCTCCTTTCCTCTACTCTGTCTTGTCCGGCGAGATGTCGCGGACGTCGACGTCGTCTTTTTCGAGTTTTAGGAGGGACCTGTATATATGATAGGTCAAAGTGTTAGCAGAGGTAACACAGCTAAAGCTTTAGCAAAATTTACAAGCTAAGGCTTTATCCCTACCTCCTCGTTCGGGTCAAAATCCTTGTCCAAATCTTTCTCCGTTGGCCTCCTTCTGGCTTCACGTGGGAAAGGATATTCGGGACTTACATATCCCTCTTCTGAGTCCTCCTCATCATCATCCTCTTCTTCTTCGCCTTCAGCAGCCTCTCCAGCTCTTCTTTCTGCTCCCTTTTTCTCCTCGTCACACTGCTCCTGAGTAAGCATTACTTTTAGATCCTTTTTCTAACTCGTTATCGAACTGGTCCTGAGTAAGCTGGTCCTCTAGTGCTTGCTCCTCATAGGTTGGCTGCTCATCATGCTCGGGGCATCGGGTTGCACTGTCTGGTGTCCGTGACATTATTTCGCGCTTTGTTCTAATAGATGCAAGAAAATATGATTTAGGTACGCGAGAAGGTATAAGAAATAAAAAAGATCTATAAACCAAAGTAGTCCTATTAAACAATAATATATCAAAAAACGAGTAGTAGCAGTAGTAAAGACATCAGAAACATGTCAATCATCATTTGATCATGAACTTGGAGCATCAAGGCATCATAACAGAGAAGAGAGGAGAAGATAATATAGGGGCGGTTGGTAATGATGTCAAGTTCCTCACAAGTTCTTGATCATCAGCTCATATTCCATATAATGTATGGACTTGGACAATTTTATCATCGGTAAAACAAAGGAGAGCAGAGGAGAGGGGAAATTTGACAAAAAAAGCAATAGCTGCTTAGCAAACATAGAGCAGCAGCTGATGGCAAAAATAGCCAAAAAATAGCAGCATCGGTCTCATTATTAGCATAAAATCGATGAACTTTTAGGCTTCTGAGCTGCTGAAATAAACGTTTGTATCCCTTGACCCTTGCAACTGAAAAAGAAAAAACACGGAAGGAGCATTTGTTATAGTTAAACTTTCTGCTCTGTAGATAGCTAGACCAGTGCAGAGCTCTTATATGATTAATGTCATAATAATTTTGTCAAATAGATAAATCATCGCTGCTCTGCTTTGCAACCCAAAACTTAAACTTTCTGCTCCGTGGATAGCTAGACTGGTGCAGAGCTCTTCATTAAGGATATGAGAAGATATAATCCAATCCAATATAAAAAAGCTTCTACATTGAATTGGAGAATGATAGAAAATAATCTGAACTATTGTAGCTTCTACATCTTATTTGTGATAGACAAAGTACAATTTTTGAAATCCAACTGAGCTATTATGGACACACAATAAAAGAATGATGATCAGTAATACGACAAAAGAGAAGATAAGAAAGATGATGTCAGAAGAGAACATTCTGTATGAAGCTTGGCCCCAAAATCTGGTGTAAAATCAGAAAAGATATCAAACTGAGTATTCAACATTCAAATCTCTAGACCAACCAACACAAATGGAGCAAACAAATTAACACACTATTAGCAAATAGTAGAAAGGCATCGCAAATACACAAGAACTAATGGCATGTATACCTCGTCAGCAAGCTCAAGTAGCTCTTTTGTTGTCCCAACATCCGCCGTAACACACAAGTTGCTCTGCTCACCTCCTCCTCACCTCAAACAGCTTCCTCCCCATGGGGTTCGTGGGCCAACCCCGCCTCTTCGCAAAGGACTCCCTCCTAGCAAGAGGCCAACGACTTGGGTGGTCCATCAGGCACGCCGGGCACCGCACTGGAGTCGAGGAACCACCTGACCTCGGTGACCTTCTCCTCACCCACCTTCCCGTGCCTCACCAACATAGCGAGAGGTAGCCAGCGCCATCCCCACGTTGAAGGACTCCGGAGGCGATGAACTTCCCACCCCGATCCCCTTGGAGAGGGAGTAGCCCGCGATCTTGAAGTGGTGGGCGCCTGCTCACTGCCTTGGTGACCGGCGTGGACGCCTGCCTCTGAGGGGGGCCGAGGAAGGGGAGGCGGAGGAGGATGTGGCGAGCCTCGGGACCGGCCGCCCGCGGGGGAAGCGGAGGAGGGGCCACCGCGGCAGACACGGCCGGCGCCCATCGCTGGGAAGCGGAGGAGGGGACGGATCAGGGCAGGACACACCGGATTCAGACGCAGGGGCGCGGGGATTTGGGCGAGCAGAGGGAGGAGCTTCGCCCGTGGCGCGCGTGGTGCCCGGCCGTCCGGAGCTCGTGGCCTCACGCTCGGCGCCTCGATTGCCTCGGCGCTAAGCGCCTCGCTGTCACACCTTGCCTCAGTGTGCCTGCGAGCTGGCGAGCCGCATGGATCTCTAGGCGGCCCGCCGCACGCACCTGCATGCCCTACCCATGCGCCCCTTCGTCCGCCCTCGCCGTTCGGTGAGGTAGAAATTGTCGGAGGCTATGGTGTCGTACTTGTACTCGTCCTGTCAGGTAGATGCGGGGTCGCACGACCTATCGTTCTGTTGGATTGATATTGATTGTAGGAATTTTTTAGTTGTAGATAGATAGATAGATATATAGATGGGTAGGCAGATAGCTAGAGAAAAGATATCTCACACCAGCGAAACGCAACCCCGCCTTCGAAGCGACGGGGCAGGAAAAAGCGGACTCTGACTTCTCGTCCCACGTTCGTCGTTCTCGAAGGAAAAGGAGAAACTTTTGAGCCTGCGTGCTCTTTTCCCCTCGAATCAGGAGTTGAGACTGGGAGCTTCGGAAGCCTACAACAAGACTTTTCCCATCACGGGCGCAGCTCTTTTCCCATCTGTCCCCCCGCCCCGCTAGGCCGCTCGCTACTCCTCTGCTCCACCGGTGACCGCCATGCCGCTGCCGGCGATGACCCACTCCTCCGCCTACCTCCTCCCGGCCCCAACCGCCCCGTCCAACCCCACCGGCGCCACCACGACGACCTACGCGCTCGTCGTCCTCAACCAGCGCCTCCCCCGCTTCGCGCCGCTCCTCTGGTCCCGCGGTGACGCCCCCTCTCCCTCGCCCGCCCCCCACCTCTCGCCATTGCTAGTCGCCTCCCGCTTCGCCTGATCGGTTCCCGCCGCTTAGTCTGACTGACCCGTGTGCTCTTGTTTTTTTTTTTCGCTCGTGGCCAGCGCGCCTGCGCGTGTGCGCGGACGGGGGCGCCAACCGCGTCTTCGACGGCATGCCGGAGCTTCTCCCGGGCGAGGACCCCGCCGAGGTCCGCACCAGGTGATTGCGAATCCCAACTTCGCCTGTTCCTTCCGTCTGGTCGTCCTTCACGCCGTGTGGTCGGATGAATTGCTCATCATGTTGTCGATGGAATGCACCAGAGACAACGACGAGTCCTGCTGTATTTGTCTGATTGTGCGCGGATGCGCCGCGAGAGCGATGTAGCTGCTCGCATAGTCGCATGGCGCCAAGGGGTGCCTTGCTGAATCCGGTTTCCAGTTGAGTTGATTCTCAAATATGTTTATTGCGTGCAGCATCTGCCTTGCCACTTCTTTGGAGTACATGGTTTAGCTGGTATCGTTTCCATTCTTGATAAAATCGAAGACGTCATCCCCATTGTGCTGTAGTTGCTATATCTTGCCATAGAATGCCCGGTTATTTTTTTCCCCTTTTTTCTTTTATATAAGGAGTACAAGACATGTAACTTGCTCTTTCAGTTCAATGAAAATCTCTAGTGGTGTTAAAATTATGCTTGATTTCTCATGTCACACATGTGTCTCAGAGTATCGTTATGTTTGCCATAAATTTGAGAAACCTCTATGCATCTCTTCTCAGATTTGAAAAATTGTTAATCTAATCAATTTGAGAAACCTCTATGTTTGCCATAAATCAGCTGAAGATTTTGTGTATGTGGGGATATTCTGTCAACCAAAGGAGCATGATTGGTTGGTTTACCATGCCTGTACTAGTTGGCATGAGATGTATACAGTTTGGTTTGTTGGTACAGTTTGGAAGGATTCAGGGCAGTTTTAATTTAATGTATCTTATCTTTGTGCAGGTACAAGCCAGATGTAATTAAAGGGGACATGGACTCAATAAGGCCAGAAGTGAAGGAGTATTATTCCAATTTGGTAACTACTGTATTTTTAATATTTAGCATTCATGGTTGAAAATGACAGGCTAATGCTTGGTAGCTCATACATGAACCTTATAGTCGTCCTGCATTTAACAACTGTCAAGGACAGGTTCGAGTGCACATGTATAATGCTATCAACGTTTTGCCATCTGGGTCCACGTGAATATGTTTGAAGTTCTCCTTTGGCTGCTGCTTTTGGCAATAACAAACTGGATGGATATCAGACCTTGATCTCTGCTCCCTCTGATTTCAAATGCAAGTTGTTGTAGAACCTCTGTTTGTCAGATATTCAGTTCAACCATCAATATGTCAATGATTGTATAGATTGAAAACATAGAATTAGTACTCCTAGATTCTTTATTGAAAATACCTTTACATTGTGGGAAGGTTATGTGGCTAGCTGGTCACAGGAGGCAGGTTGGAGTGCTGCTCCATGAGGTTGTGAGTTTGGTTCCAGCAGGTAGCAATATTTAAGACTTCTCAAAAGGCCAGGGCTCTCTCCACTCCTACATTTAAAAAAAAAATATATAGCATATATTTTTTTTATTTGAGTTACATATGTTCTTACAAATCACAAGTCAAAATGTCACAATTAGGACCGTGTCAATGTCCTAGATGACCTACGTTTGTAACTGAAGTGTTTGTTACGATTGCTTTATTAATTACAGTAGTATGTGGAGTGAAAGAGAAATGCTGAAATTACTTGCATAAGTTAGGCATATCAACTGTCCAAACTTCCTAATCTGGAATAAGCTATGCCTTGTTTTGTTTTAGATTCTTGTCCAGAGAATCTGTATCGAGAGAAAAAGAAGTAGACATGCAAACATAATGCTCTATTGTTTCATTTGTTGATTGTACTTTGAATACCGCACCTCTGTTATTCATGTACTTTGAATATCCTTGGGAAGGTCATGGGCTAAGAAATTAGGCACTTTGATATCCCCTGTATTTTGTTTCTGATTTACTGCCTTTGGAGAAAATTCATAGAAGCCATTGGTAAATTGAGTGTGCACACGCTGCTTTTAAGATTCTGCCTCCTGTTCCTGCACCCTTGATACTGCCTTCATACTGGAAGTTCTTTTGTCGACTGGGACTGGAGTGACTTGTTGATACTCTTGTTTGATTGATTGCAGGGCACAAACATAGTTGATGAATCACATGATCAGGACACAACTGACTTGCACAAATGTGTATCATTTATCACAAGCAATCTCCCTATCCCAGAGAAGTCTAATGTAGTCTATTTAAATTGATCAGAAAAACATCCATTATAACTATGCAATGTCAGCTTAACAGATTTTACTGTGATTTCTCTAACTGCAGCTGTGTATTCTTGTTCTTGGTGCACTTTCGGTGGAAGGTTCGATCATGAGATGGGGAACATCAATGTATTATACCGCTTTTCAAACATCAAGATCATCCTCCTATCAGATGACTGTTCAATCTTTCTGCTCCCCAAGACACACTCTCACGAGATCCATATTGAGAAATCGGTTGAAGGTCCTCACTGTGGTTTGATTCCCATGGGCGGACCGTCAGCTATCACCACAACCACTGGGCTCCGGTGGAATTTAGGTAAAACCATCACACCCTATAAATCCTTTTTCTTGTATAGTTGTATGGCAACGTCTAAAATCGTTATACTTCACTTCCTCTTCAGATAATACGAGCATGAGGTATGGTGGATTGATAAGCACATCTAACATCGTGGATGACGATAAAGTAACCGTGACTTCAGATTCTGATCTGATTTGGACCATATCGCTTCGGAATTGAGCTAAACTTGCATAATTTTGCATGATTCCATGCCCT
This sequence comes from Miscanthus lutarioriparius, assembly GCA_904845875.1. Classification (NCBI taxonomy): domain Eukaryota; kingdom Viridiplantae; phylum Streptophyta; class Magnoliopsida; order Poales; family Poaceae; genus Miscanthus; species Miscanthus lutarioriparius. Next base: position 6,604,744 of record CAJGYO010000005.1, read on the forward strand.
AATTTTGTCACCTCAAAGTCGCATGTATTCAGTTCAAATTATTCTGTAACGAGGTGTGATATTGTTTTCCCCTGCATTTTGCAGCTGGATATGTCCATATGTGTGAACTTATTGCTCATAGTTTAGGAATCCATATGCCCCCAATCTATTCTGATGTTTGGGCATCTGATCACCAACTTTGTCGAAGCGCATGATTGCAAAAATCTCTTGCATTTCCTTGGCCGTTTTGGATGCATTCGGATGTTTCTAGATGAAGAGCCACCATCAGCTCCTGGCCTCCTGGGACCCTACGCCGACGCTTTTGTGAGCTAGTAGTCCGTATCCAATCACAACTCGGCTCCATCCTCTCACTGTCACCGGGCCCAACTATTGCATCAGGCTGGACCCACCCTGATATTTTCCGGTGACTCTCGTCCTCTGCACCAGGGTCCCACCACCTTTCTCTCCCCCGCCTTCTTCCTTCCTCCCCGAGACCGCGATAAAAAGTTTGATGCTAAATTTTCTTACTTTCCACGCCATTACGTCCATATTTGTCTCTAATGATATCAAATTGTAGCGAAAAAAGTCTAAAATGTCCTCATGAATTTATTTTTCTCATTTTATTTTCTTCCTCACTTATTTTATTTTCTCCCTCTCCTCTATCGATCAGGCTGGGCAGCTTCTGCACAGATCCGCGTGCCTCTGTGCTACCGTGCGTCTGTGAACTGGTCGGCGGCCACCTCCAGCACCGAGTTCCAGCCCACGGCCAGCGTGGGCGCAAAGACTCCACCGCAGCGCCCACCGCGAGATCAACAACCAAGACGACGCCGCGTTCGTCCTCGCTCGCCCACCACGATCTGCCAAGGCTCACGCGCCCGAAGACGTCCGGCAACAGCTCCGCCGAGCCCACACGAACGCAGCCGAGCCCACACGAACGCGGCAGCTCCGACACGGGAGCCGCCTGCATCGGTGACCGCGCCTGCTACGTCCCGAAGCTAACGTACACCACGGAGCCATCCGGAACGCGCGTCCGACCACGCGGCCACTGCGCCGCCCGCCATGCGGGCTTCCCATGATGTCGCCCCGACGACGTGGCTACGCCACCCGGGTCCGACAATGAGCCCATCATAACACTTTGTCGCCGGGCTGCGTAGAGGGCGTGCGACATGGCGAGGTGGAACGCACAGGAGGAGACGGTGACGCGTGGCACGCGCGACCAAAGAAGACGAAAGCGGTAGCAGCATTGCCGGACGGGGCGGCGACGGTGATCATGAGGGTCACAGCATGCGAGCAGCTCTCTGGGCGGCGCGACGTAGCTAAAGAGCTGACCGGTGAGGGCGTTGGGCACCTGTAACCTCGCTCCTTCCACCACGTCCACAAAGACGATCCTCCGCTTGTTAGCTCACTGCCGCGACGTTGTGGTGCGCGAGCACTGGGCACCACAAGCATGCGCGGCGGTGGCTCCGGCGGCGATGGTCCATGGCGGCGACCACGACCTGGGGAACTGAGCGGCACATGCGCAGAGGAGAAGAATGTCGCAGAACCGACCAATTTATAAGAATACAAGTACAATGGCAATCCGCATGGCGGTCGCCGCCATACTTGAACCCATATAAACCCGGTAGTCCGTCGAGTACCACGACGGGTCTCGATAAACGATTTACAACAACCAAGATCGTACGGATTCAACATACATGCCACATATTACATAAAGTTCACGAGATACTTTTCATCATCGAGTACGAATAAAAGTTATTACAAACCGAGTTTGATAAATAAAGCGGAAGCAAATAAGTTCAAGATAAAGTTTCCAACATAGTTTGATACGATTGCCAAGCTAGATCACGGTCCACAAAAGCAAGGATAGGAATTACTAAAGAAGCACGCCCAAGGCTTACTCCTCATCCACAATGGGATAGAAGCAACTCTTGCAATAACCATGATACACGATGCCATCTGCAACAATGGGAAAATAAACCACGAGTACGAGAAGGTACTCACTAGACTTACCCGTCATGAACCAGAAATAAAATGACTCCAAGGAGTATGCAAGGTCAGTATAAGTGGACGTAACTTGACAACATTTTTGCGAAAAAAGGCAACCGATCCGTTGTACAATTATGATTCCTTTACCAAGTTAATTATAACTATCCATTTCTAGATTAGCAACTATCCATGTACAAACATGTGGTATCATTTAGAAGCATACAATAGTAACCATAGCAGTATTGCAATTCCATTTTCATCCGAACCATCATGTTCCATAATACGATTACTACGATGTTGGAGCTAGCCAAGTTTCTCACTATCCGGGAGAGGCGGCGATTCAATCGATTTCAACCACCGGGATTTATTCCTAACACAAACCCAGTCTACCGACCACGATAGCCTTAGGTCACCTTTGATACAACTCTCGTACACATTTCAAGGGTCCGTCTTGCGCACCAGCATGTCTGGAACACCAGATGCCGGGATGCTCGAGCCAAGCACGCCTTTTGGGCTCGGTCGATCGTTCCCGGAAGGCGCGCTATGAAACGATTCCGGCACCGAGTTGAATTACTCGCCATGGTCGGAACGAATTATCCGCCAGCTAAGTGAGAGGCATGCGTTCAATCTTGTCGGAAGTTCCAACAACGGTGCGGTCCTTGATCGACACAGACGAGGATAGATCCACACCCAAGACCTCCATGCCTTGTTGCTTTTCTATCGACATCCCGCCTTGGGTCTCCATTTACATTAACCATGGTTCTTTTCCACGATAGCAATTATAACCAACCGTGCTCCTAGGTATCCACCTATATCTCGCAGTGAGAAAATCACCCGACTTCTACGGGTCTAAGCATGGCTAAGCATATATTCGATCCTCGGACCTATACCGGGGTTAAAGGTGTAATATCCGGACAAGGAATGTACATGCATCAAGTGGTTTCATTCAACTCTTATAACCTAATGCAAAGAATCATAAGTACTTAAATAAACATTTATAAATTCTTGGGAGACTTATAATGCTCCGGCTTGCCTCGCAGAAAGGAAGTAGGGCGATGGTCGGGGCACTCCGGAAGCTCTTCAGGTTCTGCTCCACGCCTTCGGAGCTGCGCGCTTGCGGGATCCTCCTGCGGGTTCCTTCCTCTGCTTCTTCAATTCCAACAACGTGATCTCTTCCTCCGATCCTAGATGCATGAGTATGGTATAAGTATTACGAATGCATATATGTTAACAAGTGCATCACGTTGTTTGAGTAGGTGCATATCTCTTCTCGATTATTACTTAACTACTTCTATAATGCATCGACTATGCCACAAACAAGAGCTACTTGTTTCGCTCATAACTGAGTTCTACAAATCCAAATCCAGTGATCCTGGACTTTCTGGAAAGCTTATCAAATTTTCTACAACTTTGTTATTAACCATTTTGACAGTACACATCAGTTTCAACATGCAAATCCTCACACTCTAGAATCAGTCCGGAAATGACTTAACATGCAACATAAAGTAAGAATACTTCTACTTCAGGTAATCATTCAAAATTTGACAACCTAGAACCTACCAATAGTTTAAGCATACCAAATACAGTTAAGATGATATAATGGTAAAGCCCAAACTATTTATTAAATTGCCTTTATTATTTTATTTAGATATCTAGGTTAAATAATAAATATATATCAGATGTGCTTAATAAATTCTCAAAAATTTACAGAGCTTTACTAATGCTATCGAGAGACTACTGTAAAAATTTCATGTCATTTTACCAAGTAGAACATTCTATACAAAATGACAAGGCAAAGCAAGGCTTGAAATAGCATAAATGGAAAATCCTATTGAAAAGTGTCAAGCAACAGATTTCATATTTTCTTAGCATCCATATGGTACTAGGATTACCTCCAACAAATTTCATGAATTTTGGACTCATACTTAATTTATGAAAATTCATGCAAGGATTAACTAGTCATAAAAGAAAAATCTATAACTTTAAATCTACCCATGCACTGGTCCTCAAATTTTTACCAGGGCTCACATATGCTAAGATTAGTTCACCACAAAAATTTCATAATTTTTGGAGCACAGGAACTCTAGATATAAAATAAACAAATTTGAATGTATTCAAAAGCACATTTCAAATCCCTATTTAAATCTCCAGAAAATTCTACTGTTGAACCCAAGAACATATTTTTCTTAAAAAAACTACATTTCCTAAGGAACACAACCATATTTATTTCACAATTTTTGGAGCTACCAAACTGAAGATACAAATTTCACAAAACAAATCAAAAAGCTGGATTAAAATGGGTTAGCCTTCACTATCTGCTTTGTCATTGACAGGTGGGACCCACTGGTCGGGGGACCCCACGTCAGTGACACGGAGCAGAGCAGCAGCCAGCGCTTGCTTGGCAACGCGCATGTCATGCGGCTCGTCGACGGCGAAGCCACGGCCGTGAGTGAGGTCATCGTGGTATGACCTACGTGACCAGCGAACCCTCTTCGAGCCACTTGGCCGGGTCCTATTGCCGACCCTAGAGCTATCGGCGGCGCCATGGCGAACGGCGGAGGCTGGACCACGGCAATCGCGGTGACGACGACCCCGTGGTCCGATCTAAGGCTTGGACGAGCATAAGCTACCTAAGACGACTTTCGGCGCACTAGCTAACGCATGGAGAGGTGGTGGTGGGGCGCCCGCCACAGTGGCCAGGGCTTCTGGCGGAGCTCCCGCGAGCTTAAACGCTACAATGGGCTTACCAAGCTTGGTCGGTGAGCACGGAAGGGAGCGGTGGGTCGCCGAGAAGACGGTGAAGCTTGGTGGTGGTCTTTGGGGTGGCTAAGCGCGGTCGCTGCTGCAGCTATGGCGACAGCGGAGCTGCAAGCGCTTCAGCCGCATCAGTGAGGAAGAAGGGACGCCAGAAGAAATGGGGCCTTGAGGCGACTTCGGGCGGTCTTGGCGGTGATGAAGGCGCGCCAGTAGCGTCGTGGCTGTGGCTGGCCAGGCAAGCAGAGAGCGGCGACGCTTGGCGGCCGTCAGCCGGACACGCGCTGGTTCTACCGTTAATTATCGGCCATCGAACGCGTCGTTCGGTTCGTCGATGAACTGCAAATTGCTCGACGACGGGTTTTATCGCTGATTTTCCCGCTAATCCGTTGCTCCAAAGCATAAGACGCGTCTAAACAAAATTTATAGCCCTATGCACCAGCTTCAACTTTGGTTAAGGGAGTATGTTCAAATTCGCAACCAAAAACAAGTAATGTCATCCCCAAGATGGGCTGTCAGTGTTAATGAACCTAGACTTAGAAAAATTGCTTAAGTGTTGAAAACAAAGATTCGATGATTTTGAAATCCAAATTCAAGCAGGTTAGGAGCTGAATCAGTCAAAGACCCAAAATCAAAGTTGTTCCTTATGTCAAACACTACAACTTTGCTTTAGTGAACTCCTCCATGCAAGGTCCCTAACACCTAGTTCAACTTTAGTCAAACATGTCACTTTGAAATCATGATACATACACAAACCATGGCTAAATGACCAAACTAGCCTTAGCACTAAATACCAAAGTTGTTCCTAATGATATCCTAAGCATGTTTAAACAATTTGCAAGGTCATTTAAGCATTTCATGTAGTAGTCACTCATATAGCTATTCAGGTCAACACATGAAATATCACTTAAGTGCTTGATCATGAAATGTGGCCTTCATGAACAATGTTCCTTTTGTTAACCTAAGTGTAGCTAAAGTGTTTTAGTGACCAACATTCCCTACTTGCATTCATTTGCACATGATCATATGCATATGTTCCAAGAAATACGAGATAACAAGCAATGTTTCATATGTTTCGATCGAATGTTTCAATTGAAATGATGATTTATGAATGCTTGATGCTCATGCTCATGTTATGCAAGTCAAGTTATGCAAAGCTAACACCCGAGGTGTTACAAAGAAGGCAGAGCCGGCAGCGGTTTTGGTTGGGGCCGAGGACGGCTGCAGGCAGTGGAACACGGCGGCGCTGCGAGTTCTGTTCGCCGGCCATGGTGGTTGCGGCGACGCTCTGTCGATCTCTGTCCCTGAGCTGTAATCGACCAAGGTAAGTAGTCCATCGGAACCCCCTTGCCCTCCTCTCCCTCCCCATGGTCTTGGATTAGAAAATGGTAAAGCTCCAGAGAGCTGCCATGGTGGTTGCAGCGGTGCTGTCGTGCCCCGTGACTTTGCTCTCTCTCCTCTCCCTGTTGCGTGGCTGCGGCGGCTTCACTCGCTCGCTCGTCCAGACTGGCCGGAGCACGTGGTGGTGGGGGGCGCGCAGCTGGCGGCGGGGCGCACGGGCGGCGGTGGGGTGCGTGACCGAGACGCCGCAACCGCGGCGGAGCTGGGTGAGGTCCGTGGCGAAGTCCGCGCAGGCTCTGGCGGCGTGGTCGCGCGGGCAGCGGGCACCGGCAGCGGGGCACGACTGGAGCCGAGGAGCCACACACGGTCGGCGGCGAGCTACGCGCGTCCAACGTTGAGCTCGGGGTGGACTCGCCTCGCCGCGCGCATATGTCGCTGCCCTCGAGGTCGGCCACGCGCTGACGCTCGCGCAGGCCACGCCTGCCGAGCCACTATCGTAGTCATGTTTTTGGATAAGATGGAGGTAGAGGAAGATGACATGATGATGAGGAAGACGGTGACTAGGTCACTTAAGGCTTAGCCCTACCGGCTAGAGAAAGAAGGGTATTCAATGCATCGTCACTAATCGGACCCGCATATCAGGGCTGTCCAACGGTGGAAACCTAACCGAAGGTGGACGTAATATGCGTGAAAGATAAGAAAGTTTAGCGCCATGACATCCGAGGGCGTTCAAAAACTTTTGAGTGGCACGTGGATATGGAACATCTTTGGTAATGGCACGTGTAAAAGGCTCGTAAAATTTCGCTTGATTCGATTTCACGCAGCAGCAATCGCAAGCTCTAAGCTCTAAAATAATCTCTTGTCGACGCCTCTGGAAGGTCAGCAGCTAAACCCAGGTGACCTCCAGTGCTGGAGCCGTACTCAAACCCTAACCCTAGCCCCCAATGGCGGCCGGCGGTGGGGTTCCGTGGGCGGAGCGCGCGCGGGTGGTGGGGACGCAGATCCGCAACAGGTTCCGCGTGGCGCCCGTGGACCACCGATCGCTGTGGCTTCGGGCGGACGGCCGTGTCGCCACGGAGGCGGTCCGGCGGTGGTCGGATCGCGTTCGGGCCCTGCTGCAGAGGGACCGGGGCGGGAATTGGAGCTCCACATCGACAGACACGTCTCCTGAGGCGGCGGCAAAGCCTTCGTCCAGTGCTTTGAGATTCTACAGGAAGAGAGGTATAAATAAGTTTTTTTTTTGCACCAGTTTGGTTCAAATGTGGTGTGCGGCAGTTTTGCACCTGTGAGTTAATATCACAGCTGTTGGTTCGTCATGACGCTAGTGTGCCCACTTCAGTATTGTAATGGTCGCTGGACGTAAATGTTTACAGCTTCTTTGAACATTTAGTATCAGTTTCACTATTGGAACTGCACCTACGCAAAATCTGGTTGCTACAACTTATGTTTAAGCTTCGATTATGATCTCATGATAAAAATAAAAGGTTATCGTACTGATGAGTTATTTGTTATTTATCAGTGGGCAAAGAAGTTAATGGGATTGAAGACTCCATTATTTTCCGTTCGCTTCAAGCATTGGCTGTTCCTCTTATTGGCAATGCATGCTATGTTTTTATGCATGGCCTTAACTCTGTTCAGGTATCCTAGCTAACAAGAGAACACTTGAGTACTCTGGTCTAGTTGTTTTGTTTTCTCAAAACTCTGAGGATGTGCAGGTTTATGGTGCAGAGAAGCTTCATCAGGCATTACAATGGAGACCTAAAGGCAAGGCTCTTCTAACGGTATGGACTATCTTTATTGCAACACATTACTCTTATGCGTATCGTTGGGATGTAGCTTGTAAATCTAAAGGTTTTCAGCTGTGCTTCTAGTCATGTATTGTTTTATCTTTGTAATTTTCATTTTCAGGTCAGCAATCATGTGGCAGCAATGGATGACCCCTTCGTAATTGCCTCCCTTCTCCCACCATCTGTTATGCTGGAAGCACAAAAGCTGAGATGGACACTGTGTGCGACTGATCGTTGCTTTACAAATCCAGTTTTGTCTACATTCTTCAGGTCTGTTAAGGTGTTACCTGTTTCTCGTGGTGAAGGCATCTACCAAAAGGTATTCATCTTATTGTTATCAAGTATTTGACTGTATGGTCTAAAGTTTTTAATGTTGATGAACCGATTTATCTGCACGATTCATATTGTGAAAGCATCAGTATTTTAATTTAGTGAGTAGTGTAAAGGGCAGCCCCAGTGCATGTAGCTCCCGCTTGCGCAGGGTCAGGGGAAGGGTCCGACCACTTGGGTCTTTTGTACGCAGCCTTTCCCTGCATTTCTGCAAGAGGCTGTTTCCAGGACTTGAACCCGTGACCTCATGGTGAAATTGCAAAGGGCAGAGATACTCTTATGTGCCTTCACTTGTCATTTTTCCCCGCATACTTCTGGGGAATAATGGTGGCAATACATAATGAATTTCAACACTAGGCTTTGCAACATTTTGAATAGGAAATTTGCAACAGGCGGAGGTGTGCTATTTTTTTTAAACAATTAGCAGATGAGGATTTGAGAATTATTCTTAGAGAATTCCTTGGTTTAGTGGAAGTAATTGGATGACAAGCATAACAAAGTCTCTGGTAGTTAAAGTACTATATAGTCAAACTTAAGGTATTTATATATTGGTATTCCTTGCTGCATGGGTTTATGCACTTCCTTTTGCCCTCTTCCCAGTTATACAATGTTAATGCCTTTATGCTTTGAATATCATAAGTCATCTTTTTCTGATCTAAAATCGTGGAGTTTGATGTATTACATTTGGACTATTGAATTGGATGCATCACTGGATGTGCTCTTCACTCGTAGACCTTTTTTTTTTCTTTGTTCAGGGAATGGATATGGCACTTTCAAAGCTTAACAGTGGTGGATGGGTTCATATATTTCCTGAAGGAAGCCGTTCAAGGGATGGAGGGAAAACCATTGCTCCTGCCAAGAGAGGTGTTGGAAGGTTAGAAAATTATTTCCTTCCTATACTGTCCTTTTCTTTTTCTAAAGAATACTGGACCACCTACCGCCATCAGTTTGCTTCTGTCTGCATAGCACAACCTGCACTCTGCTTATGCATGCATATTATAGACTTGTGTTTTAAGGTTCTTATTGATGATCAGTTTTGAGTTTTGCTCAGTTTGATTGCCTCTTGTTTTACCAGATTGGTAATGGATGCTGACAGCCTTCCGGTTGTAATACCCTTTGTCCATACTGGGATGCAGGATATAATGCCTGTTGGAAAACGCATCCCCAGAGCAGGGAAAAGGGTGTGTGCCCCTAAACCTACACGACGCATCAAATGCTGTCATAAAATATTTGCTAAATCATTTATTTGATTTTCTAGGTGATTGTGGTTGTGGGTGACCCAATCAACTTTGATGACCTGCTAATTGACAACTGTGATGACACCCAACACATCTCTAGAGGGATCTTGTACGACAAAGCAACAGAAAGAATTGGGCAGCGATTGCAGGAACTCAAGGTAGAAGTTGACAGACTGGCTGCAGAGCAGCGATCTGAACTCCAAAACCACAACGTGAGTGATGATGGATACCGGCTGTGGCAGCAGGTCGATTGGGAAGGGTTTGGCATAGGGAGTTCCATGTTGTCATCAGAACCTTCAGCTGTCCAAGTGCCATCACTGGAAGCAGAGCCTGAACCACACCTGGAAGTGGAACGAAGCGCGTCTCCAGCCCCAAGTGCAGCGATCTCTTACAACGTTGCTGTTCCACACTGGTTCCAGCGTCACGTGGATCCTTCTGAGCTCATGGGGTTTGCTGCGCGTGGCCTGATCAAGAATGGCATGTTCTTAGAGGAAGGTTACAGGGAACTCCAACAGTCGGCTACTACTCTGAACACCTGGTGGATTTCTCATGCCAACAATGCTGCACACCGATGGAGCACTGCTTGACTGAGGCCACCACACCCTCCCTTTGTACATAAGTTGTGGACAGTTTTGATAGATTCCAGTTTCTCTCCTTCATGGAGTTTGTGAAAATTGGAATTAGGGTTATGTATGGACTGTACAATTTCTTACAGAGGTGGTAAGTGCCACTTGGGCTCTAGGCGTATGATTGTACTTTAGGTAAATGTCCATGTCATCCTCCATCTACACTAGAGGAATGGGCACACGGTATTTCAAGTTATAGGAGACCTTGAGGTTTTGGTACACGTGTAGCTGATCATCGTCATCTACCGAAAACGCTACACTAGAGGCTGTTCCCAAGGCCCTGTTGCTTGTCTTATAATCTATATTTTTTGGCTTGTCTTTTTAGCTGGAATAATGTTTTTCTCTCCCACAATAAATCAGTCGGAACAATATTTCAACTTTTTTTTTTCAGAGAAGCGAACGGGGCTTCAAAATTCTGAAGTTTCGTCACTGTTCATCTTCTACCACCGTGTTGTTGCGACACATTTGGCACGTTTTATTTACATTGATCGAGAGGGATTTTTTTTTCATTAAGAGGAACGGAGGTACGAAAAGTTTTTCATTAACCGGAGCTTTCGTGACTGTTCATGTCTTTACTTTTTGAGCGGTTCAGCAACGCTAGGCATGAATTCAAATAGACCAAAAACTGCACAACTCATGGGCCACAACTCAACCTTGTACTTTTGCTTGTTTTTCTTTAATTTTAAAATCATTTATTTACCAGAATTTATGGCAACGGTACTTTTGCATGTTTTCCTTTTATTTTTAAAAAAATCGTTTATTTACCAGAATTTATGGCAACGGTGGAAAGGCAGCAGCATTCACAATCACAAGCTCCCAACGTTCACCCGCGAGTTTGAACGTTTTATAGCCGTTAGACACAGCCGTCCATTCCCCACCCTCCGCATTTAAAATTTCCAACTCCGCCTCATCTTCTCCATTCCCCATTCTCCACTCGCATCAATCGCCGCCGCCACCCATCCTCGAGTACCATTCCAAGAACAGCATAAGCCTCTGGCGAACGCGACAGCGACCCATGGCCCTCCGCGCGCTAGACAACACGATGCCCGCGGCCGTTGAGGAGCGGCCCAAGAAGGTGGCTAAGGTGGGCGTCCCCGCCGCTGCCGTCAAGGCCGCCTCGCCCGGGAGCGGCGGCAAGAACAAGAAGAAGGGGAACGACGAGAACGCGGCGCCCAGGGCCACGGCCGCGGCGGCGGAGCAGGCCGTGGAGTACATCCCGTCGGAGGAGCTGACGGCGGCGGCCAGCCCCAAGGCCAAGGCCGCGGGGCTGGTCGCGGACCTGGACTCCAAGGACTGGGTCAGGACCTGCGAGGCGCTCAACGACGCGCGCCGCCTCGCGATCCACCACCCCGCGCTGCTGAGCCCGATCCTGTGAGTTTGATTTGCTGTTGTTACATTCTCGTCCGATTTCGATTTCGGGAACTTTTTTGTCACCCGGTTTAATTCGCGTGGCTGATCCGGCGGCAGAGAGAAGGTGGTGCTGGCCGTCGTGAAGACGATGAAGAGTCCCCGCAGCGCGGTGCTCAAGACGTCCATCATGGCGTGCGCCGACATCTTCAGCACCTTCGGCAACCTCCTCTCCTCCGTCTCCGACGACGCCTTCGACAAGCTGGTACGTGCCGTGTCGCGCTTGCACCCCCACCCTCAAGGGACAGTTACAGATCCCAGTTCGCAGCTGCTGACTGACGAGTTCGTCTCCGTTGGCAGCTGCTCCAGCTCCTCCTGAAGGCATCCCAGGACAAGCGGTTCGTGTGCGAGGAGGCCGAGAAGGCGATGCGCGCGATGGCGGCGTCGATGCCGCCGCTGCCGCTGCTGAAGAAGCTCAAGGCGTACGTCCACCACGCCAACCTCAGGGTCAGGGCCAAGGCCGCCGTCGCCATCTCCCACTGCGCCGCCCGGATGGTACGCCACGCCCTGACGCCCAGGAGCAGCTGCGCTCAGTACATGCTGATATATGGCATATATGGCTCGATTTCAGAGACTCAGAATTCCCTTTGTTGGCATGTGCAGGACATCGAGGCAATGAAGGAGTTCGGGATGTCGACCCTGCTGCAGGTGGCGGCGGAGCTGCTGAACGACCGGCTTCCGGAGGCGAGGGAGGCCGCCCGCGGCGTGGTGGCGTCGATGCACGCGGCCTTCGCCAAGGATGCCGCCGCGAGCGGACAGGAGGACGACGCGACCGCATCCTGGGAGAGCCTCTGCTCGCTCAGCCTCCCGCCCATCTCCGCGCAGGCCGTTGCCAAGATCACCGCCTCCTCCTCCTCGCAGTAGCCACGCATACGTTGCTGCGTTGTTTGGGCTCGTCTTCCGGTTCGGTTCAGAAGTAGCGCTGCGTGAGTGAGTGACTGAACTAGCCTAGCCTTTTTGCTAGTTTGTCGCTGCTGCTGCTGCCGCGGCCGAGTTTGTTTGTTTGCTTTGCTCATTCGTTTGTTTCTACACCATGCTATCTCGCATGGTTAGTTCTGTTTATCCCTTCGTGTTATTACAAGAAAAAAAATAACATATCAATTCACATGGCTTACTGGTGTGGTGTCATAACATCAAGCAAAACTTGAAAAGATTCTGGACACATGGAGCAGCAGCAGATATATGAACAGGGGCGAAAAGTCAGGATCATAAATAGACAAGCCGGAATAATCTGGTATTAAAGTCGACTGATAAATCGGCCGAAGCTATTTTGTTGTGAGAGAAAAATACTGTAGATATAGCTGATAAGTTTAAGCGAACAGGCCCAAAGGAGAGAGAGAAATACTATAGATTCAGCTGATAAGCCGACTGATAAATTTCAGAATCTATTCACTGCGCTAGCCAACGGAAGCTAGACCGGTTGGTCGAAGCTTCCTGCGGCACCCCTGAGGTCATGAGTTCGATCCCCCTCAAGGTGAGGCCTCACGGTAAAAAAAAATCCCCTCGTCTGTTTCATGCTTAAGTACAGATCTATGGCCGTTCCGTCTCACAAAGATCTTTTTATTAATGAAAATCCGGTGGTGACGTCATTCCCCGCGGATCTGAGTTTTTTTTTTATCTATTCGCTGAAGTTTCAGTGTCTACTAGGGAACGGAGGGACTCCTAAGATGGGGTCAGACGGGTCAGAGACAGATGGGCACCGAGCTCAAGGCCCGTTTCCGGCCGAATTGGCGCCGGCTGAATTCTGCGTTACTGTAGCGCACTGTAGCATTTCGTTTGTATTTGATAATAATTGTTCAATCGTTGACTAATTAGGCTCAAAACGTTTGTCACGCAAAGTACAACCAAACTGTGCAATTAGTTTTTGATTTCATCAACATTTAGTACTCCATGTATCCCAAGTTTAATGTGACGATAAATCTTTTTGTATAGTACCAAAGTGTGGATTCTGGTGTAACTACACAAGGGCCAAGCTTCTCTCCATCCCCAAATCTGTCGCATCCATCCATCGGAAAACGACGTCAGAATCGTCCTTAGCCGAGCAACCTTCCAAAAGAAGAGAAAAACAGTCCGAGGCACGTTCGTTCGTTCGTTCCCCCGCCTGTCAGATTGTCAGCCTGTCACTGCCCAACTGCCAGTGGGTTCAATCATTCGCCGTGTAAGAGTGAGAAGTGAGAACCAACACGAGCAGCAACATGGACGGTTGCTTCAAGGAATCGGAATCCTCCTCCCGTCTCTTATCCATACACCCGTGACCCCCGTCTGCGTCACGCAGGTTTTGGCTACTTGCACGAGCGTCCATGGACGGGAGCAGCAAAAAGGTGGTTGAGCTCAAGGCGCACGGCGACGTCGCGGAGGAGGACCCCGCCCGTCGCGGCGGTCCGGGCACGGATGATGCCGATGACAACGAGAAGGCGCCTCGCCGGAGCAGGCGGGTTGCTTCCCTCGACGTCTTCCGCGGCCTCACCGTCGCGGTAAGTGCCTCTCTCATGGACCATGGCAGCCAAATTATTAGGAGCAGTAGGAATAAGGTTTCTGAAGTTGTTCACAATTGCAAACCAGGGATTGAGCGGTGGGGATGCAGATGTTTGGATTTTGTTTCTCTCTCCCCCTGGTTGCTACTATATTCCTTACTGATAGGACTCATAAACTGAGAATTCGTATTGCAAATCTGGGTGCCTGAATGCTTCAGCACTCGAGAGATCAGGGAGTGCTGAGTTGTCTGTCACTTGCCAGTGTTCTGTGTCTGTGCATAACGTACCGGCGCGCGCGCGGTGTGCTCGTTTATATGCAGCTGATGATACTGGTGGACGGCGCCGGCGGCGAGTGGCCGGTCATCGGGCACGCGCCGTGGAACGGCTGCAACCTCGCGGACTTCGCCATGCCCTTCTTCCTCTTCATCGTCGGCATGGCCATTCCCCTCTCCCTCAAGGTCCGTCCGTCCATCCCATCCATGCTGTTTGTCTCACGTTCATCCATGTCTGCATCAATTAGGGTCCCTTCCACACTTTCTCTTACACGCCACGATGCCATCGGTCAAGTCTGAATTCGACACCGATCAACTGAAACGCAAACTGAAAGCTGCTTACTGATGTCACTGTTTCGTATTCGTTGGCCTAACCTTTTTCTTGTCTTGGGACAAATCATAAATGTAACAGAGGATCCCGGACCGTGGCCGAGCCGTGAGAAGAGTAGTCATAAGAACACTGAAGCTGCTGTTCTGGGGCATCCTGTTGCAAGGTTATTCTGCTGTATATATCCGCCTGCGCTTCGAATCCTGAATGTGTTTTGCAAGTCTATAGGCTCGTGCAAAAAAGCTGATTAGCAATGGTGAATGTGTTTTGTGTTCAGGAGGTTACTCCCATGCTCCGGACGAACTGACTTATGGAGCCGACATGAAGCACGTAAGATGGGGTGGAATCCTCCAGGTGCGAATCTGAATACTAATATTTTTCCTCATCTCTGAACCTGAGAAAAAAAATGGGGGATGTGTGGTGTGCTATTCAAAATAATTCGGTTCTTGCTCCTCCAGAGGATCGCTCTTGCGTATTTAGTGGTTGCAGTTCTAGAGATTGTCACAAAAGATGCAAAGATTCAGGATCAGTCAAGTTCAGGCTTCTCTATATTCAGAATGTATTTCTCCCAATGGTATGCAAGGTTTGATTTTTCTTTCAAGTTCCGAAAGGTTTCATTTCGACACGCTGACAGCGTGCTGTGTGTGTGCATTTGCAAGGATTGTTGCATGCTGCATCCTAGTGATCTACCTGGCCCTTGTGTATGGGATTTATGTTCCTGACTGGGAGTTCAGAGTGCGAAATGTTGATAGCCCAAACTATGGGAAAGTTTTGACGGTACGTGGTTCCTCCGGTCACTTTATTTCTCACGCTTTCATTTCGCTGAAATTTGGTTTATGCTGATTTGTTGTGAGAGGAAAACACTGTTCGTTTACTGAAAAGTACTGCTGAAGTAGCTAATTGTTACTGTTTTTTTTTTCTTTTGTGAAATAGTACTATGAGTCTGACTCATCTGCATTGTTCCCTAATGTCTAGGTGACGTGTGGTACAAGGGGGGTATTAGACCCTCCTTGCAACGCTGTAGGCTACATTGACCGCAAAATCCTTGGCATCAATCACATGTACCAGAAACCAGCATGGAGAAGGCACAGGGTTTGTATTCTCTGACAAAACAAAGCTTTGCTGGTGCCTACTGTTATTTTCAGTGCTTAATTCAGTAGTACTATGGTGGTCCATGCAGGCCTGCACTGATGATTCCCCACATGAGGGTCCTTTCAGAAACGATGCCCCGGCATGGTGTGTTGCACCATTCGAACCTGAAGGGATACTAAGGTACCTGTCATGCTACATCTGTTCACCGTGTCATATTCAAAGTTAAGTTCTTACAGTAGCGGTAGTAAGTAGTAACTAAATGTGAAGGGTAAATCTGCCTGAATTGGCCTACTGAATTGGATTCCTCGTCTACCAATTCAGCTAACAGTATTGCTTTTGTTGATTCCGCAGCTCACTTTCTGCGGTGCTGAGTACAATCATCGGTGTTCACTACGGGCATGTGCTTGTCCATATGAAGGTGATGCTATTATTATCTCTCGTTTTCAGCTCTATTACGGTGTGGTGTCAGAAAGCAGAGATCGCAACACGCATACTGACATAGTGACGTGTTGTTTCTGAAATTCCAGAGTCATACAGACAGGCTGAGGCAGTGGGTTACCATGGGCATAGCTCTTCTTGTTCTCGGAATCATTCTACACTTTTCACATGGTATAATAAAAAGCATGCAGATGACTCTTAAGTGTCATCTTCCATATGAGTTAGCATTAGCTCATCTGAATTCTGCTTGACAAGCAGCTTTTTTACACGTTTCCTTGCAGCAATCCCACTTAACAAGCAGCTCTACACATTCAGTTACATCTGCGTCACCGCCGGCGCTGCTGGAGTCGTGTTCTCCGTGCTCTACTTCTTGGTAAATGCCTTATCCATGATTCCGTACATTTTTGTGTCTGAAGATTCAAGATTGCTTAGAAAAAACATGGAAAAATGCCTTGCTTACAGGTTGACATCCTGAGCCTGCGCTACGTCTTCGCGCCGCTGCAGTGGATCGGCATGAACGCGATGCTGGTGTATGTGATGGCCGCGGAAGGCATCTTCGAGGGGTTCCTCATCGGGTGGTACTACGAGGGCACCAACAACACTCTGGTAAATAAAAGCTACTGGATTTCTTCAGTTGAGTTGACGAGAGCATGCAACTGACATCAGAAGCTTTGTGTTGGTTGGTTTGCTGCAGGTTTACTGGGTGAGGAAGCACGTGTTCGTGAAGGTGTGGCACTCCACCAGGGTGGGCATCCTCCTCTACGTTCTCTTCGCCCAGATCCTCTTCTGGGCGCTCGTCTCCGGCGTCCTCCACCGCGCTCGCCTCTACTGGAAGCTCTAGCGAGGATCATACACAGACAGTAGCATATTCTTGACTTCTTGTTTGAATTATATTGGAATTGAACATGATACCTCAAACTCAAATCAGATGTATATAAGTTAGTGTCACGGTTGTTGGTAGTAAATCACATGCCTGAATCATACGACAACGAATCAAACGACTACTACAAATAGTCTGGCAAACTGTCAGGATCAAAGGCCATCGAGTCATGGAGATCCCGGTAATCTGGCGGGAGATACTGCAAATGATCGCGCCGGCATACCGGGCACGTCGACGCCTTGTGGAACCACGCGGCGATGCACCTGGGGTGGAAGCCGTGCGTGCACCCCGGCAGGTCCGTCACCTCGTCCGCTTCCCGCGACATCTCCTCGAAGCAGATGGAGCACGACGGCGCCTCGCCGTCGCCGCCGTTCCCGCTCCTCCCGGCCGGGTCACCGCTGTCGTTCTCGGCGCACGCAAGCAGCAGCGCCTTGGCCTCGCAGTACACGAACTCGAAGTGGACGCTGATGTCAACGATCACCTCGAACGTGGCGCCGCCGCCGCCGCCGTCGTGCTTGTCCCTGAGGCCTTGTCCCAGTAAGCCGGGGTCAGGTAGCGGTACTCCTCCTCCTCCCTGAGGCTGTGCTTGATCGCCCGGCCGATGAGGCGGCGGCAGTCGTCGCCGCTCCGCAGGTAGTCGGGCCCGCCGCCGGAGGAGGAGGGGTTGTCGTCCAGGGGCAGCCATATCTCCCTGCTCATGCGCCTGGGACGGCGGACCCGCCCGCTCCGGCCCCCGATCCCGCGCCACGTGTGGCACTCCGTCATTGCCAGGCGCAGCACCAGCTCGACCCGCGGTCCACCGCCGCCGGGCGGGCGGGGCTCCAGGTCGAGCCGCGTCGTCTCGGACGTGATCTGCAGATCGTTCGGCATGGGCGGTTCTTGTTCTTCGTCCATTGCTTGCATGCGCAGCGCCTTGAGCTGCGGCGAGCTTGGCTGTGCGAGATGCGGCGTCACGGCTGCTATTGCGCCGAAGTATATATCAATATATGTACTAATGTAACGAGTCAGCAACGGATTCCGATTCCGAGTCACCCGAAAGCCAAACGGTTTGACGGAGCCTGAGAGGAATTTTTCTGGTTTTTTGGTTGATAATGAATCCGTCAATCCGATAGGATTTCGTAGCAGGTGGAATCCAACGCGGATTGTGGACGCCTTCGCCTGTCAGCCCGGTTCTCCGCGCTCCCGTAACGCTTGCCATGCACACGACATGCGCACGCCGCGCCATCACCAGTCGCCATCGTCCCCGCACGCACTTTGTTGATGAAGTTCTTGGGAGAGAAGGGTACACACACCGTACACAACGAGTCGTTTGATTCCATGATGAAGCGGTTCCATTAATTTCGTATGACAAATTGAAAATAATCATGGCAAGATGGAAATACAACGAGCAGATTTATACCATACGAGCAGTTTCGTCGATACAAGGCAGGGCCGTTGTTTGTTGAGTCGGCACGTACGTAGTACAGCTAGCAAGGCCGTATGCCCCCTATGCAGCTATGGTGCGGCCACCGTCGGCGCAGATGACCTGGCCCGTGACGTAGGACGCGGCGGGCATGCAGAGGAACGCGACGAGGGACGCGATCTCCTCGGGCTCCCCGAGGCGGCCGATGGGCACCCGCGCCTCCTCCGCCGCCACCATCCTCGCCTCCGTCTCCGGGTCCAGCTTCAACCCGTTGTTGCTCGAGATGTCCGTGCGGACGCCGCCCGGCGCGACGCAGTTGACCCGCACGCCGACCCCCGCCCACTCGGCGGCGAGGCTGCGCGTGAGCTGGTTCAGCCCGCCCTTGGTCGCCGAGTACACCGCCAGCGCCGGGTACGCGACCAGCCCCGCGATGGAGGACACGTTCACCACCGAGGCGCCGCCTCCCCCGCCGGCCGCCTCCACGAGCAGCGGGTGCGACAGCTGCGCGAGGTGGAAGCAGGACTCGAGGTTGGTGGCCATGAGGCGCGCGTAGTCGCCGGGCGCCGTGTCCGTGGCCGCGCCGAACATGGTCTGCCCGGCGTTGTTGACGAGGATGTCCAGCTTGGGCCCCAGCTCCGCCCGCGCCGCGGACACCAGCCGCTCCCGGTCACCCCGCACCGACACGTCGCAGACGGACGCCGTGACGCGCCCCGTCAGGCGGGCGTCGGCGGCCCACGCGCGCAGGCACTCGTCCAGGTCGGCGGCGGTGCGGGCGCACGTGTGCACGCGTACCCCGAACCCCGCCAGCTCCTCCACGATCGCGCGCCTGGGACATACGTATGCTCGTGTCATGTGTCAGCCGCATGGACGCAGGCATGCATGTGTGGACGTGGATGTGTATGTGTAGCTTAGTTACCCGATCCCCTTGCTTCCTCCGGTGACGAGCGCCGTCTTGCCGGCGAGGCTCCACCGTTCCTCCCTGCTCCGGCTGGCCGCCGCTGCCATGGAGGTAGCTCTCACTCGCACACGATTTGTCGGCGTGTCTTTGTGTGCAGTGAGACGAAAGATGTATATATGGATATATCCCATTGTAGGCGCAGTCCGCGGGATATATATATATACTGATACGCTGACAACTGAGTCTGTGAAGGGCACTGCTGGCCACTGTATTGGATTCTCCATCACAGGATGAAGAGAGATGCCTAGTTTCTTCGCCTTGTCTTACGCGCCTTGTGAATATCTACCGTGTGCACGGTGGCGTGTTTTCCAACTCCAAAATGCACTCACGCAGGTGGCGTGGACCGTGGATGCCGCCCGCCCGGCCGGCACCTCTGTTGCGTTGCGGTTTTGCGACGGGCTCAAACTAGGACGCAAGGTCGTTCAACTCGAGGTCTTCTTCTCCCGCGTAGCTAGCCAACATTCTTCAGGTTCGCCGTGGCGTGCCGCTGGTGCCAACGCCGCGCTTCACCGACCCGAAATTCCTCCAAGGGCTGATCTGTCCGAGGCACGGAGGATTCATGCCAATTGTCAACAAGGTAGAGAGGATTCTGTGAGCATCAAGGAAATCAGTAACCACACCTGAAAAGGGCAATTTGAAAAATCATTACCTTGTGTAGTAAACATCACTTATATTAGCAAAAGGTAACAAACATGCATTACTACCATGTTGAATCATCTTGGCTAAGCTGAATCATCGGTTTATTGAAATTAGTTTAGAGTTATTAGGTGTATGGCTTCTTTTAACCTAAAGAACTCTCATTCTCTAGATTTGATGTGGATAAACTTGTGAGGGCTTGCTGAAATTTATGCTGAGGATTTTGACGTTGGTGACCTTACTGTTTTGCCAAATGAACTCAAAACCTCTATGAATTGTTTTAGGAGAACTCAAGAATTTTTTTGGATGTATTGAGCTTGGAAAAGTTATCGAAATTACCGAAAAGACTAAAATGGACAACTTATCTATTGGTTTATCGTCTCATAGAGCTAGCATTGATACTTCTAGTGTCAACGGCTTCAGTTGAGAGGATATTTTTGGCCATAGGAGTATATCCATTATAAAGACAAATTTGCGTAATAAAATGGACGACGAATGGCTCAATAACTTGATGATATGCTACAATCAGAAGAAAATATTTAGAAGCATCGATCTATACCTAATAATAAAAAGATAAAATTTTTACCATAACTTTTTTTCCGCCTTAACTTTTTTTCTGCCTCTTTTTTCACTCCAGTATGTTTGTATATATTTTTTCCTATTCCTGTCCAGGTTCTATTCGTATTATTTTTTTCCTACTAAAGAGGGAAAATTTCAGCCATTTTTTTGTCCTCTTTTTCCACCGGTATGCTTGTATATATATATTTTTTGGTATGCTTGTATATATATTTTTTTCTATTTCAGTCCGGGTTCTATTCGTATTATTTTTTCCCTACTAAAGAGGGAAAATTTAATCGTTTTTTTGTCTGGAAAATTTTTCGTCTGTCCGCTCTAATCCAATCCGTCTCATACTCATAACCACAATCTACTGAAAGCCCCCCTTTGATGGACTCCTGTGCCGTTCCTTCCCCAAACAGATAAATAGGCCTTTTTAGATTGGAAAAAATTTCTCTCTGTATTCATTAATTTTAACGATGTCCAATCCGTCTCAACTAATTATATATTATAAATCACGAGGACAATCTTTTAAATGAAAGCCCCAAACAAAGTTTATCAAATGGACTCCTGTGCCGTTCCTTCCCCAAACAGATATATAGACGCACCCAAATCTCCGTGGGATCTCCTTCCCAAAATCGAATCCAATATAATACAAAATCGAATACAATACACATCAAATACCAACAAGGTTGTAAAAACTAGCCATCGGCATCTCATGTCACCACTACTCATCAAATCAAAGCAAGACAGAATAGATCGAATCGAGGCCACCACAATATCTGCACGAATCGATCGAAGAGAAATTAGAGAAAGATTCGAATCGAGGAAAATCAGCGAAAAAATCAAACACCGACGGGGTCGCGCCTCCAGGCCGCCCGCGCCGCCGCCTCCAAGCCGCCAGCCAAGTCCGCCGGCGCCGCCACCTCTGCCCTCGTTGGCTAGGGCGACCGCGCCGTCGCCTCCCCCTCATGTGCGCGGCCAGCTGCACGCGCACCTAGCCAGGTCTTCCGTGCGCGCCGGACAGGGCCAGGCGCGCGCCCATGGTCCGATTTGCACCGGCCACGCGGGCGGAGTCCGGCACAGGGATCGGTGCAGGCGGCGCAAGTGGACGCCGGCGCGGGGAGCAGCAAGGCGACGTGAGCGGAGGCCGGCGTGGGGAGCGTTGGAGGCCACGCGATGCGGCAAGCAGAAGCTGGCGTGGGGAGGCAGTGCGAGGCCACGGGTAGAGGCCGGCGTGGGGAGCGTAGCAGAGGTGACGCGGCATAGACAGGCCGAGAATCCTCGCGCTCTCTCGCCGATGCTGGTGGGTGTCGAGCGTTGGGCACGGATGAGGCTGAACTCGCAAGGACCCATGTGGTTGGATAGGATGGAGATGAAGTAAATAATGAAGGAGGAAAAAAGAAAAAGAAAAAGAAAAGAAAGGAAATATAGTAGGAGGGGGTATATACATGGGAAAGAGGTGGAAGTAGAAAACAACGGCGTCTGATTAGCTGACTGGGCATATACATGGGCAAGCGGTTGACGTGCTACCGTTCTTTGGCTGGCTAGCTAGCTAGCAAGCATGTATCTCTCTGATATATATTAAAGAGAGAAAAACAAATTGTCCATCATTTACAAATTTTTGATAAGGATCTGATGGACCTAATCTCTTGGCGTACAAGTTAGAATAGTGGTCCCGTTAGCTGGTCTGAATCCTGACTGAAAAACACTGTTCCGGCTGAATTGTTGTGAGAGGAAAACACTGTTCCGGCTGAAAAAACAAGCCGAACAAGCCGAATATGGGGTAAGCCGAACGGGCCAGTGTGTTCAAGTATGGGATGGACTTCGAGTCCAAACGAATTATAATATGGAGAATTTTCATGGTTCACCACTCTCTTGAGTGCTCATGCGAGTTAGAATGTTTTTAATCCTCACATACCTATACAAGCTAAAAACAACATGTGTCCACACATAATATGGAATTCGATTCCGAGCGGAGTAAAAATGTACGATGTGATTGTTGAATAAATCTCCGAGCCATAATTCTAGGTGATCCTGCAACAAGATATACATCCTACGTGCGCCCCTACATCCACACGGCCAGGCCTGGTCCACCCACCATGAAGGAGAGGAGCAAGGACAACGCCACCAATGGAGGAGAGGAGTAGCAGGGGAGGAGAGGAGAGGAGCATGGACCGCGTGGACAGATGGGGTGGCGGTTGCTAAGGAAGTGTTAGAGCTAGGGTTTTATTTTTGGATGAAATATTATATACCAGTAGGGTAGCGGGTCGCTGTCGGGCCGTCCCGTGCCGACACGGCGTGCCAGAGGTGCGGCCTAGGCACGACCCTATGGTCGAACCCGGCTGGCACGAGCCCGGCAATTAGAGTGTATAATGTGATCATTGATTAAAATCTTCAAGTCTATCATGCCCATATGAGTTAATGTAGCTCCAGACACAGTAGGAAAGTCCGGTCTCAGTGTCTGAGTACAAGAGAAATTGAAACGCATGGTGTGATCATTGGATAAATGTCCAAGTAATTAGTTCCCATACAAGTTATAGAAGTGTGCATCCAGATATTCTAAAATGAATTGAAACACGAGACTAATCTCAAGTCTCAAGTTATTCATTTAGCCGCATAAGTTATACACCCCGTTGCAATGCACAGGCATATTTGCTAGTAATGAAAAAAAATAAAAAAGGGTTTCAACAGATGAAAAACCGATGTATGTTATTGCCTAAAAAAATTAGTGGTATGCACTGTTCTCTTCTAATTTCATAATTTAGAAGTCCATATTTGTTTGACTAGTTAATTCTCTTTTTTGTGTAGATTGCTTGTCACAATGAATAATGGCCGTCACTCGTCATCTATTAGTTTGATAAATTAGCCTTTTCGTATGGGAAAACTGCATCCTTTATTTTTCATGATATATTTTATGTTTTTCATGGTTAATTGATATTTTGATATAAAACTACTTCAAACTGCTATATTTGTCTTCCATGAGACCATGGACACGTGTCAGGTAACCAAGCCATATATGCATGTAGTCCTCATGGATACAGTTTGCATTCAATTTTTCCCTGCCCATGCCCTCGGTTCTCGCTATGTAGCCGCTCTCCATGCCCCGCAGACCAGGCGCCGCTACCGCCGTCCTCAGCCGACCACACCGAGAAAGCTGTTCATGAAGCTGTTTAAAAAAAACAGTGGTGAAGCTTAGTTGTACCAAACATGACCTTAATCTAATTTTACATACCTTCAACTTGCGTTGAATTTATACTAAACGTTTACTAGAGCTACAGTAATTGTTTCCGTGTAATTTGTACATAGAATTGGTGTGACTAAAAATTCAGACGTTGAGAAAGGAATATTTCACTCGATTCCTAACGCCTTTTAATTCGATTGCGGAACTCACGTGCCGGGAAGCGTGACCGGCCGCATTCAAACGGACGGATGGCAGGCAATTCCGGGCCATGGTGGGCATCGGCGCTTTGCTTTCGCTTTTGTTCGCCCTGAAGTGGTGGGTGGGGTGGCGGCCGGCGGGGCTTCTTTTTTTTCCGGATAGACTCTCAGATTAGTTCCTTTCAAAGAACCACCTGATTGCCTGCCTACCACCCTTCGTCGTTTGGTTGAAAGACATAGACCATCCTGTGAAATAGATTCAGCACCACCACTGGTTGGAGAAAAGGAAGGGGAAGCTGGTGAATAACTTAACCCATCCTTTTCTCCGATCATAAATAGGCTTTATTGCTTTTGCCCTTGGCTGGACTACAAACTTGAATCTTGAAAGTAGTTCCCGGCCAAAACAAGATATTTAGCAGGGATACAGACGACGCGAGTACTTACTTGGACAGCAGGTAAAGCAGGGACAGTAGTATATGGTAGTTAGCTTTGAATTGTTCTTTGTGTAGAATGCCTATTGGTTTTTCACGAAACAGTATCAAGAAAGAGGGCTAGCTCTTCAGTCCTGCTCAAAGGTTGACCTGTCCGGCGGTCCAGAAGAATCGAAGGTAAGTCAAGGCGATCGAAAGCATACATATGGTTGAGGAGCTCTTGCACATTTTCGTTAATCCATGAACATAATCTAGGTATGTAGACACATGGATCCATACATCTCGATTGCTCAACATCTTGCACTCAAATAAAGACAATACTAACACCTGCACCTAGCTATTCTGAGAAAGAAAGAGAAAATGGTCTACGGGCCTATCACTTCGATAGCTAAGCCTGCTACTCATCCTGGGTGGTCAAGCACAACATGTCGAGAAATTGGTTAATCGGTAAAGATACATGGATTTGGTGTCCCACCCATACCCAATCGATGAAAGAACATGAAACCCTTCTGTTTTTATAGAGGTACGGGAAACGGTTGGGGGCAATAAAGTAGGTGAAGTGGTTGGCATGGATACGAGACCAGAAGGAAAGAACGATCACCGTAATGCGATTAACCAGAGTAGACTTTCGGAGACCTTCCGCTTGCTGTTTTGTCCAGCCTGAGTGAAAAGGGTTTCAAAAGGCTGTAGCTCAAGTATGCATGGAATAGCACAGGGTTATCCGCTTTATTATCTGGCTTATCTGCTTGAGAGAAGTGAACTCTTAGCTTTAAACCTACTTTGTCTTTGTATCTTAGCCCTTCTAGCTCTAGCTTAGGGGCCCTTTCCTAGCTTATTCAACTCTTTCTTCGGCGGCAGCCAACCGGTGGCGCACGCAAAGCATGCAGCACGTACACAGCGAGGCAGAGGCAGAGGCAGAGGGAGCCAAGCAACTAATTAAACTCAAAGCGCTTCCTACCAACTGAAAAGGCGAAAAAAAGCTAAGCCAAGGTGAGGATCAGATCAGAAGAATTATCCAAATGTCGCCGCCCTGCGGGCCGCCGCCAGAGCAGAGCAGCCTTGCAGGCTAAGCGAGCTACACCTTTTTGTTTGCGCCGTCCGCGCCGATCCTATATATACATCCATCCACCTCCACCACCCAGGCACCCAGCTAGCACGGCAAAAAGCCTAGCACCAAGATAGCCGCACTTGCTAACTGTCTCGTCTCTCGTAGCCCCATCCCAGTCCCATCCATCGGCGGGCAAACCTCCTCTGGTTCGACGACGTCGATCGATCGTACAGCTGCTGTAGTATATATATGGAGGTGCACGCGGCGCCGGCGGTGGGGAAGCGGCTGTGGAGCTACGTGCGCGCGGCCTTCTTCATGGCGCGCAACGGCAAGCGCAAGCTCCTCCTCAGCATGCACCTCCTCGCCAACAAGCGCCGCACCAAGGCCGTCACGCGCGCCGTCGCCAACCTCCTCACCCACCACTCCCACGCCCACCACGGCACCGACTACGAGTTCTCCTGCTCCAACAGCCCCGCGGACCCCGCGGCGGCCTCCTCCTCCTCCTCCAGCAGGCGCCGCCTCGCCTACTTCCCCTGCCTCGGCGCGGTGGCCGAGGAGGAGAGCTACGAGTACGGGTACCAGTACGACGGGTACGGCTCCCTCTCCCTCCACGACGCCGAGCCCGCGCCGCCCCTCGCCAGGATCGACTACTACGCCGCCGCCGCATCATCGCCCGCGCCACCTTCGTCGCCCGGAGACCTCGACCTCGCGCCGGGCGATGAGGAGGAGTACGCCTGCGCGCTGTCTGCGTCGGCGTCGCCCGCGCTGCTGCTCCCGGGCGCCAGCGGCGAGTTCTCCGTGCGGGTGTCTAACTACTCGTCCGATGACGAAGGCGTCGGCAACCAGGCCGTGGACGCCGACGCGGAGGAGTTCATCCGCCGCTTCTACGACCAGCTCCTCCGCCAGAACACCGTCGCGCTGCTCCCCTACTACATGCAGCAGGAATCCATCGCCGCCGCGTGATCGCGCCTGCCGGCCGGCTACTGGACCCTTTTGCCGCTGGCCATGTGATCGCTCGGGGTCGGAGATGATCGTGATCATCAACCACACGTCACGTACTCACGTACGGTGCCTTGGTTGGATGGATTCCTTTGCTTCGCACGTTGCTTGGTGTGCATGCATGGGATCCGGTGTACAGCACATAATGTACTCCTATCCTATATGCAGTACGTGCCTATGTTTTTTTGCACGTACATGTGTATATACGTATCGTGATGTGAAGAACAGAAGAACCAGGGTCTTTGAGTCCCCGTTGTTTTGGTTGCTGGGACACGACTGCAGATACAAGCAAGCTGCTGTGTAGGACTCTTAGTTTATTTCGTTGTTGCACTATATGTATTGCACATTTTTCTTCTTCTTTTGTGTGTATGTACTGTGTGTTAGCAATAATAGCAAATCATGCATGTAACCATCGATGTGTAATGTAAGATATCTAAGCTACTCCTATGTACTGTACTACTAGATACGGAATAAACTTTGTTGAGCATCTTCAAAAGTTCCCTAGATCCCTTTTCCTAATCCTTGTTTTTTAGCAAGATAAGAAAAAATCCCTCTCCAACAACTCATAATCCATCCTCCTAACCTTTTAGAACTTGGAAAAAATCACCATGTTTCGCGTAAAGTTATGCACTTCCGAGTCGCGCGTATCTTCTCTCTCCCGCGCGTGTTTGTCGGACAATCTAAAGGTGGAAGGACGTGGAAAGAATAAATAGTAAGAAAGAGTTCATGATGCAAATATACCAGAGAGAAAGAATATATAAAAGTGGTTAGGATAATTTAGAAATAGTATATGATTCCTGATATAAAATTGTCTTCTATATTTTAGGAGTTGATTATTAGAAACTCTCGGATGGCCTTCTTTATTCCTTCTTATACTTTTTTAGGAGTTGTAAAACTTTATTTTTGTAGGAAGAAAATAATCGTCCACAAGACCAGAACACATGATTTTGTATCGCGCGTGTGTGTGTTGGACTACAACGACTGCCTTACATTTATATTATAACCTCTTATGTTTAATAACTTAAAAAAAATGTATAACCTGCTGGGACGGAGATGAGCACTGAAGCCTGAAGGCAACAGCTGCCTTTTGGGAGGGGGCAGATCGAATGAGGAAAGCATCAACGACGGAAACTAATATATATATTGGCTGGGCAGACAACAGATGAATTAACCCACTTGGTCTCGTCTGGATTTTGGTTTGTTTGGTAGGTGGGGAGCGATCGCACCACACGATGAATGTCAAAGCCTCAAAGCTAGCGCTTTTTTTTTACATTTATTTGCAGTGACAACTGACAAGGCTAGCTAGCCAATCCACCTATATATGCAGCGTCGGTGCACATATACGAACCAATTATTAGTTCTTAAACAACGAATTAACAAAATATATAAATACTCATACATAGTGTAAAGGGAATAAAGCTCAGTACTACCAGCGCCGGTCCTGAGTTTTTCTAGGCCTAGATCGAGAACTAATATAGAGGTCTATAGTCAACTTTTTAAAAATATTTATATATATTTCTCTCTCTCTATATATATATATATATAGTCTCACAAATACACATCAATTCAGATAATAATATTCGATGCACTAAAAAAACTTATATAGAATATCTCAAAGTTCATAAAATGGACAGATGTAATATTAAATTACTTACTTGGCACTTAACATTATCTTAAACAATTTCTTCTAACATTTCGAGATGCAAAATTATTGATTATACTATTGATATCGATCTCATCCAATAACTTCTTCTCGATGCATAAAGTCGCCAAACCATTTAACCTTTCTTGAGACATTGTTGACCTCAAATAGTTCTTCAATATTTTTCACTTTGAAAAGCTTCTTTCAGCTGATGCGACAGTCACAAGAACGGTAAATAAGATCCGATAAGCAATGGAAATATTTGGATAACAATCCACCTCTCTGACATGCTTGAAAATCTCCATAGCAGACAATGCACCTTCTGGCAAAGTGAATTTCAAAATCTTCAATTCAAAAATAAGATCATGTACCTCAACATCAGATGATCCATCAACCGAATTTTTTTTGGAAAATTTAGTGCAGCACTCTTCAAGTTCAATATCATCTAATGACTTTAGGGTGGTTGAGAAACCAAATATATCTTTAAACTCCATGAGTTCTTCAAATCTATTCTTTAAAGAAGTTCTTGCCATATCAACCACAGCAAGAAAATATTTGACTTCAAAAGCCTTCTCAGGTTCTAGAATTTCTTCTTGGCAATTACTTTCGTCAAATTGTTTCTTCCTTCTAGCACGACGTTTTACTGGAAATGATGCCTCTACACCCATGTCAGATGCAATGCCTTTGGCGATGATTAGACTAGAAGAAAACCCCTCATTTTTGTATGTCTCAAAGTATTGCATCATACCATGTATTTGCTGCAATGTAGAGTCAATGCACATGTCTGGCGACTGCAACTTCTTGCTTACTTTATTCACGACAAATAAAATATCATTCCAGATAACCATACCAAGTATAAACTCAAAGTTGTCAAGGGCATCAAATAAATTTTTTGCATCACTTTTATCCTTAGGTTCAATATCAGGAGAATGACGTAACTCAGATAAAGCTGACCTAAACTCAGTAGCTTGATATCTTATTGCTGAAACACTTTTGATTCAACTCTCCCAATGAGTATTGGACGATGATTTCACAGTTAAACTAGGAACATGTTTAAGCAAGACATTCCACCTTTTTGTAGAACCAGCAAATAGCACATATATGCGTTGAACAATTCCAAAAAATAAAACAGCTTTACCACATGATTTTGCCATATCACATAGAGTAAGATTAAGACTATGACAAGCACATGGCATATATAATGCTCTTGGATTGATATCAATTAACCTTTGTTTACCCCTTGGTGTTTTCCTTTCATGTTAGAACCATTGTCATGGCCTTGACCCCTTATATCATTAATATTAAGGCCGAAGGAGTTCATAGCCTCAACCAATACATTAAAAAGCCCCAAACCAGATGTGTCATCCACCTTCAAGAACCCCAAAAAATATTCCTCAATTTTTATTTGGGCATCAGACAAATTAACACATCGAACTAACAAAGTCATTTGTTCTTGATGACTCACATCGGGGTGCAATCAAGAATAATAGAAAAATACTTGGCCTCTTTAACAACCTTTATGATAGAGTGTGATATCAGCAGCCAAAAGAGAAATCAACTCATTCTGAATTTTATGACTAAGATAATGATAATGAATTTCTTTGTTTCGAATACGTCTGAGGTGGTCTTGCATTACGAAGTCAAATTATGCTATCATCTCGGCACAAGCTAAGAAATTGCCATTATTATCATTGTAAAGTTGCTCACTGCTTCCTCTAAAAGCCAAGTTGCGTTTGCCAAGAAATTTCACAATTGCAACTATTCTTAATAAAACTAGCCTCAAATGTTCTTTCTCCTTTGTGATTTGCTGCAGCAATTCTTTGTCAATTGTTTGCTTTTTCCGCAGTCTAGCTCTCAATTCATTCCGACTGTTCATATTACTAATATGCTTGGCACTATTTTCATAGTCTTTAAGCTTCAAACTAATATGCCTCCAATCTCTATACCCATCATTTGCTAAGGCACTCAGATTCTTGCTAGTGCTAGACTTGAAGATCTTACAGCAGAAACAAAATACTTTGTCAACATTCTTTGAATAAACTAACCATTTTCTATCATGTAACTCTCCATTGCTTAGTTTTCTAGAATAATAGGCATATGAAAAATGTCTTGAGGCAGCATCACAAGGGAATTTGATGTTCTCTTCTCTTATAGGCCCTTTCTCCACTAATATGTCTTGTGCTTTATTATCAAGTTTATCCAAATTTCTTGGATCATAAATATCCAAAGTATAAACCGGTTGCTCATCAATACTAGTAGATTGTTCTTGTGCACCCGATGCATGAACGGTGTTCTCAGGGTCACTTACATTGTTATCATCAACACCGATGTCGACATTTTCTTCCTCTTCATCCATCGCCATCTCATCAGGATTCGTCGAAGCAGCTGTACTACTCTTGAAAATTTTATCAATAGATCCTCTTTGTGATTCTATCAATGCATCCACACGTCTTTTTCTTTTCCTTTTGTCATTACCAGATTCGAACTTTCTAAATGACATTATATCCCACGATCCTAAAATTTAAATAAACACAAAATAGTTAAAAAGTGAAAGCATGTAACTTGAAACTTACAAATGAATTAATCATCAATATGTGCAGCAACGGTGCTTACCTTTGGATGGATGTGGACTGATGAATTGCTGATAGTTTCGTACAGTAGTGTGTATATATAAGAACGGACCAGCTGTGGCCACTGTCTAGCCTGCCTTAATGCAGCTTTATTTGCTAATCATGGGCTATCATGATAGCAGCAACAGCTCAACCATACAAGTACAACGTACCAGTACTAAACAGAGAGGGAGCAGAGCAGAGCAACAAATCTGGACGCATTAGCTGCCCAATTTTGTAGGAAAAAATAGTTATAACGCTAGTAGGAGTACTAGATGGGGCCTGTCTGCTCGGCGTGGCTATGTGGTCTCCCGGGCCTCGTAAACAAACAAGAAGTGGAATCCGACTGACTTGCCACGAAGACACGATGAGTCGACTGAACAACCGACTCTGTCGAACCAGTGCTGCTCATGTATGTGCAGCTAGCTAGCTAGCGCTTAACCCGGAGAGTACCCATAAAAAACCCAGGAAAATACTGCTGTACAACATAAACATAATTGAGTATCATAAGAATTTTTATTATTTTTAGATAAAATATCATCACGCTTTAGACAAAAAAATATTATAAAATATATCAAAATGAATATTCTATAAAAATAATTCAGCCCAAAACTGATAATAAATATGAAAAAAGGGAAGAGAAAATTTCCTCCAAAAATAATGCTGCTTTCCTATTTGACACCGAAATTGAAAATCTTTCCTATATGTCTTTGACTCGAGTCGAGTTTTTCTTTCATAGACACTTCTGTGAGCAATCCCCGTTAGTTGCTGAAGTGAGGCAATGAGAAAAGACCAAAAATACCCTTTCAGAGGAGAAAATGAAATTGCTCAGCACAGGGAGTCGCAGGCTCGCGGCTGTTCATCGAGTCGCGCCCGTACGGGACTCGCTCCCCTAAACCTACTAGATCGAGCGGGCGGCCATGGATGCGGGCGGCTCGGCCTTGGAGGAGGGCGGAGCAGCCACGGCGGCGCCCGACGCGGCCAAGTAGGCGTGCGGCGCAGGCACAGGGGTGGGCGACGCGGCCACAAGGGCCGGCGGCGCGGCCAAGCAGGCACCCCGTGCGGCGTCGGTGGCGGGCGGCGTGGCCTCGGAGGAGGGCTACGCGGCGACGGAAGCGCCCCGCGTGACCACAGAGGAAGGCAGCACATCCAGGACACAGCACCACCTCCCTGCAGGGTGAGTTTATCATCTCCATGTCCTCCATAGCAGTAGGGTTGGAGAAGTTCTCATGCATGACGTATTGTGCTCTCACAGGATGGATCCAGCTACTAATTTTCTATTGAAAATTCATTTGCTTGGCAATCGCAAAAAGGCTAGAAAGGATGTCAAATGTTTTAGTTTTGAGATGGTTGTTGACTCAGATGTGTCGAATTATAAGGATTTCATTGACTCGGTTATAAAGAAGTACCCTCCAGGCTACTTAGAAGTTCCACATGTCCAGTACTATGATAATGTTCTTAAGAATTTTCCAGAAGTAAAATCAAACCAGGATTTGATGTCTATGTTTGATGTACACAGTAAGGAGAGAGTTGTAGAGATGTTTGTCGCTTATTGTGATCCCTCAGAGAAATTTGAGCCTATCACTGAGTGGGAGTTTGATGTTGAAAGGCAGCCTGACAACAATACAGAGGAGGATGACGATGATTACCTTAGAAATCCTTTACCAGAGAATGAACATGTTGGTGTTGATGAGGAGATCATGTACTTGGACATTGTACTTGTGAATGCTGTAGATGTGCCTGGATGTTCTGAAAAGGGAAGGAAAAAGCAGTGGCTGAGGATGGCTCAGAGGATGAGTCTGAGGATGGCTCAGAGGATGAGGATGAGTCTGAAGAAGAATAACTTTGCTCATGCTTGTTCTAGCACTAGAAGGAAGAAGACAGTAAGGAATGCTACCAAATATTGGATATGTTGGAAGGTGAAGGACTTTTTGATACAAGATGCTACTTTGGGAGCAACAGAATTGCAAAAGAAAATTAAAGAACACCACAAGGTGAGCATCAACTACCAGAGGGTATATAAGGGTCAACAACTAGCATTGAAACAACTTTACGGTGATTGGGATAGCAGTTTTAATAATTTGTTTAGTTTCAAAGCACAAGTTGAGAGCTCTTGTCCTGGTAGCAAAGTAATTATTGGCCATTACATAGTAAATGGGGAATTCACATTTAGGAGATTCTTTTTTGCCATGAAACCTTGCATAGATGGGTTCCTTAATGGTTGTAGACCTTACTTGGCAATAGACAGCACATTCCTGACAGGCAAGTTCAAGGGGCAATTGGCTAGTGCTTGTGCAGTTGATGGACATAGTTGGTTGTATCCTGTTTGTGTCGGAGTTTTTTATTCCGAAACTAATGACAATTGGATCTGGTTCATGAGTAGGCTTAGAGAGGCTATTGGGTCACCTCTGGGTTTAGAAATAAGCACTGACGCAGGCCAGGCAATCATGGCAGTTGTTGCTGAAGTGTTTCCACAGGTAGAGCATAGAGAGTGCATGTTTCACTTGGTGACCAATTTCAAGAAGAAGTACCATGGGAAGATGTTTGATCATCACCTCTGGGCAGCAGCTTACTCATGGAACCCATACTTGTTTGAGAAACATTGGGTTGAGATGGAGAAAGAAGCCTGCTACAACTGATTACCTAAGACGGTGTCACAAGAAGTTATGGACTAGAAGTCAATTTAGAACCATGTGCAAAGTGGACTATGTGACCAACAACTTGGCAGAGAGCTTCAACAATTGGATTAAGCAGTACAAGTCCATGAATTTGAATGATTTGATGGATAAGATCAGACAATTAATTACGATCAAGTGGAACCAGAGGAGAAAAATTGGAAAGAAATTAGATGGCTTGATTCTTCCCCATATAATTAAGAGGCTAAATAAACAGAGCAGAGAATTGAACTTGAAAGTGTCAGAATGCTCAGAAGAGGTGGCTGAAATTACCTTACTTGGTGGCAGGGGCTTTAGGTTTGTGGTGAACTTGGTTGAACGAACATGTTCTTGCAGACAATGGCAAGTCTCTGGCATTCCTTGCAAACATGCACTAGCATTCATTACAACACTACCTAATGCACCTATTGACAAATATGTTGACTTCTACTACTCCATTGAGAAATTTAGAGTAGCCTATAGTGCATTAATCCCTGCTATTCCTGACAAGACACAATGGCCTAAATCTACCCATGGCTTCTTCATGTATGGACCACTACTAAGGTCTGTAGCTGGTAGGCACAAAACAGAGAGACACAAAGACCGTAGTGACAAGAAGGGCAAAAAGGGCAGCACCAATGTCCTATCTGTAAGGAATACGGGCATCACTGGCAGAACTGCAGGAAGGGCAGCAAAGAAGACATTGAAGCAATGAAAACTCTTAGGTATGTTTCATCTTCTATGCACATTTTATTTTTATTAGATCAGATTATTTACTATCTATTTGCTTATATAGAGGGACACCGAAAAAGAATAAGAAGGTTACCAAATCAGCACAGAGTTCCATTGTGCCATTGGAGGATGAAGCACCAACACGTTCTATGACTTTTCCATCAAGGTTAGCTCAATTTCCACTTTCTGCATTTAGATTCCAACTCATGGTGTCTCATCCTAGTACTTTCAATATTACTGTAGTCAAAACTACAGCTAGTAAGAAGAGAAAGGGTGCTGACTCTAATTCTAGACCAGCAGGAAGGTAATTAATAAAAACTTGAATAAATATTCTACTAATAGAAAAGCTAATGGTGATTTTTAAGTACTAAACTCTCTTCTTTTTTATAGTGTAATCTTGGAGATTACAAGTAGGAAAAAGGGAAAGCGGGGTTCCTCTAACTCTGGAGCACCAAAAAGGTAGCCTATACTAAATCTGAAATTATTTTGCATGATCAATTTTTCGATTTGATCTCAAATAATGTTTTCATACACATGAACATGTACAGGTCCAGAAGTGGTTCAAATCAACCTGAACCACTTTCAATTGAGCTTCCTACGTCCAAAGATAAACCAGAAGCTGTTGTCAAGTTAAAGGGCAAAAGGAGGAAGAAAGAAAGAAGTAGATAAAACAACAACAAAGTCTTTAAGTTCCAAACAAGTTAGGGTAGGCTAGAGTTGAAACCCAGTAGAAGCAATCAAGGTTCAGCCACGTGAATAGTTATTTTCCAAGCACTCCTATCTAAGGCTAAGTCTTTGGGTATATTCCATCCTTTCAAGTCTCCTTTTATTGCCTCTACCCAAGTCAACTTCGGTCTTCCTCTGTATGTCTTCACGTTACTATTCTGGCTTAGGATTCCACTACGCACCGGTGCCTCTTGAGGTCTCCGTTGGACATGTCCAAACCATCTCAACCGGTGTTGAACAAGTTTTTCTTCAATTGGTGCTACCCCTAATCTATCACGTATATCATCGTTCCGAACTCGACCCCTTCTTGTATGACCGTAAATCCAACTCAATATATGTATTTCCACGACACTTATCTATTGAACATGTCATCTTTTCATAGGTCAACATTCTGCACTATACAATATAACAGGTCTACTCGTCGTCCTATAAAACTTGCTTTTTAGCTTCTGTGGTACCCTTTTGTCATATATGACATCAGATGCTTGGCGTCACTTCATCCACCCTGTTTTGATTTTATGGCTAACATCTTCATTAATATCTCCGTCTCTCTGTAGAATTTTTCCTAAATATTGAAAGGTATCCTTCATAGGCACTACTTGACCTTCCAAACTAATATCTTCCTCCTCCCGAGTAGTAGTGCCGAAGTCACATCTCATATACTCAGTTTTAGTTCTACTGAGTCTAAAACCTTTGGACTCTAAAGTCTCCCGCCATAACTCAGTAGATAAAAACGCTGCAAAAAATCTTTTGTCGCAGCTTGATAGCCCTGCAACGGGCACAAAGAGCAAAAGACTTCAGCCTAGTAGTCCAGCACTGAGCACAAGAAGCAAAAGAATGCTGAGTTTGTGATTCTTGTATGAGAAAATTACCTAAATGTGTATTGTGTTAGAGATGTCTGTAATGGATGCAAACCTGTGAAAATGTTTCTGTGCATGTGATCCTGAATGTAACTCTTATTGTGATCATGGATGCTAAATATAATCATGGATGCTGAATGTTTCTGTGCATGTGAACCTGAATGTGAACATGTGAGTTTTCCAAAATAAACGTGTTATCGTCCTGCTGCATGTCATCTTTTCAAATTGGATGTTGTTGTTGACCTATTTTATTGTTGTTATTCATGTATCTAAAGAATTAATTTTAAACTGAATATAATTATAAGTAATTATATAAGATGATGTTTGATCTTTTATTTATTTAACACAAGCAAAAACTGAAACATTGTAGCTTGAGATAAAAACATTCATAAAAGATAGCAATATTATTCATGGAATGTCAGGACCGGTAAAAAAACTCTAGGGGTAAAACGGACTTTTCACATAGGACTTGACACTGTTAGCAAACCAAACTGACGAAAGTGTCATATAGGAAAGAAAAACTCGAGTTGAGGACATATAAGAAAGATTTTCAGTTTCGGTGTCAAATAGGAAAGGAGCATTATTTTCAGGGCCAAATAGGAAATTTTCTCAAAAAGGGAAGGGGCAGTCGCGGAAAAGAAAGGGAGCGACCGCGCACGAAGAAGGAAGTGGACGCACGTTTTTCTCTCCCGTGACGAGGGGGTTTGAGATTTCTTTTTTCTAGGTTAATTAATTAATTAACTATAAAAAATCTAAAAAAATAATGGCTCAAATTTATTCAAGGTATTACTTTCTAATATTTTTTTAAGTAAAGGAAGTATCATGGAGGTTTTAATAGAAAGAAAAGTTGCATCTTTTCCTCAGAGAGTAGGTGACTATGTACAATAGCCGCAATAGAGTAATGTATCGTTTATTTCACTTCAGATTTTTTTTATTTGGTTCGTAAAATAAACCTTGATTCAGTGTCACTCCGGCCGCTAATAGTTAGTATAAACACGAAAGGTAACACCATCGCATCAAATTTCATGAAATGGAACCTGATCTGGGATGAAGTGGGATGTAGTGTAAGGTATTTGTCACCATCGTTGGTCGATGGAGACCTCGCACAAGCGCTAATCGCTTCATCAGCACTGCTAATTGCTAAACGCTGGGGACAAATACAAGTGCTCTAGATACTTTTCATTTCATTTTTGTAGTTCAATGGAGTAAAACATTTTACATATTGTACACACAAGCACACTACTGCAGCATTACCTTACTGCCTGTACTACCAAAGCGCCGCCCATAAGAACAAGACAAATTTGATTACTTGTTACTAACTATTTGGTTACTGCCTTTACCTAATGTCTGAAGATGCAGTTCTGTAACCTTGCTTATGAGCATCTGTGTTTCAGTCATAACTTTGACTCTGTCTTACTAGTTGCTAGGGTGATACAAGTTTGTAATCTGGAAAAGCAATTCCCAATATGTTGTATCGTGCTTTAATGTTTTGTATTTTGAGTCTTTTATCCAAAAAAAACTTGCATATTTTCCCTGTCAGAGGGAGTATGAACATAGAGTAATGTATCATATATTTCACTTCTGCTTTTTTATTTGGTTCATGAAATGAACTTTATTGATTCAGTCACTCCCAAAGCTAATAGTTAGTATAAAGACGAGAGGTAAAACCATTGCATGAAATAAATTCATGAAACGAAACACCTGATCTAGGATGAAGTGGGCTGTAGTGTAGGGGATTTGTCACCATCGATGGTCGATGGAGACCTCCCACAAGAGTGGCCTGATGTCGCTTCTTCAACACTGCTAAACGCTGGGGACAAATACAAGTGGTCTAGATACTTATCAATTTTTTAGTTCAATGGAGTAAAAATATTTACTTACTTATATAGCAAACGAGCAACGAGAAGCAGACTCTACTGCCAATTCATTGCCATGATGATACGTACGTAATACTATCTAGAGAGAAGACAAGCCTCGATCAAGAACCTCCAACAAGAAGGGCCACAATACCGAGTCGAACGCCTTTGCTATATCAACCTTGAGAAGCACCCTTTGGAGTGTTTAGTTTGCTGATCAGCCTGCATGATAATTGCACCGTTCTGAAATTATCTTGTATGTTGCGTCCTCGGATGATGATGTTTGGTTCGGCATAACCAAAGAACCCAGGAAGGGGGTAAGCCCAGAGACAAGGCACTTTGTAATCATTTTGCCGAAACTATGCATCAAACTAATAGGCCTGTAGTCCTTGATAGAATCTGCATCAGATTTCTTCCTTAGTAGCACTAGCAGCGCATCATTTACTAGATGGAAACTATGGCCGTCCAAGGACGAGAACACGTTGAGAGCAGCAATTATATCCAGCTTAGGCCAGCGGCGGAGCCCGGATTTTTTTAAAGCCTGGGCGAGACGAATATTAATGACTCGTTTGGTAGGGCTCTGTCTTCTCTTAAGATAGCTCCGACTCTTTATGCAGAGTAAATTTTTTTGTGGATCTAAAGCTGTTTTGAAAAACATTTAGTAAAAATAGCTCTAGTGGCAGTTTTGTAACATTTTATATTAGGTTGTGAAGAGGAACCAGGAGAAATCATATTTCTGTGGCTCCAACTATTATATAAAAAATAGATCTAGATCATTTGGACTCTTAAAAAGGAGCCGTATTTTAGATGCCCGTTTAGCAAGACTTCTTTCAAAAAGCTGCAAAAAGCCGGAGCCGGAGTCCTGTCAAACAAGACCTAACACATAATATAGAGCATTACACGTGAAAGCAAAACCACAGTAATTTTAAGCTAATCCATCTCCCAAGCACAAGTTTGTACCGTGCTCGTTGATGGAGTGGCTCTACATAACTTTTTCAACCAATTATCAAAGCAATCACCAACCTGCTAACGTGTTCACCAGTTGGTGAGCCCGGGCACCAGCCCAGGTTGCCCGGGCCTTCTCTCTGCCACCGGCTTAGGCCTTATTTCGATGCAAGTGTATCAACTTTAATGCACATGTATTAGAGTGGATAAGAATATAATTTAGTTTAATTTCACTCCAATCCACATCAACATATATGGGTTGAGATGGATAGACGTGCATCCAAACTTAGACAAAAATGACTTCCCAGGCCGATTCGTAGAAGAGGCCCGTGAATCCTTCGGGCCGTGGCTCCTTCTCATCTGGGGTGTCACGCACAACTGCCCAAATCTCTTCTTCCGTGAAGCAAGCATCAAGGCCCAAGAGCTCCAAGGTCGGCCGACCAATGTGATCGAACCGAACAGAAGCTGAGCGTGGTGCCGGCGTTCCAAGCAAACTGGTTGTAGTGTGCGAACAGAGCCTCCGCCATTTGCTCGTAGTCGACAACAGCGTGACCGTCAACAGTTAATGAGCGAATGCAGTGTTTTCTGCTACGGTGACACTCCTGAAGATGAAAAAGCTTCGTGTTTGCATCGCCCAGCTCTACAAACAGCAGCCTGGATCGCTGCCACGCCATCGTCCTTGAGAGGGCTGTAGTGTATGGTATTTGTCAATTGTCACCATCGATGCATCGCACAAGTGTGGCCTGATGTCGCTTCTTCAACACTGCTAAACGCTGGAGACAAATATAAATGGTCTACATACTTATCATCTTTGTAGTTCAATGGGGGTAAAATATTTACTTACTTATTACGTATTTTATATGTACACACAAGCACACTAGCTAGTGCAGCTGCAGCATTACACCATTACCAAAGCCCCCAAAAGAACAAGAGAAATTTGATTACTCGCACCTAATATTTGGTTATATGAATACATCGACCGAGTAACGAGAAGCAGACTCTACTGCCAATTGGTTGCCATGATGCTACGTACGTAATACAGCTAGAGAGAAGGCAGCCCTCGATCAAGCAGCTGCGACGGCGGGCGGCGGTGACCGCAGCGGCACGGCCCTAGCCCTGAGCGGTCGCTTCATTATCGACGGTGAACTCAAGCTTCTCGGTGAGGTCCACCTCCTCACCGTCGGCCCCGCGCCACTCGAACTCCCTCACGAGGTTGGCCACGAAGTACTCGAGGTGCAGCAGCGCCATCGCCATGCCGGGGCAGACCCGGCGGCCGGCGCCGAACGGCATCATCTTGATCTCCTTGCTGCCGGTGAGGTCCACGTCCTCCCCCTCGCCGCCGGGCAGGAACCGCTCCGGCCGGAACTCCGCGGGGGCCTTCCACACCTCCTCGTCCATCCCGATGTCCCCACCGCTGGTTGATTTGGCGCGCCGGGCACACGCGCGTACCCTTCCAGCGTCGTGTCCTCATGCACGGCGTGCGGGGAGCATGTAGTGGCCCGGCGGGTGGCGCCGGGCGCCTCAACACCACAGCCTTGAGGTAAGGCATCGCTGCAGGTCCTCCTCGCGCACCTCGCAGTCGGCGCCACCGACGACGCTGGACACCTCGTCCGAAGCCTGCCTGCATCGCCGGGTTCTTGACCAGGTTCGCCAGAATCCATCTGCAGCCATGGTGGCCGTGGTGTCGGTGCCGCGCTGAGGAACTTCGGAGTAGAGGCTCACGATCTCGCCGTCCGTCGGCCGCCTCCCGCCGTCCTCGGGATGGTCAGCTTCACCATGGAGTCGACGTAGCAGTCCCGGCGGCGCCGCCTTCGCGCTGCTCAGATCGGGCCAGGACGAAGAGCTCCTCCCGCCGACGCCGCAGCGAGACGAAGCTTCTCCCAGCGTCGCGGAACACGACCTTGGTGACGAACGCGCGAAGGAGAAGACCGGAAGCCGAGGAAGTTGGCGAGGAGCTCCCGCTGCGTGGCCTCGATGTCCCGGACGATCGCGTCGTCCCGACGCGCGTCGCCGCCCAGCACATGTAGACGAGGAGGCGAACATGGCGTCTTGGACGGCTCCATGACGGCAACGGGGTCTCCCGTGGCGCGCCATCGGCGCGACGCGCGGCGGCGGCGGACGCCGAGCACCCAGCGGCGAAGCGGGGAGAAGGCCCGAGCCGCGTCGGGTTGAGCACCCCGAGGTGAGGTTCCGTCATGCAGCGCGCGCCACGTGGCGCCGTGGGGAGAGAAGCCGACGCTGCGGCCGCCGCTGGTGAGAGCACGGCGCTGGAGTCTGTGGAGGGCAGGCGCGAGGCGAACGCGCGGCGCCAGCGCTGCACGAAGCGCTGCTGCGCTGCGCCATGGCGCGGATCGGCCACGAAGATGCCCGGGCGCGCGCCGCCCAGCGGGCGCTGAAGGTGAAGACCTTGCCGTAGTCCCGCGCGATGCGACGGAGGACGGGCTCGATGTCGAAGTCGCGGCGCGCGAGGAAGAGCAGCGGGCCCAGCACCGGCAGCGGCGTCGGGCCCGGGGGCAGGGGCGGGATCGCGGAGGAGGAGTCGGCATGGCGGGCCTTGCTGCCTGGGGCGCGGGCACGTAGCAGGAGCGAACAGAGGAGGCAGAGGAGCGTGGTGAGCGTGTAGAAGAGCCAGTCCTCCATGGCCAGGCGTGGGGAGGGAGTCCGGGGTTCGTCGTGCTCAGCTCAGCTCGTCGCCGCCTCGCCGAAGATAATTTCGGGCAGGGTATTTATTGCGGCCGGAGATTACGTTACGTGGGAATGTTTGGGTGCCAGTTGGAAGTGGGTGGCTGGGAATAGAAGCGATCAGATGATATTTTCCGGCGGCCGGTGGTGAGTGTTGAAGTCATGGGGCTGGGGTGATTTATTAGCAGCAGCAGCAGGATCTGGATGGCCGATGGGAGGAGGAGACGAGGTTGATTCTCAGTGTCACTAGCCAGGTTGATTATTGTGGTGTTTACCTGTTGTTTTCTCCTTCTCTAGGGCGAGAAAGTTACTCGGTTGGAAAAGAACCGCGGCATGCCTAACGAGGAATAGTACTTGAGTTGTGGTTACGGCTTACACTATTCATGTGGGATTAATTAATTTCTATACTATTCATGTGTCACGCTATTCATAGTGCAAGTCCTGTGAATAATGTAAGGATAAAAAGTATTCCTAGTGTAAGTCACGTGAATAGTGCAAGGACTAGGCTGCTAGGTGCTAATTACACCCCCCCACCCCCAGCTTGGAGTTTACTTAACGGATGCATGGACATAATCATTTCAGTGCGTAGTTTAGCCACTAACGGCATTATATTAGGCCCCGTTTGGATTGCATGAACATCGAAGGAAAAGTACAGGAAAAGCAAAACGGAGGAAAGAAAGTGAGAACGTGCGTTTGGAACAAAGAAAATGACAATTCGTTTCCTCTAAAATCCTGCCCGTAGATGCTCATTTTGGAGAAAAAAAGAATCCATTTCGATATCTTGTTTTCATTTCCTTCGTGCTTGCCCGAGAAAACTCATACGACAAAGAGATAAACGAACAGCTAATAATGACCATAAGAACAGAAGAATATGAAGTCGCACTGCTGTGGCGGACCCATGATTTAGCTAAGACTAGGGCCAAATTCCAATGGCGAAACGCCAATAGCTACCGAGTGACTCCGTGGTCCGCCCTACTCTTCTCCTTATTGGGCTGTTCGTTGTTGGGCCAAAATTAAAAACTTGTTCCTAAAACATTTGGGGTGCGACTAGGGCCATGGCCCTACTAGCCCTAGGCCTGCATCCGCTCGGCCTCCCCACATCCGGCCACCACGCCATGCTGCCCGCGCTCGTCCGTCGTGCTGCCCGTGCTTGGCCGGCTGGCCGCTGCGTCGCTTCAGGCCGCGTCGCCCGGGCTGCTCACGGTCTCGCCTCTCTGCGCTGCTCGCGCTCGATGGCCGCATCGCGCCGCCATGCTCGCGGTCTGCCCTCTCGGTGCCACCCATGCCTGACAGCCATGCCGAGCAGCCGTGATGTGCCTTTGGGAAAGTATTGGGGGGAGAGAGAAGCGCATGCGAAAGGAACTAGTGGGTGAGATTATTTTCACATTTTTATTTGCCTCCCATTTGCATAACATGATCACCTTGTTCGGTTATGCTGAAATTTGGCTTATTGTCGGTGTTTCGAACAAACACCAACTAGTAAATTTATATTTGTTGCGCGTTAGGCTCGAATAGTGTACTAAAGGACACAAGGTTTATACTGGTTCGGGCAGAACGTCCCTACGTCCAGTTTGCTGCTGCTCGTGTTATTAGTACCGAAAAAGGTTCGTAGTAGGGGTACAGACGGTCAAGAGAGGGACAGGTCCCAAGTCTCTAATGGAAATGTCGAAAGGATGCCAAGAGCTCGATTGCTGTTTGGCTATGTGTTGTATGTGGAATTGATCTGTCCCTCTAGTGGGGCGTCCTGCCCTCCCTTTTATAGACCAAGGGGGGAGCAGGGGTTATAGATGGGAGAAAGAGAAAAAAACCAAAGGTAGAGAAGGTTCTTCAAAGTGCCGGGTCTTCCTTTTCCCTTGAGCCTACCCTGCTGACATGGCAGACCACGCCAAGGATAGCATGTTTCGTTGATCTTGATAAGGCCGGGCTCTGGCTTCGTCTCAGCGAGTGGTCATGTCCCATCCTCCCCCAGCGGACGGTGCAGTGTGTTAGGGCACCGAGCCATAACTCTACGGGGAGTAGACGGAGAAATGACTATACGCCTGTTACTGTAGATGACGTGAGTTCTTCCTTGGATTGTAGTAGTTATCGTATGCCCGTGTTAGTATCCGCGCTCGAGGGCTGATGGTGGCGCCTACAACATTG
Source organism: Miscanthus lutarioriparius (assembly GCA_904845875.1). NCBI lineage: Eukaryota > Viridiplantae > Streptophyta > Magnoliopsida > Poales > Poaceae > Miscanthus > Miscanthus lutarioriparius. The sequence goes on from CAJGYO010000005.1 coordinate 6,647,934, forward strand.
TAGGACAAAAGTCGGCGCCTACAACACTATTCGGGCCCTATTAGGTCGGAAAGGGCTTAAAGCGCCCGTCCCATCGTATCCTGATGGTACCTTCCTACAGGCGTGCAGGGCATGGTCCTCGGTACTGCGGTTGACCTGAGTGTCCTGTCTTACTTCCTGCTCGTCATCATGAAGGAGCAGGGTGTAGTCATCGGGCGAGGCGGAGCCTGCCCTCTGACGTCGGGGGAGGTGGAGCCAACCCTCAGCCGTCGGGCGAGGCGGAGCCAGCCCTCAAACGTTTGGGCGAGGCGGAGCCTGCCCTCAGCCGTCGAGCGAGGCAGAGCCAGCCCTCAGACGTCGGGCAAGGCGGAGCCAGCCCTCAGACGTTTGGGCGAGGCGGAGCCTGCCCTCAGCCATCGGGCGAGGCGGAGTCTAGCCCTCGAGGGTCGGGCGAGGTGGAACCTATCTTCCGTCGTTTGGGCAAGAAGTGTAGTAGCGTTCTTGTCTAACCGGAAGCGTCAACGTTTGATGGTTATTAGTTCAACCTCATTGGGTACCCTGGTATTAGGTCCCCGACAGTAGACCCTAAGCCCCTAGGTGATTCGGATAGAATCGTCCGGGAGGTGATTTGACTTGCTAGAGGGTGCGCGCGAGCGCACCCGACAGGTGTAGCCCCCGAGCCCCCAGGTGATTTGGGTAGAATCGCCCGGGGGGTATTTCGATTCGCTAGAGGATGCGCGCGAGCGCACCCGTCGGGTGTAGCCCCTGAGCCCCCAGGTGATTCGGATAGAATCGCCTGGGGGGTAATTTTGGACCCTTCGCGGGTATGGCTGTGAGATTTGGTTTTTGTCAACTGGACAGTTTAAAGGGAACCCCGGTATCCCGTTCGTAGGGATTCACCCAAGGTTAGCCCGGTTGAGACTTGTTTGCAGATCGAGACTCCTTTGAGGTTCGTGCGCCTAAGTCCAGGCCGTTTGCGGGCCCATCCCTCGTTGGGACGACCATCAAAACTATTGGGCCAGGCCTCAAACTCCTAGGCCCAGGCGGGCCGAAGAAATGCCTTTCGACCTGTATCCCCTCTGTGGGAAAAGAGTCTTGGTCTACTCGGGAAGACGAAACGTCCGGCGCAATTTTGGTGGGAAAGGATAGGGATCGTGGGCGCATATCCCGCGACGTGACGTGGTGGTGTATCATGGTAGACTCGGAGACCTAGGCGGTCGGTTGCCCTTCTTGCATCCATCGCCCCTATAAACCAAGGGGTTCACCCCTAGGGTTCCGTACTTTGCCTCCTCGCCTTTGCATTTGTAACCTCCACCGCCAATCGCCTGAGCCTCTGCCACCCGCATTGCAGCCGCCGTTAGGCTCGCATTTGCATCGCCGCCCGCCGTCAAGCTCACATCCACCCCCCTCCCAATCTCTCAATGGATCCGTGGTGCAGATCTGACATCACCCCTCAGCGCCTGGAGGGCCTCGTTCGCCGTGGCCTCCTTCGCCCATTGACCGTCGTCGAGGAGTGGCGGCTGTCCGATAATGAGGACGAACAGTCACCGACCGAAGGGTGTGTTGTGTCCTTTGCTCACTTCCATGAGCGGGGATTCGTCATACTTGCCCTCAAGTTCCTTCGTGGGATGTTGGATTACTATAAGGTGGAGTTACAGCACCTTACACCCAATGGGGTCCAGCACATTGCGGCATTCGTTGCCCTGTGTGAGGGGTTCCTAGGGATTAGCCCCCACTTCGACCTATGGCGGTATCTCTTCGCCGTCAACCTTTTGAAGAAGCAGGTCGGGAAGCAAGATCTGAACATGCCGATGGGATGCGCCGGGTGAACGAATACCCATCAATACGTCTGTCGACCTCCAACAAGGGGTGGCATTCATAATGGTTTTACGTCAAGGATGACGTTGCCGCCCCCTTGCCGGTGTTCTCTGGGCGCATCATCGAAGAGTTCTCGGGGTCGTGGAAGTGGGGTGTCCCGGACAAAGACAAGAAGAGGATCAAGGACCATCTCACCGCCCTCCAAATTCTGAAGGAGAGGGCGTGAAGGGATCGGGGATCATCGACGCCTACCATATGCAAAGGGTGGTGCCACTGATGAGCCGCGCGCTTCCCCTATACTTGATGGAGCCTGGAGCGTCACTCGAAGGGACAGCGCTTGTCGACAAAGCGCTCCCCCCCTCCGAAGTGGTGCAGCGCATCAAGGAGGCGATGGAGCCTTCGAAGGACAACGTCGGCGCTGTCCTTGATTTCATGTATCCGGTGCCAGGGCATCCCCCAATACGGCTGGAACCGGGGTTCAACAATTTTGTAAGTTCTCTTTCCCCGTGCCTCCTTTTTACTTGAATTCCTGGCCCCTTGATGCTGACCTCGGGATAGCAGGACCAGTCAAAGAGACTCGTCTTCGGGGATAGCCCGGCTCCGCTGTCGAAGGACCGAATCGTGGCGATGACGAATCGCACCACGTCCGAGTGGGATAGGAAGATGAGGGAGCTCAAGAGGAAGATGATGCTACGAAAGCAGCAAGCACGAGAGCGAGGAGAGGATACAGGCAGTGACGACGATGACAAGGAGGAGTTTGATGAGGTAGTTGTCGATGTGGAGTGGGATGTCCTGGAGGGTGAGGATACACTGACAGGTACCCACTCATCCACGTAGGGACCCTTCCCATTCCATATGGGGGGAAGTGAGTATGTGAGGCCAGCGGAGATGGGTCAAACCATCGACCCATCCTCAGGACCGGTGGGAGCGGGCGGATCAGACACCGCGCCCAGGGTGCCGGTGGAGGGGGGCGGCTCCACTGTCGCACCCCATGAGCTGATAGGGGCGAGCGGATCTGTCGCCGCGCCCGAGGTGCCGACAGAGAGGGGTGGCTCCGCCGCCGCACCCTCGGAGGCAAGGGAGACAAGCCCCTCTGCCCGGGAGCAGGGGGCAGGCCCAAAACGGTCCTGCCCGGATGAGTTGGAGCAGGAAACCGGGGGTTCATCCCCAAAACGTTCCTACCGCCCAACAGCGCCAGCGTAAGTCACCGATTCCTCTGTTTTTCTGTTTTTCTGTTTTTTTGTGTGATCTATGCCTTTTAACTCTTGCAGAGTCTTGAGATGGGGCCGTTCTTTGGCGATGGCGCCTAAGAAGAGCGTTGCTCTTTAGGCGGAACGAGTGTCGTCGCCCGACATCGCTCCTGTTTCGAGCAGGAGCGAAGCCGATGTTGCGGCCTTATCGGCCGGTCAGGCGCCGCCCGTGCCCTTGGCGGGTCAAGCAAGCGCCAGGGCTGAAGAAGCGCCTTCGAGGGTCACCGAGCAAACGGCGACGGAGGTGATTCTGCCACCTATGTCGCAGCGGACGGAGCCGCCACATGCGCCTGTGGTGCCCTCTGTGGTGGGCGCGGCATCGCAAGTCGAGGCCCCAGCATCACAAGCGGAGGTGGCCATGACCGTGACAAGCCAGATGCAGCCATGGTGGTGTCTGAGGGAGCGGTGCAATCCGTGCCATCGGTGGCCTAGGCGACAGCGCCCGAGGCGGGCCGGACTGGCGGTGGTGGAGAGGATCAGCGGGGGGTCACCCTCAGCCCTGTTGTCGGGGGGTAGCCGCTCACCCACGTGGGGTGAGCCGCCGCTCCAGTGGATGGCTCCTCGAGACCCAACGTCGACTCTCTTCTCGCTCGACGATGCTACTGAGAGCATAGAGCGGGAGAGTCTTGACATTGGGTTCTCGGCTATGATGGATGCCTTGAGCTAGGCCAGGGGCATCCTGCGTGATGTCATCATTCCCACTGGCCAGGTATCCGCTTGATCTTCCCTCTCGCTTTCTTCTTTCTTCATGTATTTTCGTATTTTTGATACTGGTCTTCTTTTCAGTCCCTCATTGCTCGTAGCCGGGAGAAATCCCGGTTCCTCCATGAGCAAAAGGTGGAATGGGACCGCCTCACTAAGGAGGCCCGACTGCATGGAGATGTGAGCTCCCAGCTTGGTGCCGCCCAACAGTGGGAAGCCAAGGTGCGTCGGGACATGAAGGAGATCCATGGGATGTTCTAGGATCTATCGGCGAGGGTGTAGCAGGACGAGAAGGCGGCCGCCAGGGTCCGAAAGGAGTAGGACGAGCTGCTCTAGAAGGACACCGAGGCCAGCCAGCGAGCCATTGAGCTCCTAGAAGAGCTGGAGAGGGAGCGGGACCTCAAGCTAGGAGCCAAGGAAAGGTCCGTGGCCCTACAGTAGAGGGCGAATCTAGATGCCGAGGTGATCGCCTGACTGCGTAGGGAGCGAGACGAGCTGCGCCAAACCGTAGAAAGACTCCACTCGAAGCGCGACGCAGCCCGCGAGGAGCATGACCAGGCTGTTCGAGAGCGTGACGAGGCGCATCAGGGGGTCAGCTCCCTCTGGGCGGATCTTGGAGCCACGGTGGCCCGAAGGCTGGAGCCTGAGAGCGTCTTTGCCGAGCTCAGCACGGAGCTCACCGAGGTGCAGGGGATTCTTCAGGCTGAGAGTGATGAGCATGATCTCCTACGCGCCGCCGTCGGGGTGGTTTTCGATGACCCGGGGGTGGCATGGCCAGAGGAAACCGGTCACTCACGGCCCGTGCCGTAGATATTACGGCGCGGGTACGCCAGCTTGAGGAGAACGCCTTTCACGCCGGGATCACCCAAGCCTTTGCTGTTGCCCGCTCTCATTATGATCAGGAAGTTAACTTGGAGGCAATGAGCCTCGGCTTTGTGCCTAGCTATGAAAACTTCGAGCTAGATGAGATTGAGAAGGTGGTGACTCCCATTGCGCGGGACCTGGCGAATAGGCTGAAAGACATAGTTCTCCCTCCAAGGAAGTAGTTAGTTGAATAAGTTTGATAAACATTTATCTGTAATATGTGGACAAGTGTTGGTACTTTTGTGTCCGAAAATAGATTCATAATTTTGTTTCGCAATTTTGTTTCATTCGTTTGAGCTTACTTTCTTCCCTTTTGCAATCGAGAAAAAAAGGTTTATGCGATCTGACCCTTCCGTTCGTTAAGACCATAGGGCCCAAGGTGTATATGGGGGAAATTTCGATTATGCTGGTGGGCAAAGTTACTATAGGCGTCGGGGCGTGGGCTTTTTGAAGTCTTACCAGGCATGCTCGTTTATCTGCTCCCATAAACCTTGTCGCTAACCTTAACATGAGGAAGAGGTCTGATGCAACGACTGTTTCAAAAAAAGAGGTATTTATACCTTTATCAGCCCCCGAGTGAGATCTGACCCCTTGTGGTCACTGGGGCCGGATGTTACTCGAGACCAAACCGAGGGTAGCAAACTTACTCTTGTATTCGCACATACCCCTTACTTAGGATTTTGGCGATCGTTCTGTGACCGTGCGTTTGGTCTCATTGCTGGCCCGGCCTTCCCTGAGCCCCCGCGCGTGGTGGGGATTCGGTCAAGGGTCGGCTCGTTTTGTGACTGTCGCCCCATTCGCAGTTTCCACAACTAGAGGGGTTGAGGCGGCGTCACTTGCCTTGACGGCTCGAGTGACGTGCTTGATGAGCTCGCTAACGGGGATGTTCGAACGGAATCCGATCCCGTTGCTTTGCGACAGAGTCGGTAAAGCCCCTGGGTGGTGTTTCGTTGCTCCTTGACCTACCTTGCAACAGATTCCCCCTCAATGGGGATTCTATGGGCTCCGCTAATAGGCTGGATTGAACTAGAAGGTTGAGATGACCGTATCCGCCTCAATGCGGGTTGGGCAAAGGCCGCTGAGGCTCATCTGCATTTTCTCCCCTGGCTCTTGTTTGACGTGAGGCGACCTCGGACCCTTCGTAGGCCAGCCTTCGAACCTCGGTCTCTGAATCTCGGATCAAGCGGCTTGAGCCCCCGAGCCCCTTAGGGTCTAATAGGGGTCGGCCGTGTTTCGCGCATGACCCCATCCTCAGTTTCCTCAACTAGAGGGGTTGATTTGACGGCACTTGCCTCGACGGCTCGAGTGTCGCGCTCAATGAGCTCGCTAACAGGTATGTTCGTGTGAAATGGGGGTTCATCATTAGCTGACAGGGGCGGTAGAGCCCTCATGTGGCATTCCACTACTTTTTAACCCGCCTCTCGGTAGATGCCCAAGCCGTTCAATAGGCTCAGGTGGCCCGTTGGCCTCTCCTCGACGGAGATTCTGTGGGTTTGGCTCAAGGTTAGAATCGAACGAGAAAGGTCGAGATGTCCCTGTTCGCTTCTGAGCGGGGTCGGGCAAGGCCGCTAGGGCTCGTCTTGGTTTTTCTCCCCTGGCTCTGTTTGACACGAGGCGGCCTCGAGCCCTTTATGGGCCAGCCTTTGAACCTCGGTCAGTTGTCGCTCATATCGAATGTGGCAGGTGTCGCTTCGTGGCGCGATGTGAAGCGTTGAGATGCGACGATCGCATATGCAATGTTTGGATGTATGGGTTTAATGTACCATTGAATTGAAACGAAAACGGGAGTTGGTGACGTTACCTTGGTGGCATGAGCGACGAGAAGCTCTTACTGGACATGTCCGTGCGGGGTTCGGGTCCGACGTTTGCGACGGGGCCGGTGTGACCTGCACGAGCATCGCAATTTTTTGTTTCTGTCTCTCGGCGGCGATCCGAGCCATTCGATTGACTTTAGGCGACCTGACAGCTTCTCCTTGAAGGAGATTCTATAGGTGGACCCCTCCAAACCCTTCTTGAGAAGGTAGATGCTGAAGCTTGGGGTACGGGGAACTGTGAATTTGATTATGCTGGTGAACAAAAAACACCGTTGCCGCCGGGGCATAGGGTCTAGCGGTTCGTCTAGTTTTACTCAAAGTTTTACACCCGCACACTGTGTCTTCGGTTTTAAATGTAAGGAGCCATCGGGCGAAGAGGATGTCTAAATGAGTAGATACTCTTGGCAGCCCCCGAGCGATGTTCGTGCCCCTACCATTGCTGGGGTCGGAAGCTCGGTAATGAAATTAACAAGCAAAGTAAGTAAACGGAGGTGCTTATCTTTTCATGGCCGTTCGTTCGTCGTTTTACCTGGGCCGTCCGATCGACCCAGGAGGCCCGTTAGGCCCCCTTGATGGGGGTTCCGTCATCGGGTCCTTCCAGGTCCTGCCTAGGGAAGCGGAGAGTCGCCCGCATGCGGGTGCGCCTAGATTCTTGCGCCCGGCGCACGGTAGCGGTGGGCCATGCCTAGGCAACATCCTATTTGATCGGGCGACGTATCATCGACCAGAGCGCATCCCGTTGGTTTAGGCGCGTCCCCTTGGATTTCGGTCAGCATCGATTTCTCATCTGCAATGAATAGGGGAAGGGAGATAGTTTTTCGTCCCAACCTTTCGCCTTTCCTCAGCTGTTGTGCCTCTTCCTTAAATAGGGGGGAGGGGAGTTCTCGTCCCATTCCTTTGTCTGTTCCTGAGTCGCTACCTCTCCTCCTTTCTCCTTCTTGCCGAGCGCGTTCATATGTCGCGGTGATTCCTAAGTGAGAGAGGGTAATGCGAGGAAGAGGGGAACTCATAGATCCGTTCGTGAATCCAGAGTGCGATGTCGAGTTAGAGGTCATCCAACATAGATGAGATGGTGCTAGCCGCCTTTGTTGAGAAGTGACCGCTGCTGTCGAAGGAGGAGGCACACTAGAGGGTGATGAGCGTCGTTGACTTTGTCGTTGTCCGCGAGGCCTTCATCGGAAAGGAGCCATACGGGGACTTCTTTCGACAAACCTTCTCCGAGCGAGCCTTGTTGGTGGGGAAGCCGCCTCGGACTGCATCAATACGGGGTTGCACCCTCGCTACTGCTCAGATCGACCAGTTCATGAAGCTTGATGAGATGTCAGAGACATCCAAAAGCTATGGTGGTCTTTCTCCGACGGGGAGCGCCCCCCGTCCAGGTGCCGTTGTCATGGTTGTGGTTGATCACGATGGCGTAGTCCCTAGACGCCCTGGCGAAGGCACCACAGCCTCCGACGTGGTGCTCAACGTTGCAGACGATGGCATCCTCGAGGGTCCGATGGAGCGGTAGGACGTCGTCGATGGAGAGCATGGCGTGGTGACCATAGTAGTACTCATAGTAGAACTGGTCAGAAACTATAATCGAATAAGTTGTGGGAGAGCCCCCGTGTGAATAGTTTTTTGTATTTATGAATACATCAGTCCTTTTTGTGATGAAATCACTTTGTAAGCGATGAATTTATGTAGAAAATGAACAAGTTCTTAAATTTTGTTACAACAAACAGCTTTTCAGCTCTTTTCCCTCTTTTTGTAGAAGAGGTTTTAGTGCCTTCCGACCCTTCCCATAGTTAAGGTCGCAAAAAACTTGGAGTGCGGGAGAATCAATTCTGATCACGCTGGTGAGCAAGGAGGCCGTAGCCACTGGGGCGTGGGTTTTCCGCAGTCCTACCAGTTATACTCAGATTTTGTTCCTTAAATTCTAGCATTTAGGACTTACCATGAGAAAAGAGGGAAAACACAGAGAATATTTGCAAGATAACACAGAGAGTGTTTGTAAGATAAACATACTTATATTAGCCCCCGAGTGAGGTCCGACCCTCGCACTTTGTAGGGGTCGGATGTCACTAAAGATCAAGGATTTTTTAAGACAAAAACTGATAAGAAAAGGTATGTGTTTATTTAAGGGTAAAAACGACGTAGCTACTCAATGTTCCAAGCATTGGTGAAGACCTCGCCGTCGATGGTTTTCAACTTGTAGGCGCCTGGCCGGAGTACTTCCGCGATGACGTATGGTCCTTCCCAGGGCGGGGAGAGCTTGTGACGATCCTTGTTACTTTGCACAAGGCGGAGAACTAGGTCCCCGACGTTGAAGGTTCGGTCCTGTACCCGTCGGCTATGGTACCGACGCAGCGCCTACTGGTACTTGGCCGAACGGAGGAGGGCGATGTCGTGAGCTTCGTCTAGCTAGTCCATGGAGTCTTCATGGGATGCCTCGGCTCCCTATTCGTCGTATGCTCTGATTCTTGGGGCTCCATAGTCGAGGTTGGTTGGGAGGATGGCCTCGGAACCATAGACCATGAAGAAAGGCGTGTAGCTGGTGGCCCGGCTAGGAGTTGTCCTTAGGCTCTAGAGCACCGCAAGGAGCTCGGTGACCCAGCGTGAGCCGAACTTGTTCAACCGGTTAAAGATCCTGGGCTTGAGGCCCTAGAGGAGCATGCCGTTTGCGCGCTCGACCTGCCTGTTCGTTCGGGGGTGCGCGACGGCAGCCCAATCGACCCGGATGTGTTGTTCATCGTAGAATCGAAGGAATTTCTTGCCAGTGAACCGTGTGCCATTGTCCATGATGATGGAGTTCGGTACTCCAAAATGATAGATGATGTCGAGGAAGAACAGTATGGCTTGCTCGGACTTGATCACGGAGATCGGCCGAGCTTTGATCCATTTTGTGAACTTGTCTATGGTGACAAGCAAGTGGGTGTAACCCCCGGGTGCCTTCTTGAGAGGCCCAACCAGATCGAGCCCCTAGACCATGAAGGGCCATGTGATGGGGATCATCTAGAGTGCCTGGGCCGGGAGGTGAGTATGCCGAGCGTAGTACTGGCACCCTTCACCGGTGCGTATGATCTGCTCGGCGTCGGTTACTACATTGGGCTAGTAGAAGCCCAGTCAGAATGCATTCCCAACCAAGGTTCTAGGCGCGGCGTGGTGACCGTAGACCCCTCTGTGGATATCACTCAGTAGAAGCTTCCCCTGTTCGATAGGGATACAGAGCCGCAAGATCTCGTTGTGGCTTCGTTTGTAGAGTTCACCCTCTACAAGAACGAAGGACTTAGCGCGACATGTGAGTCGTCGAGCTTCTGTCTTGTCCGTCGGCAGCGTGTCATGGAAGAGCTAGTCGAAGTAGAGTGTTCTCCAGTCGTCCAGAGGGTCAGGCTCTGTCACTGGATCCTCTTCAAGCTCCATGACGTCGGGGCCAGATAGAGCCGTTGGTTGGTTAGCCCTCGAGGCTGGATCGGATGGACCGTCGTTGGCCCATTCCGACCCTTCGTAGCGTACCGAGGGCTTATGTTGGTCGCTGGCAAAGACACCTGTTGGCACCGGCTCTCGACCGGACGCCGCTTTTGCAAGCGCATCGGCCGCCTCGTTGAGGCGCCTTGGGATGTGATTGAGTTCGAGGCCGTTAAATTTGTCCTCTAGCCGTCGGACTTCTTGGTAGTACACAGCCATCTTGGCGTCATGGCAGCTCAACTCCTTCATGACTTGGTTGACGACCAGCTAGGAGTCGCCCCGGATATCGAGGCATCGGATGCCGAACTCGATGGCGATTCGTAGGCCGTTGATGAGCGCTTCATACTCAGCCACATTATTTGATGAGGGGAAATGGAGCCAAACCATGTACCTCATGCAGACCACGAGTGGTGATATGAAGACTAGCCCCGCACCGGTGCCCTTCTTCATCAGCGACCCGTCGAAGTACATCGTCCAGTACTCTTGATCGACGATAGCCGGTGGTGTTTGGACCTCGGTCTATTCTGCGATGAAGTCAGCCAACACCTGGGACTTGATCGTCATTCGGGAGTCATACATGATGCCTTGATCCATCAACTCGAGTGCCCACTTTGCGGTTCTTCCCATGGCGTCTTGGCTCTAGATGACCTCGCCGAGGGGGAACGACGTCACAACCATCATGGTGTGTGATTCGAAGTAGTGGCATAGCTTCCTCTTAGTGATGAGGACGGCGTACAGGAGCTTATGGATTTGAGACTAGCGAGTCATAGAGTCGGATAGTACCTCGCTGATGAAGTACATAGGGCACTGCACCTTGAGGGCGTGCCCCTCTTCCTCCTGCTCTACTACCAGGGCGGCGCTAACCACTTGCGTGGTGGCCGCTACGTATAGCAGGAGGGATTCTCCTTCGCTTGGAGGAACTAGGATTAGGGGCCATGTCAGAAGCAGTTTGACCATATCAAGTGCCTCCTAGGCCTCGGATGCCCACTCAAAGCGGTCGGCTTTCTTCAAGAGTCGATAAAGGGGGAGACCTCGTTCACCGAGGCGTGAGATGAATCGGCTGAGGGCGGCGAGGCACCCTGTGATTCGCTGAACCCCCTTTATGTTCTGAATCGGACCCATCGTTGTGATGGCTAAAATCTTCTCTGGGTTGGCTTTGATGCCACGATTGGAGACGATGAAGCCGAGCAGCATGCCGCTTGGGACCCCAAAAACACACTTCTCAGGATTGAGTTTGATGCCATTCGCCCGGAGTTTCACAAAGGTTTGCTCAAGATCAGCAATGAGGTGGTCAGCCCGTTTAGACTTAACTACGATGTCATCAACGTAGGCCTCAACGGTCCGCCCGATGAGGTCCTCGAAGCATCTGAGCATACAACGCTAGTACGTAGCCCCAACGTTCTTCAGTCCGAACAGCATTGAAACGTAGCAGAACGATTCGAAGGGAGTGATGAAAGACATCGCGAGCTGGTCGGACTCTTTCATCGCGATTTGATGGTAGTCGGAGTACGCATCAAGGAAGCAGAGGGTTTCACACCCCGAGGTAGAGTCGACTATGTGGTCTATGCATGGCAAAGGAAACGGATCCTTTGGGCATGCTTTGTTGAGACCCGTATAGTCAACAAACATCCTCCATTTCTCGCTCTTCTTTCATACAAGAATAGGATTAGCTAACCACTCTGGGTGGTATACTTCCTTGATGAATCCGGCAGCTGATAGTTTTGCTATCTCTTCACCGATGGCCCTGCGCTTCTCCTCGTCGAAGCGACGCAGGCGTTGCTTCACTGGCTTAGAGCCTAGATGGATTTTCAAGGTATGCTCGGTGACCTCCCTCGGAATGCCTGGCATATCCGAGGGTTTCCACGCAAAGATGTCTTTGTTGCCACGGAGGAAGTCGACGAGCGCGCTTTCCTATTCGGAGGAAAGTGAGGTACCAATGCGTACCGTTTTACCCTTGGAGCTGCTAGGATCTATGAGGACTCCCTTGGAGCCCTCTGCCGATTCGAACGACCCGGTCGACTTCTTGGCGTTGGACGCTTCTTCGGCTACCTCCTCCTTGAGGGCGGCAAGTTCCCCGGAGGCAACGATTACTGTGGCGTGGCCGTAGCACTCGACCTCATACTCATAGGCACGCTGGAAGGAGGTGCTGACGGTGATGACCCCATAGGGGCCCGACATCTTCAGCTGAGGTATGTGTAGTTGGGGACGACCATGAACTTCGCGTAGCATGGTCGTCCTAGGATGGAGTGGAAGGTTCCAAGGAACCCAACCACCTCGTAGGTGAGGGTCTCAGTCCTGTAATTGAACTAATCCCCAAAGGTAACGGGCAGATTGATCTACCCAAGTGGCATGGCCTGCTTCCCGACCACGATGCCATGGAAAGGTGCTCGGGTTGGCGCGGAGGCGCATCCGGTCGACGCCCATCTCGTCGAGCGTCTTGGCGTACATGATGTTGAGGCCGCTGCCCCCGTCCATCAACACTTTGGTGAGTCGCTTTGGGCTAACGATTGGGTCGACCATAAGCGGATATCTCCCCGGGTGGGGGACGGTATCTGAATGATCGGTCCGATCGAAGGTTATGGCGGACTTCGACCACCGAAGGAAGGGAGGTGTGGCCGGTTGGGCCATGTAGACTTCACGACACGCGACCTTCTGACGGTGTTTGGAGTCGTAGGCCCCTGATCCTCCAAAGATCATAAGGCAGCCGTCCAGCATTGGAAAGTCGTCGTCCTTCTCCTCGACGTCATCCATAGTGGGGGGAGGGTCTTTCCCCTGCTCCCCTTTGTTGGAGCCTCCGAATAAGAAACACCGCATGAGGCCGCAGTCCTTGAGCAGATGCTTAACAGGAAAGGCGTGGTACGGGCACGGCCCCTCGAGTAATTTTTTGAAGTGGTTCGAAGTGCCCTCCGTGGGCTTCCGACCACCCTTGCGGTTAGCAGCGGCCACGAGCGAGTCCTTGCGTCGTTGCTTCTTATTCTTCCTTTTGGCAGAACGATTGGAGGTGCCTTCGCTGGCACCCTCGTCTCGCCTTGCCTTGCCCTCGAGGCAATCGAAGATCGCTCCGACCACCTCTTCTCCTGAGGCGTGGCTGGTGGCGATGTCTAGGAGTTCCTTGGTGGTTCGTGGGCCCTTGCATCCCAGCTTATGAACCAAAGACTCGTAGGTCGTCCCGGACAGGAAGGCTCCTATCATGTCGGCGTCGGTGACGTTAGGGAGCTCGTTGCACTGTCGGGTGAAGCACTGGATGTACCTGCGAAGGGTCTCACCAGCCTTCTAACGGCAGTTCTTGAGGTTCCATGGGTTCCCAGGACGCTTGTATGTGCCCTAGAAGTTTCCCACAAATATCTCCTTCAAATCCGTCCAACTCTGGATTGCGTTGGATGGCAGGTGCTTCAACCACGCTCGTGCCGAATCAGCCAAGAACAGTGGAAGGTTGTGGATAATGAAGTCATCATTATCTGCACCACTGGCTTGATAGGCAAGCCGATAGTCTTCGAGCCAAAGTCTGGGGTTTGTCTCCCCAGAGTACTTAGGGATATTGGTAGGTGGTCGATACCTTGGCGGGAAAGCAGCGTTGAGGATGTGCCGGCCAAAGGCCTGAGGGCGTGGCAAGCTAGGGCTCGGGCTCCGGTCCTCGCTGATGTCGTAGCGTCTACCGCGACAAGGATGATAGCCACGGTGGGCTCCTTCTCTTGGGCCACTGTAGGTACATCTGCGGGCATCGAGGGTGTTGCATGCGTCGCGGTTACGATCGAGACACTGATGTATCTGGGCTGCAGCGCGCTGCCTACCACCTTGTGGTGCCTGGTGGACTGATGCGTCCCTGGCGGGACTCACCAAGGGCGTGCGTTGGCTGGTGTCGAGCTCACGTCGCCAAGACAACGAGCTCTCCACCTGCTGCGCCGCCGCACGCTCAAGCAACGTGTGAATTTCGTGGTGGGCCCGACGATCCTCGGGCGTTGCGGTCTCTAGAAGGCCATGGAGCAAGGCCGTTGTGGTGGTGATGTTCTAGCTTGCTCGAACGAAGTGAGGAAGGGTTTCATCATCGGCGATGATCCTTTGGTTCACATCATGGGCCACGGCGCGTGCACGCCCACCGTCTCCGCAGCGTTCGATCTCCCGATCGACCTCCGCGTATTCTCACACAAGCTGTTGTCCGGCTTTGTCGATCTCCCACTTTCAGGCTCTCAGCTGCTCCACCCCTACATGAGGTGGGGCCGTTGTCTCCCCTTTGGTTTCACTGCCGAGGTTTCCTGCCGAAGTAGCCTCCTCCATGGAGACGCTTTCGACGTGTCCCTCGGGGGTACCCGCCATGAAACATTCCCGGGAGGGGTGATGGCTCCCCCTGCTGGAGTCAGAGCCAGAGTCTGACCCCGGCCCCTCCGCGAGGAAGCCATGGAGGGATTCAGTGATGCTTTCGATCATCCCTACGAACTCGTTGTTCGTGGGGGACGGGATCGTGCGCTGTGCCACAAGGTGGCTAATGGTTGTCGCGGTGTTGCGGAGACCAAACGGAAGCGCCGTCGGGGCGCTCCGTGTGGAGTGTTCGAGAGAGAGGGTGAGGTGGCGTGGGTCCTCCCTGGATGGCTGGGGCCCAAGGGAGACACCAGGCTGGTGCTCAAGCCTCTCGTAGTTGAAGCCGATGGAGGAGAGAGATTGGATGGCGACGTGGGCCAACGCCAATTCTCCTCCCACCGTGACGATGAAGTCTAGGTCACCGAAATGCATGTGTGCGCTGGGTCCTAGCTGATTGCATGGTTAGCCATCCGAGGCCTGATTTGGAACGCGCAAAGGCCCCTACCAGGCGCGCCAACTGTCGGTGTTTCGAACAAACATCAACTAGTAAATTTATATTTGTTGCGCGTTAGGCTCGGATGGTGTACTAAAGGACATAAGGTTTATACTGGTTCGGGCAGAACGTCCCTACGTCTAGTTTGCTGCTGCTTGTGTTATTAGTACCAAAAAAGGTTCGTAGTAGGGGGGTACAAACGGTCGAGAGAGGGACATGTCCCAAGTCTCTGATGGAAAGGTCGAAAGGATGCCAAGAGCTCGATTGCTGTTTGGCTGCGTGTTGTGTGTGGAATTGATCCGTCTCTCTAGTGGGGCGTCCTGCCCTCCCTTTTATAGACCAATTGGGGAGCAGGGGTTACAGATGGGAGAAAGAGGAAAACACCAAAGGTAGAGAAGGTTCTTCGAGGGTGTCGGGTCTTCCTTTTCCCTTGAGCCTGCCCTGCTGACATGGCAGACCACGCCAGGGATAGCATGTTTCGTTGATCCTGATAGGGCCGGGCTCTAGCTTCATCTCAGCGAGTGGTCATGTCCCATCCTCCCCCGGCGGATAGTGCGGTGTGTCAGGGCGTTGAGCCATGACTCTACAGGGAGTAGATGGGGAAATAACTATACGCCTGTTACTGTAGATGATGTGAGTTCTTCCTTGGATTATAGTAGTTGTCGTATGCCCATGTTAGTATCCACGCCCGAGGGCTGATGGCGGTGCCTACAACACTGTAGGACAAAAGTCGGCGCCTACAACACTATTCGGGCCCTGTTAGGTCGAAAAGGGCTTAAAGCGCCCGTCCGATCGTATCCTGATGGTACCTTCCTACAGGCGTGCAGGGCATGGTCCTTGGTACTGCGGTTGACCTGAGTGTCATGTCTTACCTCCTGCTCGTCATCATGAAGGAGCAGGATGTAGTCGTCGGGCGAGGCAGAGCCTGCCCTCAGCCATCGAGCGAGGCGGAGCCAGCCATTGGACGTCGGGTGAGGCGGAGCTAGCCCTCAGACGTTTAGGTGAGGCAGAGCCTACCCTCAGCCGTCGGGTGAGGCAGAGCCTGCCCTCAGACGTCAGGTGAGACAGAGCCAGCCCTCAGACATTTGGGTGAGGTGGAGCCTGCCCTCAACCGTCGGGCGAGGCGGAGTCTAGCCCTCGGGGGTCGGGCAAGGTGGAACCAATCTTCCATCATTCGGGCAAGAAGCGTAGTAGCGTTCTTGTCTGACCGGAAGCGTCAATGTTCGATGGTTATTAGTTCCACCTCATTGGGTACCCCGGTATTTGGTCCCCGACACTTATGCTGATGCTTTATGCTAAAATATTGTGAGAGAAAAAAACTATTTCATGGCTAAAAATTAGCTCAAGCGGGTCTAATAGCCTCACGTGCAAGATGGTCATACATAACCTTTCAAAAAAAAGATGGCCATAGATAAAATGTGCAACCAAAGTATTATCATTTTATTAAACACTAATAATGATCATTTATTATTTCACATTTTTCTAATCCAGTGTTATGAATTCCTGTGTTCCGAACACCTTGGCTAGTTCTTTTCTGCTATTTTCCATTCCTCTGTTTTACCACTACACACCCATCCTATTGCTTTTTTTTCATTCCTATGTTTTCAATTCCTTCGTTCTAAACAGGCCCCTGATGATGAAGGGGCCGAGCTTGTAAAGTCCGGAGTAGGTACATGAATTTGTATAAAAACTACTCTACAAAAAATAAAACGACAATGCTACCATTAAGATGTCTGGAAGGCCGGCCGCCTCGCTCCACTCACTGTCGCATGCGCCGCTCGCCTAAAAAAACAAAATCAACTCCCACACGTCTAAAAGGCCCTAATGGCTAGAGGGGGGGTGAATAGTTTATTAAAATTTTCTACAACAACACTTAGTAAACCGGTTAGACAAATATGAGGCGAAGCGAGTGTTGCACTAGCCTACTAAAAATATAAGCCACCTACAACAATTCTAGTTTATATAATCTCTATCCACACAATGGCTATGTCACTATACTAAGTTAGTGTGCTTTCAAAGGCTAACTAAAGAGCCACACTAACCAAACTAACAAGCTCTCACGACTAGCTACTCTAAAGAGCTTGACAACTAGTTTATGGTAAAGTAAAGAGAGAGAGCAAGATGGTTATACCGCCGAGTCAAGGAATAAACCAATCAATCACAAGAATGAATACCAATCACCTCGAAATCAAATGATGACTCAATGATTTTTACCGAGGTTCACTTGCTTGCCGACAAGCTAGTCCTCGTTGTGGCGATTCACTCACTTAGAGGTTCACACGCTAATTGGCATCACACGCCAAACCCTTAATAGGGTGCTGCACTACCAACACAAGATGAGGATCACACCAGCCACGAGCAATTTACTAGAGTACCTTTTGGCTCTCTGCCGGAGAAAGGTTAAGAAACCCTCACAATCACCACGATCGGAGCTAGAGACAATCACCAACCTTCACTCGACGATCCTTGCTGCTCCAAGCCATCTAGGTGGCAGCAACCACCAAGAGTAACAAGCGAATCCCGCAGCGAAACACGAACACCAAGTGCCTCTAGATGCAAACACTCAAACAATGCACTTGGATTCTCTCCCAATCTCACAAAGATGATGAATCAATGATGGAGATGAGAGGGAGGGCTTTGGCTAAGCTCACAAGGTTGCTATGTCAATGTAAATGGCCAAGAGAGTGAGCTTGAGCCGGCCATGGGGCTTAAATAGAGAGCCCCCACGAATAGTTGGCTCCTCTGTTCACTGAGAAATCGGGGCGACCGGACGCGCCGGTCGGATTGACCGGACGCAGGACCCCAGCGTCCAGTCCTCAGATTTTCGCCACGTGTTCCCCGCTTCAAATGCTGATCACCCAATTTCAACGATCAATAGTGCAATTAAGTTGTGACCGGACGCACCACTGCGCTAAGACCGGACACGCCACCGCCTGAGTTCGGTCGTTTCTAGAGAGCTCCCCGAGCCTCTATTTTGTGACCGGACGCGTCCGCTCCTGCACGACCGGACATAAACCAGCCAGAGTCCGATCGTTTCCAGAGAGGTTCTAGAACTGGTTTTCACGACCAGACGCGTCCGGTCACGCCTGACTAGACCCGTCCAGCGTCCAGTCACTCAACCTTTTCTCTGTGCGCCGCCATGTCTACAGGACCAGACGCTGAACAATGTTCAGCCAGAGTCCGGTCATAAAAAATGAGACGGCACCACTGATCCACCATTGACCGGACGCTGCTCCCCTGAATCTAGTCACCACGTGACCAGCATCCAGTCACTGTTTTTCAGTGACTGTTATCTTCTTCATTTCACTAACTTCTCCACCCTTGCTCAAATGTGTCAACCACCAAGTGTATCACCTTGTGCACATATGTTAGCATATTTTCATAAATGTTTTCAAGGGTGTTAGCACTCCACTAGATCCTAAATGCATATGCAATGAGTTAGAGCATCTAGTGGCACTTTGATAACCGCATTTCGATATGAGTTTCACCCCTCTTAATAGTACGGCTATCAACCCTAAATGTGATCACACTCTTTGAGTGTCTCGATCACTAAACCGAAAAGCTCTTATTAATTTCACCTTTGCCTTGAACTTTTTATTTTTCTTACTTCTTTTTCAAGTCCAAGCATTTTATCATCACCATGCCATCATCATCATCATGTCATGATCATCATTTGCTTCATCACTTGGAGTAGTGCTACCTATCCCATAATCACTTTGATAAACTAGGTTAGCACTAAGGATTTCATCAATTCACCAAAACCAAATTAGAGCTTTCAACGTCTCGCTCCGCTCGGCTCTGCTCCTGCACGCGGTGCTCTGCTCCGCTTTGGCATGCGTCGCTCGACTGCCAGCCGCCCAGGCCTACCAGATGGGGGGCGCGGCTGCCTGCGAGATGCGGCGGTGCGGTTGCCGGCCCTGCTAGGCGCGCAGCCGCCTGCGAGTCGCGGCGCGAGGCCGCTGCCTCCCTTCCCTGTGGCGCAGCCACCGCCGAGCCGCTACCTACAAGCATCGCTAGGCCGCTGCCTCCGGCGAACTTCACATGCCGACGAGCCTCCATTCTCCTAAGCAGCAAGGAGATGTTTGCGCTGAAACTCCATGTTGCGGCGTCTGTTTCAAGTGTTTCAAATATTTTAGATGTATGTTGCAAGTGTTTCATAAGGGTGTTGCAAAAGTAAATCGGGATGTTGCACATGTTGCAATGGTTGTACACGTATGTAAGTATGTTGCAAGCTCCCATTCTCAATGTTTTATCTGTTTTTTTTCTAATCTATGTTGCAAGTGTGCTTATCTGGATGTTGCATATGTTTCACACATATAATGCAAGTGTTTTATCTAGATATTGCGTATCTTTACAATGGTTCAAGTGTTTTTGCAAGTGTTTCACATGCATGTTTTATTTGTTTTCAGATGTATGTTGTATTTGTTGCATCTGGATGTTTCAAACTAGATCGAGTGTTGCATCTCCCTCCTCGCCTTTCTGCTGTCTCGCCTCGATGTCAGGCATGGAAAGGCAGAGGCGGTCCCACTGGCGTGGGTGGGTCCCACGTGCTTGTGGGGGCGCAACAAACGAGATGTGGGCAGGCAGCATGGGACGCCAGACAGGGGACAGCGGCGGCATTAGCCACGCCCAAAATAAAAAGAATAGTTTGTACAAAGAACTAGTCTACTCTACTAATACTAAAGCCCTGTTCCCAAAAAATACTCTACTAAAGCCCGGGCCCATATCCTTTACGAGGGCGACACTGTCCCTATTGGGCCACATGTACGTGGCCGCTCCTGGCCGAGGCCCATATTAATGTCCTTTGCGAGGCTCCATTCCGTTCCCCCGCGGCCCGCGACAGCAATGGGCGGCGATCACTCCGAAGTCCGATCCCCTGTAATCTCCACTCGGTAGCTTCCTCCAATGTCCGATGATCACTGGTCAGCTCTTCTCAACCACCGTCATTTTTTTTACCCCGGTTCTTCTTTTCTCCTCTGCTCCCAGTCCCAGCACTCCGGCACGATCCGTTGGGCTCTCACTCTGCTGGACCGCAGGGACGAGGTGTTCGATCGGGTACCAGTCGACTAGTCCAAGCAGCTACGGATCGCTCGAGCAAGTGGACCCTCCGTCCAGGGCTGGGATGCCAAGGTACGATGTCCTTGGTTCAGAATTTCGGATGCCGTCGTTTTTAGCTTCTCTCTTTTGCTCCCCTTGTTCTGTTTGACGAAATGCCGGCCTCGACGCTCTGTTTTACCACCGTGCTAATGCTTGCTTGGTTGGATTGCGTTGTGACTTGTGAGGATCAGAGGGTGGCTTGCTTCTGGTAGCAGATATTAGTGCTCGTGAATGTTACTCTCTCGCTGATTTGTATCCTTTAGTGGTCGGCGGTGAATTCTCCCTATAGATTCATCAGTGGTGAGAATTGATGCGTGTTTTTCTCTGTGTCTATCTTTGGAAACAAGTTTCCCACACATGTGGCCTGCTTTCTGATCTGTACACCGTATAGCAGGGTAATAGTACAATATCTCAAACGCACAAGTAGACTGCCCCATTTTACCATGTTTTTAAGGACTAACAAGTAACACAATATAACATCATGTTTGTCTTCCTTGCTCTGAAGTTCCCTATGTATTCTACGCTCGGTATGCCAGACTATTTACCTGGACGCTAGTGTTTACCATTGTATAATACAAATTTGCTAGGTGAGCGCCCCTCCCCCCAACTGTTTGGGATGGGGGGAAAAGTAACAGTATAACACCATTTGCAGTCTTTAGAACAATACAGTATTTCATACCTAATTTGGCATGAGTAAGTTAAAACGAAATATTTCTAACAGCTTTATGACATAAGCACCCATTATATGTACTCTAGTTTCTCCACCTCTTTGAACAGAACCTTCCATTTCCTGACTTGATACTGAAAAGACCTTGGATGTTGTCAAGTAGCTAATCATCTGTCTGCTTTGATTAAATTGCTGTGTTCCACAAAGTTCAGCATCGCTCTAGATCTCATATGTCATTCCAACCCGTAGCAGTCTGTTATGAGGGACACATGTTATCCTCTCTGGTTGCCTGAAGTTCTTCCTTATGAAGTTGTAAGCATAGTCAACTATTATCTTCTTAAATAAATCTGCATTTGTTTCTGCCACCACATTAGCTTCTCCTAGCATATGGACGATACCATCCTCCATCTCTCTCTGTATTGTTTGGATCTCATAGATGCATCCATTTGATGGAGCAGCAGTGCTTCTGTCTGAAGAACTATCGGACATTGTTGCCTCTTGAACTCTCATGGAAGGCTCAATTGCATCTTCTATTTCTTCTGCTGAATTATCTCCTCCTGGGCTGTAAAATGATTCTTGATGGATAAATTGTTTCAAATGTTCAATAAGTAAGCCCTCAAATTCTCTTGGATCTTCTACTTTATCATTGTATCCATAGCGCACCACACATCGGAATACCCTGTAATCTCTTGGCTCCACATATCGGAAAAGGAACCGCTCGCTTGTTTCTATTTTGCTGATCGGTAAGTACTTTATTGAGATAATCACAAGAACTGAATGGATGGAAGGTACCCTTTCTACCAAGTGAGGAAGTATGGGTGGGATGCCTTGCACAAGCTCAGAGTACAAAAAGCCTATCCCTGGCAACCTGGTCAGATTCCTCCTAGTGGCCAATTCTGCCACATAGTTACTTGATACTTTGTTCTGGAGCTCATAGTTGTATCGATGAACATGGACATAATGCCATGTGGCCATTATAAACATCAAAATTGCTGCAAAAGCTAGTGGCAAGTAGCCACCTTGAGTGAACTTGTAGAGTGCCGAAGATAAGTATATGAGCTCTGCTCCACCAATTATTACTAGAAAGAGTGCAATCCATAGCAGACTTGTCTTCCATATCATAACCATTACTAAAGTGACCAGAAGTGTTGTTATAAACATCACAAAGACAACAGCAATACCTGCACAATATAATGGTGGTATGAGTATCTGATCATATAAGGTAAAGATGATCTATTTCAGGATGTGTATTGCTCTTATATGGTTTCTAGTAGATCATGTCCTTACTTGCTTTAAGAAAAAGCTGACAGATCACCATGCAATTGGAAAAATACACTAATCTTTTGGATTTGATCAAATTGTCTTCGTTCACACAGCACCACATCTTAATGTTTGCTAGGGTGATTTCATGTGTTCTGCTTGCGCAGTTTAAATAGCAATAACATATGAGTGCTCATAACTTGTTTACAGTCTAGTCAGGTATAAGGGGGCACCTATCAGAGCGGGGAGCAAGTTCAGTGCATCTTATAACAATAATTATTATTGAAGTATAGCTGGGAGCAAATGAACCTATCAAAGCTGGGAGCTGATTGCCCATTACACTAAATTGCTTCAAGTAGTTGATACAGATTTTGAAAAACTTAGAGAAAACGGCAGCAAAGCAGATGATTGCCAAGAAAGAATTAGATATGCGGTAGTTTATAATTTCATTAAAAAATTGAATATTCAGGTACTGCATTTTTTCCTTAGTTTAATTATATCTTGGGGTGGGAGGGATACTTGTTTCTAGATTTGAGAATTTACCATATGCATTGCCAATCTTTTCTGTAGTTTGGAAAATAGCTGTAACAGCTACACACAAAACCATCAACACATAGTTGATCTCCGGGATGTAGACCTGTCCTTCAAACTTCGTTGATGTGTGGGTGACACGAACACGTGGAAAGCAACCTAGAACTTGGGACTGAGCAATAATTGCAAAGGCACCAGATATCATAGCTTGGCTTGCAATTATAGCAGCAGCTACAGCCACCACAAATGTTGGCCAATACAACGGACCTGATAACAAAGTTCATGAGTTCATCATTAGAATTTGATCTTCCAACCCTAATGTCTTTTATTAGTTGATTCTTATATGTTCTTATTACCTGGAATTGATTTGTAGAATGTATTTGCAACATTTTCTGGGTAGATACGAAGATATGCAGCTTGTCCAATGTATGCCAGCAGTACTGAAGGGAACAGAACTACTGAAAAGCCAATCTGTAGTGCAATAAAACTTTTATCATAAATATCTAACTGAATCAACACATAAAGCAATTTCGAAGTTCAAGATTCAAAACTATTTCTTTAGAAGATGAAAATACTTTTACACATTTTAGGACTATTTTCTCCACACACTCAAAAGGTGTTTCTCCATAATCACAGCTTGTCATAATCAATGGGGGTCAGTAGTTTGTAAAAATGAAAAGCCGGGAATTAGGAGAAGTGCTCAATTACCTGAACAGCTCTCACATTGAAGTGACCAAGGTCGGCAAACATTGCCTCAGTTCCTGTTTTACAAAAATGCAATGCACATTACATGACTTTTGGTTAAAGTTATCGATGTTTTATTTCTAGCAGTGCCATTATGTAAGCACAATTTTTTCTGCCAAAATATAAAGGTGATCTCTTAGAGATCAGGGTAAAAGGTATATTGCAGAATTCTGTTATGGACTCTGGGATCAAAAGTACCTGTAATGCATAAAATAACTCCTCCAAGAGAGATCCAGCCCTGCTTCCCATTCCTTTTGAAATAGTCCACAATATATTTTGGATTGAATGCTTTCAGGACACTAGCATCATGTTTGATCAAATTATAAGCTCCAATACCAGCAATCAAGAGGAACCATGTCAAGATTATTGGGGCAAATGTGTAACCAACTTTGTCTGTGCCAAAGTGCTGAACAAGAAACAGGACGATCAATATGGCTATTGAAATGCCAACAATCTGTCCTGTTGTTTGGTTAAGAAGGTCAGATTAAGTTCCCATCCTAAATAGTAAAGTTATTTAAACTGTTGTAACTCTCATTCATATACATTTCAATGCATAGCTTAGTGTACCTTGAGTCAGGTTTGTTGCTTTTTGTTGGATCCCCCCAACAGCGCTAAGTACTGCAAAAAAATACTTATGAGTTTTTCTTAAAAAAAATCATCCTTATAAATATATTCTAGTGGCCAGAGAACATGCATCGCCTGGCAGGATAATAGCTCTCTTAATTATTGCAAGTGACACTTTTGACTTTTCCTCTTTCGTATTTGAACTGAGACGAAATTTTTAGCATGTGTGTTGAATAAGTGCATAAAAGTGATATCCTGACTTATTTCTTTTAATAATCCATGTGTATTTCAACTATCCCCCTGCATACAACATTTTTTACCAAAGATGAGAAAGGAAACTCACCTGACATAGATGGAGTTAGAACACCATCACCAATCACCATGGATGTTGCCAGGACTGTCACTAGGAAAAGCATGACCTTAAATTTTGGACTGTTTTCCATCTTCTTCTTGATCCAATGAGCCCTCTTGATACGATTTGTGGGAGACTCTAACTTGTAGTGAGAAACCATTGCATCTTCAGCCTGCTGATTAGGTATCAAGCTAATCCTGGCATACCTTGATATCAATGAATAAAGTGCAAATGTTCCTCCTGCAATATTATAAGTTGGTAATACATGTTAGCTTCTATCATGAAACGAATTATGTTTTCCTGTGGTGCTTTTAATTTTATTTTAGCAAATTGGGTGCTCAATTCTCACGGACGGAGCCTAACAATTTTTACCTATATTCTTAAAGATACTACAGTCTCTGTACATACTTACATATCTTTTATTTAATGTATTCTCTGTAGGGGCAGTCCTACCATGTTTCCTTTTTTTTAAAGGAAAAAAACATGCTAGAGTCTCTTGCAAGCTTTTTGAGAGACTTGTTTTGTATTAAACTTTGATTGACTGCATAACTTATGCAGAGATTGGAATAAAACTTCCTTTTTCTAAAGTATTTCTAACATTCTTTATAATGTGTTCTTTTAACCAAGCGCTGTTTCCGGCTGATGGCTACAGCGGGCCATCGCTGCTGGAGGACTCAGCTTAGCCAAGTGCTTCAGCTTCTGTCGTTCCAAGAGGCCTCCTCTTGTTGCTCGTTGGTCGCAAAACGGTTCTTTGTAATAGTTCGCTTCTTCCTTGCCGCATGTTTTCTGATTCTTTTCAGTTAATCCTTTCGTGCCGCAAGCTGTGGCTTGCACTGTGTAACCGTTTCATGCTAACTTCTTAATGAAAAATGTGCTCGTTGAGAGCTGCTGCGAAATGTTCTTTTAACCTTCTTCTCTAGTCTAGTTCTTAAAAACGCTTGTCTGCAGCCATACTAGGAGAGTAGAAGTTGTGTTGAGAAGATGTATGGAGCATATTTACTTACCATCACCATTGTCATTAGCTCGCAGGACAATGAAACAATATTTTATCAACGGAAGGAGAATCACAGTGTAGATAATTAGAGACATGACTCCAAGGAGGTCATCCGTGTTGTTGATCCCTTTTGTAAAGGTGCTGGAGAAAACGTAGAGAGGAGAAGTCCCCATGTCTCCATAAACCACACCTATGCTCTGGAATGCTAAATGCAGTGTGGTCGCCCAGCCAACCTTCATTATCAAAGTGCATACTCTGAATCAGATTACATTTTTTGACTCAAAAAGAAAGAAAGCAGACTATATGCTTTTAGCCACACAATCCTTAGATGATCAAGCAGCTGATATGCTTGGTCTCTTTAGTAAGACAACGACGAACATGATAATTCAACAGTTAAGATTTCAGCAGAATCACAGTAATACTTTACAAAATGAAAAGAACAATAAAAAAAAGTCGACCACATGGAGACTCCCCTTAGACTTTGTTCTAAGAAGGCAATAATGGTTTCATCGACCCTGGAGTTCAAGGCTCTAACCATTATGGACCGAGAATGTTTAGTGCAACATGGTATGTTTGTGTGACAATTGTATTTAACTTTGAAATTTTGCTTAAATAAACTGATGAGAATTCAAAATTTACCGTGCAGTTACACGACTTCAAGCCAAAGAAGGATCGTTATCTGATTGGATAAGAGTAGTTGGAGAACATACCTTGGCTGCATGTGTTGATCCACCAGGGATCATTCCAGCCTCCATGTGCAGTGAATCAAACCTCTGTAGCCTCTTTGGTGGCATTCTCTCTGATGCATGTTCAGAGTTGGCATCACCGTGAGCAGCTCCGTTGCTGCTTGTGTGCTGAGGTTCAGCCATGTTGAAGGTATGGGAGTCTTGCTCAGTTGCTCTGGCCGACCTCTTGTTCTGTTTCACATAACATGGCTTTTATAGGCAGTTGCTTGTGATGCTAGAGTATGAACGTGTGCTTTCTTCCTTTTTCAAAGACCGGCCAGTATGGACATATCCTGGTATAAGACTGGATGCTTGTGCAA
Source organism: Miscanthus lutarioriparius (assembly GCA_904845875.1). Lineage (NCBI taxonomy): Eukaryota > Viridiplantae > Streptophyta > Magnoliopsida > Poales > Poaceae > Miscanthus > Miscanthus lutarioriparius. The sequence continues at coordinate 6,673,851 of CAJGYO010000005.1, forward strand.
CAAACGGATTTCTCATCTCATGTTGGCGAGGTCAGACGCTGTTATTATCATTCACTTCACTTGCCAAGGTCTTCGTTCAACGCTGCAGCCGTGAACCTTGTGATCTGCTTTACATGAGCCGGGAAGGTGGCTACGTGGGAGGGCATGGTGACTTTTCTTCATCGGCAGTGGGCAGTGGCTGTCATTCGTAAGTCGTAAGTGTGTTTCTGTAGACTTTCCATAAGAACCTGCGACTTTGCCCTTCATTTCCAGTTTACCCCGTACTTCTTGACAATGATGAAAAAGAAATCCTATGCAGCCGGCTAGATGCCATTTATCAAATCAAAAGAATCATATTGAGCCACATATGGATGTCCTAATCCTTTTTTAAAAAAAAATTCAAAACGACTATTGTTTTTCGAAGGCATATAGACATATCCTACAAGTTTAAAATTGAAATTATAATTGTCAAAAACCCTACACAAGTGCCTAGCAACTGCCATAGGTTCTGAACTTTGCTTTCCTACTTGTTAACTTAGAGCTTCATTTAGGCAAGCGTGTATTTCTCGTTGCCAATACTTAAGGACTAAGCATACGGCCATATGGGATATTTGCAACAGTGTGTAACGGCCCAAAAAGTGGCTGCCACCAGTATTGGCTTCCAATCTTCGATACTGTGAGCAGCTATTGTTGGAAAAAATCGGAGCCCAAGTGTTCTTTTGCAGCTTGGCGGTTCTAACTCGCTTTCGTGCTGATCTGCGCCATGGACTTGACTATTGTTTCTCGTGAAGAATACGTTCGCAGGACGCTCTTCAATCTTCATGACGTGACATGCATCTGGAATATACCCCACCACGGCCGGCCGCAAGGCCGTAACCAAGTGTGTCGATTCCTTGGAAGGACTGACAGCATGGGCAACTGAAGGGACAGGGATGTTTGACCATGTGCGCAAGGCTTTGTTCGTTCAAGAGTTTTTCCAAGTTTCTACTTTCGAGACTTTTTCTTACTACTACGTGTGGCATGGCCAGTGGATAAAGACGCCGTAATGTTAGTGCTGTTAGTTTGATTTCTAGGATTCCATCGCGAGTGCAACTACGGAAAATTTTCCTGATCAGAGTTTCTAGCAGACGTGCTTGGAATTGATAGATGCAGCGAATGCAGCTTTGGGCTGCAAGAGTTGGTGTGACGAACTGATGATATATACTTGATAAGAGTTTGTTGGCATCTTTCGCCTCCATTTTTTCCAGTCTCCATTTTGAATAAAATTATATTGCGCATGGGAAAATTTATGGAATGCCTTCAAGGCATTTTACTTTGGTTGGTACATTCAAAATCAGGAAGCCCTGGGGCAGAGATGCTCAGTGCATGGTTTTGACGGGTGTCTGTTCCTTTTGTTGGTCGTCGTGTCAATGATGCCATAGCCCATAGATGCTCTCCGGCCGTTATCCGATCTCCTTTGTAGTGTCCAGTTGCAGGCTTGCAGCCATCCTTCTTTGAACCTTGACCCATTTTCGTTCGTCTCTTCGTCTAAGAAGCAACGACATAGCTATGGTGCGCCGTTCTCGCTTTCATTCATCTCTTCATTCCTACTACTACTATGCTGAAAAGTTGGCTTCTTTGTCGGGTATATATTTCAACTAGAATTATTATCTTAGATTAGAGAAGATAATGATGCACAGTCCGACAATTAGATCAGCGTTTGCGTTTTTATTCATCTCTTCGTTCATAATCTCTGTAAACGAATTCTGCACCAAAAGCGGGCTAACGGATTGGACCACGTTGCCCGTTAAACCACGAACCGTAGGATCGAGCCAATTCGCAATATCGTCCGTCGATTTGGATAGGTTTCGGATCTTTGCCCACTTCTTAGTGGACCCGAGACCTCGAGAACCTTCTCAGGCTCGTCCCGGTCGAGCGAGCGGCTGCCTTGGTGATGTAAGCGATGACTATAGATGGCCAAATGGGCCAGGCACGATGGGCCGGCACGGGCCCGGCCCGAAAAAGCACGACACTAGCACGGCATGACACGATGTCTATAGTGCCAGTGCCGGCACGGGCACGATTTAGGGCCGTGCCTGGGCCGAAGGTTCGGTCCGTAGTGCCGGCATGGGCACGACACGGTTAATGGGCCGGCACGATGGTGGTCCGATTATTCTCGACCCTTGGATTGATTTGGAGTATTATTGTCCGTTGGATTGACTTACCTAGCTATAAAAGCAACTCCCTCCTCATTCTCTCTCATTCTTTCACTCCCAGCCATCATTTCTTTCTCTCGGTACTCCTCCCGTTTCCTCTTCATGAGTCCCAACCGTAGAAGCCTTTCATGCCTCTCCGCCTCACGCTCCCTAGGCCGGCGGCCGACAATCCCATGCCACTCCTCCCCCACTCGTCTTCTCCTCGAGGTGCGGCTACGACAGCGGCGGCGCAACGGCGTTCGTGTGAGGCACAACTGTGGGGGCCCGACGCCGTTCGTGCGAGGCACCGCTGCGATGGCACGGCGGCCGCGGCGACGATGTGAGGGCGCAACAGGGCCAAGGAGTGGCTCAACGACGACGTGTTCGTCACGCCGGCAACACGGCTTGGCTCGGCGAGCTCCTCGTGATGAGGACATGACCTCCATACATATGACCATGCTTGGAGAACCATATGGAGACCAAGGAGATCAGCGAGGGTGTCCTAAGCGAGAAGGATGCCCAAATCTCATCCGGTTCGAGTCACCAAGGTGGAGGCCCAAATCAAGTTCGAGTCCATCTCGGCCTCCAGGACCAGTCTGCCTTAAACTGGTCATCCAGGACGCATCCGGACTCCTTTTTCGACGATCCACATATGGATGAAAAGCTAATTTGATAAGGAAGTCAATCCAAGTAGTTTCACGTCAAAATCTATTTGGAATCAACATTAATCGTGGTCATAAGTCAGCATCCAGAATCTGCCAGGGTGCTACGACACCGTCTTTTGGTCCGTTGGACCGTGTATCGTGTTTGGTTCCATTAGGAGGCGCGTTCAGGGGGGTGACGCCCAAGACTCTATAATTAGCAGCCGTCGCTCTCCTTAGGGTTTGAGTTTTGTTTAGTTCTTGATTTCCTCGTGAAACAGACATCGTTTTGCTGCAACTGTGCCGCCAAGGCTGCTTGCTGTGAACCAGGGCCCCAGTTCTTGATCTTGTTCGCTTGTGGCGATTAATCCTTTCGAATAAAGACTTGAACTCCTTCTCGTTATCATAAGCCTTATATTTATTTACAATTTCAGATTGCATTCATCTCGTTCTTACTTGTGTTCTCGATTCGCTTGCAGGAAAGTCTTCTCGGCGAGGTTAATCGCGTTCGCATGGTTGATAACCAACGGAGCAGTGGTGTAATGGTTATGGGGGTCCGAATCAATCTTGGTTCGAAGCCTAGATCGTGAACGTCGAGTCTCCACCAATTGACGCTATCATACCTTTCGGAAGATCGGGCCTAATTTACATCAAGTGGTATCAGAGACCTTGTTGCCCGTTAGGTATAACTTTGTTATTCCTTTAGATTATTACTGTTTTTGCATTACCTATAGTCCACAAAAAGCCAAAAAATATATACGCCACCACATATTCCCTGTCCTATAGCCTCATTGTACCGTGCAATTTCGTTTCTATTTCGCGTTGTTGAGTTTGTGCCCTAGGTCAAGTTCTGGTTGATGGTTTTAGATCGTTTTGAGTCCAGTTTGTGTTTTCCCTTTGTTTTTCATTATAATCCATGAACACCTTCAAGTCTTGTTGTGTTTCCTTTGTATCCATCAAACCCTAGTTCACGTCGTCTAATTTGTTACACTTGTCTTCACTGTTTCATTCAAATCCTTGCTGCTGTGACCAATTTTGTGCGCATTGTTCCCGTTTTGTCCTCTAATTCGGAATCCGTTCGTAAAACTGATCTAGTTTTCGCATACGAACTCAGATTTCGACATTCAATATATCAAAATCGATCAGAAATTTTTTTTGGATCCGTCTATCCCCGGCTTTGCCAGTGTCAGAGATTTTTATTTTGGTCAAAAAGTGGTCACAAGATCCTCTTTTCGTGGTCACAAGGTTTTTGTCGATTTTGAGCACTTCTTCTGAAATTTCCACGGGCCACGTCTTTCACTTGTTTAAGCTCATATTTTCTATGGTTACTTCTTTTGTGCTCCTAAGTGAAGAAAAAATATCAAAAAAAATAAAAAGAAAAAGTTGAAATTTCTCAAAAAAACAACAACAGCCCAAAAAATTAAAAAAAGAGAGGGGCAAAAGAGGAACAATATCTAGAGGAGCACATAGAGAGCGCCCTTTGAGTTGTGTTTGCGTGTGTTGATTCCTGCCTTGTTCCTAATCATATTTTTGCTGTTCACATCACTTGATACATCTGGTACTTGGAACGTGAGTAGGTCAGCAACTAAGACAAGTACTCGGGATACTTATTCAGCTTTGCTATTCAGTTGTGGATATTGTTTTTCCTTGCTACTATATTGTGTCTGTCCAAGCTCCACTTTCTTCTAACTAAGTACAGGTTCGCCTTGCAACTATTACACTCGAGCTACAACAATATCACAGTCACCGACCGATTGCACCGTCTGTTGCTTTGGTAAGAACACTTGTAAGACCGTGGTAAGACGCTTGAGAGTTTAGTGCCTTGTTTTTCCTTGTCCACAACCTAAGTAGTTGATAGGGATAATAATTTTGTGTTGTCTTTTGCTGTCTTCTAACAATGACAAATTATTCGTATCCACCGACTTATGATGGTATAGGTGCTGATGAGTATATGGAGTGAAAAATTGCCATCGATAACATATTTGCTACTCGCTTTATGTGTCCAAGGAGGAAGGTAAAAAATGCAGCTAGTGTTTTGCGACATTCTGCTTTATCTTGGTGGGAGTCTTTAGATCCTTCTGATAAACCTTAAACTTAGAATGATATGAAACATCTTATGAGAGAAAATTTTGTTAGTCCATCTCTTGTAATTAATTCAAATGATGAGGTGCATCAACTAGATCAATCTCTTGTTATTCCTCATGCTATGTCTAACATTTTGCAGGACAATGTACAAAAGAGCGAGGATGACGTGACAGAAAAGGAGATGCTCACAGCCTCATGTGAAAATTCAAAACCATCAACTATTACTCCTGCTGAACATGAGAGCAAAGGTAATGCCCACGATGCTAAACTCACGGAAGGTGAGAGTTCTCTTGATGTGCTGATTTTTTCCACCAATCATGCTATGATAGAATAAATTTTAGTAGAGCCTTCGCTTGATTTACCTTTGTCATAAGATGATTTGTTTGATGTTTATTGTGACAAAGATGACTTGCATGATGATATTTATGTTATACCCATGCAATCATTGAAGAATGATCACGCTATATGTGTGCTGAAATTGAGCACTTGTGGTGAAAATAGACTTGGTATTCATAATGCTAGTGAAGTTGATGAGCTGAAATTGTTGTCTTCTTTAAATACTTTGGGTTACATTGAATTTGATGTTCCGTGTAATCTTAGTTCTTTAGAGGAGAAACTTTATGCATATGCTGATTTGCTATGGTTCTCTAGACATACATATCATGTTTTTGGTAAATATAACAACCAAGAGTAATATTTGATACAACGAATTTACATTTGTACAAATCTGAATTCTTCTTTTGTTGTGCAAAGTAATGATCAACTAGAGGATAGTAAAATCAACACTGTTGTTAAGACATATTCTTCTAGTTTTGCTTTTCGAACACAAGTGGAATTCAAATAAAGGGAGCATATGTTTCTTGTTAGTACTAATCTTTTGCAGGATAGTATTGGCAAAGATCGTGTGTTTTTCAATCGAGCAGACTACATGTCTATAGGACAAGACATGCTACAAACCTGGACATATGGTCATATTCTTTCTCACAACATTGTTCATTCCCATTATTTTGGAAACCTCGTTTGTCCTCATGTTGTGCAGGATCGACTTGAAACAAAATCGACGCTGAGGACGGCTTTTCGACAAGAAAGGGAGGATGATGAGGACATGACCTCCATACATATGACCATACTTGGAGAACCATATGGAGTCCAAGGATATCAGCGAGGGTGTCCTAAGCGAGAAGGAGGCCCGAAGCTCATCCGGTTTGAGTCACCAAGGTGGAGGCCCAAATCAAGTTCGAGTCCATCTCGACCTCTAGGATCAGTCTGCCTTAAACTGGTCACCCAGGACGCATACGGACTCTGTTTTCGACGATCCATATATGGATGGAAAGCTAATTTCATAAGGAAGCCAATCCAAGTGGTTTCACATCAAAAGCTATTCGGAATCAATGGGGATCGTGGTCACAAATCAGCGTCCAGAATCTATCAGGGTGTCTGACACCGTCTTTTGGTCCGTTGGACCGTGTATCATGTTTGGGCCCATTAGGGGGCGTGTCCAGGGGGTGATGCCCAAGACTCTATAATTAGCAGCCATCGCTCTCCTTAGGGTTTGAGTTTTGTTTAGTTCTTGATTTTCTCGTAAAACAGACATTATTTTGCTGCAACTGTGTCGCCAAGGCTGCTTGCTGTGAACCAGGGCCCCGGTTCTTGATCTTGTTCGCTTGTGGCGATTAGTCCTTTCGATTAAAGACTTGAACTCCTTCTAATTATCATAAGCCTCATATTTATTTGAAAATTTAGATTGCATTCATCCCGTTCTTGCTTGTGTTCTTGATTCGCTTGCAGGAAAGCCTTCTCGGCGAGGTCAATCACGTTCGCGTGGTTGATAACCAACGGAGCAGTGGTGTAACAGTTGCGGGGGTCCGAATCAGTCTTGGTTCGAAGCCTAGATCATGAACGTCGAGTCTCCACCAATCGACGCTATCATACCTTTCGGAAGATCGGGCCTAGTTTACATCACCTCGTCTCGTCCCTTGCAGCCACGGGTCGGCACGGCCATGGTGGGCTGTCGTGCCTGTGAGCACGGCACGGCACGGCTGAGGGGACATAGGGCTGTGCCTGGGCCGAGAGTTGGACACGGCGGCCTAAGGCAGCACGGCATGGTAGGATGTCGTGCCACATAGTGCCGTGCCCCCATAGTGTCGTGCTGCATCGTGTCCGTGCTCGTGCCGTGTCGTGCTGTCTCAAGCCACCGTGCACAAAAGATAAGCAAGAAGTGGCTCGCCTCACCAAGAACTTGACTCAAGTGAAAGGCAAGACGGAGCAAGCCCAACTTCATCAAGATAACACCGTCAAGGAAGTAAAGAAGCTTGATGAAGGACAAACCGTGGTTTGCTACGTGTGCCACAAGAAAGGTCACAAGTTCTATGAGTGCAATGTGAAAAATGGGGGAGGAGCTAAGAAGAAAGAGAAAAATAAAAAGCAAACAAGCAAGCTCTCCAACACCTACACCAACAAGGTGGACAAAAAGGCCTCCACACCTTATCTCTTGAAGAAGAAGAAAAATGATAAGGTGGTGGCCATCAAGGTGAACAAGCAAGCCAACAATGGGGCCAAACGTGTTTGGGTGCCAAAGGAGATCATTTCCAATATGAAGAGCACCAAGAAGGTTTGGATCCCAAAAGGGAAGTGAGAAGTCCGATGGACTTCAGGGAATTTGGAGACTTGGTAAAGTATGGGTGCATTTCATAGGGTGCATCATTATGGATAAGGTAATTACCAAGTGGGTTAGTGAATACTATGGACCCAAATTCCTCTTTCCATGTTAGGTAACTAGATTTAATTTCTTGCAATCTCAATTAGCATCTAGTTCCTTTTCATGCCTAGGTTTGCATTTGCATGCTTATATCTTTTGTCATGCATACACTAGGTATATCTTATGGTAGGCTTGCTTGGTTTCACTCTTAACCCTTGGAGCAAACCTACATGGTTTAAATTGTTGAGTAGCACGTCACATAGCTTGTTTTTACAATTGTTCATCTAATATGTGCCAAAATCCAAATTGTAGATAATTTCTCCCAAATATCACATTCAAAAATGATTCTCACATTTATGTGATGTCATCTTTCAAGTGGTATTTTTTATTCTAAAATCAATGTGCATGTCTCCTACAAGTATTCCATACTTGTGTGCACAAATTTAGGAAGAGGTTACTCTACAAGTTGGATGCTTTGAGACTAACACCTTTTCAAGTTTATCATGTGTGTAGTAGTCTCATTGCAAGGAAAATGGAGTCCCCGGAGTTAAGCATCATACTTCAAATATCCACCACCTATTGCAATTGGTATAAATCAAATTGGTTTCCACATGTGCTATTTCTAAACCGATATCATCATGTTGATTTTACTTTGGTATTTATATGCTTTCTCCATACATTATATAGATTAAACTCCCTTGAACATTAATTTACCAATTATGCATAAACTACATTCTCCATCATAAGTATGCATATATTTAGGGGGAGCTTAGTCTATGTAATGTGAGAGTCAAATTTTGTGACCTATTCCACTCCACATACAAAGGATCACAAAGTTTGACACTCTCTTGTGCTACTAATGTCTTCCTTTTCGGTGTTTGATTCCAAAGGGAGAGAATTTGCAGGACCAAAAGCAAGCCCGATCATAATAATTTACAAGTGGTAATGGTCCAAGAAAGGGAGGATAGTGGATTATGGAGTTAGGGGAGGCTTAAATCCATAATGCCACATGGGGACATTTACAAGGGCAAGATAAGTTTCCAAAGATATTTACATGTGGTATCTTTTAGCTTTACAATTGGTATCTTTTAGCATCATATAACCTTTCTCTTTGCATTGCATCCTAGCAAGTAAATAGTTTTTAAATTCCAAAAATTTTATTATTTGCTTGTTTTGATCATATTGTCATCAATCACCAAAAAGGGGAAGATTGTAAGGAAAATAGACCCTAGGTCAGGACATGATCAGCGTCCGATCAGTAGCAGAAAGCTGGGTTTCGTTCCCAACGACTACTTTCTCAGTGGGGCTTATAACTAGACCCCCCCCAACCGGCCATTTGAGGTAGTGTGGAGCTGAGGAAACATACCAAGGGTGTTGATACACCATTTTAGTGATCTCTACTTGCATAGTGCTTAGTGATTCATTAGGTGATTAGCGTAGGTGCTTTGTGAAGTGCTTAGGTTGATTAGACCATCGCTTATGCGCTTGCTCTAGGTTTAGGACTAGTGTTTAGTGAGATTTGCATACCTCTTACCACTCGATGTTTGCTCGCTCCATTGTTGTACATCGGAGGGGCTTGTAGTCTTACAAGATCACACCAACCGCATTTGTGGTGTGGCCACCACCGTGTACCGAAGGGAACAAGGCCCGCGATGGTTCGGCCGGAAGCTTGATAGTGAAGACAGCAGAGAGCGGTCTAGGAGAGGCTTGCCGACAGGCACACCGGAGACCCACTTGCGCGTGGGGAAGGCCTGGGGCTATCCACGGAGTTACCCGACCGGGAGCTTGGCCCTTGCAAGGGATTCCTTGCGAGGGGCTCCAACGAGGACTAGGGGGAAGCTTGCGCGCTTCTCGATACCTCGGTAAAAATACCAGAGTCATCGATGGGAGTTTGTATATCTCTATCTTACTCTTTAGCTTCCGCATTTACATTGTTTGCATAACTTCTTTTTGCGGTAGAGATAGCAACACACTAGCAAAATCGTAGTTGCACATTTAGATAGTTTATCTTTTGCATAGGTTTTGCTAAGGTTATAAAAAGAGGTCATAGTTTAGAGTTAGAGTTTTAAGTTGCCTAATTCACCCCCCCCCCTCTTAGGCATCACGGGTCTGCTTTCACCACATTTGAGTCTATTAGCAATTTAGCATCTCTTAGCAATTAAAATATTGTTGTTAGGTGGTAATAGTTAGCATATCAAAACTAGCAAGATCCAATGGAAACAACCACCTAAACCGCAATGGATTGATCAAGGGCTGGCGTGGCAAGCCATGCCATTTTTTCTAGTACTAACTATACTAAAAAGTAGCCTGTAGAGCCCCTCTAGTTCCCTCAAAAAATAAAACTATATACTGAAAAGTAGGCTTATTTGTCTAGCCATGGAAAACGTCGAATGATCTTTCCATTGGGCCCCATGTACGCAGATATCCTCCGGGCCTAGCCCACATCAATGTACTTTGCTAGGCATCATGCCATTGCCCCCATGGCCTACGAGCCCCTGGTGGTTTGCTTTTTCGCGAGCGCAGGTTTGAAGTATCTTTCTCCGCTGCGCGTCCACGGCAATGGGCGGTGATTAGATACTCCAATCACTCCGACGATTTGATCTCCTGGTGAATCCCTGCGCCTGTGGGGCAGCTCTCTCTGATGATCGCTGGTTAGCTCTTGCCACTCACCGCCATCTATCTTCCCCATCCTTACTCTCTCTCTCTCTCTCTCTTGGCCAAGCAAGTGAATCGTCTGGGCCTCTGGGATGGGTTATGTTAACAGCAAGGGGAAGGTTGAGAGGAATCAGATCAAAGGAGAGGCAGCAAAGCAGAGGTCAGGAGGAAGACGAATCTTAGTATTCAACTTGAGGGGAAAGTTGATACGATAATCATGCCTCCCTCGGCAGAGTACGTAGCATAGAAGTAGAAGATGACTCACACACGCACACGCTACTGGGCTCACTCATTCACCCAATCTAGCCCAAACACCTTTACACTCTTAGCCTTGGCCCGTTCAGGCCTTCCTCCCATAGAGCCTGATGCTGTTGCTTCTTGTTCATCATCTGGCACAACTGGTGTAGTGCCAACCCTAACATTCCCTCTCCCTTGTGTGTCTAGATGACCCTAGACAGCAGCGTGAGGAAACTGCTGATGAAGATAGTCTAGGTCCTCCCAAGTGGACAGAGAAGAGGGCAATTGAGACCACTTAATCAAACCTTGGCGCACATGAGCCGATCCCTTGACGATAGTGCGGCGTTGAAGGATCTTCTCTAGAATACTCTAGCGGATAGCAGATGGCGGCAAAGACTTCTCGACAATGTGGTGAGCACCCACGACTTTCTTGAGCTATGACACATGAAAAACAGGGTGAATTGATGAAGAAGCCAGGAGCTCCAACCTGTATGCCACTGATCCGATACGCTCAATGATGTGAAAGGGGCCAAAGAATTTGAAGGCCAACTTCTGGTTAGAGTGATCAGCTAAAGAAGACTGCACATAAGGCTGTAGCTTTAGAAAAAACCCAGTCATTCAGCTCAAAAGCATCCTCTGAATGACTCTCATCAGCCTATTTCTTCATCCGTTGTTTAGCGTGATGAAGGTGTTGCTTGATCATCTCGGACATCAGTTCATGATCGCGAAGCCATTCAGTCAGATCAATAATTGGTGGATCATCAGCTGCATGCAAGCCAAACTACTGAGGGGCAAATCCGTATAAGACCTCAAATGGTGAACGGCCCAATGCTGAGTGCAGCGACGTATCATACCAAAATTCCGCCAGATCAAGCCAAGAACTCCACTGACGGGGACAAGCATGAACATAGCACTGAAGAAACATTTCAAGGCACTGGTTAACCCTCTCTGTTTGCCCATCTGACTGCGGGTGGTATGCAGAACTCATGTGCAATTCCACGCCAGCCAACTTGAACAACTCACGCCATAAGTGACTTGTAAAGATCCTATCATGGTCCGAGACAATAGCTGTCGGTAGGCCATGCAGCTTGTATACTTGTGACAGAAATAGCTTGGCCACACTCGCCGTAGTAAATGGATGCTTAAGCCTGAGAAAATGAGCATACTTCGAAAAAGTATCCACCACCACCAAAATGCAGTTGTAGCCACCCAACAATGGCAGACCCTCAATAAAGTCCATGGAAATTACCTGCCAGGCACGGTCAGGAAGAGGCAGAGGCTGGAGGAGACCTGGTAAGTGAGAGCGGTCGAGCTTGGCTTGGTGGCAAGTTAAGAAGACACGAACAAATTCCTGCATAGTTGTTTTAAGACCGGTCCATGCGAACAGTTGCTTGATGCGACGATAAGTCATAGGAATGCCAGAGTACCCACCCACGGCGCTATCATGAAGAGCAGCGATGATACGAGTCTACAACTCAGGATTGTGACCAATCTAGATGCGCTGATTGTAACGCAAAGGCCATCTCTGAATGAAAAATGGGATACAACCTTAGGGTCAACCACCAACTTTGCAATCAGTTGTTACGCCTGGGTGTTAGATTCATGAGGCAGCCACTTCCTGCAACCATTGCGGCTGAGCAACTAAAACAGCATAACATTGCAGAGCCAACACGCGAGACAGAGCGTCTGCAGCGTGATTGTCCACTCCTTTGCGATAGACGATCTGATACTGCAATCCGATCAACTTGGTAAAAACCTTCTGCTGCCAAGGCATGTGCAGTTGTTGTTTTGACAACTGAACTAGACTCTTTTTGCAGTCAGTATACAGAACTCAGCATGCTGCAGATAGTTGCGCCACTGTTCTAGAGCCAAGAGAATAGCGAGATATTCTTTCTCATATGTTGAAAGCCCCTGCGAGCGTGGACAAAGTGATTTGCTAAGGAATGCCAATAGGTGCCCATCTTGAGTAAGTACCGCACCAATGCCAGTCCCACTCGCATCAGTTTCCACACAGAAAGGTTTTGAAAAATCAGGAAGGGCCAACACCGGGGCGATCGTCAGAGCTTGCTTGAGTGCATGGAAGGCCGCATCATGAACTGTAGACCATATGAACAATGCGCCTTTCTTTAGTAACTCTATCAGAGGGTAGGTGATTATAGGATCTCTGGTTAGCCTAGAAGGGGGGTGAATAGGCTTGTCAAAACACACTCAAACTTTCATCAAATTCAACCTACTAACATCGCCTCTCGACCTCAGACCTTCTAGGGGGGGTGCACTGAATGACTGCGAACAACTTCAGTCACAAACACTCAAAATCAGTGAATGTAAACTTGAATTGGAGAAATTTCTTAGCATCCTGCAGGTATGAGATTCACAGATCGAGAGCTAGAAGTGATAGAAACACAACACACAAGTAGATCGACCACAAACCCTAGAAATCACCTCAACAACAATATGAAATGCAAATGATGTAAATCAAAAAGGTGACACGAATGGTTCAACTTGAATTTGTTGAGGTTAGCCACTAAGACTTAGGGCTTTGCAGTTCTCAAGTCAAAGCTCCTCTTGAGATGAGGGTAAGTTTACTAATAAACACAACTCACTAGCAAAGCTCCAAAGTAATAAACATAGAAAACATGAACCAAGTGCTCTTTTGAGTTGAGAAATCAAAGGATCTGCTATCTAATTGAGTTTGTGACCTTTTTTCTCTCAAGGATTGATGGAAAAATCAAGAGAGAATGCTTGAGAGCTAAAGGTCACCAATGGAGGAGAGAGAGAAGAGCACACTTCTATTCTTCGACGAGCTGAATGGGTGGGAGAGAGAAGAGAGACGTTGGGGACGAAGGGGAAAGGTATAAGTACCCCCAGCCCCAACGGTCACTTAAGTCGTGGCAGTGCCTCTCTGCAGGTGCGACACTGCCGCACCAGGCAAGACAGCAAGGGTAAGAGTGAAGTATTGGCTGTCTTGGCTAAGTAACTGAGGATGGATGTGTAAGATTGGGCACTTGGTAGCACATGTTAGCTTAAGCATTGTGTCCCCCTTTGTAGTACGGCTTTTCTTATACTCAAATTCAAAATATAAAAGAATTTAAACCTCCTTTGAGTTTGAAGCCATCAACATTTGTAATTGGGGGCTCCTCCGTTTCGTGTAACATCCTCGAATATAGATTCTCTGCTTGTCATCTCAATAAATCTCATTAGTTCTCTAATTGCATGGTCATTATCACCAAAACTCACAATTAGGGCTTGATTGCACTTTCAGTGATAATGCTGAAATGCTTTACGAAGAGCCTGTAATAACCCGCCAACCCTAAGAAACTACGAAGCTCTTTGACAGATGATGGTACTGGCCAATTGAGGACTGCCTGAACTTTATCAAGGTCGGTAGCAACACCTTGTTCTGAAAATGACATGCCCCAAGTACTTCAACTGCCTTTGTGCAAAAACACACTTGGACATTTTCACCTGCCATTGATCCTGGCGTAGCAGCTCCAACACGTGCTTGAGATGAACCAAGTGCTCCTCTAAAGACCGACTGTAAATTAAGATGTCATCAAAAAATACAAGCACCCCTTTACGCAACAACGGCGCCAGTGTGGTGTTCATTGCCTTCTGAAACATAGCAGGCGCACTAGTAAGGCCAAAGGCCATGACACGGAATTCATATTGACCGGAGTGGGTCTGGAAAGCCGTCTTCGGTTCTTCACCAGGCTGTAAGCGGATTTGATGATAGCCTGTGGTGAGTTCCAAACAGGTAAACCATGAAGCATGAGTAAGTTCATCCAAGAGCTCCTCAATTACTAGCACCAGATACTTTGCTTTAGCTGTGATGGCATTGAGGTGGCGAAAGTCGACACAAAACCAGAACGTGCCATCCTTCTTCTTGACAAGTAGGACAGAAGAAGAGAACGGACTGTTACTAGGCTGAATAATACCAGATTTAAGCATCTCGGTTACTTGCCGCTCAATTTCATCCTTCACTGCAGGTGGGTATCGATACGGCCGCACTTGGACCGGTGACGCTCCTAGAATCAAAGGGATAGCATGATCTGAATGATGGGCCGGAGGGTAACCCTTCGAAGGAGCAAACACTAAGTCAAACTCATGTAATAACTCGGAGACCGCAGGATGAAGAGGGGGCTGCTGCGACAAATTTTCAGATGACAACACCTGAACCTAGATGACATACCCTGCTGGTAATTCCATCAGCTTGCCCTATAGGCGTATAGAAGATTGTCCAAGAGGAATATGAAGCCATTTATGTTGCCAGTCAATCTGCATGGGGCTGTGGTTAGCCAACCAATCCATACCTAAGATCATGTCGTAGGATGGCATCGGCAGGGCCAAGAAAGTTGAGTTGAACTGATGATGTTGTACCTCCCAAGAAAGGTTACAGAATGCTTGTGGACACTGGACCAGACTTCCATCAGCAATCCAGACTCGAGGCGGAACTGCCAGAACTATACCGCCAGATAATTTGCTAGCCAATGCAGTGCTGACAAAAGAGCACGAACTGCCAAAATCTACCAGAATTTGCACAGGGATACCCTGCACTATACCTTCCAAATGAATAGACCTGACAGGAGTGGGAGCTGCAACAGTAGCAAACACTTGGACTGCATAAACTTGTGGAACATCTTTGTCAGAAGTGGCTTCATCGCAACAATCAGACTCCTCAGCATTACACATATCCCAGAATTCTTGCAGAGCATGCAGTTGAAGTGCTTCAGGACACTTGTGGTCACGCGACCATTTCTCTCCGCAGCGTACGCAGAGACCGCGGGCACGCCGATAAGACCGAAGCGTGGCCAGCTTGTCCTCAACGCCGTGAGGCCGGCGATCGTCCCCCGGAGCACCACCAGCCGGTGCACGCCCTCCCTGATCAGGAGTGGCTGGAGACGGCAGCTGGGGCAGGGACTTGGATGATGACTTCCAGCTCCTGGGATCCACCAGTTCCTCCTGTAACAAAGCGAGAACACAGGCAGCATCCACAGAAGATGGGCATTGCATGTGAACAGCAGCACGAATGTCATCCCTCAACCCATCCACAAAGCACATAGCATAGAATAGAGGATCAGTATTTTTGCCATAAGCTATCAACTGATCGACCAACTTAGTGAACCGGTCAGCATACTCCTGAACACCCCTAGACTGACGAATGTGGAACAGCTAACGAATGAGTATATCATATTGATCCCTACCAAAATGATCTAACACCAGCTTACAAAACTCTTCCCAACTGACAGTTTTCACCTTAGGATCCAAGGACTGGAGCCAACGAGATGCGGCTCCTGTCATCCGCATCGTGGCCACACGAATCCATTGACTGGGCTCAACAAAATACATGTCGAAATAATCATCACAACGACTGAGCCACAGCTTTGGATTCTCCCCATAAAAAATCGGGAAATCCATCTTCGGTAATTTACTACTAGAATACTGCGGCCCCTAATGCGCACGATGCTCATGCGGCGCGCCACCAGCTCCATGAAACTCCCAATCCCCCACATCCAACGTCGAACTAGAGAGCGATCTATGGAGAACATACTGATGGGTGGGTTGGGGAAGGGTCTATATGAGCTTACCCTTGACCGAGGGTTGAGCCGTGGGCTCGAACCCCCGGTGATGAAGTGCAATGTCGTGCCCAACAAACGGGCCGATGGTCGGGTGCCCGGCAGATGATGTCTCCGCGGCCACCACGGGTTGAGGCTTCAGGACCCCAGCGGATGCTGAGGGATCCGAGTCGAGCACCACAAGACTCATGGTTTTGCGGAGCACGGTCATTTCTTCGTGCATCTGCTCCACCACTGCATCGGACTTGCGGATCGCGTCCACCTTAGGCTTCCATTCGTCGAACACCTTCGCGGCATCCTTCGGGCGGTTGAACCGGTCCGCGATGGAGTGTTCCACGGCCCCGATTCGCTTGCCCAGCGACGCCTCCACCTCCCCGATGCGCCCGCCGAGGGACGACTCGAGAGAGGTCTTCACTGATTTGAGCTCGTCGAGAAGTAGTTTGGTGTTGGGATCCATGGCACCGAGTTGCTTTCGGAACCTGGAGAAGTAGTCGTGGACGATTTGGTGGGGTTCCAGGATGGGGATTGAGGCGGGGATTGCAACCTCAGATCAAGGCAGATGGATTAGGATGGATTGGCCAAAGAAGGATAGGCTCTGGATACCAATTTATTAACAGCAAGGGGAAGGTTGAGAGGAATCGGATCAAAGGAGAGGCAGCAAAGCAGAGGGCGGGAGGAAGAGGAATCTTAGTATTCAGCTTGGGGGAAAAGTTGATACAATAATCATGCCTCCCTCGGCAGAGTACGCAGCATAGAAGTAGAAGACGACTCACACACGCACATGCTACTGGGCTCACTCATTCACTCAATCCGGCCCAAACACCTTTACACTCTTGGCCTTGGCCCGTTCAGGTCTTCCTCCCGTAGAGCCTGATGCCGCTGCTTCCTGTTTATCATCCGGCACAACCGGTGTAGTGCCGACCCTGACAGGTTGTGAAGGTACGAGTACGATCTCGTCAGCTGTCGTGGTTTTTAAATTTTATTAGTACCTTCGCCTGTTCCCCTATTCTGTTTGATGGAATGCCCGCCTCGACGCTCTGTTTTACCACCGTGTAGTTGTTTGCGTTCGATTGTAAACTGTGATGATGGTTTTACCCCTGGGGTGGATTTAACCTTTGCGAATATTCCTCCTCACCTGCTGGTTTGCAGCCTGGAATCTTCAGCGATGATTCCTTTTCTAGGTTCATCGTTGGCATTAAATATCCCCAACAACAGTTGATGCGTGTTTTTGTCCGCATCAATTTTTATTTTTAAGTTTCTATAAGGGAGAATTTTCCACATCTGTTTTTAGGACTAACTATGTAACAATATAACACCACTTACAATCTGTAGGACAGTGCTTCATACATAGTTTGTTACAAATGATTTGAAATTAGAAGGAGAAAAGTTACCCTTCGTTTTACCTTGTGCCAATATGCTACAATATTTAGCTAAACATGCTGACCAGTATGAGTTTCAGGTTTTCAAAAACAGATTGTTGATAGATAGCACCAGGAGCTCAACTAATGCTTGTTTTACCTCAGTTTCTCCATATCTAAACATAGAACCTTCAATCCCGTACTTTTCAATTCACTCTGGTAGGCTGGTTATTTGACTGTACCCCAATCCTTGCATTTGCCTTTCCTGGCTTGATAATGAAAAGGCCTACTCTGTTGTCAAGTAGCTAACTGCCTGGGTGTTCTGATCACATTGTGGTCCTGTACTAAGTCCAACATTGTCCTAGATCTCATATGTCATTCCCACCCGTAACAGTCTGTTATGAGGGACACATGTTATCTTCTCTGGTTGCCTGAAGTTCTTCCTCATGAAACTGTAGGCGTAGTCAACTATTATCTTCTTCAATAAATCCGCATTTGGTCCTGCCACCACATTAGTTTCTCCTAGCATATGGACAACGCCATCCTCCATTTCTCTCTGTATTATTTGGATCACATCAATGCACCCATTTGGTGGAACAGTAGCGCTTCTATCTGAAAAACTTTTGGACAATGTTGCCCCTCGAACAGTGTCAGAAGGCTCAATTGCATCTTCTAAATCTTCTGTGGAATGATCTCCTCCTTGGCTATAAAATGATTCTTGATGGATAAATTTTTTCAAGTGTTCAATAAGCAAGCCCTCGAATTCTCTTGGATCCTCTACTTTATCATTGTATCCATAGCGCACCACACATCGGAATACCCTGTAATCTCTTGGCTCTACATATCTGAAGAGGAACCGCTCATTTGTTTCTATTTTGCTGATCGGTAAGTACTTTATTGATATAATCACAAGTACTGAATGGATGGAAGGTACGTTTTCTACCAAGTGAGGAAGTATGGGTGGGATGCCTTGCACAAGCTCGGAGTACAAAAGGCCTATTCCTGGCAACCTGGCCAGGTTCCGCCTAGAGGCCAATTCTGCTACATAGTTGCTTGATACTTTGTTCTGGAGCTCATAGTTGTATCGATGAACATGGACATAATGCCATGTGGCCATTATAAACATCAAAATTGCTGCGAAAGCTAGTGGCAAGTAGCCACCTTGAGTGAACTTGTAGAGTGCCGAAGATAAGTACACGAGCTCTGCTCCACCAATTATTACTAGAAAGAGTGCAATCCATAGCAGACTTGTCTTCCATATCATAACCATTACTAAAGTGACTAGAAGTGTTGTTATAAACATCACAAAAACAACAGCAATACCTGCATAAAATGATTATGGTGATAATTCGTGGATGGAATAAGACAAGATATATTTTGAGATGTGGATCATTCTTGTACAGTTTCTAATGTTATCAGTATAATCTAGCAGATCTTGTCCCTACTTTCTCTAGGACAAAGAGCTGATAGATCACCCTGCCATTGGAGTTTTGCATTGGACTTTGAGATTTTATAAATTTGTCTTCATTCAGATACTACAACATTTTACTTAGAAGCTACTAGATGGCTAACGATCTCTAAGTTTGGCTGTTGCTAGGATCATTTCATTTGTTCTGCTTTCAGGACTTAAGTAGGGATGACCTATAGAGCTCACAATTTGATTACTATATCTAGGCAGATATATAAAAATTACTCCAAGTAATTGATACAGGTTACGGAAAGCCAAGAGTTTACTGCATCAGACAGATTGTCAAGAAAGAATTAGAAATGCAGTCATTTAATCTCATTAAAAAATGAATATTCATGTATCTTATTATTATTTTCTTAGTTTATATCTTGGGGTGGGACGTGGTAGGGAATAGGTATATTTGTGTCTGGAGTTGAGAATTTACCATATGCATTTCCAATCTTTCCTGTTGTTTGGAAAATAGCTGTAACAGCTACACATAAAATCATCAATGCATAGTTGATCTCCGGGATGTAGACTTGTCCTTCATACTTTGTTGATGTGTGGGTCACACGAACACGTGGAAAGCAACCTAGAACTTGTGACTGTGCAATAATTGCAAATGCACCGGATATCATAGCTTGGCTTGCAATTATAGCAGCGGCTACTGCCACCACAAAGGTTGGCCAATATAATGGACCTGGCAGCAAAATCCATGAGTTGTCGTTAGATTTAATATTTCAATCCCTAATACATGCCATTTCTTAGTTCATTCTTTTAAGTTCTTACCTGGAATTGATTTGTAGAATGTGTTTGCAACATTCTCTGGGTAGATAAGGAGATATGCAGCTTGTCCAATGTATGCTAGCAGTACTGCAGGGAACAGTACTACTGAGAAGCCAATCTGTAGTGCAATAAAACTTTATCATAAATTTTTCACTGAAGCAAAACAGAAAACAATTTTGAAGTTCAAGCATCATATATACTATTTCTGTTAGAGGATGAAAATACTTTTTCCCCTTTTAAAACTATTTTCTCCCACATTCAAAAGGAGTTTCTTCACAAGTACAGCTTGTTGGAATCTATTGTCTCCATGGGTCAGTAGTTTGTGTGTGCATATATTCAGAAAATGAAAGTTGTGGGGACTGGGAGAAGTGCTCAATTACCTGAATGGCTCTCATATTGAAGTGACCAAGGTCAGCAAACATTGCCTCAGTTCCTGTTTTATAAAAAAATGCAATGGACATTACAAAAACTTTTTTTTTATCAGAGACTCAGGTAACATTGCCTCGAATTTTTCTTGCAAAATATTAAGGTGATCTTGTAGAGACCAGAGATGTATATATTGCACAGTGATGCCATGGACTCTGGGAGAAAAAGTACCTGTAATGCATAAAATAACCCCTCCAAGAGAAATCCAACCCTGTTTTCCATTTCTTTTGAAATAATCCACAATATATTTTGGATTGAATGCTTTCAGAACGCTAGTATCATGTTTGATCAAATTGTAAACTCCAATACCAGCAATCAAGATGAACCATGTCAAGATTATAGGGGAAAATGTGTAACCAACTTTGTCTGTGCCGAAGCGCTGAACAAGAAAGAGGACAATCAAAATGGCTATTGAGATGCCAGCAATCTGTCCTGTTGATTGGCCAAAAAGGTCAGATTAAGTTCACTGTAAATAGTAAAATTATTTGAACTGTCGTAACTTCCGTTGGAATGCATTTTGATGCATACTCCCTCCGTTCAGAAAAAAAACGCAATTCTAGCTTTGAACCTGGACAGGACGGAGGGAGTAGATTGTTGTACCTTGAGTCAGGTTTGTTGCTTTTTGCTTGATCCCTCCAACCGCGCTAAGCACTGCAAAAATACTTATTATTTAGAAAAGGCAATCATCCTTATAAATATATTCCAGTGGACAACAAATATACATCGTGTGTGTGGAATCGGTTCATAAAAGTGGGACCTTGATTTATTTCTTTGAAGAATCCACGTGTATTTCAACTATCCCTTACCAGAGACAATGAGCAAAACCAGAAAGGAGTTTGAACTCACCTGAGATACATGGGGTTAGAACACCATCACCAATCACCATGGATGTTCCCAGGACTGTCACTAGGAAAAGTGTGATCTTAAATTTTGGACTGTTTTCCATCTTGTTCTTGATCCAGTGAGCCCTCTTGATACGATTTGTGGGGGACTCTAACTTGTAGCGAGAGACCATTGCATCTTCAGCCTGCTGATTAGGTATCAAGCTAATCCTAGCATACCGTGATATCAATGAATAGAGTGCAAATGTTCCTCCTGCAATATTGTTAATACATGTCAACCTCTCTCGTGAAACAAATAATGGAGGTCCCATCTCTCAGCTGGATGTAAGATTTGGAGGCAGAGGAGGCGCGCGAGTCACAGTTCAGGCACATCACAGTGAGGCTGGGGGACCAATCTACAGACTAAGATCAGACAGATGACACTACCGTAGTCCTGTGGCCACAGAACCGATATTTCTGGGTGCTTTGCTTACATACTGATTGATACTGGATTCAGTCACTCAGTATCATCTAAAGCCTGGGTCAATGCCTGTAAAGCCTCCCTTTCTTAAAAAAAATACTGCATCTAAACCAATGTGGTGAGAGACTTCAGGGTCTAGTTGATTTATCAATTCTCACTCCTGTGGCCCTTTGTGACCATTCATTTCTATATTTCTAAATATTCTCTCTTCACAAGACATTACTTGTAAAAAAGCACTTTCTTCTATTCTTAAAGCCGCTTGTATATAGCCATACTAGTAGTTGCCTTGAGATTCATAAAAAAAAGTATTTGCATTGAGAAGATGTATGGAGCATATTTACTTACCGTCTCCATTGTCATTAGCTCGCAGGACAATGAAACAATACTTTATCAACGGAAGGAGAATAACAGTGTAGATAATTAGAGACATGACTCCAAGGAGGTCATCCGTGTTGTTGATCCCGTTTGTAAAGGTGCTGGAGAAAACGTAGAGAGGAGAAGTCCCCATGTCTCCATAAACCACACCTATGCTCTGGAATGCTAAATGCAGTGTGGTCGCCCAGCCAACCTTCATTATCAAAGTGCATACTCTGAATCAGATTACATTTGACTCAAAAAGAAAGAAAGCAGACTATATGCTTTTAGCCACACAATCCTTAGATGATCAAGCAGCTGATATGCTTGGTCTCTTTAGTAAGACAACGACGAACATGATAATTCAACAGTTAAGATTTCAGCAGAATCACAGTAATACTTTACAAAATGAAAAGAACAATAAAAAAAACTCGACCACATGGAGACTCCCCTTAGACTTTGTTCTAAGAAGGCAATAATGGTTTCATCGACCCTGGAGTTCAAGGCTCTAACCATTATGGACCGAGAATGTTTAGTGCAACATGGTATGTTTGTGTGAGAATTGTATTTAACTTTGAAATTTTGCTTAAATAAACTGATGAGAATTCAAAATTTACCGTGCAGTTACACGACTTCAAGCCAAAGAAGGATCGTTATCTGATTGGATAAGAGTAGTTGGAGAACATACCTTGGCTGCATGTGTTGATCCACCAGGGATCATTCCAGCCTCCATGTGCAGTGAATCAAACCTCTGTAGCCTCTTTGGTGGCATTCTCTCTGATGCATGTTCAGAGTTGGCATCACCGTGAGCAGCTCCGTTGCTGCTTGTGTGCTGAGGTTCAGCCATGTTGAAGGTACGGGAGTCTTGCTCAGTTGCTCTGGCCGACCTCAGGGCTGGCTTTTATAGGCAGTTGCTTGTGATGCTAGAGTATGAACGTGTGCTTTCTTCCTTTTTCAAAGACCGGCCAGTATGGGCATATCCTGGGATAAGACTCTTAGATAATATACTGTTTCCTTGTGTGAACACACAGCAAGGAAAGATGACGCTGAAAAGGCTCTCTGCTGTGGTACTGTAGCCACTATAGAGACAGACGCCGAACAGCTCACTTGGCGTACTGTAGCCACATGCAGGGACAGGCGTAGAAGTCAGTCCTGCTGTGTTATCTAGTCACTGTTGCAGTATGGGAGTTGTACTAAGACTAGATGGATATAGTTGTATATATAGTTTGCCACTGTAACTCAACAAAGAGAGTTCAGATTTGCCATCTCCTATACAGGGCTCCGCCAACGCTGGTGCTTGTACTGTGTGTGTGCTCTGTTCTTCCTTTCTTCTTCTACCTTTGACCATATTGTGTGGTCGGACAACGTCTGTCGTGCTCGGCCATGGTTGGCAAGACTGGTGACTGGTCGACTCACCTGAGCCGGTGATCCTGTGGGCTAACAAGTGGTACCAGAGCCGTACAAGCGTTGTCGCCGGACTAACCGCTAGCGATGACGAATGGTTCGAAATGGGCGACAGCAGTGGCACTGACTGTGGCTGCCCAACCATGATCTGAGGTCGTTGTTCACACGGTGCGGGAGGTCAGCGGCACCAGTTGGCCGACGCTGACTCGCACCAACTATGGAGAGTGGTCGGTGACCATGAAGGTCAAGCTCAGAGCCTGACGGCTCTGGAATGCTGTTGACAAGGGCGCCGACAATGAGGAAGATGACATGTCAGCGTTGGAGGCTATCCTCGCTACTGTACCGGCAGAGTACAGGGAGCCGTTGGGAGCGAAGAGCTCTGATAAAGAAGCGTGAGAGGCTATTGTGGCGATGCGCGTTGGTTCCGACCGCGCAAAGAAGGCGACGGCCCAGCTTATGAAGCAGGAGTACATCAACCTCAAGTTCAAGGATGGTGAAACGGTGGAGGATTTCTCTCTCCGTCTGCAGACGCTCATCAGCAAGCTGAAGAGCCACGGCGTCACCATCAACGAAGAGGAGGCGGTCTCCAAGTACCTCCACTCCATGCCGGTAAAGTACATCCAAATCGCTTTCTCCATAGAGACGATGCTGGACTTATCCACCCTCACCATTGAGGATGTGACAGGCCGTCTGCGGACGGTGGACGAGCGCCTAGAGCAGAGCGACAGCAATGAAGGACAGCGGCAAACTGCTGCTGACAGAGGAGGAGTGGGCTGCTCTAAGGAACTCCGAGGTAGCCTCCTCCAGCCACGGTGGCGATGGCAAATGCCGTGGCAAGGCTTCTTCGGTGAAGAAGAAGCAGGTCGACCCCAACGCCTGTTGACGATGTGGGAAGACGGGCCATTGGGCACAAGAGTGCCCAAATCGCAAGCAAGAGAAGAAGGCTGAGGCTCATCTGGCGCAAGTTGATGATGATGATGATGAGGCCACTATCTTGATGGCGACGTTCTGTGCACTGCATGACGTCGAGGCCGAAGAGAAGGAAGAGGCGACGATGGTGGAATGACCTAGGAAGGCCCTAAAGGCTGTCAACCTCGATGAACCACGCGTCCAAGTCCACCTCAGACGTATGGGTGCCGACCAGGAGCAGCGGTGGTACCTGGACTCTGGTGCCAGCAACCACATGACGGGCTTCAAGGCATCCTTCTCCGAGCTCGATGACGATGTTATCGGTACGATGAAGTTTTGTGATGGCTCAAGGGTGGCTATCCAAGGGCGCAGCACCATCATCTTAGGTGCCAGAACGAGGAGCACCGCACGCTAATGGATGTATATTACATCTCGCATAGCTGTGTTCCAACATTGGTCAGCTGGATGAGCGCGGTAGTGAGGTACTGATCAAGGACGGAGTCCTTAGGATCAGGGACCGGAGCAATGACTTCTCGCTAAGGTGAAGAGGTCCCTAAACTGGTTATACCTGCTCGACCTAAAGGTAGAGCAGCCGGTGTGCCTGGCGGCAAGGCACACCAAGGAACCATGGCTGTGGCATGCCCGGTTCAGACATCTCAGCTTCGACGCACTTAGTCGGCTGGAGAAGATGGTCCGAGGGCTACCCCACATCAAGCACGGAGGCGAGATGTGTGACAGCTGTCTGGCCGGGAAGCAGAGGAGGCTACCATTCATAAAGGCGGCCAAGTATTGCGCGAAGGACGCTCTCGAGCTCATCCACGGCGACCTCTGCGGGCCGATCATGCCAGCTACAAACGGTGGTCGGCGGTACTTTCTCTTGCTCATGGATGATTGCAGTTGCTACATGTGGCTGCAACTCCTGACGAGCAAGGACGAAGCGGAGGCCAAGAGCGGCAAGAAGCTCCGCGTGGTGAGGACTGATCGTGGCGGTGAATTCACTTCGGTGGAGTTCGCTGCGTACTACGCGGATCAGGGTGTGGTGCGACACCACACTGCGCCGTACTCGCCACAACAGAATGCCGTGGTGGAGAGGCGAAACCAGATGGTGGTCGGCATGGCTCGATCCATGATGAAGGCCAAAGGCATGCCGGCAAGGTTCTGGGGTGAGGCAGTGACCACGGCGGTGTTCATCCTCAACTGCGCTCCGACCAAGGCCCTAACGGGCAAGACGCCGTTCGAAGCTTGGTATGGGCGCAAGCCGAGCGTGTCCTTCCTCCGGACATTCGGCTGCATCAGCCACATCAGAAAGACAAAGCCGATCCTCACCAAGCTAGAGGACAGGAGCACACCGATGGTGTTCTTGGGCTATGCGGAGGGTACCAAGGCGTGCCGGCTCTATGACCCACACGGAGACAAGGTGCTTGTCTCATGCGACGTCGTGTTCGACGAGAAGGCGGCTTGGGACTGGAACAGTCCGAGCACGAGGGAAGCTGGCGGCTTCACCAGCACTTTCGTCGTCGAGCACCTGGTCATCCACGGTGGTGGAGACGCTGGGGAAGAGGTGCCGAGCACTCCAGCAACAGAGCCAAGCACTCCTGGGGCAGTGCCGAGCACTTTGGGAGGTATGCCGAGCACTCAGGGAGGAGTGCCGAGCACTCCTAGAGGGATGCCAAGCATGCCAGGAGTGGTGCTGGGAGGTTCTACAGTGGTGGCGACCACTCCAGGACGGGTGCCAAGCACTCCCGTAGCGAAGTCGAGGGGTCTTGCAGTGGTTCCGACCACTACAAGATGTGTGCCGAGCACTCCGAGAGGGGTGCAGGCCACTCTAGGAATGGTGACGAGCTGTCCAGGAGTAGTGCCGTGCACTACAACCGGGGTGCCGAGCACTCCAGGTGCTGTACCGAGCACTCAGGCGAAACAAGAAACTCCATCAATGACGATCGAGTTCGCCTCACCTCCAAGTAACATCACTGAGTTCGTGGATGCCTTCCACGAATGTGAGGAGGTGCAGTTCCGCAGGCTAGATGACATCATCGGTGGCACAGGGCCCTCAGGCATGGCTGGTCGGCTGCTCAATGACCAAGAGTTGCTGCTCGTCAGTGTAGAGGAACCACCCACGTTTGCGTTGGCGGAGCGCGACAAAAACTGGCAACGGGCGATGCTGGAGGAGATAAAGGCGATCGAGGAAAATAAGACATGGCAGCTCGTGGATCCACCTCCAGGATGCCGTCCGATCAGCCTGAAGTGGGTGTATAAGGTCAAGCGGGATGAGCTCGACGCCATTGTCAAGCACAAGGCGCGCCTCATCGCCCGAGGCTTTGTTCAGCGTGAGGGCATCGACTTCGAGGAAGTCTTTACGCCAGTAGCGCGCATGGAGTCTATTCGTTTGCTACTAGCCTTAGAAGCAGCAAAGGACTGGCGCGTCCATCACTTGGACGTTAAATTGGCCTTCCTCAACGGCGAGCTGGCAGAGACGGTCTTCGTCAGGCAACCTCCAGGTTTCACTGTCAAGGGAGCAGAGCATAGGGTGTTCCGACTACGCAAGGCGCTCTACGGGCTGCGGCAGGCCCCACGAGCATGGAACGCCAAGCTTGACGCCACGTTGGGCGAGCTTGGGTTCCAGCGGTGCGCAACCGAGCACGCGCTCTACACGCGGCGATGGGGGAAGGAGGAGCTCGTCGTCGATGTGTATGTGGATGAGTTGATCGTCACCGACGCGCGCACGGAGGACATCAACAGCTTCAAGCGCGAGATGGCGGCTCGTTTTCGAATGAGCGATCTCGACGCACTCTCCTACTACCTCGGCATTGAGGTGAGACAGGGGAAGGAGGAATTCACGCTCGGTCAGAGCGCATATGCCTCGAAGCTATTGGAGCCGAGCGGCATGACTGAATGCAAGCCATGCGTGACTCCGATGGAGGAGCGGCTAAAGATGACGAAGGCCAGCACCGCGGCGATGGTGGATGCAACACTCTACCAGAGCATCGTCGGCGGTCTGCGCTACCTAGTCCACACGAGGCCGGATATTGCGTTCGCCGTGGGCTACGTCAGTCGCTTCATGGAGGATCCTAGAGAGGATCACTGGGCTACGATGAAGCGGCTACTGCACTACGTCAAAGGGATGGTGGATCAAGGGATCATCTTCCCTAAGACCAGTGGGAGTAGGCTGCAGCTCACTGTGTTCAGCGATGCAAACATGGCGGGGGACATCGACGGATGACATAGCACCTCTTGAGTGCTCCTCTTCCTCGGGTCGGCTCCAATTTCATGGATGTCGCTGAAACAGAAGGTGGTGGCGCTATCTACGTGCGAGGCAGAGTACGTAGCGGCGGCCACAGCGGCGTGCCAAGTTGTGTGGCTGCGCCGGTTGCTGGGCGAGCTGACCGGTGCGGAAGCTCACCCACTAGCACTGATGGTGGACAACCAGCCCGCCATTGCCCTCGTGAAGAATCCGGTTCTACACGACCGGAGTAAACACATCGACGTGAAGTTCCACTTCCTCAGGGACTGTGTCGATGGAGGGCAGATCGTCATCGAGTTCGTCGAAACTGGTCGGCAACTCGTGGACGTCCTCACCAAGCCACTCGGACGTCTTCGACTCACGGAGCTGAAGGAGATGATCGACATGGAGGGGTACAAGGGATAGCAGTAGGATTAGAGGAAGAATTGTTAGATAATCTACTGCTTCCTTGTGTGAACACACAGCAAGGAAAAGGCGGAGTTGAAAAGGCTCCCTCGCTGCGCATCAGAGTGCCGTTGTAGCAAAGCGCCGAACGGCTCACCTGCCGTCAGCCAGCCACATGCGAGACATGACGCAAGTCGGGCTTCTGCATGTGTTATCTAGTCACTGTTGCAGCATGGGAGTTGTACTATGACTAGATGAATAGAGTTGTATATATAGTTTGCCACTGTAACTCAACAAAGAGAGTTCAGATTTGTCATCTCCTATACAGGGTTCCGGCCAACGCTGGTGCTTTACTGTGTGTGTGCTCTGTTCTCTTTCTTTTTCTACCTCTGACCATAGTGTTTGGTCGGACAACGTCTGTCGTGCTCGGCTGTGGTCGGCAAGACTGGTGAGTGGTCGACTCATCTGAGCCAGTGATCCTGTGGGCTAATAAAGACTGGATGCTTGTGCAACAAACGGATTTCTCATCTCATGTTGGCGAGGTCAGACGCTGTTATTAGAGAGAATTTCTTATTTGACACTGGAAAATTGAGTTGTTCCTTTCTTGGCCCTAAAATTTTCTTCGTTCCTTATTTGACACTCACTTCAACTTTCATCTCTAATTTGACACTACCATCAAATCCATTAGCTAACGATGTTAACTGGCTATTAAAAAGACGTTTTTTTTTCCTAGACACATGCAGAGGCGCTGTTGCATGCATGCATCGCTAGGCTGGTCTTTTTTTGCAGCTGGGCGCATGCATCAGAGGCGGGCGCAGTTTTTTTTTCCTCTCAAATTTGCTTCGCCACTTTTTTTCTAGGGGCAAAAACATCTTTTTAACAGCCAGTTAACACCGTTAGCTAATGGATTTGACGGTAGTGTCAAATTAGGGATGAAAGTTGAAATGAGTGTCAAATAGAGAACAAAGAAAATTTTAGAAGTAAAAAGAAACGACTCATTTTTCCAGTGTCAAATAAGAAATTCTCTCCTGTTATTATCATTCACTTCACCTGCCAAGGTCTTCGTTCAACGCTGCAGCCGTGAACCTTGTGATCTGCTTTACATGAGCCGGGAAGGTGGCTACGTGGGAGGGCATGGTGACTTTTCTTCATCGGCAGTGGGCAGTGGCTGTCACTCGTAAGTCGTAAGTTTGTTTCTGTAGACTTTCCATAAGAATCTGCGACTTTGCCCTTCATTTCCAGTTTACCCCGTACTTCTTGACAATGATGAAAAAGAAATCCTATGCAGGCGGCTAGATGCCATTTATGAAATCAAAAGAATCATATTGAGCCACATATGGATGTCCTAATCCTTTTTAAAAAAAATCAAAACGACTATTGTTTTTCGAAGGCATATAGACATATCCTACAAGTTTAAAATTGAAATTATAATTGTCAAAAACCCTACACAAGTGCCTAGCAACTACCATAGGTTCTGAACTTTGCTTTCCTACTTGTTAACTTAGAGCTTCATTTAGGCAAGCGTGTATTTCTCGTTGCCAATACGTAAGGACTAAGCATACGGCCATATGGGATATTCTAACTCGCTTTCGTGCTGATCTGCGCCATGGACTTGACTATTGTTTCCGGTGAAGGATACGTTTGCAGGACGCTCTTCAATCTTCATGACGTGACATGCATCTGGAGTATACCCCACCACGGCCGCAAGGCCGTAACCAAGTGTGTCGATTCCTTGGAAGGACTGACAGCATGGGCAACTGAAGGGACAGGGATGTTTGACCATTGTTAGTTTTGAATGTGAGCGTAATCGTTGTGCATTTGCTATTTCATAAATTGCAGTCTTCGGATAGAAGGGAGCCCAATTGCAATCTTCTCAATGGAGGGAGGAAGAAGAAGGGGGCCACGGCGTGGCTTCAAGAGTCCAGACCTCGGCGTTGAGTCGGGCCGCGCCGAGTCTGGTGGCTCGACGTTAAGTGACCCCGCGCCGAGCTATTGGGCCACGAAGCGTTGTTGGGCCGTGCGCCGGATGGTGCCAATAGCTCGGCGTGTAGTCCCACCGCGCCGAAGTTGGGCCTGTGGCGTTGGCTGACACAACGCCGACGTGTCGGACCCCATGCGCCACTGTGTCGCCGTCGATCGGGGTCGTCCGTGACGTGGCAAGACCTCGGCGTCGTGTCAGTCGACGCCGACCCT
Organism: Miscanthus lutarioriparius; assembly: GCA_904845875.1. NCBI lineage: Eukaryota > Viridiplantae > Streptophyta > Magnoliopsida > Poales > Poaceae > Miscanthus > Miscanthus lutarioriparius. Next base: position 6,703,697 of record CAJGYO010000005.1, read on the forward strand.
CATACCTTGACGCGTCATGTTGTAAGACGCCTAAAATTGATCTATTTTCAGCAAACGTTTTGGCATAAGTCTTTTTGTAAAAAATGTTTTCAAAAGGGACTGAAATGAAAAATTGCACTTCTCGTGAAGGATACGTTCGCAGGACGCTCTTCAATCTTCATGACGTGACATGCATCTGGAATATACCCCACCACGGCCGCAAGGCCGTAACCAAGTGTGTCGATTCCTTGGAAGGACTGACAGCATGGACAACTGAAGGGACAGGGATGTTTGACCATGTGCGCAATTTTTAAGGTAGTTTCCAGGCTGGTTAAACTTTGCAGGCTTTGTTCGTTCAAGAGTTTTTCCAAGTTTCTACTTTCGAGACTTTTTCTTACTACTACGTGTGGCATGGCCAGTGGATAAAGACGCCGTAATGTTAGTGCTGTTAGTTTGATTTCTAGGATTCCATCGCGAGTGCAACTACGGAAAATTTTCTGGTTAGTGCCAGTTGTCCTTATCAGAGTTTCTAGCAGACGTGCTTGGAATTGATAGATGCAGCGAATGCAGCTTTGGGCTGCAAGAGTTGGTGTGATGAACTGATGATATATACTTGATAAGAGTTTGTTGGCATCTTTCGCCACCATTTTTTCCAGTCTCCATTTTGAATAAAATTATATTGCGCATGGGAAAAATAATGGAATGCCTTCAAGGCATTTTACTTTGGTTGGTACATTAAAAATCAGGAAGCCCTGGGGCAGAGATGCTCAGTGCATGGTTTTGACGGGTGTCTGTTCCTTTTGTTGGTCGTCGTGTCAATGATGCCATAGTCCATAGATGCTCTCCGGCCGTTATCCGATCTCTTTGTAGTGTCCAGTTGCAGGCTTGCAGCCATCCTTCTTTGAACCTCGACCCATTTTCGTTCGTCTCTTCGTCTAAGAAGCAACGACATAGCTATGGTGTGCCGTCCTCGCTTTCATTCATCTCTTCATTCCTACTACTACTATGCTGAAAAGTTGGCTTCTTTGTCGGGTATATATTTCAACTAGAATTATTATCTTAGATTAGAGAAGATAATGATGCACAGTCCGACAATTAGATCAGCGTTTGCGTTTTTATTCATCTCTTCGTTCATAATCTCTATAAACGAATCCTGCACCAAAAGTGGGCTAACGGATCGGGCCACGTCGTCCGTTAAACCGCGAACCGTAGGATCGAGCCAATTCGCAATATCGTCCGTCGATTTGGATAGGGTTCGGATCTTTGCCCACTTCTTAGTGGACCCGAGACCTCGAGAACCTTCTCGGGCTCGTGTGAACATGTTGGGGGATAGAGAGGAATGAGGATGCTCGTGTAACCAACAGATGTCTCATTGCATGTTGATGAAGTCAGACACTGTTATGTCTTCTCATTCACTTCACTTGGCAAGGTCTTCATTCAACCCTGCTGCCGTGAATCCTGTGATCTTTACGTATGCCGGGAACGTGACTGTGGGAGGGCATGCTGACTTTCTTCCCACACTCATGGGTAAGGGTGAGTTGCACTAAACTTTCTGTAAGTAGCAGCGACGTGGCCCTTCAGTTCCAGTTCTCCCCACACTTATCGACAATGAAAAGATTAAATTTTTAGGGAAAGAAAACATGTTGAGCATACGTGGATCAATTCTGTAGAAACTCTAATCCTTACATCACATATCTATGTGAGTATATGAAAATGAATTCTATGGTGGAGCTCCTGCTGGCTCCGGCTCCGTCACTGTACAGGCACTGTGGCGGAGCCTAGCGAAGCCTCCAATCACAGGCTCCTCCAGCTCCTGTCTGGTGAGCAGCTGAGCCGGAGCCCTTTTCCAGTGCCGAACAGTGATATACAGTGCAGCACATGACGCGCGCAGCGGAGCCGGAGCCGCCTGAAGCCGAACCAAACACGCTCTAATTGTGACAAAACCTTACACCGGTGCCTATTACATGCTCTGAACTTCGCTTTCCTACTTGTTGAAGTTGGAGATTCATTTATGCTTGTTTGTATTTCCATTCCCAATACGTAAACAACCGCGCTATTAGAACAGTGTGTAACGGCCCAAAAGTGGTTGCCAACAATATTGACTTGGAATCTTCAATACGGACAGCTATAGTTGGAAAATATGGGAGCCGAAGTGTTCTTTTGCAACTTGTTGGTAGTTTTAACTCTCTTTCGTGCTGCCCTGACCATGGACTTGACCATTCTTTCTTGTGCAGGATCCGTGCAGAGAAAAGTCTTCACGATAATGACTTCTGGTCTTCTGGAATATACGACCTGCAGCCAAGCGTGTGAATTCCTCGAAAGGATTGGCAACCTGAATGACTGATGGGGATAAGATCATTGACCATGTGCGCAAGTGAGTTGAACTTTCAAAGTTTTTAATCTTTTCTTACTGCGTGCAGCATGGCCAGTGGATTAAGAACTAGTAAACGCGTAATGTTGATGCTGCTAGTTTACTTTCTGTAGTTCTGGTTACTATCAGGGTTTTTTTTTTATCAGGGGTTAGAAATGACGTACTTGGACGAACTCAGGGGAAACTACATAATGACGATTTAGTGATGACTTGGTAGATGCAGACTATGCAGCTTTCAGCTACAGGACTTCGGTGCGATGACAAGAGTGTCTTGGCATCTTTCTCCTCATCTTTCCGGTCTCACTTTTGAATATAATACGTATGGAAAATCTAGGGAATACTTGCTGGTTAAGGCTTCTTTTTTTTTACTTTGGTCGGTAAAAATCAGGAAACGGCGGGCCAGAAATGCTCAGCGCCTGCTTTTGACGGTTGTGTTTCTTTCGCTGGTCGTGTCTATGAATGATGCCAGCACCTGGCCGTTATCCGGTTTCCTTTGTATCCACTATCCAGTTGCAGGCATCCTAACCTTCACCCATGTTCACCGACTCGTCATACCTGTTGTGCCGACCTCGTTTTCATTCATCTTTTCCTATGGTGAAAAGTCAAGTAATCTCTGTTAGCTGTTTCTCTGTTAAGTCTGTCAGTGCTTATGGGCTTCGGCGGTCCCTATTGCTCGTGTGGATAAGTGGATTGTCTGATATGGGATACGGATTCCATGCACCCAGCCTAAGTGACCAACAAAATCGTATAAGGAAGCCCACATGCTCAAGTTAGGTAATTTGGCCAGTCCAGTGGGCGGCCCATTTCCTGAGGGGTTTGTTGGGCCTCAGCTTTTTCCAGTCTTGATGTAGTGTCAGTTCCAGTTTTAACACACGGACTTTTCCAGTTTTAATGTCCAGTGCGTCTTTCTGTTCTTTTCTCCTTCTTTGACACAGTTGTTTTTTCCTTCGTACGAGACTTGGTTCCTGCTTTTCTTAATGAAACACATGCATTACACCTTCACAAAAAATAAAGTTCCCAATTTTTCGTTGATCAATGATCACAGTGAAGCAGAACTCCCTGTTCCTGCTGGTCACATGGCTGATCTGGAAGCAGGGGAGGCTTGAGGTCTTTGTCTCTTTACCTCTCCATCTCCATCATTGGTTTGACAGTATAGCCCACGTGTGTGTAATGTAAGGACTTCTAGCAAATGCCTTGCCAGTTCGTGTAACAGTGTTGTAATTAAAAAAAAGGAAACGCAGTTCTCTATCTAATTCAGAGATACGCACCTCCTGCACATTCTGAAAAAATACAATGATGGCAGTGCTTTATAGATTTCTCTTGAAGAACAACAGTAGTTACTCCAAGTTTCATTCCTTCAAATCATGGAATCTTAACACAAAGTAGGAAATTCTTGTTGCCTTTCATAAAAGCAGAAAGGCAATATAATTCTATGAATTCCCGATTCTGTATGATATTGATATAGAACAGCTCCTGCAGGTACATCCACGCCATAAATTCCCAGAAGACACCTTCAAAAAGTCAGTTTTAATCCTGTAGACCTGACAATAGCGAAAGATAATGATTTTTCAAACTTTTCTCAACTTATTATAATCTTGAATTTTCTATATACAAATTTGGACATTCTGACACCGTAAATTATGACTGAACTCACCTTAAGACTTGAGAGTAGTATATTTGGATCATCCTCTTATCTGATATGCTTGTTGCCTATGGAATTTCTCGTACACAAGCGGGCCCTCAGGAATTATGCTGCAACTGGTAGTGGGATTCCAAAGGACGTGCCTTGTCGTTTACAAGTGGGCTCATTTCTCGCTTTGTTCTTTCCTCTTGTACAAAGCAATTCCATTTCGTTTTCACTTTAGGTAGTGAAATGTAATCGCTCTTCCTCCTTTCGTCGCGCCACGTGGGGATTCCAGGCACGTTAGAAGGTGATAGCAGCCAGATCATCTGAGCTGTGCTGTGCTTGACTCTCCTTTGAGTCTTTGACTAATCCCACGTGAAACTCCACCTGCTTTTTTGCTGTAGGTTAACTGGCGATTCTGATGCGCTATTATTTGCATGCTGTATTCCGCGTTAGTTTATCCGGTGTGGCTGTGTAGATCCTGTTTGATAAGACTTCTTTTGTCTCTAACCGAAGCCGCTTCTAATTCATTTCTCAAAAAAAAATATTGCAGAATATTCTCTAGAACTAGAAGCTGGAATCTTTTTGTGAGGAGAAGCCTTTGTAAATGGGGCCGTAGTACGTAAGCTCCTGGGATAAGCAGGCAATCTCTACGTGGCGTTCCAACGCGAAGTGATAAGAGTCGACTCGAGCAGCGTTTCTATGTATTGTTTTTCTTGTATATATACTACTGCACAAGAGGGCCAAAGTCAAGAAAAGAGAAAGGTCATATGTGTGACGTTGTAAACATGGAAACATTAGTATTTCTGCGTTGCTAACGCGCTGCCTCTGCAACCAATTCCTGCAGGATATATCATTTTGGAAATGCTACGCTTACAGGACGGAATGGGTGGTGGTTCAATGGTGACGGGGATGATGATGACAGTTATGTGGACACCGAGGACGGCAGCGACGTGCCAAAGCCCAACAAAGTCCAAATCACGGGTAATAGCATGTGAACTTCTGTCCTGAATTTCAGCTCTACGTACTTACTTTGGACAGGCTCCAGACTTTACCTTGGTTGACCTCCAATCCAACTGAGGTAGAATCATCACCTTAACAAAACGGTTGCATACACGCGAAATTACTCTTGAGTTTTACCGTTCAATAGGAGGTGAATCCATCATCTCTCTCGGGGGTTTTTTTTTTTGCCAATCACAAGGCCTTCGTCAGCTCTTTAAAAAACAAGACCTTCGTCAGTTAGTACAATCTTTTAGTGACCTGTATGTAGGGAAATGGAAGTTTGGGGGCACAAGAAAGCAAGTATAATAAGGTGATATACACGAGTTGTGCGAGTAATCACATCAGAATTATGCTAAATTAGAGGAGAGATAAGGTACTTGAGTTGTAAATTTACAATAAACTTTGTGACAAGGCTCCAAAAAAAACTCTGTGACAGAGAATAAGATGGACCTGCATTGATGGTGTAGTATGTATCGCAATCTAACTTCTACATGTGGCACTAACATATAACCTGCACCTGGCCATTAGGTCCAGAGGATAGCGTCAATCATGTATCAGCCATACCGCACTTAATCGCGATGGTTAACCTATCTCATTTGGAATTGTCCTCGTTTCTCGCCTGCCAAATACAATATATACTCCTTGTTCTTCCTCCTATATATATAAATAAAATAAAAGCTAAAGAATTCGGGGACATCGGAACCAGGTAGTGCGATGCATGCATCCGCCGTTCCCGTCGAGCTCAGCCGGGTCGAGACAGCAGTGGGATGTGGGACAAACACCCAGGAGTGCACGCGAGCACAAGCTCGCCTTTTTCCTTTCCTGCCTTTTATTTGGAGCTGGAGTCACCAGCGACGAAATTCAATTGTATAGCGCTATTATAGTCAAGGCCCCTTCGTCCTCGTGGCCTGGTCAAAATAATCAGGATAATCGTAGTAGCTGTTGACACCCCGGCCCAACCTTTGAATACTAACTTGAACGGTTCGCTCGCGTCGCCGTCGGATGGCACGGCGGGAGCGTCGCGTGGGGAAACGGAACGAAAGCCCAACCGCACACGGAGAGGCAGAGACCCGCAGCTAGGGATGGAAGCGTCGCTCGGTCTTTTTGTTTGACTGGTTCGTTTCGTTAATGTCTGTGAAGAAGTAATGCTGGCTAATTTGTGTGAGAAAAAAATTGTGTTTCGGCTGAACTATCGGCCGCATCCATCAACCGCGCCCGCGCCGAAAGTTCCGAGGCCAGGACGGGGGGGGTCAGTGCTGGTGCCAGCGCTCGTGCCGAACCGAGGTGGCAAGGCAAAGGGGAGTTGACGTGACGCTCGCTTGTCCGCCTGCAACCGAGCAAGTCGTTGTCTGTTGTCTCTGCCTGCTCGCCCGCCTTGGCCTTCTTGTTCCGTTTCCAGCATCTCTAGCTGGTGGTGGTTTACCATGCCAAGTTACTAGTACTACCATCATCTCTGTCTGTAGCGCTGTTTTTTCTTTACTGTGGGTATGCTCCCAGTATACAGCACCAAATGTCTACGTCATGTTCGTTTGGCTTATAAGTCGTACTTTTTCAGTCAACGAACAGTATTTTCTCTCTCACAATAAATTAGACAACAATACTTTCAATTATGGTTTATCAGCCAAACGAACAGGGCACTAGTTTATAGTCCACCAGGTGAGCTTCCGAGATGCGTTCCAGTGCTTGTGCCCCTGGTTTTTACCTCCACGTCACTCTCACTCGGTTGCAATTGCGAGTTCCATAGCACAGTTGCGTACAAAGATCATCACACATCAGCTTTTGTGTTGGTAACTGTGATAAAACTCTTTTTACCTCTCCATAATTAATCTAGCGAGTCATCAGATTTGCTGATATGTCACAATATTAAATGCAAATAAACCTCTAACCGAGACTAGCCTTAGTTGCCGACTTCTCTCTCTGTCTCTACGTGTTTTCACATATATTTTTTTCTGCGCCAAGAATTACATGGACCTGGGTTGCTGACAAAGACAAACAAGCAAAGTCCTCGTGTCAACTCAGTCTGATACAACATAACCTATGGACGCGAGCGGTGCCGCCGCGACGTGGCTGCGTGTGCGTCGCACACAGGGCCGGCCGGGCCAGGTCGCCGTCCGCGGTCCGCCGGTGGATGGATGGAGCCGTTGAAGCCGAGGCCTCCACGCTACTCTCTCCTCCCCGCCTCGTCGTGGCGCGGCGCGGCGGTCGGTCAATGGCGCGTGCGCGCAGCGGCGACGCACGGGGGAGAGGGGTCGCCGCTCGCTGGTTCTGGGGCCAGGCCAGGACAGGACAGGAGAACAGCTCAGCATGTGCAGGACGGAACCAGCGACGAACAACCGAACCACTTTGCTTGCTCCGCCACCAACCAGCCGGACCCCGTATTTCTCGCGGGAGGAAGGGAACGGCCGGCCGGCCGGCACGGCCACCCACCATGTCCTGTCTTCTCAGAACCGTCATCGCTAGCCTGGCAGTCTGGCACCGAGCATCCAACTGCTCGAACGAACATGGGAGGATTTCTTTTTCCCTTCTTCCCCTCGATCGACAAAAAGAATCACAAGATATACGTATGAACACACGAGGCGGCGGCGGCGGTGGCGGCGGCTCAAGATCCGGACTCTGATCTGATGATGATCACTGCATAATTAATATATCATGTGTATGTACACGGTTTCTTTTTACATATTGCATGTAGGAGTACAACCATGGTTACATGGCGGTAGCTTCGCCGCTCTCTTAAGCAAAGCGAGAAGCTGACATCTTTTTTCCCCTCAACTACAAGAACAGGAACACTGACCGACCTGGGGTGCTGATTTTATATCTACAGGTAGTGCACCCAGATCGCAGCAACGAACAAGAGATAGATCGATCGACCCATGCTATGCTAGTTTACAACACGAACACAAAACACAACTTAGAAAACCTTGCTGACAAAACCCAGTAAAAAAATATGAGGAAAAAATTTTCAGTTTCTTCTCTCCCTTTGACCATCCCTCTTGCTGTGTGGTGCGGTATCGGCGAACATCAATCTACTACTAGTACTCTTCTTCTTGGCGAGAGAGGAGATCTCATCTTCCCTCGCCTCTCTATTCTGATCTGATCTGAACTGAACTGAACTGAACTGCTGTTAATAAAAATGAAAAACCCGCTGCTGTATATACCACAAGAAAGACGAACGGGGCACACGTAGCATCATCATCGTGGTGGAAGTAGTACGACGGCCGGCCGGACGGCCAAAACTGTACAAGGTTCGTGAGGACTTGCTCCTCCTCCTCTTCCTCCTCCCTGGGCGGGGGGAGGGCGGGCAGGCTCGGCGCCGCCCCGGACGGAGCTCTTTCAGGCGCGGGCAGACAGCACGCGGCTGCCGCCGTTGCTGTGGGAGCTCCGGCAAGCGGCGACGTCGAACCCCTGGATCCTCACGGCAGGCGCGAACGACGACGGGGCAAAACTGTTGTTACTGCTGCTGCTGCTAGTATACGTCGGCCGGTGGACGTAGCTGGTGCAGCTCCGGTGGTCAAAAAACCCGAGCTCCAGCGGCGTCGGGTCCGCCGCGGGGTGGCGTTGGTTCAGCAGGAAGTGGGGGTCGTGCACCAGCGGGTTGTCCGCGCGCGCCGGCGGCGACCCGCCGAACACCGCCCAGCAGCCCCCGTCCTCGTCCTCCCCCACCTCCGCCGGCTTGGTCCTGCCTCCTTCCTTGCTGCTCTGTAACAACAGCGAGAAAGAACACGTCTTTGTAAGCGAAGATGGACAAGAATAGCGTGAGTGGAAATAAGAGATTTTCGGAGGGGAAGAAGTAGTTTTCGAAGGAACAAAATTATTTTTAACGAACAGGGGAAGATGATGAATTGGCCCAGGCAGTACCTTGTTGAGCAGGAAGGGCGGTGGGCCAAGGATGAGGTCGGCGCTGCAGGGGTGGACCTGGACCCTGCGCGGCCGAGGCGCGCAGAGCACCGGCTCGGCGTCCCGGCAGCCGGCGCTGCCGGAGGTGGACTCGACGAACAGCCGGTTCATGGCCCTGGAAGGCATCCTCCGGATCTCAATCTCGCTAAAAATTCTTCCTTTCGCAGAGAGGCTCAGACTCCTCTCGCCGGCGCCGCTGCTGCTGGAAATTGCAGGCCGGGGTCCAGGGACCAGGATTAGATAAGGGGATGGAATGGAACGGACGAACTGAAGCAACGGAGGAGGGAGGGGACGGCTTGGCCTTGGCCTTTGCCTTTGCCTTGCCTGCCTTTTCGTGAGGCTGAGGCCTGAGGCGGGTGAGAAGGAGGCGGCAATGCGGTGCTGACCGCCCCGGCCACCGCTAATATACCAACCGCCCAGTTGGCGCCGGGTGGGCAGGTGGACCACGTCTCTCGTGCCTGCCCCTCTTTTTTATTCAAGCTGCTTTCCTTTCCTGCTGTTTGTTATATATATATATATATATATATATATTCATTTATGTCCACCGCCTTACAACCATGTGTGTTATGTAATTCCAACACATTAATTTTTTTTCACCATAAGATTAACATCCAACAGCCTTCACACTTTTTCTATCTCCAGTCTTCTTCTACTTTCAGACAATCACAAGATCACAGATCCACAGATCACAGATCACAGGAAACAATTTTTTTATATGGAAGGACAAATCACAGATCCGCCGCCGCAGGTCGCGGTCGCTGCAGGTAGCCGCCACCGGCGCCCAGGCTGCTCGCCTCCGCCTTTGCCTCGCTCGACGCTCCTCCCAGGCTGCCGTCTGCTCGCCGGAGCCGCATCCGCTCGCCCCGCCGCGTCCGCTTGTCGGAGCCGCGCCATGCTCGCTCGCCGCGTCCACTCGCCGGAGCCGCGCCATACTGCTCGCCACACGCCCACTCGCCCAAGACCGTCCGCTTCGCCCAGCTTGCGCGTTCGCGTCTTGCGGTGTGCGCTGCGGCGTTCCGGCCAAGCCTGCCTCGCTTCTTGTGGTCTTGGTTTCTCCGCACCACGTCGCTTCGCCGTGTGTGCGCCGATGAGAAAGAGAGATGAAGAGAGATAAAAAAATTCATATATTTTTTTTGTGTTAAAACACATATGTGTTGTATAGTATTTCTGCTTTTATTTGCTTATACGAGTAAACAAACGAAGAAATGTGTGTGCCGGCCGGAGGAAAATATCCCTCGTTTCTGTCGTTCGGGCCGTCACGACTTGCTTGTTGTTGCTTGCAGCACATAGCTAGCGTACCGTACGTGCGTGTGCACCACTCGTAGGTCGTCGGAGCGAGGAGGATCTGATCTGACTATTGGTGAGCGGTGACCTAGACTTTTTATTTGAGGGAGCCAAAATATCTGCCTCCAATCGGGGCGATCTGAACCCTAGACTTCATCTATCAAATCAAATATATTGCCTAAACCCAGGGGCAATCTGAACCCTGCCTCTCTTGCTCACTTCGCAGCCTTGTTCTCCGGTGTTACCTATGGTTGGTTACCATGCCTGCCTCCAATCGCCATCCGATACTAAGCTTCGGAGGTGTCCGTCATGAGCGTGTGTAGCCATTGTCATCGATCACTGTCACTGTAATTTAATTTACTCTTATGTTATCTGTGGCCTATATATAGTCCTCTTTTTTGAGCTTGCTGAATCCATGAACAACTTTGCTATCTCCATTTCGTAATTTGTTAGTTTCACCGGTGTCTATCTAACGAGTTTTTTTTTTTGAAATAGATAGCATTGTATTATCTTAACACATCGTTACAAAAGGAGGGCTCGAATTGCATTCGGATTCTCATTACACCAAACTGAACCAGAGAATTGATCAACTAGCCTAGCCATTACATGAACTACCTCATTGCAACTTCTCTAAATGTACCAAAAAGAGATAGAAGCTTCGTGTACTAAGTTTTTTATCACGTACAATTGTTCCAACTTAGGCCTTGTTTGGATGCACGTGTATTCACTCCAATCCACATGTGTTGGAGTGGAAGTGGAATAGAATGAAACTTAGTTTAATTCCATTCCAATCCACTTCAACACATGTGAATTGAGATGAATACATGTGCATCCAAACAAAGCCTTAAGATATGTCTAGATGCGGTGATTGTATTTTTTATGATTATGTCATCAATTCTTCATCTATCATTGGGGTTCTAAATTCTTATCACCTCTCGTTACTCTGTTATTATTAGAGGAAAAGAAAACAAATAGAAGCAAACTACAAAAGCCCTGTGGATAAGACCTTCGGAAAGCACATCCGATCCAACTCTCCATGTTTAAACACACACATAAAAATAAGAGAATATGCAAGATTTGTCCGGGTTAATTGTCGTCCACAAAACGAAAAGACGTCGTGGACCACAAATTTCAAGCAGATGCTTGTTGCTCACGTTATGTTATGCTTTGATTTGATTGTTCCTTTTTAGAACATTCATTTACGTGAGGAACTAGCCTAAATTAATTGGGAAACATGTGAAAATCTTGTAGCTAGCTTTTCACCGTGCACAGGAAATCAGTGAATGAAAAATGGCACAAATTGAAAGTACTCGTGGGTTAATACATCTTTTTATATGGGTCTCTCTGATAAGACTCAACCATATTTTTTCTTCTGTCAAGTGACGAAGTTAGAACAAATGGAAGGAGTTACACCTGCCTTATAGATGCGTAGACTTGAGTTGCAACCATGATGAAAATATAATCAATGTCATTCTATTTTTTGGGGTGCATCTGCACCCACATGTATATAGCTTCACCAATGCTTCTATCTCCAGATCTGCTAGCGCACTTTTGATCTTGACAGTTGATGTGTCGATCAGGAAAACAGTTCATTTGACTTTTGATGCGGTGGTTTCGATCTCTTTTGCCAGTTTGTTCTACAACAAAGTTTGATTTATCAACAATCAGGCTTTGAAGGATTGTAAGCCTATACTATATTCCCTGGGTGTTCATCTAGCCGATGTTCTTTCAATGTATACTAGAACTCATTGCCATCTATCAGTGGCTTTTATGGTTTTTCAGAGCCTTGTATGACGAGGGGGTTTGTAGAGGGTTTGAAGCAAGAAGACAACCTGATTGATCTTTGATGTACTCTTATTTCTTTAAAGTTGTTTTGTGTAAAGATATCTATCATATGTATTATCATCCATTTGTTTTCTTGACTAAATATGAGATATGAGTCACTAGAAAATGTTTTTTTGTTAATAAAAATGGTAGCTTTGTATCTAAGGCACAAGAGCATATGTGTGCACACATATATCATTCGTGAAGAAATTGAAGTATGGCTGCTCTAATAACTCCTATATTAATGTATGCACTTTCGCTAAATGAATTTGGAGCATAAGTCCAGTCTCAATTGATAGTTTCATTGCGTTGTTTCTAAGAATGCCATGTCATATATAATAAAATAAAATTTGGATGAAACACCATCCCTCAATGTAAAGTTTTATTCTAGGGTTTCATAGATATTTAATTTTATGACTCAGAGAGAGTTAGTAATCATGCCAAATGAAACTCATTTCTTCTCTCTTCTTAAATACACTGCCATGTCATCAAAAATGCATATGTGACAACCTATCTAATGCAAATGAAGCTCACATTAAACTCCCACTGAGATTAGCCTAACCCATGAGCACGAGCCAACATGCATTGCTCTACTATCGATGTCTTGATCCTTTTGGCATGCTAATTCGTCTAGGCTAGCCATTCTTGTGTGATAAATTAATTAAACATAGATTCGTGACCAGGAACCTGACTATTTGTGCCTCCTGTTGATAAATACCGTCTCAAAAAAGCATCTAATTCTCTATGTATAGCCACACAAACACAAACAAAGAGGGAATAAGCATGATTCTCCTAGTTAATTGACATCCACAAGACGAAAACGTCGCGTGCCACAATTTCATGAGAACCCCTTTTGTTGCTCACGTGGAGAGCGGCTTATGTTGGATGATTGTTGGTTTCAAGAGGATCTCTACAAGCTTCTTAAAAAATACTCTAGCTAATACTCTACAATAAACAACTCCCTCTATTACAAATTACAAGTCTTTTATGCTTTTCTAGATACATTGATTTTGCTATAAATGTAGATGTAGTATATATCTAAGTGTGTAGGAAAAAAATGTCTATAAAAGATCGAAACGACTTATAATTTGGAATGAAGGAAGTAATAATTATGTCAATTATGGATAGGGAGTTTTTTTTATCTTTTTTCAATAGTTTTAGTACTTATAGCTTCCTAAAACTCAAAAATTAGGTGGGAGGAGAAAACACCGGACAACAAAAAAGGAGGAAAACCATGGTGGTGGGCTCACCTGAACGGATAGTAATCACACAACGCACACCTATATTTGTGGAGAGGATTTACCAAGAGCTTGTCGTTTACATGCAAGACTGTTTGTTTGAGTCTTGCCTTTTTCTTTCTTTCTTTTTTAGCAAAGAGTTTTAAGAACTCTTAGAAATGATCCTATCTGTAGACTATAGGTGAAGAAGAACTATCCTAAATTCTTTTTTTTTTTGAACTAACTATTCTAAATAAACTCTTTACCTAGCAAATTGATTACTTAACGATAAATTAGCACCAGCGAATGAGAAGCCGTCGGAAAAACAAAAAAAATAAAGAAGAGAAAAGATGTGGCGTGGGTTAGTTAAAAATTGGCAGCCTTGTTCCCGAGGCGGGGGCGCCTTGGATCTCACGCCCACCCACATCTTTGATCTTGGCCAGCATCGTCCTGACACCCACGATGCACCGACCACGTTCTGTCCCCTCAGATTTTGTCTGCCCCGCGCTGCCGCGCATCGCATCGCACGCAGGCAAATGACGAAACTACCCCGCGCTGCAGTGGTCCCATCCCACCTCCCTTGGCTGGCCCCGCGTGGTCGTCGTCGTCGACGGCTACGTACAGCTCTCTTGTATGAATACGCCCTGCCGACTTCGCCGCCGCTACGCACGCTGCGGACCACCGACAGTGCCGTAGACGTCCTCCCAGCCGTTGGATCGGCCCGATCGATGCGGAGCGGTAGTTGGGGCGCGTGCCCCGGGCCCGCGTGGGCTGGAGGCCCATTCCGTCCGGGTGCTGGATTGGATTGAATGGAAAAAGGCGGCGGCCACTGCCTGAGTGCCACGGTGCCACCTCTCTCTTCTCCCTCCCGCTTTAAAAAGCTTTCCTGGATGCTCATTGCTGAAGCAAACGGGGGCGCACGCACGAGACGCCGAAGAGCTGTGAGGTGAGTGACCAACTGACCATGGGATGGTATGGGACTGGGCTCATGAGCTGTCCAGTGCAGGTTTATCATTGCTTTGCTTGCTTCAACCTGACCTCACCTAACTCTAAGCTACTGTTGCTTAAAAAAAAACTCTAAGCTACTAGTCTCCTGTGCAGTCGTAGTCCCAACAGCTCAGCTCAGCGATTGATCGCTGCTCTTTCTTATCCTTGTTTGTTTAAGCAAGGTTTCCGGATGAGTGCGCAAGGATGGGCATGGGCTGCTTTGAGGATCATGAGTGAGATCGTGGACCCTTCGCAGTGTGGGCTGCAGGCCCATCTGCAAAGCCCATCCACCTTGCCTTTTTTTTATCGTCTACACTATCAGGTCGTGTTTAATCTTTGGTTATTACTTCCTGGAGCGAAGCACTACGGAGTATACCACTGTCTGTGTCTCGATTTTTAACTACATCTGCGCCAGAAGACACCAGTGGGAAGGCATCACGAATGAAACATAGTACACTGAGACCGCCACTTTCGTTTTCCGCCAAACCGCGACCTAAAACTTAATTGTACTCGCACACGCCCCACCTCGATCATTCCGTGTCTTTATACACGGCTGCCACGTACGTACGTGGTGCAACAACCAACAAGCCATCAATGGCCGTTGGCATCGGGAGGACCGCCGCGTTGCTCACGGTCGCCGTCGCCGTCATCCTCGTCGCGGCCACGCAGGTGGCAACGGCGGCCTGCCGCGCGGTGGTGGCCGCGGCGCCGAGCGACGGGGAGGTGGAGGCGGAGCTACAGTGCGTGCGCAGGTGCACGACGGAGATGCTGGCGTGCGCCGCGGCGTCGGGCTGCGCCAGCGCCACCGTGTAGCGGCGCCGGCGGGGCGGAGGAGCGAGCGGGGCGCCGTGCGGCGGCGGAGGGTGCGAGAGCGAGTACCTTGGCTGCATCCACGTCTGTTGATGACACCGTTGCTCTGCTATCCGTTTCTTTCTCGTTTTTTCTGTCGCTAAAAAATGTTAATCATGTCGCGTCACCTACTGTTGTACGTACTGGGCAGAATACAGATTTCTTATGAAGCCGGTGTCTCCTGGGTAATTAAACGATGAAGAGCAAAAACAAAAGAAGTTTAAAAGTCGTCTGATACAAAAACCAAAATTGGGTAAAGAAATGATGAAGTTAAAAAACAAGTCATCTGAAAAAATATATATAAAAGAAAGTCGTCTGAAAAAAAAATAAAAAAATAGTGAAAAAAATATAAAAGAAAGTCTAAAATATGAGTGTTGAGAGTGGGATTTGAACCCACGCCCTTTCGGACCAGAACCTTAATCTGGCGCCTTAGACCAACTCGGCCATCTCAACTTGATGGCCGAGGTTTGCAAGTAAATTATACATGTTTTCATGAACTCCTTTTTCCACAATATCGGTTGCGGTAACTAGAAGCAGGTACACGGCGGCGACGCTGGTTGCGAGGTCAGGCCACTTCTGACTGTGACACACTGTCGAAACCCGATCGATCCATGCAACACGGAACGAAGAAGTGGACACGGTGCGTGCAGGTCATCAGGTGCATGTGTGATGAGCTCGCAGCAGCTGCTGCAGTAGGCCTGTTACTTTCTGTTCCGCTCACACAGATGTTGCTGCTTGCGGCAAGTGAGCACGACGTCCATCTCACTCTTCACACATATCTCATGCACAGCTGGCATGCACGTTCCCCCCAGGCAACGCCAACTCGATCTGCTGGGCTAGCTAGGCTAGCTAGCTCCTCCTCGCGTCGCGTCGCGTGTATATATATACAGATGCAAATCCGGCTCAATCCAACGCAAC
This sequence comes from Miscanthus lutarioriparius, assembly GCA_904845875.1. Classification (NCBI taxonomy): domain Eukaryota; kingdom Viridiplantae; phylum Streptophyta; class Magnoliopsida; order Poales; family Poaceae; genus Miscanthus; species Miscanthus lutarioriparius. Next base: position 6,719,646 of record CAJGYO010000005.1, read on the forward strand.
CCAGCTAGCATCGATCTATCGATACACCTGCACCGGCCTTCGTCTTCACTCTTCAGACTTCAGAGGTCGATCGACAGCTCCGAAGAAGGTACGCGTACGTGCATCATGAAGGCTGTCGCGGCGATGCTTCTGCTGCTGGCGCTCGTCCATCATGCAGCAGGAGGTCACCACCAAGGCCACATCTGGCGCCACGGCGACGACGACCACGGCGGCCACCACCGGTCGCCGTCCCCTCTGGCCGGGCTGACGCAGTGCGTCACCATCTGCGGGTCCGGGGTGACCTCCTGCATGCTGGACTGCTACCAGCCGCTGATCGACCTGGACCCCGTGGAGCTGCCCATCTGCCTCCTCGAGTGCACCAACGACGCCATGGTCTGCGCCTCCGGCTGCCCCGTCACCGGGAACAACGTCTAGCTACCCAAGCGTTTTTTTATAATTACATTATTAACCCCGCCATTTCACTAATAACTACCGACCCAGCGCGCTACATATATACCATATGCAAAAGGATATGCATGATGATGACTATATATATGTCCTGTATCACCTATGAATGTTGTAAGTCGCGTGCAATATTCCACATTACTAGTCCCAATGGCTTGCGAAGACGTCGTTCTCACTATGTTCGTGGAATATGTACTGTTTCACAGTTCTAGTACAACTTCATAATAAAGGTTACAGCTTGTTGTGCATGCATACAGTCATGGATGTCCTGATATGGTAATCTCGAAAAGTCGAAATGATGTCATATATTTTACTCCAGTAACTTAACATCGAGGCCAACCAGATAGAGCATGACGAATTGACGATAAAATAATCTAACGAAGGTGGGTTTATAGGTGTGAGAAGTTATCAATCAAAGGGTAGTATGTTGCCGGAGAATCGGAGATATTAGCCATGACTGAATGACAGAAAAAAAAGATTGTGCATATTTTTGTTGCCCAAGATATTAAGTCATTTGAAAAAACTAATGAACCTATTTTATTTCTAAAGAAACTAATGAACCTAGTTAATTAGTCAACTGTAAATTACTAACGTTTAATAATAGAACAGAGGATACAACACCATGTCATACAAATACTATAATTGGTCATAAAAGGACATCAAAACCCAGATAAAATTAAATGATATTCTCTTATAATATCCTCATATAGGGAGAATAATACAATAAAAAATAATGAAAAAGACCTGCATCAAGATGGCAACAAAAAAAATAGCTACTGAATTTGTAGCTACAACGTTAGAATAACTACTGAATCTGTAGCTTGAACGTTAGAATTCCTTCGTTTGGTACTACATGAATTACGCCTTGTTTAGTTTCACCCTAAATTCTAAAAAGTTGCTACAGTACTTGTCACATCGAATGTTTGCGTACTTAAATGTGAGCGAAAAGAAAAAACTAATTGCAATTTGGTGCTTGCCAAACGTTTTGAGCCTAATTAGTCCATGTTTGAACACTATTTGCCAAATAAAAACGAAGGTGCTACAGTAACCCCAAAATTCAAATTTCGCGAACTAAACAAGGGCTTAGCTCAATATGAGTAAAGTTGAAACAATACTTCGTTGCCGAGGTTCAGATACCCATTTGAATATTTAAAAAAATATACAAATAGGCCAACAGCAATACTAAAAACACGGCAAAATAATCTTGACAATTGGCACCGTTCGGCTTACCTTAAAACCGGCTTGTTAGACTTCTTTTTTCAGCCACAACAGTATTTTTCTCTCATAACAATTCAACCAGAACAGTGTTTTCCGCCAAGTTTCAGCAAGTTTCAGCAAGCCGAACGGGGCAGCATTTATCTGAACTTAAAGATGATAATATACTTTTCCCCCAATTTGATTTAGGGCAAAACTAATAGACCTATAATTTGTAACTCAGGTATCATTTATTAGTTTATAAAGCTGTTTTCGCCCTAGGTGAAATTGCTGTACATATAGCTAAGAACGGGGGCTAGGTTCTCCCTCTCCTTCCATTACCCTCCAGCTAAGATTGTGCATATTTTTGTTGCCCAAGATATTAAGTCAGTTGAAAAACTAATGAACCTAGTTTTTTTTAATGAAGAAAAAAATAGAGAAGTTTGATTTAGGACAAAACTAAACAGACCTATAATTGGAACTCAGGGAGTATTAGTTAAAGCTGTTTTTCCCCTGAGGTGAAACTGCTGTACATATAGCTAAGAACCGGGGCTAGATTCTCCCTCTTGTTCCACCCCGTTCGGCTTGCTGAAACTTGACTGAATTGGCTGAAAAACACTGTTCTGGCCGAATTGTTGTGAGAGAAAAACACTGTTCCGGCTGAAAAAACAAGCTGAATAGTGTGGATTATAAGGTAAGCCGAACGGGGCCTTAAATCCTCCAGCTTTACAGAAGGTCTCGGGGTGATGCTTTTGCAAGGCCTCTGAGATTTCCGATCGTGTGGCTGGAATGGAACACCACGCCCGATTGGATGGAGCTTCCTCACCTGAATCTCCACCTGCTGGGTGGTGACGAGGGGAGGCCTCACACTCTCGGGAAGGGAGACGACACCCTCAACGTCGATGGCGAACCCCTGGCTCAGGGTGGCAGCGAAGCGCACCATCCGCGTGGTCACCACCCCGTCGTGGGAACCGGCGGCGTCGACCATGCACCGCACCGTGCTGGAGGAGTTGAGCACCACCACGATGGCCCTGGTCCTGCTCAGCACCCGGACCGACCACGGCGTGCCGAAGACGTGCACGTAGACGCTCGCTGCTGTCTCGCCGAGATCATTGATGCGCGTCCACGGTCCCCCGCTGAACATCTCGTAGGGGACGACGCCGTAGGGAGACGCGTAAGGGTCCTGTCGGTGTTTTCGGTCCACCGACGAGTAAATTTGTATTTACGCGTTTGGCTCGGATGGTGTGTTCGGAGGACACAAGGGTTTATACTGATTTGGGCGGAACGTCCCTACGTCTAGTTTACTGCTGCTCGTGTTACCGACACTTGGTTTGAAGTAGGGGTTACAAACAGGCGAGAGAGGAAAAGGATCCCAAGTCTCTGGTGAAATGAGTGAACAGGTGCTGAGAGCTCGATTGCTGCTTGGCCCTGTGCTCGTGTCGTGCTCTTGTGTTTTTATATCGTGGTTCGGTCTCGTGCGGATCTGGATCCCCTTTCATGGGGCGCTCTGCTTTCCCTTTTATAAGCGAAGGTAAAGCGCGAGTTACAGCGGAGGAAAAGGAGAAGAACGATGGAGAAGAAGGCTTCTAGGATCGCCAGGTCCTTCTTCTCCTTCATGAGGGCCCCGCCGATCCTGTAGATGTCAACAGGGACGGCTCCACGTCGCGGCCCTATTCGTCACTGGCGCCATGCGCAGGCGTCATCTGCCGATCATGGCGTTCCATTCCGCCCCAGCGGACGTCATGGTGAACTGACGCGTCTGTCGACGTTTGTACGAGGGTTAGGCAGAGTAGTACCGGCACGTCCGACACTGTTCTTGATGTGAATTCTCAGGTATGGCCCGTCATGGCCACGGATTACATCGAGGCGTGCCAGTCTCTTCTCTGGTGAGTTTTGACCCAGACCCATACGCTTGGACCTAGAGTGGTTGGCGGCGGTATGGGTCTCCGTAGGACGAGACGGAACCCGCGTCCTTAGGGTCGGGCGAGACGGAGCCCGTGGCCTCGAGGTCGGGTGAGACGGAGCCCACGGCCTTGAGCGAGACCCCCGCGGCCTCGAGGTCGGACGAGACGGAGCCCACAACCTTTGGGTCGGGCGAGACTTTTTAATACGTGTTGTCCCATAGGGTTTTAAGTATCCTGATATCGATACCCGATAGGTTCACCGCCTTTTTGGCCCTCCTCCTGCTCCTAGTGTACTTCTTGGTGCCGGTGGCTGAGGCTAGCGACATTAGTAGTAGGTTCTAGGCTAGGGACCTTTGAGAATTGAGCAGTCGATCCTGACTATCCGTGTGCCGCTTCGAGCCCTCGACTGACGTCTCCAGCCTCCAGGAGATCGGGAATCGAGATTTATAGCGAAAAGAAGGTTCCAGCCTCCAAGTTGGAGTTGAATTGGCATCTTATTCGGAGTTGAATTGGAGCTTTTTTTTGTGTGTGTGTGTGCCACAGTAGCGGTCGCAAGGTGAAGAAAGAATTTGAGTTTTCAGCCCCCTGAAACACTCGTGTTACAATCTTGGACTTGGAGTTAAATTGGCATTTTATTCGAAGTTGAATTCGAGTTTTTTTTGTCACAGTAGCGGTCGCAAGGTGTGAAGAGAAGAAATTGAATGTTCAGCCCCCCTAAACACTCGAGTGTTTTTTTTTAACTACGCAATTCAATTTAGACACTTACAACGTACACACAGTTATCCATATGAACACACGCATGCAAAATCTACTCTTATAAGTATTTTCGAAAATTAGGCTGGTATATCCTTGAGATTGACGAAGTCAATATAGACGTCTCACTGTCAATGAAAACATTGCCTACCGCTGAAAGCACAACGCCGTTAAATCTTAGAATATTCGCTTCCACAGGGAGTAGAACCTGAGGTGCTACCGAGACTCTTATAACCACTAGGCTATATACCCTTTCGCCACTCGGAGTGATACATAGACATATCCTTTACAAATTATAATGCTATTTTGTAGTACAGGGAAAACGAACTTCACTAATCATTACTGCATTCTGCATACAGGTTGGCCCCGTTCGGCTTACCTTATATCCGGCTTGTTCGGCTTCTTTTTTCAGCCGGAACAGTGTTTTTCTCTCACAACATTTCAGCCAGAACAGTGTGTTTCAGCCACTTAAGTTTCAGCAAGCCGAACGGGCCCATTATCTCATGTATGAAAATGATGTGACCCAACTTATACATAATAAAATACTATAATTCCAGTATATATACTTAAATAAATTCCATAATAAACCTTCAAATTTACGATCTTGAATTTTCATTGTCAAACCGTAGTATTTTTTTTGATGGGATGTCAAACCGTAGTAGCGTTATTGTTTTTCGACTGAATGGGGAAACGAACCGAGGCCCAATAGCGGTTGTAACATCAGGTCCACAAGAGGGAGGCCCAAACACTCCCATCCCCACTACTGGGCCGGATGGTCATTTTGTTTTCCGACTGATGAAGCACACAGCGCAAGAGAGTCAGCGACTCAGAGAGACCGGGAAGAAAGGGGCTGATTGGTTGCCCGAACCGGGCCATCCTTGTACCCTTTGTCTGCTTCACCTCATTCCTCTGTTGTGTTTGGTTCCCGTCTTGCACACTTTGCCTGCTTCATTTCATTCCGCTGCCCTACACCATCCCGCACGGCTCCGTCTACTCAGGGCATGATTGGTTGCTCCGAGCTCGGTCATTCGGGATGAAGGCCCCATCCAGGCTCAGGATAGCCCAGCTGACACCGTTCACCCTCCTGTGTTTGGTTGCACTTGAGGCTTGCGTACTGATGACTTCCTTCTCGTTTGGTTGTCAGCATGGAGCGTTACGTGGTATGAAGTTGTGCCCTTAACTCTGTTTGGTTTGCCGCACGGCAACAGGTCTGGGCACCAAAGGTATGGTTTTGGTGAGGTTACCACACTTCTCAGAAAAACAAGCAAGACAGAGGATTTGTTTGCCTCAGTTCATTGTGCCTTTTCATCGACAATGACCTTGGAGCATCTAAAGACAAATTTGAACCATACAACAGTCCTGGCATATAATAGTTAACAACATTAGGGTCATAGTACCTCACAAGGTCATTGCCCACACGGCACATTTTGAGCATCACAAGCAGTTGTAGCAACGAGCAAGAACGAACCACAGGAGCACCAGCAAGAAAAAAGACTGCACCACAGCCACAACAAATAACACCGGTGTGTTCCTGATCACCTTTGGTGGAGGCTTGACATAAACTTTGTCATCTTCACAACTCATGAACTCCAAGTATGATGCTTCTGCCTCTTCTTCGGTAGGGAAGCTCTCGTAGCTGTTGTTTTTAAAATCAGTTATCTGGGCATTGCATCTAGCCCAGATTGCATATACCCCAGAAACCTTACCACGGTACACAACATACCAAGCCACATGCCCCTTAAAAAACATATAAAAGTAAGTATAAGATGTTGATAAGACGAGAGTTAGTTCAATCGATTTGCCTCAGATTTAATTAACTTTTTTATTTGACCTTGAACTTGGAGCTTAAGAAACATAGACAGCAACAAACCTCAAATAGATAGTAGAAAACCAAGATCATGACATGTATGAAACTATGAGAGACATCTAGCCCAGCCATCAGATCATCACAACCGCCCAGCTGTTGCTCGGGCATGGATGTCTCACATGGTTTGTGTAACACCACTGATGTTATGAGCTCGTTTAGCATCGTGATTTAGGCCTAAGTTAAATTTTCGAAACGAGTTTCTCGGAATTTTTGATTTAAACATACTTGATGTGATAAGTGAATCCGGTGACCTAGTTTTGTGGATTCAAATCAACGCCCAAGTTAAATTACGCAGTGCGTAGAAATATTTAGGAATGTCTAATAACGATTCTAGCAAGTAAATCACGGAGGGTTTGTTCTATTAGATTAAGCATGAAAAGCAACTTTTATAAATAAAATAAAATTCATTAATTAATAGAACAATATATATATATATATATACACGTGTTTATTTTGAAAAGCACGCTCGGTTGAAAAGCCTTGGTTTAGTTATTGACTAGCGAGCGAACGGATCCACAGCGATGACGGGACGTCTCCCTGCCCTGTTCCGTCGCTTGTCGTCGGTAGTGCGTTCCCCTTGTTCGAAATCAATCAACTCCGGTTTATTAGCGTCGCGCTGCGTCGTCGAGTTCCGTCGTCGTGCCACTGCTCCCTCTCCATCGTGTCTTTTCTCTGAGAATGCCTTAAAGGAAATTGCCATGTACGGCTTTGCTTGCTTTCCCTCCCTCACTGCTTGCCATGACGTCTCCTCGCATTAACTCGGCCTTGTCCTTTTCTGCTGCTACTGGCCGCATTGTGCTGCCTCGTCCTCCTGTTTCCCCCACGTCGCGCTTATGAATTGGACGAGCTCGCATAAGGTCCTTGCTTTTCCTATTGCACGGTCTACCTCCGCAATCTTGTCCGTGCCCACCGACACGCCCTGCCGGCCATGCTACGCCGGCCCTGTCTCCCCTTCGTTGCGTTAGGTTGATGAAGGCGAGCGCACAAGGCAGTCCACTCTCCCTCTCTCTGCTTGCCTAGCACCGCCGCCCCTCATTTCCCTCCCCGCGTTGCACGCCAGTGCCATAGCGCTGCCCTCCCGGGCGCCATCGCTCCCCGCGCTGTTCCACCCCGCCAAGGCTGCGCCCGCCGGAGTCGCCCTGCCGAGCAACTCGTGCGCCCGTGCCCGCAGTCACCGGCACCCCCCTCGTCTTCCTTCTGTCCACGCGCCTCCCACTGAAGTGCCCGCTGCTTCGCCGTCTCAGCTCCGCCGCGGCTACTCCTGTTTCCCCGGTGCGCAGTGGAGCTGTCCGGCACGCCGCCTCCTTCGCTCGTAGCTCCCCATGCTGCCGTATCGCGCGCATGCCGCGGCCTCGTGCTGGCCCGCGTCCCTCGGTCCCGCTGCTGCCCGCAGCTGCGCGCCACACCACCGATGAGCCCCTTGCCTGCTCGCCCTTCTCACCCGCGCCGCGTCTCCGTCACCAACCACGGCCGCGAAGGCTCTCCCGTGCCCCGCCGTCGCAGCGTCCCGCGTGTCGGTGCCCCTGTCGTTTCCCTTCCTGCGCTCGCAGCAGTCGCGGTGCGCCGTGGTGGCTCATCCGTCGTGTGTACGAACAAGCACGTGTGGGCCCCCACGGCCATGTTGGACCGTCGCCTTGGCGCTGCCCGTGCCAGCCACCGTGCCACCGCCTACTGCCCGTCGCCGGCAAGCTATTTCCGTGACCGGCGGATGGGCTCCTTGCCGGTGCTCTGTTTTGTGGGAGGAGCCAAGGTGAGAAATCCAAGTAAATTTTTGTAAGGGGTTCTCAGTGCGAAATACGCGACTCGAATGAACAGTGCTTGTGGATCTCGGGTCGAATAGAGAAAAGCACGAGGTTCTTTCTACAAAATGCGCATCGCACGTGGGCCGTTGGCTGCCCTGGCTGGACCGCTCGCGTCGTCCCCGCGTTGAGCCATTGGCCTGCCGCCTGGGCTGCCGTTTGCGCTGGTCATTGGGCCGGCTGGTGCTGCACCGCCTGGGCCGGCCTTGGGCCGCCACGGCCTGGGTTTCACGTTGGGCTGGCTGGCCTTGTCCGGCTGGGCCTAATGCGGTCGTGAAGCGTTTTCCTTTTTCTGCTAGATTTATTATTTGTTTGAAATGGCTGAAGTTTGTAAATCCGTAATAAATCAAATAAAAATCATAAAATGGTGAAACTAGTTTTGTTAGTCTCCTAAAATTATGAGCTACATGTTAGTAGATTTTGTTCACATAGTTGATAATATTTTTGGAAGCTATATAAGTAAATTAAGGTACTTAATATTATAAAAATATAACTTGCAGGAATTGTTGTGATAAATTGGTAATAGTATTGGATCTGAAACTTTTACAGTTGGCTCCTAGCAATATTAGGTACTCACTGTAATTTTTGTAGCTCAATAATAATTAGTTTGCTAGGTAGATAATGATGCGTTATTTTAAATAATGATTAAATCGATAGAAGGAAATAAAGAAACAACCTTGGTTTATATAACTAAAATAATTGTTGGGAAATAACGCCTTATCCGACCACGTGTATATGTAGCCTAAGTACGGTCGTCGTTAGAACTAGCTCGTTAGCTTGTGAGACGTGATCGGGTTTCTAGCATTCCAGTTGTCATTGATTATTTATATTTATGCATTTGCATCAATGCATACCACATAGGTACGATGATAGATCAACGGATCAATTGAAGGATGATTGGAAATCCGAAGATGGTATAATGGTATTATCTCTAGGAGATGATGCAATGAGCTTTCTATTCAGTTGATGGTGGATGCACTGAAGATGCAAATACTAACTTTTTGATATATATCTTACCCAGACAAGCCCCGTTGCATAACCTCTACTTTTCTACAGTTTATATTATATTTGTGCATTAAGTTTTAAGGAGTTGAATGAAACCCACTTGCATGCATATATATATCCTATGAGTCTTACTAGTATGATAGGATCGTGTAGATTGCTATGCTACAGGACTCTGATAGAAGTCGAGTGATTGCCTGTCACTCGTGAGAGATAGGAAATATATTACTAAATTATTATCACTTGGAAAATATAAATGGTGGAAAGAAAATTGGTGACCGGACAGGGATATAGTTTGGGTATTGGTGGGTGTAAGAGGTTGTGTCGCCGTGGACGCGGGGCATAGCTTCGTTACACTGTTTTCCCTGTCTGTGTCGATTAAGGACCGTTCGTTGCATAAGGCATCGTGGGCAAGTCACAGACTTATTATCTCGAGCACATACTTGGGTATGGGCGCTTGAAAGACTTGTTGCTCTCTTGTCGTGGGTTCTGGCTCTTTCCGGGCCGACTGTCAGGGTTTTATTTTGGTGGAGGAGGTCTTTGCACCGGACTGAGTCCGGGACTCAGGGGCGAGGGCTTGGAGTCCTAGTTTAGACGGGGACCTAGGACCCCAGGACAGGAGGGTGATGGGTTGGTCCTGCTTGTGCCTTGGGTACAAGCGGGGCATGTGTTTTCGGGGTACCCAGCTGGGGGCATTGATTCGCGAATCGCGGGGCAATCCGGTATGGCTTGTTTCGTGTCTAGCGCCGTAGTAAGAACTGAAAGATAAAAGATAGAAGATGGAAAAAAGGAAATTTGATTGCTTACCACCTGCTTGAAAAGTAGTACAGGTGCTAACATAGAATGGTTAGTGAATGAACCAATATGGCTATTAATAAAAAATTGAATATAAGGACGCACGCTTAGTAATGCTTCCTGCAAATGCAATAAACCCACAAGCCAGATAGCCTTGCATATGCTTGGAGTCTTTTCTTTCCTCCTGTCGGGTAAGTCTTGCTGAGTACAATTGAGTACTCAGGGTTTTATTCCCCCTGTTGCAGGTGACAGGTGGATGCTAGAGCTAACTCTTGTGTGTGGACTCCTCCTGGTGGGCTCAGCGAGGATTCCTTTACGCTGCGATCGTAGTTGTTATTTATAACTCTCACCAAATGCTTTTATAAATGAAAGTTTCATATAACCTATTGTCATAGTTTATATTTCAATACTTCATCGTGTCATGATTAGATATTTATTTTCGCTGTAATTCTGATCACATGTTTATATTTTGCTATTCAATTAAATTGTTTATAACTCTAATAATATGATTGCATTCCGTTGTCATGATAATAAATATTATACTATGATATTGTATTAAAAGTGATGTAAGAAATGGTTAAGAATGATGTAAGCTTTATTATCTCATTTGTGATCCTGATGGCAAAAATGTGGATTTTTGGGTTCTCCCCTGGGGTGTGCCCGACGGAACCGGGTAATTTAGTGTTCTCCCTTGAGTGCTTAGTGTCTAATAGAAGACGAGCACTCTTAGGAGGCATTAGATTAGGCGGTTCTGCCATAGTTTGATGACAGCCATGAGAAGCATAAGTAGAAGATAGAAGAAACAATGCTCCAGTACCTCACAAGTCCAAGGTCATTAGTGTGCATAATCCATTACTCAAACTAGCACTGTTATCTTCATAGGCATGAAAAGGATCTCTCAATTGTATCAGCCTCAGTCAAAAAAATGGTGGACATCATAGGCACAAAAAATACAGGCCTCAGCTAACTGCAAACTAACTTATGATCATCTTGCAAGCTAACTGCAATCATCCCAGGTGGCAAATAAGAACACAAATTGCTGAGGCAAGTTCATGGCTGTCATGGAAGCGTGGGACACGTCCATCCTAGCCATCCGGTAGGTATGCCTACAACAATTGCTTGGGAATAGACATATCCCACGGTTTGATGTCAGACATGAGAAAACACAAGAAAACAATAAAGCAGCAACATGAAAAATACCCACAACCACCTCAGATTGCTATAGTTTGCATCATCGGCCAAATAGGAACTCCAACAATAAGAATAACAAGAACAATAACATCATCTGAAATGTCTCAGATCAACTAAGTGACAATCCAAGGTATTTTAGGGCTCACATCAACTAAGTGACAATCCAATGTATTTTAGGGCTCAGATCAACTAAGTGACAATCCATCACCCGTTGTTAATGTCTACACCACATAGATCAACACAGCTTCACATCCATCACAATGGCTCCTATGCTATACAAAACTAGGTGCAACCTTGGTTAGGTGGCAAATGGTTCTTTGTAGCATCAGATGAGGTCAGTGCTACACATCAAAATACTTCCTATAGCATAAGATAGTTAGCATGGCTATATGCAAAAGTGGAGAGGCCAACTCATATGTATCTAAGCAAAGTAGGAAGTGCTCAGGTAGGTCCTAAGCCACAAGATCCTATGAGCCTTTGTCATCTGAACAAAGCAAAGTCCCTCAGCCTTATTCTTCAGCAGGTAAACCAGGGCAAACATGAGTGTCTCCTGTGAGTATCCGGGGTAGTCCATAACACAGCCATAAAGGCCCCGATGCACCACATTATGTTGTGGAGTCTTGAGGGCATCTCCTACAGACTCTATAGCCTTGATCCTTCCATTCATGAGGTCTATTTCCTCGAGGGCAAACTTCCTTCTCTTGCCACCACTTTCCTCCTGACCCTTGGCATCAGAACCCTTAGAGCCTTCCATACCAGAAGGAGTTCTCTTTCCAGAATCAGCATCTATGCCACCTAAGTCAGTGATGTCCTCAACGACATCAATATCACCTTGGCCAATGTCAGTTGGAGTACCCAGAGGCTAATTTGAGCCCATTGCATACCTGCCTGTGGTCTAGTTACCACCAAAGATGGCCTCCATCTGAACATAGTTGTCTATTGGTGTGTTCAAGAACTTAACATCAGCAGGATGATCCTAGTTAGTGAAACAGATATAACTATTAGACATAGGGGAGCAAAAGAAAAGGGATAGCTGAGGTGTTATCCAAATAGTTTCTAACCTTGGTGTGGCCAAGCAGGTGCTCATCATCAAGTATTGTCATATGGTGGTCCTCATCCCACAAAGCACCACTCAAATCCTTTAGCCTAACAATCTTAACCCATCTTTGTCTTCACTTTCTCAGGTGATTGTAAATCTACTGGGTGCTCACATTGACCTCAGCAAACTCAGAGACCATGAGTGCAACCTGCCTAACATGTACCTCCTTGAACCCTTTGTCAGTTTTGACCCCCCCCTGCCCCACCAAATCATAGAACCTCCTTAGCATGAACCCAGACTGGATAGGAGTCCAGTGCATAGGGTCATTGGGCTGAGGGGCTGCTAGATTGCCATCAGCAGCAGCAACATGGGTGTGTACTGCTTAGCAAGCAAAAAATCAGATAAAATGAACTATGAAAGATGCGGCTGCCACACCAAAGGGTGCTCCTCCAGCGTATACTATTACACAATCAACATCACTGACCTCTAGGTACTTTGCTCAGTGTGTACAACAAAATAGGCATCAGTATGTACAAGATCTACACAAACCATGAGGTATACACCAAATACGAAACATCATGTACAGATCTGAGCTAGGAACAAGTAAATCAGGTATAACATCGCATAAATCCGAGGATGTCAAACCAAGAACCCTAATTTCTTGGCATTGCAAGCAAAATCCACAGACAAATCAACAAAATCGACACTGAAGGAGGAGGGGAAGACCGCAGGTGGCATATACCATCGAAGCGTCGAAGGACCGAGAGAAATCCACCGACGGTGGTCACCTCGGTAGAGCTACCGAGGTCGAGGGAGGGCTAGAGGGTAGTTATCACCAGAGCTATGGCGGAAGTAGAGGCCAAGAGTGAGGGCGATAACCCTAGCCGTGACCCCCATGTGCGCTTTATTGCCAGGACGGCCTCATCTCCCGCGCTCTACGCAAATGGTTCCCACCAAATACTGAGCAAGCCTGCACCAAGAGGGAAGTGGGGATCGAGAAGACAGCGCTGTTTGAGATGGAGGAGGGAATCTACACGAGAGGAAGCAGGAGAAAGGTGCGAGTAGGACAACCAAACACAGGTGAATGCACCAAAGGGTGCGGGATGGGCCATATGACGGCCCGATTCGGACAACCAATCACATCCTCAATTTCCACTTCCCTCACGATGCAGGACGACACGATGCACCCATGGTATAAGGGCCCATGTGTTACACACTCAAAAATCTTATTCATGCATGCAACCAAACAAGATCACATCTCGTACTGGACCAACAACAAAGACAACCAAATACGATGACTAGGTGCACGATTTGAACTTGCATCTCCATCCCGGCTCAGCATGACCAAAGCAACCAATCATGCCAAAAGGGAAGGAGGCGGCACAGGAGCGACATGAGCAGCGCCGTCCGCGAGGTCACCCTCCTCTGGGCCCTCCCCTACGAGCCCCCCTAGTGATGGTGGGACCGCCTGGTGCCGCGGGCTGTGGCGGTGGTCACAGGCACCAACCGCGGAATAGGCTTCTAGGCCGTCTGCCAGCTCATGCTCCATGGCCTCCACGTCGTGCTCGCCTCCCGCAATGCCGCCAAGGGCCATGAAGCGACGGGGAGGATCCTGGCTAAGGCTCTAGATGAGGCGGGCGTGAGCGTGGAGTTGCGGCAGCTCGACGTGGCGGACGCCGCGTCGGTGGAGGCCTTCATGGCCTGGGCGGTGGAAACCCACGGCGGCATCCATGTCCTTGTGAGCGCATTCTCATCGCCTTACCTTCCTCATGTACTAGTGATTAGGTTCTTTGCTTTCACAATACTACAGATGATCAATTCAATTAACCACTAGTCCTATTTTTTCAACGAACTACGAACCTAGCAGTAGCAGTTGTTTCTAGAACTTGTACTCAATATAATCGATTGGTAGAAAAGGAGAAGAGACAGGTGTGGTGACACCACCACCATTTTAGAAATAGACTGTTATTTAGAGATCTTGCCTGAAGGCCATATGTTAGATGTATTGTAACCAGGCTACAAGTTAACAATGCAGGTGTAAACTTCAACAAAGGAGCAGATAATTCTGCTGAGTTCACCAAGCAAGTTGTCGAGACAAATTACTATGGCAGAAAGAGGATGATTGATGCTATGATACCACTAATGAAACACTCTCCGTAAGGTGCTCGGATAGTGAATGTCAGCTCAAGGCTTGGTAGAGCCAATGGCAGACGGAATATAAGTTTGTTCGATAGGTTCCTATCTACCCAGTGTGATTTGATGTGGTCTTCTTAATATGTGCAGTGTTGTTGTGTTGACATTTACTTTACGCTTTGATTTTTTATTTACTATTCTATCAGAGAATTGGTGATGCAAGCCTAAGAGATCATCTGTTGAAAGATGATTGTTTATCAGAGCAGCTAATTGATGAGATGATCACAAAATTTCTTGAACAAATCAAGCAAGGTACATGGTCCTCCAATGAGTGGCCACAGATGTGCATTGACTATTCGATCTCAAAGCTTGTTGTTAATGCTTATACACAACTCATGGTGAGGAGGCTCCTCAGATCGGCCTGAAGGACAAAAGATATACATTAACTGTTTCTGCCCTGGTTGGGTAAAAACTCCCATGACTGGTTCGGAAGGGAATATTTCTACCGAAGAAGGTGTTGACACAGGTGTATGGCTCGCCTTATTACCTAAGGAACCAACCACAAATGGGAAGTTCTTCGCCGAGAGATGTGAGATAAGCTTCTAAGGTGACTACCTTATCCATATTCTTGCCCCACCTGCGACTAGGAAAAATAGGACTCAAGATCTTAAATCCATCTTCACCAACTTCTCTGCTTGCTACTCACCATCATCCATCGAGGCATTGAGATTCACAGGCCATAAATATTCTTCCCAAACACACAAGACAGAGAGTATTTCTATGGATAGAAGAAAGTACTAAGTGTACTATGGAGAGTGCTCATTGTTCTGTTACTTAATTCTATAAATGCTTCATTTATCATGATGATTGCTGTATTTGGTTACTGATACTTTACCTTGCCTATGTGATCTATTTAGGTGATTCATGATTTTGGTGCTTGGGAGCAATCATATGACAAGCAAATGGTCAAGATCATTAAAGGGGCATGACTATGTCACACTGATGGAAAACCCATGACCTCAAATTTTGTTAATTAAGGTGATCTAAGAAATGTTTGTTGGGCATGAATGAAATATGATAAAAGCGGAATGTTTATCTGGACCACTAGAATGGCAACTTGGAAGTACGACCAGCTGGCTACTTCCTACATGTGCTATACAAGCTTACAACAATGACCTGTACTGAAGTGAAGGGTTGTGTTGGGTTTAGGCTACATCACTAGCTAAGTTTTCCTTCGTCTGTATTACTACATGTTTGGTTGGGTTTTAGCATAACAAGGTGAATGTACAAGGGCAACATGGATGTACCATCAAATCATTCAGATTGAAGTGGTTTTCATGTAGCAAGCAAGCACGTGAATATTATTTTGGCCTTGAAGATGGAGGCAAATTTGCTGTGAGCATGTCGATGTCAGGGTCAATTTAACAATCCCTCAACTAAGCTTATCCCCTGTAGATAGAAGATGTGAAGAGCCACACATGTATGTATCCATTGCGCTTTTAGTTGTCGGAACCTGAAAATTAGGGCTAGGCATGCCCCGGGCAGAAAACAAGGCAGCATGATGCTGCATAGCTGGTCTTCAGCGAGTCATCCTCCTGTGGGCTCCATGGGCTTCTGGTGGGGGAAATCCATTGGTTTCAAAGACATTGGTTTAATCTGGCACCAGATGCTCCCTGCACATGTGGCGGCCAGGTTTCTGTCATTCTATGGCACATAACCTTGCCTGCCTGTCTGCAAGTTGCATCCTCTAATGGAAGTGCGCCGTGCACCTTTGATATGTCCATGTATACAGATTGGTTCAATCATTAGTTGATGTAGGCTAGAGTTGCCACCAGCAAACCCTATTGATTGATTGATCCAATAAGCATGTCTCCCTTTTTTATTATACAAATGAAAGGAGGGCCACATGGATACCTAGGCTGCTGCTCCTGCATTTGGCGTGCGTTTTTGTGCAAGTGGTTGTGATATTAACCAGCCAACGATCGATGATGCATTAGTACATTGCTTCTTCATCTAGAAAGAGCTGAGATTCAATTTCTATCATCCATCAACGAGGCAGCCATTAGCGATTTCACTTCACCAGAATGTATGGTGCATCCGTTTGATACTCTGTGTTATTAAGGCTTAAGGCTTCAGATAATGCTGTGCTTAGCATGAGTGTTGGGTGTTGGAATGTCAACGTGGGTCAAGAATTGCCAGGTGAGATTTGTTGTGAACAGCATCAGAATGGCAGGCCCCATGTCCTAGGTGCAGCAGGACTATTGGTGTGTCACGATTCATGGTGTAGAATGTATAGAGGAGTGGGGGGGTTGGGGAGGGGGATGGTTGGTGTACTGGAGCTGACTGATGGTCGGTTGCTAAACAAAAAATTATTGCTTTGATCGATACAATACTGCTGATGTCATGGATCAAAATGTGCTTTCCTTATTTTGCTACTGCAAGGCAACAAATCAAGGCGACAGATGTATCGTACCGAGACAAAAAAAAATGATGCATATGCAATGAAGTATCTTTGTTCCCCGTCCTATAATAGGGCTATTTGGACCGATCCATGATTTCAGTGTCAATATAAAAAAAGGGCGTACCCAGTGCAGGAGAGCTCCCGCTCTGTGCGGGGTCTGAGGAAGGGTGCCAGTGGCAAGCCTTACCCTCGCCTATGCAATGCGAGGAGACCGCGACTCGAACCCGGGACCTTCCGGTCACAGGCGGTAAGACTCTACCGCTTGCACCAGGTCCGCCCTTCTCAGTGTCAATATATCATTAGTAATTTAACTTTATACATTGATCAATCAATCCATGCATACATGTTTTCATATGTTTATTCACTATTTGAATTATTTTGTACTAGTTCAATGGATTGCATAATCAGTAATCTATACACTCATGTTCTTCCTTATGAATTTAAACATAAACTTGGACAAATTTGATGTACTACTCTTTAGGTTTCAAATCTGCAGATTTCAGCACCACAAAAGATTGCTGCCCTACTCTAAAGGAGGATATCCAACACTAGATGCCAGGACTTCTTGCCACAGCTTCTAGATAGTGCTTTGCCTATGGCATCACAAAAGAACTTCAAACTCTTTAGAAAGTTCATCAGGTCCAACTCTACCAGGTACTGCTTAAGTTATAATTCCAATAAAACTTTAAACCTTCAGATAATTCATCTAAAGGTCCATTTTCCTTTTAATTTTCATAAATGGTAACTTTGTCTTCCATCTATCAGAGTTATCGACATTACTGGATAAATATTATATAATATCTCAATGAGTATTTTGTTAGAAAATGAATACTGAGAGAGTAAAGACACAACAACAACAACAACAACAAAAAACAAAGCCTTTTAGTCCCAAGCAAGTGGGGGTAGGCTAGAGTTGAAACCCAACATGAGCCCCTAGTCACGGTTCAAGCACGTCGATAGCTGCTTTTCCAAGCACTCCTATCTAAACAAAGATCACTAGGTATATCCTAACCCTTTAAATATCTTTTTATTGCCTCCCGCCATGTCAGCTTCGGTCTTCCTCTACCTCTCCTCACATTGGTATCTCGACTTAGGAGTCTACAATGCACTGGTACCTCTATAGGTCTCCTTTGGACATGGCCAAACCACCTCAACCTATGTTGAACAAGCTTTTCTTCAATTGGTGCTACCCCTAGATGGTTACGTATATCATCGTTCCGAACTCGGTCCATACTTGTGTGACCACAAATCCATCGCAACCTACGCATTTCCACGACACTCAGTTGTTGGACATGTCGTCTTTCTATAGGCCAACATTCTGCTCCATACAACATAGCGGGTCTAATCGCTGTTCTATAAAACTTGCCTTTAAGCTTTTGTGGTACCCTCTTGTCACAGAGAATGCTAGATGATTGGCGTCACTTCATCCATCCTGCTTTGATCCTATGGCAAATGTCTGCATCAATATCTCCATCCTTCTGTAGCATCAATCCTAGATAGCGGAAGATATCTTTCTTAGGCACCACTTGACCTTCCAAACTCACCTCTCCATCCTCATGTGTAGCGTTCCCAAAGTCACATCTCATGTATTCTGTTTTAGTTAGACTTACTCTAAAACCCTTGGACTCAAGGGTCTGCCGCCACAACTCCAGTTTTCTATTAACTCCTGTCTGGCTTTCATCAACTAGCACTACATCGTCTCAAAAAAGCATACACCAAGGGATATTCCTTGAATGTCCCTTGTCACTTCATCCATTACCAAGGCAAAGAGATACAGGCTCAAGACTGACCCTTGATGAAAGTCCTATTTTAATCGGGAAGTAATATGTGTTACCATCATTTGTTTGAACACTAGTCACGGCATTGTTGTACATGTCCTTGATGTGGGTAACATACTTTGTTGAGACTTTATGTTTGTCCAATGCCCACCACATAACATTCTTTGGTATCCTATCATAAGCCTTCTCCATGTCAATGAAAACCATGTGTAGGTCCTTCTTCTACTCCCTGAACCGCTCCATAACTTGTCTAATTAAGAAAATTGCTTCTATGGTTGACTTTCCAGGCATAAAACCGAATTGATTCGTAGATATCCGTGTCGTTCCTCGCAGTCGATACTCGATAACTCTCTCCCACAGCTTGATCGTGTGGCTCATCAACTTAATTTCTCTATAATTAATGCAACTTTGGATGTCTCTCTTGTGCTTGTAGATTGGTACCAATATGCTTCTTCTCCACTCCTTAGGCATCTTGTTCGATCGATAGATATTGTTGAACAACTTCGTTAGCCATACTATAGCTAAATCCCCGAGATACCTCCACACCTTGATCGGAATACCATCAGGGCCCATCGCTTTACCCACTTTCATCCTTTTCAGAGCTTCCCTAACCTCCTGCACTTGGATCCTACGCACGAAGCGCCTATTGGTGTCCTTAAATGAGTCCTCCAACCGAACGGTGGAGTTCTCATTCTCCCCATTGAATAGTTTATCAAAATACTCTTGTCATCTATGTCTGATCTCATCCTCATTCACCAAGAGCTGCTCTCTCTCATCCTTAATGCACTTGACTTGGTTGAAGTCCCTCGTCTTTCTATCATGAGCCTTAGCTATCCTATAGATGTCATTCTCTCCTTCCTTCGTATTCAGACGTTGATAAAGACCCTCGAAAGCCTGCCCCTTCGTCTCTCCCACCGCTCGTTTTGCAGTCTTCTTTGCCACCTTGTACTTCTCTATGTTGTCTGCACATCGGTCTTGGTACAAGCGCTTGTAGCATTCCTTCTTTTCCTTGATAGCCTTTTGTACATCTTCATTCCACAACCAAGCGTCTTTCAAGTCGCATCCACTTCCTTTGGTTACTCCAAGTACCTCTGCCGCAACCTTCTGAATGCATGTTGCCATCTTCTCCCACATGTTGTTTGCATCGCCTTCGTCCTTCCAAGGGCCCTCTTCAATAACTCTTTTCTTGAAGACCTTTGATGCCTCTCCTTCTAGTTTCCACCACTTTGTTCTTGCAATCTTGGCTTGTTTAACCCTACGAGCTCGTACCAAAAAGCGGAAGTCAGCCACCACTAGCTTGTGCTGAGAAACCACGCATTCACCGGGTATCACCTTACAAGAGAGAGTAAAGATAATCAATTTTTATTAGTGTATGTACTAAGTTTATCCAATAAACTTTTAGTACATATGTAACGTAAAATTCTAGACCGTTCTAGTAAGTTCACCAGATATTATATAGTATCTAAATAGGAAATGTGTTAGAAAATGAATAGGGAAAGTAAAGATAATTAATTTGATTACTTGTACATTCCAAATTTATCCACGAAACTTTTAACACTCATGTAAGATTCTAGGTCGTGCTGCAGCACAGGTTGATGGGCAACTTGCCTGAATAGAAGTTTTATGTACCATTAGTCCAATATCTATGTCCATTATTCAGTACATTGGTCTCTGAAAAATTCACACAAGGTGCATACACATACGCCATATAACTAAATGTGGAGACTACAGACCATCATATAGTTTGTATGGTGCTGCTGAAATCATGCAAATCTTGTAATTTGACTTCATGAATTGGCCTCAGGATGACTGTTGGGCAGATTCTGTTTGTGAGTGCCTGATATGCCTGCTGCATTGTTGGCCTGGCTTTTGGGCAGATTTGCAGACAAGCAAAGGCCACCAGCATTAGCAGGATGATGTCTTTCTCCTCGGCGCTCGTTGGTACTATGATGCGATGGTCCAATATATCCTTGAGCTTAGTACACTGCTCTGTTCGTGTCATGTGTGGGCGCACGTACGCCAGGCGCAGGCGAGCCCGCGACGTGCGCCGGGAGGCCGAGCGCGCAGCCAGGATGCAGGAAGGGAAGGCGAGTGGCTAGGAGGAAAGTTAGCCACCTGATTAGTTGTCTCCTTTGTTAGTTATTTCATTGTTAAGATTAGTCCTACAATTAAGGAGAGCCTTCTCCTTCTGTTTGGCCGAGAGCCATATATGCTTGTACGGGAAACCAACTGAAGGGAAAAAGAAGTTATCTCTAATCTACCCCTCTTCTCTATAAGCTAACGGCTGAGGGGTATAACCTCGCCGGCGTGACGGACGGCGGCTACGAGCTACGTAGCCGAGGTCCGGCCAGTCAGGGGTTCGAGGCCCTTGACAACCTGGTATCACGGTCTCGTCGATCCTCGCCCACCCGCTCCACCCACTCTTCCACCGCAGCCCACCAGCCGCCGCCGCCACCATCGCCGGCCCCCCCTACCGCAGCCATGGCCGAGCCCACCCTTGCCGACGTCCTCGCCGAACTGAGGTCCCTCAGCACGGAGGTGTCGTCTCTGAAGTCCGATATGGCGGCCATGAAGGACAAGTCCTCGTCGTCCTCAGACAACGGAGGGGGCCGTCGCCCCGACGGGCAGCGCGACCAAGATCCGTTCATCAAGCACAAAAAGTGGGACTTCCCCTGCTTTGATGACACCGTCGATCCGATGTTGTTCATCAACAAATGCGAGTCGTACTTCCGCCACCACCGCACCATGGGAGAGGAACGTGTTCAGATGGCATCTTACCATCTGGACGACGTCGCGCAGCTGTGGTACAACCAGCTCGAAGAAGATGATGGCGCCCCGTCCTGGGGCCGATTCAAAGACCTCCTAAACGAGAGGTTCGGGCCTCCTCTCCGCTCCGCCCCGATGTTCGAGCTTTCCGAGTGCCGGCGCACCGGAACAGAGGATGGAGTACTCCAACCGCTTCTAGGCACTCCTCGCCGTGCCTCGGCTGGTGCAACTCTTCACCGGCGGCCTCCTTCCGCCTCTGAGTCACGCGGTGCGCATCCACAATCCTGACACGCTCGCCGCCGCGATGAGCCTGGCGCGTCAAGTGGAGCTCATGGAGATTGACAGGCCACCTTAGGCCCCGGTCCGGCCTGGCGTGTGCGGTCTGCTGCCGCCGCCGCCGCCTCGCCAAGCTCTTCCCAGCCGCCTTGCCGGAATGGCAATTCCGCACCACCGGCGTGAGTGCTTGACCAGATTCCATAAGGGCAACCAGGCGCGCCTCTCCTGGCGGCGCGGAGCAGGCGGAACGTCGCCGCCTTGGCCTCTGTTTTAACTGTGATGAAAAGTACTCTCGTGGCCATAACAGGTTTTGTAAGCGGATTTTCTTCATGGACGGTGTGGAGATTGATGACACCGAAGACGCCACGAGCCCGGGGACAAGGACGCTTCGCTTCGGCTTGCAGCGGTGGTGGCGGTGTGTCCATGACGGACACCATGCAGCTCAGCGGTGACATTCGCCGCCCTCCTCGACTCCGGCAGCACCCACAATTTCATCTCCGAGGAGGCCGTGTGGCGCTCGGAACTTCCTCTCCGCCAACGTCCCCGCCTCACGGCCATGGTCACCAATGGCGACAAGATCACCTCTCATCCGCGACGCTTGCCACGCTTTCATCGCCGGTCTTTCCGTTCGGCGGATCTCTTCGTCATGCCCCTCGCCGGTATTCCTCGGCACAAGTGGCTCGGCGCGCGTTGGGGCCCATTATCAGGACCACCAACCGGCGCATCTCTTTCTAGCATGGGGCGCACCATATCCTCTGGCTCACCACGGCGGTGGGGCGGCGGCCGCGCGCCTTGTCCATTGGCGAGCCGCTCTCGAGGCCCTCCTCGACGCGTTGCGGTGGGTCTTCGCCACTCTCATCCCCCAAAGCGCGCCCTTGATCACCGCATCCTACTGAAGCCCGATGCACAGCCGGTAGCCGTACGCCCCTATCGGTACCCGGCTGCCCACAAGGATGAGTTGGAGCGGCAATGTGCCGCCATGATTGAACAAGGGATCGTCCACCGCGGCGACTCCTGTTCTCGCTCGTCGATCCTCCTTGTGAAGAAGGCCGACGGTTCTGGCTCGTCGATTACACTTGAAACGCCGTGGACGGTCAAAGACGCTTCCCAATCCCGGTGGTGGATGAGCTGCTTTGGATGAACTCAACGACGCCAAATTCTTCTCTAAGCTCGACTGCGGTTACCCACCAGTCCGCATGCGGCCGAGGACATCCACAAGACGGCGTTCCGCCGCGCGCATGACTGCTCACGAGTTCCTGGTCATGGCGTTCGGACTCGCAAACGCACCGCCACGTTCCAAGCCTTGATGAATGACATTCTACGGCCGTTCCTCCGTCGCTTCGTCCTCGTATTTTTTGACGATATCTTGATTTACAGCAGGACATGGGTGGATCACCTGCGGCACCTGCGTGCTGTCCTCGATGAGCTCAGCCGCCACCAGCTCTTCATCATCAAGCGCACCAAATGCTCCTTCGGTGCCTCCGCCGTCGCCTACCTCGACCACGTTATCTCCGCTGCGGCGTCGCCATGGATCCGCCAAGGTGCGAGCCATCCATGATTGGCGGCGCGCTCCTCCGCCCGTTTGTTAAGTGGCTTCCTCGGACTCGCGGGTACTACCGCAAGTTCGTGCATAACTATGGCACGGTGGCCGTGCTCACGGCGTTGTTTTAAGAAGGACGGCCGCGTGGGATTCGACGATGTAAAGCGGCGGTCATGTCGGCCCCGTCCTCGCCATGCCCGACTTCGCCAAGCTGTTAAATCGTCGTGTGTGACGCGTCCACAGTCGGCTTTGGCGGTACTAGTCCATACCCGGTGGCGATACTAGTATCATACCTGGCAAGCGCCACGAAGCGAAAAGCTCATTGGCCTGGTTCAGACGGTCCAGCATTGGAGGCCCTACCTGTGGGGGCGCCGCTTCCTTGTCAAGATGGACCACTACAGCTTGAAATACCTCCTCGATAACGCCTCCCCGCGATTCCGCGGCACCACCGGGTCGGCAAGCTTTTGGGCTTCGACTTCAATGGAGTACCGCTCCGGGCCCCGAACATGCCGACGCCCTATCCCGCCGCGAAACGATGCGAATTTCAGCGCCGCCGGTTCGATTCATCGAAGGCCTCGCCATAAACCCGATAATTCCGTGCGGGCACCAGCATGATGGCATGGTCGCCTTGTACATCCCGCCCGTCGCCCACTCCTTCAGAGAGATCCCGACCACGGTCCACGACGAGGAGGCCATGAAGGCGTTCATCGCCGCATGCATTGCACCGCCTTTGATTTTCATTTCCCCAACATGCGTCGTTTGGTGCAGGATTTTGTGAAGGCATGCGCCAAGTGCCAGAAGCACAAGACGGACCACCGAGGCCGGGCATTGGGCTGCCTGAATAGAAGTTTTATCCTGTACCATTCGATTTCATTGTCCAAAGACGGTATCCTCTCCGTCGTCGATGTCCACTTATTCAGTACATTGCCCATGCGTTCTTGAAAATTCCGCGATCGTCACACACCCGGTGTTCACGCCGGCGCGTTACGGACCGAGCTCATCACACCAAGCTCTTCATGTCGCCACCCACAAACGGATGGCGAGCGAGGCCGCCAACGGTGATGATTGTCATGTACCTCCGCTTCACCAAACGGCCGCCCTCCTCGGCAGTGGCTTCACTGGCTCCGTGGGCGAATACACATAAACACGGCCTTCCAATCGTCGCTCCGGAGACGCCGTTCGCGTGGTATGAGCTAGACGCAGCGCGGTCGCTGCTTGCCCGAAATGGAGGACCGCACGCCTTCCTCGGTGCTGCCCAGGCGGTCGTAAGCGAGTCTGAAACCATCGTCCGATGCAAATCTTGTAATTTGACTTCATCAATTGGCCTCTTCCAGGATGACTGTTGGGCAGATTCTGTTTGTGAGTGCCTGATATGCCTGCTGCATTGTTGGCCTGGCTTTTCAGCTCGAAGCAGATTTGCAGACAAGCAAAGGCCACCAGCATGAGGAGGAAAGTTAGCCACCTGATGATTAGTCTTTCATTGTTAAGATTAGTCGGCGCTCTCCTTGGTTTGGCTATGCCATATATGCTCCCAATATATCCTTCTTCTCTAAGCCGACGGAGCTTAGTACACTGCTCTGTTCGGTCCGGCCAGAAGAATGTTCGAAGAATAAGTAGCAGATCTCCTGGGTGCTTACCCATGACTACTTCCATGGTGAGCACACCAAAGCTATAAACATCGCACTTCTCTGTAAATACCATTGTGGATGACAGTTTTGTGAAAAGAAATATAGCATTATAATCAGAATATAACTAACCTGCAAAATCAAATGGATTTTTATGATAATAAAGGATCAAAGTAATGTACCTGGGGCTATATAACCACATGTCCCTACAAAGATGGTGCTCCAACTTGAGGAACTATGCTTCAACGTCTGAGCCATGCCGAAGTCTGAGACACAAGCCTTAAAATCACGGTCTAACAAGATATTGCTACTTTTGATGTCACGATGTATAATGGGTGTATCATAGTCATGGTGCAAGTAGGAGAGAGCTTGAGCTACGTCTCTAACAATGGCAACTCTTTTTGACCAATCGAGCTCCTTGGCAAGCTGTTCCTCCTGCAAATTGGATGCTAAACTTCCCCTTTCGATGAGATCGTACACAAGAAATTTGCACTTGGAATGAGAACAGTATCCATACAACTTGACTATGCATCGGTGCCTTACTTTTGTCAACACTTGGATCTCAGCATGAAATGCTTTCTCATCAGTATAATCTTCAACTGTGTGGAGCAGTTTGATAGCATAGATTCTCCCTCCTTCAAGCTCAGCTCTGAAGACAGACCCGTATCCTTTAGTACCAATGCAGTATTTATCATCAAAACATTCTGTTGCATTGAGTATGTCTTGGAATGCAATTTTCCCATCAAAATTCCAGATGGAGACCATATCATGAGATTTACTTTTGTCGCTGACCTTTGAAGATTTTCTCCTATAATAAACAACTGTCATGCATCCTATTGCGGTACAGATGAAGCAAAAGCAAGCAAAAGTAAGAAGTATTGCCATTTTATTGGTTTTTCCTTCCTTGAACCTTTTGTTGAACTCTGGGGTGTGACATGGTGTCAAGCCATACTCTGGATCACCACATAGATCCATATTGTGGCCAAGAGAAACTGTGGTATTGACTGAGAAGTTAAAGGTCGCATCAACTCTGCCACTCAAGTTGTTGTACGATAAATCCAGCCACCACAATTGGTGTAGCTTTGGAAGAGTCACTGGGATGGTGCCGTTCAGATTATTTTTGCTCAGATGCAACTCTCTTGACCACAAATAATTTCCGAGTTCTTGTGGTATTGGTCCAGTCAATAATTTGTCCGATGTGACCAAAAATGACAAAAACCGGCATTGCACGATCTGAGGTGGAATACTACCAATAAGCTGATTGCTACCGAAGTCTAAATTCCAGAGATTCTTTAGGAATCCTAATTCTGGTGGCAGCATGCCACTTATTCGATTATTGAAAAGACTCAAACCCTCCAGACTCGCTAAATTTCCTATGGATGCTGGGATAGATCCCGAAAGGTTATTATTGGAAAGATCAAGGTAGGCAAGTTTTGTAAGATTACCTGTGGAGGGAATACATCCATTGAGGAAATTATTGCAGAGGTCCACATCATCGAGCTCAGACAAGTCTGCGAATTGGAGCTGATCCAACCTGCCTTCAAGATAACACCCTCGAAGGGATATGTTCGCCACAACCTGGACAGCATCACTTGTACCATGGCTGAGGCGCCATAGCACTGCAGCTAACGCCATCCCAGTCACAAGGGATGCTGCGATTGCTCCATGTCTGCAGGCAGCCACGGGAGAAGGGGTCGTCCAGACTAGATTTCCATCGGAGGAGCGTGTCTGCTTGGTGATCCAGTTGGCTTGCCGTAGAAATTGCGCAGCAAAGAATGTTTGGCAAGACAAGAAGCACCAGGGTGATCTTAAAGGCAAGGAGACTCATCTTACGCTAGTGAAGCTCTAAATAAACGCCCATCTCTGTGCCCAGTGATCTTTTCTTGGATTATACACACACACACACATGAATAAAGAGAGAGCGCCACCGTCAGTATTGAACAGAACTGTACTGTACCGCTCATGCATTAAAGAGACCTTGACTCAGGTCGATCGGTCTGTGTCTTTCGGTCACATTAAGAAATAATTGTCCCAGACTTGTTGTATGGACCGCAGGGCTAGCGTAGCTGGACCGTTTTGAATCTTTTCGTGCCGGCGACTCAGATAGCCAACAACAAGAGGTGGAGGAGAGAGGAGAGGAGAGGAGAGAGAAGAGAAATGGGATGTAAGTTTACAGAAAAATCGAAAAACTTTGTGAAAGAAACAAGTGAACCATGTATTAATAATAAAGAGCTAACTACTATATTAATAGACTGAGAGAGGGGCTGTAAAGATCCTTACGGCCAGCAGACCAGCTGTAGCCTCGCTCTTACTTAGCTCCTACGGCGTTGAATACAATTCAACACACGGGCCGATTATCGCCCACCACCAACCAAACAGCCCAAGAATCTCGTGACCGTAAAGATCTTAGATAAAAAAAAACTAAAATAGTCAAGTTAAACAGTAAAATTCGAATACCATATTAGTGCGATATAATTGATCCCCGCAGTCAGCGCTGCTTTTTCGCGTCATTTTTCTCATCGGCCATAGGCGATTAATGGTGATTCACGTCGTTGACCCTTCTCCAAGCGGCAGATGACGGATGGACATGGCCACATGGGCCTTGCGACATCCCGTATGTGACGACACGGCAACGAACGGGGCTTCCGGGCAAAACGCTTTGCTCTCCCACGAATCGATTCGACTCTACGGAATGTGTCTAGATCCAGGTACGATGGAAGTGAGGGGCGTAGCATGGGAGGGCAGATCCACTACCTTTGGCCGGGGTGGTAGAACGGCGATATCTTCGTGCCACTGGCTCCGCCTTTGCTTGGATTGTACCGTGGCACGGGCACGTGACCTCTCATGTTATTCTCTCAGAATTTTTGGCTACTCTCACATTATTATTCCAAATTGCTCTAAAGGATACTATGAGCTATACCATTCACTATGCTAGATACCCAACACTATTACACAAACGGTCATCACCAATGGCACTTTCATCGTCGCATTTATTAAAATCAAAAGTGAAAATAATTAACATCGTCGGTTCCTGTTACCAACCGGTGGCATCAACAAATAGACGCCAAACTACTTTCTCAAATTTGTGTGAGCAAAGTGCAATTGTTTGATCTATTTGGTTGAGCAGAAATGATGTGGTCTTTAACAAAATGAGAATATACTCTTATTTATAGGTTATTTTCAAGGCTACATACTGTAGGCGCTTCTGGATTATATGTTACAGGCGACGACTTTGGTTATCTTCGTCAAACAGGGACGCTTAATAGAATTGTTGTTATCTAGTTTGGTAGTTTTGTTTTTTTAAGATGATGCTTTATATAGCTAGAGACTAAATCTATAATAAAATATAGTTGTATGCATAACTCGTGCAGAGACCAAAATGAAATTATTTCAAAGAAGATGTAGCTCTTTTTTTTAATCTAAGAAAATGTAACTCTTGATCATGATCTCTGTCCTGATCTTTGATTGCGAGTTTGCAAATTGAAATGGGCCCGCTCAAGAACGACACTGTTCGGTTAGCCAATTTTGCTTTTGTCACGCAGTCTAATTAGGGCGTGCCTGAATGGGCCCATTTCACCATCCATAAGAAACGTGACGAGGCCTACAGTGGTTTTAAAGTTGGTATGAAGGCCCAAATACTTCCATCCCAACTATTGGGCTGGATGATCATTTCCGTTTGACGGTAGCAAGATGGGGAAGAAAGGGAAGGAGGCGGCGCGGGAGCGGCGCGAGCAGCGCCGCCGCGAGGTCACCCTCCTCCGGGCCCTCCCCTACGAGCCCCACCAGCGATGGTGGGACAGCCTGGCGCCGCGGGCCGTAGCGGTGGTCACGGGCGCCAACCGCGGCATCGGCTTCGAGGCCGCCCGCCAGCTCGCGCTCCATGGCCTCCACGTCGTGCTCGCCTCCCGCGACGCCGCCAAGGGCCAGGACGCGGCCGGGAGGATCCTGGCGGAGGCCCCCGATGACGCTGTCGTCAGCGTGGAGTCCCGCCAGCTCGACGTGGCGGACGCCGCGTCGGTGGAGGCCTTCGCTGCCTGGGCGGTGGAAACCCACGGCGGCATCCATGTCCTTGTGAGCGCATTCTCATTGCCTTACCTGGCTCATGTAGTTGTGTCGTTTATATCCAGTGATTAGTTTCTTTGCTTTCACAATACTACGGAAGATTAATTCAATTAACCAGCAAGACTAGTCCTAGTTTTTTTTCGACAACTACGAACTACCTAGCTGTTATTTCTGGAATTTGTACTCTATATAACCGATTGGTAGAAAAGGAGAAGAGCCAGGTGCAGTGACACCACCTTCAATTCATAAATAGACTGTTATTTACAGAGATCTTTCCTGAAGGCCATATCTTATATGTGTTGTACCCTGGCTACAGGTTAACAATGCAGGTGTAAACTTCAACAAAGGAGCAGATAATTCTGTTGAGTTTGCTGAGCAAGTTATCAAGACAAATTACTATGGCACAAAGCGGATGATTGATGCTATGATACCACTAATGAAACACTATCCATATGGTGCTCGGATAGTGAATGTCAGCTCAAGGCTTGGTAGAGCCAATGGCAGACGGAATGTAAGTTTGTTCAAGACAGGTTCCTATCTTCCCATTGTGATCTATTCTTAATATGCAGTGCGTTCACATTTACTTTACCGTTTGATTCTATTCTGTCAGAGAATTGGTGATGCGAGCCTAAGAGATCAACTGTTGAATGACAATCGTTTATCAGAGCAGCTAATTGATGAGATGATCATGAAATTTCTCGAACAAGTCAAGCAAGGTACTTGGTCCTCCAATGAGTGGCCAAAGATGTACACGGACTATTCGATCTCAAAGCTTGCTGTTAATG
This sequence comes from Miscanthus lutarioriparius, assembly GCA_904845875.1. Lineage (NCBI taxonomy): Eukaryota > Viridiplantae > Streptophyta > Magnoliopsida > Poales > Poaceae > Miscanthus > Miscanthus lutarioriparius. The sequence continues at coordinate 6,749,060 of CAJGYO010000005.1, forward strand.
TTTATACACGACTCATGGCAAGGAGGCTCTCGGATCGGCCTGAAGGCCAAAAGATATACATTAACTGTTTCTGCCCTGGCTGGGTAAAAACTGCCATGACTGGTTGGGAAGGGAATATTTCTGCCGAAGAAGGTGCTGACACAGGTGTATGGCTTGCCTTATTAGCTCAGGAACGACTCACAAATGGGAAGTTCTTCGCTGAGAGATGTGAGATAAGCTTCTAAGGTGACTACCTTATCCATATTCTTGTTGCCCCCACAAGCAGGAAAAATTAGGACTCAAGATCTTAAATCCAGCGTTACAAACTGCTCTGATTGCTACTTACCATCATCCATCAAGGCGTAGAGATTCACAAAGCATAATGTTTATCCTGAACACACAGGCCATAATATTTTGAGCATTGCTAATTTGCTATGGATAGAAGAAAGTACCAAGTGTGATATGGAGAGTGCTCATTGTTTTGTTAGTGTGTGTTACTTAATTCTGTAAATGGTTTATCTATCGCGATGATTGCTGTTTAGGCTACTGATACTTTATCGTGCCTGTGTGATCTATTTAGGCTATTCATGATTTTGGTGCTTGGGAGCAATCATATGACAGGCTCACAGGCAGATGGTCAAGATCATTAAAGGGGCACCACTATGTCACATTGATGGAAAGCCCATGACCTCAAATTTTGTTAATTAAGGTGATATACGAAATGTTTATTGGCTGTGAATGAAGTATCATAAAAGCGGAATGTTTATCCGGACCACTAGAATGGCAACTTGGGAAGCACGACCAGCTGGCTGCTTCCTACGTGTGCTACAAGCTCTCAGCAATGACCTGTATTGAAGTGCATGTTGCACCATGGGTTGCATTTGCGTTGGGTTCAGGCTACATCACTAGCTGAGTTTTCCTTCTGTCAGTGTTACATGTTTGGTTGGTTTTAGCATAGCAAGGTGAATGTACAAGTGCAGCATGGCTGTACCAAATCATTCAGACTGAAGTGGTTTTTATGAAGCAACAAAGCACGTGCTTATTATTTGGGCTTTGGAGATGGAGACAAATTGGCTGTAAGCATGCCGATGCCAGGGTCAATTCAACAGTCTCGCAACCAAGCTTATCCCCTACAGACAGAAGATGCAAAGAGCCATGCATGAATGTATCCATTGCGCTTTCGGTCATTTAGGGCAAGGCCATGCCGGCCGGATACCAAGGCAGCACGATGCTGCATAGCTGGTCTTCAGTGGGTCATCCTCCCGTGGATACCAAGGCAGCACGATGCTGCATAGCTGGTCTTCCACAGGGAATTCATTGGTGTGATCCCGGCACCAGCTACTCCCTGCACATGCGGTGCTCAGGTCTCTGTCATTCTATGGCTCATAGTTCTTGTCTGCAAGTTGCATCCTCTAATGGGACCACGCCGTGCGCCATGGATTTGTCAGTATACGGATTGGACGATTGGTAGCTGATGTAAGCTGGAGTTGCCAACGGCAAACCTATTGATTGATTGACTGATCTACTAATAAGCATGTCTTCCTTTTTTTTATTGTGCAAAGGAAAGGAGGACCACCTGGATACAGGATACCTAGGCTCCTGATCCTGCATTTGGCGTGTCGTTTTCGTGCAAGCGGTTGTGATATCAACCGGCTAACGATCGACGATGCATCATCAGTAGTGGTTGCAGTTGCATTGCGTCTTCATCTGGAAAGAGTTGAGATTCCATTCCCATCATCCATCAATCAGGCAGCCATTAAGGGTAGGGCTTTCACTTCACCAGAGTTGAGTACTCCGAAAGGCTTTAAGCTCGTGCGCTGGTCGGTTTTTGGGCTTTTGGCCTGATAAGCCTGACTGATGCGGGTTTGTTGTGAGAAAAAAATACTGTTGGCTGGTTGATAAGCTCTGACTGAAATCAACAAGCTAACAGGCTAATGTGTGTGCTGTTGGGCGTGGGAAAGTCAACGTGGGCCAAGTACTGCCAGGTGAGATGTCTCGGGAACAGCATCAGAACGGCAGACCCCAGGTGTCGCCATGGCTGGTGTACTGGTGGTAGACACTGGACACTGTAGAGTGTATAGCAGAGCGTCTGTCATCTGTGCGAGCACAGCGTCATGCCTTAGATCTTGATCTGGAGCGGTTCCATTCCTAAACTTTAGTCGATATCTTATCGGATGTTTGACATATAGAGTATTAAATATAGACTATTTACGAAACTAAATGTATAAATTGAGACTGTTTTATGAGATAAATTTTAAGCCTAATTAGTTCATGATTTGACAATGCGGTGCTACAGTAACATGCACATGTGCTAATGACAAATTAATTAGACTTAATAAATTTATCTCATGAATTACTGACGAATTCTATAATTTATTTTTTTTATCCGTATCTAAACACCTCGTATGACACGACACCTATCAAACACCCAGTACCAGCGCGTCTCTTTCTTTTTTGTCTGGTTTGCGTTGAATGCCATGGGCATACCGGAGCTGACGGATGGTCGGTGTACAGAAGCTGACGGATGGTCGGTTGCTGAACAAAAATTTATTGCTGCTTCGATCGATACAGGTAATAGTAATATACAGGTTGGATTTTTCTTTGTCTGCACGGATTAAGACGTAACATTACTAAACAAATGTCCTTTGTACCATCGTCATCAAGTTGAGATAGCCGAGTAGGTCTAAGGCACCAGATTAAGGTTTGCCTTCGAAAGGACGTGAGTGGGTTCAAATCCCACTCTCAACATTATTTTTTTTATTTTTAGTTTTTTTGTGCTTTATATTTTTTCAATCCTCAACAGTGCATGCGATCTTCCTTAACTTTATATATTTGTTAATCATTACTACTATAAAGATCTTCCTGTTAGATACCACAGAAAACTTTATATATTTCCAGAAAATATGCGCATGCGTCGTACGAAATCTAATACGTCTTAGAATCAAACTTTAAACCGTTGTTGGACATGACTTGTTTGAACTCATATGAGCACGGATCATGAATCCAGCTCACATACCGGATACGAAGAGTGCGAAGACATTTTAGGAAGTAAAAAAAAAGCCAGGGCTTGTGGCACAATGGGATGTTCAACTTGTTTGGTTACCCAGATGACTTATGGTGCAGGGATTTATTTAAGGATCAGGTTATGCATTTCGATTCATCAAGAAAACTAACTTCTATTGTACTTGGATGCGTGTTACGTCATGAGATTTATTAATGATTGCATCATGTGTTCCACTTCGTTTCTATATCGGATTTCGTACGCTCTACTCTAACTCGTACGAGCGTGTGAGTGGTGGACCATATAAACACTTAGTATTCAAGTTTGTTTTGGAGTAGGACTTCGCATCGTGCTTAAACACGTTACTCTAACCGTCTAACGCGTAGGAACACAAAAAAAAGGCCAAAACAGGAAATGCACCTTGCAAAGAAAATAGGAAACACATATTAATATGTCATCCATTTACTTAGTTTTTCATATTAGTATTTTATATATTATATTTATCTTATATTTTCCTTGCTGTGAAAGTAGAAATTGCGCATATAGAAAAAAATCGGAAACAAAAAATACACCAATGGAAAAACCAGTATAACAACATATCATGCACACTGTCTAGAAAACATTAGAAGGTGGCCTTTGGCTCATACACCATGTGTGTATGTAAAAGAAAAGAAAATCAGAAAAAAAAAAAACAAATTGGCCTGTGTGCCGAGGTGGATTCTTCCTTTCAAAAACAAACGACACTGTCGTGACGGATGGACTGTGGTTGGCAAACGACGGACCATGGATAAAGGTAATTTGGGAATAGAAAAAACCAGTTTGGAAGAAACGCTTTGCTTTTAATATTACGTATATATATATAGATAAATTAATTAATTAATTAATTATTATACTAATATAAAGAACACACAATCCGCGTGCCTACAGGATTAAACCCGAAGAGCAGATCCAGTCATGGCCCCACGGGCCACGGGGCCGCCAATCCTGGCTGACATAGGCTTTGTTCGGATGGTATATAAGCCACTTATGCTGATTTGTACGACTGATTTGTTGAGAGAGAAATATTGTACCATAGCTATTATAACGGCAACAGAGTGATAATTACAATTCCAGTGTTACATTACACTGTTATTTTGTACTACTACTACGTATTGACGACATTTTTCTTAGCACTGGAGACGAATTTGCATGAGATTCATATATTCTCGTACCCGTACCCTGACAGCGAAGGATAAGTTTGACGCAATGATGGATGAGGCGTGCTCAGGCTCAATGCTGATGAGACACTTTTGTTTCTGGGCCCCAATCCCAAGCCCCCAACCACGCAAATGCAGTGCTCCTCAAGACCTCAACCGGAAGCTTCTTTTGTTCTCTCTGGATTTGGGTTTAGATACATTTCTCTCTTAATTATATAATCCGTCACCTTTTGCCAGGTGTCAACAACAAGTCTGGCACTAGTCTACCTTCTGCCCCATGTACCCCAGCCTGTCCGTGACGTCAAAGGCGACCAAGCAGCGTCAGCACAGGATCCATACACATCTCCTATGCGTGGCAGAATCATCTCCTCCTTATGATAGATCGGCGTGCAGCCTGTTCGGAAGGCCGTATCGTATCGTGGATTATTTACTGCTGGCTGGTTTGATATGAGAGAAAAACACTATTCTCACCTAGAAATTTACGATCGTTTACGAGCAAGCGAACAGGCTGATGGATGCCAGTTGAGGTATGTATATGAAACCGAACTGGCCTGGCTGGCTCAACCCGCAACGTGTTCCTGACTTCCTGCTGCATCAGCGTCACCACGGGCGGCGGCTCACGTGTCAGCGCACGCCGGCGAGGCGATGGATGCCGCGGCCGGCACTTGGTGGGAGAAGTGGAGAAGAGATAGGCACGGCTGCATGCATGCAGCCTGCAGTGCAGTGCAGTGCAGTTCAGCAGGGTCAAGGCTCAGCCCACAGCTGTGGTGCACCGCAGTTGAAAGGGTGCCGGGCGTGTTTGGTAGACGGATAGGAGTTGCATTGCATCTAGACGTGGAGACGCACATTTCAAAAAAAAAAAGTTTTTAGTGAGGTTATATTAACAGATGCAAAAAAAAAACTAAAAGAAAATACTATTTTGGTCATCTGTATGAGCGGATGCAACCAGATTAACGTGTGCATCCATCACCCTCATCTTGCATATAGACCAGGAGCTCGATTAACATTCCTTGAGGCTGTGAGCCTATTTGGTTACATGCCACGGCTCGCCACGCCGTAGGTAGGACGGAGCCGCCTACGGCGCCGCGGCTGTGGCGTAAAAAATGGCCGAGACACGCCACACTTCGCCACAGTGCAAAACAACAAGCAGCAGAAGCAAAACAACAGATGTGACGGTCAATGGTTAGACGACAATCAAGCAGTGGCCAAAGTCACTGAGCTTTTAGCGTGGTAAGTTACGGCGTGCAACCAAACACGCCTTGTATACCTTCCGTTTGTATAGGTCCCCATCCATACCATCACATCAGTAAGTTTTTGTAAACTCTATAGCCAACCAAACCTACCGTTTGGAAACGGTGAGGCAGGGGACCGATGACTGATGAGTGATGAGCCACTGCCCTATTTGGTTTAGGGCACGTTTAGATGTAAATTTTTTTAGGTTTTTGACTACTGTAACATTTTCGTTTGTATTTAGCAATTAGTGTCTAATTATGGACTAATTAGGTTCGAAAGTTTCGTCTCGCGATTTCTTACCCAACTGTGCAATTAGTTTTTTTTTCGTCTACATTTAATCCTCAATGCACGTGCCGCAAGATTCGATGTGATGAGTACCGCGCAAAAAATTTTGGGAACTAAACATGCCCTTAATAAAACCAGACAAGCTACTAGCACTGTAGGCAGCAGTCCATCGCAAACCACCAAATTGATTGAAGTGGCTGGCGGCTACAATCGCTGCTTGATGGAGAAGCTACCGGGCATGTCACGAACGCTAGCCATAGCCAACGGCCGGAGCTGGTAACGGACGCTAGCCATAGCCAACGGCCGGCGAGTAACGCGCGCGGGCAGGAGGAGAAAGCAGGATGAGAATTGAGAAATGGCAGGCGGCGCACAGCTCACGGCCAGGCCACTCTGGAACGGAATGCTCGCGCGATCTGTGTGCTCTGTCCGTCCGTCTCCTTCCTTGGACGGGACGGTAGGTCGCTAGCGCTAGCTTCACTAATTCAACTTACGTGTACGTATTAGCTTAATTCGATTCTTCGAAAGCGTGTGCTAATTTGGGTTGGAACTAGCGGACAACTCCTGCGCAGCGCCGAACACTCCATAGCCCCGTCAGGAAAAGCGAAAATCCAGCAGTGGGAAAAAGGGAGATGGAAAAGACGACTCCTTTTTTTTTCTTGGCCTCTTGGGTTATCTGATGATCTGACGAGTGATGAGCGAGCGAACGAGCCGACGGACGGAGCAGCGAGCAGGCTGCAGGCAGGCTCTTGTCTGTCGCTCTGTCTTCCAGCTTGCTGCGCCCCCATCATGTTCTTCTCTTCCCCGGCAATCATTGGCGCGGCACCCCTGGCGCGGCCCGTCCCGTCCCGTCCCCCCGTTCCCAATCTCACCGACTTCCTCCCTCCCTCCTTTCGACCGACGATGGCGGCGGCGGCGTTGCGGCAGATAAGGCGGCGTTTGGTTCCTAGGTCGTTTCAAAATTTACGTCACATCAAATATTTAGATACTAATAAATATTATTAAATATAGATTAATTATAAAACCAATTACATAGATGAAGGTTAATTTGCGAGATAATTTTTTAAGCCTAATTAATCTATCATTAGCACATGCTTACTGTAGCACACGTTATTAAATCATGAACTAATTAGGCTTAAAAGATTCGTCTCGTAAATTAGTCGCAAGTTGTGTAATTAGTTTTATAATTAGTCTATATTTAATATTCAATGCATGTCTCTAAACATTCGATGTGACAGGAATTTTAGAAGCGCCTGTAGAAACCAAATAGGGCTTAAGACCGGTTCATCGGAGAACGGATTATAATACATATGCAATTTTGGAATACGAATGAAGAATCATGGCCGGTCTGAAAAACGGATGGGTCTGCGCTGTATCGCTGTCCTGACGAGCTGTCGCCTTTGGATCAATCATTGGGAAGGAGATCCATCCATCCAATTCGGCTTCTTATACGATCCCTCGCACTCGAAGACGCAGCGCAAAGGCGCCGGACAGATAAAGCTCACGATTCCTGGGCTGCTTGCCGCCGCTTCTTCCCCCCCCCTCTTCTCCTGCTTTTTCATCTGCAATGGCCGCACCAAGCCCGCGTTTTTTAGCATCCTCCGCTACGCTTTCCGCTCATGCCTAACGCCCGATTTTTTTTATTTTTTTGGCCCCTTTTTTGAAAATTATTCACAAATATGTCCCTGGAGATATTCTTTCAAAATCTGGACCCTTATCTCGGCGCCATCGTTGGTGGTGCCTAGCTTACACGTCTCGGCGCTAAAGGGTTTGACTCCTAGGTCTTGGGCTGACATAGACGTCGACGTAGACGTCGCGGTGATTTGGTAGCCACCTTGGCGCCAAGCTTGACGTCGTAGCTCTTGGCGCTGAGCTTGACGCCAAGATCATTAGCACCGTACCCTGTTTTAACTCCCTTCCTTTGTCTCTTCCCCCCTATCTCTACCGCTCCCGACACAGGGCGCCGCCACCGTTGCCGCACTACCTCGCCTGCCGCCGCATGGAGCCCCGGCCGTCCCGCGCCCGCCGCAAGCTGCCCCTCCTGGCACTGTCGTCTTGTCTTCTCCATTGATGGTACGTTCTTGATTGGCAAATACCAAGACACACTTCTTATAGCCATATCCTGTAACGCGAACAACAAGTTGGTTCATTTGGCATTTGCTTTGGTTGAGAATGAGAACAATGACAGTTGGGGATAGTTCTTGAGACTAGTCCGGATACATGTGGTTGGGCCTGGCAGGAAAGTTAGCGTCATATTTGATAGACACCAGGGCATATTTAATGTCGCGCGAGAGCAGATAGAGGGGTATGCACCTTGGCACCATCGTTGGTGTACTTGGCACCTTACCGAGAATCTACTCCGGAAAGATGGTGCGAAGGATAACTTTGATCTGTCCTAGGAGGCTGCTCGATAGCCTAAGGACAAGTACTTTCAGAAAAAAGTTGGAGCAGGTCAGAACCGCATCAAATGCAGAAGGTAGACAATGGCTCACAGGTTTGATGAGAGATTTTGAGAAATGGACAAGAGCTCACGACGCCGGTGGATGGAGGTACGAGTTTCAGTGTAGCAACATGGCGAAGTCTTTCAATAAGTTGCTATTGGGGATATGTGGTATGTCCGTGAATGCAATCGTTCAATTCACCTTCTATAAGCTTGTTGCCTGATTCAACGATAGACACGCCCATGCATTGAAGTTGCGGAGTGATGGAGAGATATGGGCTTCGAAACCAAAGGCACACCTAGAAAAGGCAAATGAAATGGCTGGCACACATGAGGTTTCATGTTTTGACCACACCACTGGGACTTATCAGGTAGAGCATAGGGGCGGTACAACGTCCGACGATGAGGTCCAAGAGTTGAGGATGCATGTAGTAATCCTCCAAGATTTCACATGCACTTGTGGTAAACCAAAACAGTACCACTTTCTATGTTCTCATTTGGTGGCAGCAGCTAGGCATCGCAACTATAATATCGAGAGCAGGATACCTCACGAGTTCAGTGTCGACATGCTTGTGCACACATGGAGTCCTCGCTTCGTGCCTTTCTAGGACCATAGAGAGTGACCTTCATATGATGGGTCAAAGTACATTGCAGATCTAGCTTACCGTTGGAACAAGCGTGGATCAAGGAAGAGGACGAGACACGGGATGTTATGGATCAGATATCCAGAAGAACGAGGCATGGGAGAGGAACCCCATTTCTTACTGACCTCAAGCAGTACGAGTGCGGCAAGTGTGGTAGACTAGGTCACAATTCACGCACTTGCCATTGGCAGATTAGTGAGGTGCGACTATTGGTTATTTTTATTATTTCATATTTGTCGTATTCATTCAATTAATTACGCATGTCTTAATTTATGCTTGTAATTATGTCAATTACTTGTACATTTGTAAGTTATATTTTATTGTATATTTAATTTCTATTTCATTAACTGTTTTGTAGGATGACACAATTCCACCTGCTCGACCCGGCATACGAGGAGACCCACCGATGACGTCTCATAGCGGAGGGGCAGATAAAAATCTATACGTTTTGTTCAAATTTTTGTGAGCGTACATGTGTTCGTAAAGTAACGGGAGACTATGTTTTATTCCATGCAGGACCTTTCGCTCCTTCGTCCTAGAACCCATAATGGGTTCTTAGACATATAGTACGACAATGGGTACACTCCTTCGTTCTAGAACCCACAATGGATAATAATCTATACGCTTTGTTTGTAATTTTAGAAGAAAAAAGTTCCTGATTGTGGTTAGTTCATTACTTAATGTTTATGTTTGGTTGTGGAGGAGGCAACACACCACCACAAAATTACTGAGAACTTTGTTGCAGGGCAATACCCTCTAATGCTCGGTTGAAGATATTGAGCGCTTTCGTCTGAGTCAGGGACGACGACACGCATAGCTTCCTAGACGTAAGATTCAAAATATTCTTTTAAATATATTATTAATACATTAAATTCTTTCAGTTAACATAATTTTGTACAACAGAGACTATCACGTCGGCTACGCCGTGTGGCTGCTCGTTGTGGTTGCAGGACAGCCACGACGCAAGACGTGCACGTTCCTTCCGCAGACAGAGGAGGCTTAGGTTTGTCTAGCCAAGCACCTATAGAGTCCATAGGCATTGGGTACGAGGATGAGGACGACGATGAGGTGGACCAGAGGCACGAGGATCTTGGCCTGTCTCAGCTCCAGGACTCTCCCTCGACTCAGCCTACACAACTTTCAGGCACTAGACGACGCCGTCCACCTGACCCTTACACTCCAGACGCCGACGCTCTTGGTCATAATGGTAAGGGTAAGACTAGGAGGCAGTAAGGGTTTATGGTAGATGTTATTATATACTATTATAGACTTTGTGGACTTTTATTATAAACTATTGTAGACTGTATGGACTATTATTATTGACTATGAACTACTATGAACTATAATTATGGACTGTGTGGAGTATTAATATGCTCATGTATATGGTTTCAGATGAATGTGGCATATATTTGTATGTTTGAACATGTTGTATTGAGGTTAAATATTCATCTCATATTTGTGTATGGATTGTATAAAAAATTAGGAGAAATTTTGCTAAAATTTTCTACCTAAAGTACATATTAATCAGCGCCATCAGTTTTTCCGATTCATTAAGTAATCAATTTGTTTTTTGTTATGAGTATGCATGTATGCCTCTCGGCCTACCGCATTGGTTGAGATTATCTTTTCTTTCTTGCAAAATAACCGAACATGATTATGTATCACATTGGTTGAGATTTTCTTTTCTTTCCTTTCATTTTATGTAAAAGAACTGAACGTGATTACGTACGTTGCATGCGTGTGAGCCAATCTTGCATGCGAGTAGCCGAGCACTGAGCCGCTGAGCAGCAGCGGAGTAGACTAGCGGGCAAGTACATTTATGTCATCGTCTCCAACTGCAGTTAGTAAAATAATGTAGCATTTGCAGTGATTTATCATGTCACCGTCGAATAGACTTTTTAGTGTCCTTTGAAATAGTGATTGAAGTCTGAAATCGAATAGGTTTTTTAGTCATGGAATCTAGGCTCTCTAGTGTCCTACGATGTAGGCTTTTCAGTGATTCTGAGTAGACTTTCTAGAAGCATTTATAGCACAATATAATGGCTAGCAAACCTGCCTTCGCCTATATATATGCATTAAGGATGCATTGCTAACCAAAAGATAAACCAAACTAGTATTCGGTTTTGTTGGAGTAGGAATATCTGGAGGGTCATCTAGAGGAAAGAGTTTCAGGAGTAGAAGAGGAAAGGGGGGACAAAGAGAACTCCTATTGTGTGGGAGGGGTCTCTTGGGTCTGATTTCTCTGAGGAATCAGTGTATCAGTTTTCCCCCGAGAGTAAGAGTGATTTCACTAAAGAGTGCCCTCTCAGAGAATACAATAACAGAAAGAAAGATTGGCCAAAATGGATGCATGGTGAGACTGCTTAGTGTAGATGTTCACCGAGGAGATCGACAGAGGTCGTCGCTTCTTCAAATGCCCGCGAGCAAGGGTAATTGCTATTACATTTCGTTTTGTTAAATATGTTTCTCGAATACCCTTACAACTCACAGGACATACTTATTGTAGTATTTCGAGTCCGAAGAAAACTGTAGGTTCACTGGGTGGGTCGATCCTCGACCAATTTATCCGTATCAGCAGTACATCTACTACCTGCAGGACCAAATCTTCGATCTACAAAGGAAAGTTAGCAGCGGATATAAGGAAGACAAAGACGACGACAACAACAATGGTGCAAGTTCACAGGAGACACTCTGCAATGACCATATTGCACCTGCCCTAATCACAAGAACAAGGAGCCTCTGTCGTCACCCCCGCCACCACCACCACCAACAACGAGAGGCTACTGTGGAGAAGGTGCAACACAATTTGCTATGTGGTCATACTACCAGGACGATCCTATCTTATTCACATGGCACATCCATGTGTTTGTTGTTTGGTTTAATTACCTAAGGCATGTTAAGTTTAGTCGAAGGAAATGTACCCTTGTTTGGTACATGTTCTCACATGCTATTTCGTGTGTTTGTTGTTCGCTTCAATTACCTAAGGCATGTTAGGTTTAGTTCAGGACCTCTGTACCCTAGTTCAGTACATGTTCTCACATGCCATTTCATTTGTTTTGTGTGTTGAATTATATAATGCCCTACTTCGTTAGGTTTTGTTTGCAGCACGTGATCACATTTCACTACGTCCGCAATATTAAACTGAATATCATGATCATAAATAATAAAAACAACTACATAATGAAAAGTCTAATACTATGACATATTAAACAATACAATAATATTAGAAGTACGTGCCGACAAAATAAATAACGCAGTACATGACCTAAGCATGCCCATACTTAAAGTGTATTACATGACAACAAAATAAAAAGTCCAATAGTAGACAACATTGTTCATGAATAAACCATAGAATTAGCAAGTAATGGAGACTACTGAGTGCAAAAAGGCCACTTTTCCTTTCTCAGGGCATCGAGATTCTCCTCCATCGCTGCTTTCGCTCGACGTGCACGCTCAATCTTCTTCTCCCTCTCCTCCCTGTACGCAGCAACACGCCTCCTTTCCTCCTCTTCCTTGTGCTCCTTTTCTGCAGCTTCCTCTTCACGTCTCTTCTCCATCATCTCATTGTCCTCTGCCTCCCACCGTAACAGTTCTGTATCCATTCCTTGTCTTCAGGCTCGATCTCAGTGTCGATCCACTGCTCAAAATCACAGAGCGGTAGAAGAATCTACAACAAATGCAATTGTTACAAAACAAAAAAATCATACAAGATGTCGTATGACACAAAATAATTATTACACAATATCAATTCCTCACCATCTTGTTAATGTGGCACTGACGAAGTGTAGGCTCAAACACAAAATTGGAACACATCCAATACCTCTGCCTATATGTGTCCTCTCCATCGGACTTGACTACCTTGCAAAGATCGCCGCAAAAGCACATAAACATTGGAACACCACTAGGCTAAGGCAATGGATCGAAGGCATTTTCGGTCATCCGACCATAACTACAATTTAGCCATTTTCGTTTTAAGAACCGAAAGCAATTAACATTAAATCCTACACCTAGGGTTTCCCATTTAATTTACAACCATGAACCCATAACATAACAACGTGCGCTGAGGTTACCTTGGTTTGCTAGCTTTTCCACGCCTTGACATCATACGGTTGTATAATATAAATATTAAAATTCAATGAAATCCTAAGTAATGACGATTCTTAAGTTAAAAAATCCAACTAATATATATCAAATCGACGTAAAAAAAAACTAGGAGGGAGCGATGATACCTTGTTCTCGAAGATCTACGGATCAAATCAAAGTTTCCAAGGTCCAATATACCGATTCGTGAGGTAGGACGAAGTGGGGAGGAAAAAAACCCGAGAGGGAGGAGAAAGAAGAGGAAGAAGGCTAGGGCAACAAGGTTGGGCGCCGGATTAAAACACCACCTCGGCGCCAAGATCTTTGGCGCCAAGCTCGGCGCCAAGATCTTAGACGTCAAGCTTGGCGCCAAGATCCACGGCACCGAGCTGGCTGCCAGGTCAGCGTCCACGCCGCCAACGTGACCCCGACCTAGGCGTCAAACCCTCCGGCGCCGAGACATGTAACCTCGGCGCCACCAACGATGACGCCGAGTTAAGGGTCCAAATTTTGAAAGCATATCTCCAGGGGCATATTTGTGAATAACTTAAAAAAAATAGGCCAAAAAAAAATTCAGGCCTACAGCTCAACCCAACCAGCTTGTATATATACCGACATGTTTGTTTGCTGCTGGTTTCCCAATTCACAATCCGCCCCACGGGTGAGTGCCTTGCTGTTCTTCACTCTCTCGCTTTTTTTTTCTTCCTGTGGGCGCTCCCCTCCCCCCCTGCCTGCGTGGTGCCTGCCTCCCTCCCCAAAACCTCCCAGGCAGGTCACCTCGCTCACAGAGTCACACAGTCACTTCACAGAATCACAGTACAGCGGTAGACCCACCTGAGGAGAGTAGCAGGGGAGGAAGAAGAATAGGTTTCTTGCCTGATTCCTGCTTCTGTCTCCTTTCGGTTTCATGGATTCTCACTTGCTTTAATTTCGAGACTACCTGTTTCTCCCATAATCGGCCCTACATGTCCTTGCATTTCTTGATTGGTTCGGTTTCTTTGGTTGTGATGATAGGAGGAAGAAGACGGGGTGGAGTCAAGAATCGGTACAAACCAATCGTGTTGTCTGCAGAATGGATTCAGCATTTGAGGCTGCTGTTGTTCTCGCACGTACATGATGCATCTAGACCTGAGCAATCTGTCGGTATGGTGTACTTTTGGATGGCTGCGAAATCATGGGCATTTCCCCCCAACAAAGTTCGCAATTTTGTGTATTTCTTTGATCGAGATCAGGTGGAGTGGCTGTGTCTCTTTTTTGGTGGGGTGGAGTGTGAATCATGCGTTTTTTCGACTTACCTTGGTTCCTGTGTTGTTCAGGAGTGCTGAATTTTGATTGATCGTAGGGAAATGATCAAACAATCAGCAATCCTCATTGATCAACACTCCAATTGTTACTGTTACTGAGTTCAGAACTCTGGTAGCAGTCAATGCCACATTGTTACATCGTGATTTGCAAAATGCTACTGATTCATAAATAAAATCAACCCAACATTTCTATGCACAGCTTCAAGCTGGTTCAAGCAAAAGTGCATTTTTCATGTTTTGCCTGTACACTGCAGCGTGCTCATATTTGTTTCAGCACTAAGAGCATGCTTATAAGTGCAGGATTTCAGAGTGAAGATATTTGATTGCATTTCATTAATAACATGTCATTCTAAGTGTTGTGGTAAAATTCTTCTGACCTGGTTATGGCGCGAAAAATTTGAATGATCGTATGGGAACATTATATCGGAAAAGAAACGGGTATGCGTTACTAGTAGCTTGGCCCAACTGCTGATACCATGATCAAAATGTGCTTTCCCAATTTTTCCAGTGCACGTTGCCACATAATGTCTAATTTTCGATATACGACAATTCCTCGTTTTCCGGTTTGATAACATAATTGTCTCTCTTTTTTTTGCTGGATTTATGCGTTACTAGTACCTTTGTCCATAACACCATTTTCATGATCAAAACGTGCTTTCCGAATTTTGCCATTGCGCTTTGCCACAAAATGTCCATTTTCAGATATGTTTTCTGTTTGGTAATTTAATTGCCTTTTTTGCCAGATTTATGCGTTACTAGTAGAGCCATCCGTACTGCTGATGCCATGATCAAAATGTGCTTTCCTAATTTTGCCACTTGAAGGCAACAAAAAAATAATGCATATCCTTTCTATTTTCCCCATCCTATAATAGGGCTACTTTGACCAATCCATGGTTTCATTGTCAATATATTATATATCACTAGTAATATAACTTTAACTATTGATCAATCAATCCATGCATACATGTTTGCGTATATTTATTCACTATCTGAATTATTTTGTAGTTCACTGGCTGGCATAACCAGCAATCTGTACATTCATGTTCTTCCTTATGAATTTAAATATAAGCTCGCACAAATTTAATGTAACTCTTTAGGTTTCATATATCTGCAGATCTCATCACCACAGCTACAAAGATTACTGCCCTACTCTGAAGGAGGATATCCAATACTAGATGTTAGGACTTCTTGCAGCAGCTCTAGGAGCTGCTGCAGGAGGCTTTGCACTACTAGTTATTGTCGTCGTCGTCGTAATAGTGCTTTGCCTACGGCATCGCAAAAGAACTTCAGACTCTTCAGAAAGTAGTTCATCAGGTCAAGCTCTACCAGGTACGGATTAAGTTACTTCCAATAAAACTTTAAAACTTCAGATAATTCATCTAAAGATACATTTTCCTTTCTATTTTCATAAGTAATAACTTCGCCTTCCATCTATCAGAGTCGCAAGGAGCAAGATGTCTTAGTTTGGCGGAATTGAATTTTGCTACAAGGCACTTCAGCAATGCGAATCTTATTGGACAAGGAATGTTTGGAGAGGTATACAAGGGTTTGCTCCAGGATGGCACAATAGTAGCTGTTAAAAGACGGCATTCTCCTCCTAGCCAGGAATTCATTCAAGAGGTAGCATAATCTTACTTATCCAGGTTCTTCGAAAAAAAAATCTTACTTATCCACATGTTCAGTAATTGCTGGTCCTGAATTCATTGAATGTGCTGTGTTTTAACTTTATTTTTTCCGCATGACTTCCTGATATAATTTAAAATATATCTCAGCTTGCTCCACACCCTTCTTACATTGTTTTGAGCTCATGTGTCAGTGCTGTTTTCTTCTCAGGTTAATTACCTAGCATCTCTCTGTCACCGAAACCTTGTAAAACTTTTGGGGTACTGCCAGGAGGATGGCATGCAGATGCTTGTTTATGAGTATATCCACAATGGCAGCGTCTCAACACATTTACATGGTGATTTCCATTGTGTTTTTATTATCTTACTCTAATGTACAAGAGTGGCGTCATCGGTTCTAATTCTTCTGCTATCCTTTTGTAGGTAACAGCCATGCTGCAGGTTTAAGGTTAGAATTCAAGCAGAGACTTTCTATTGCTCATGGCACAGCTAAAGGTAAGTCTTCACATATGAATCAACTCTGAACTTTCCTTTATTGTTAGAATATAGCTCAGAAGTTCATAATCTCGTATCTGTTTAGACTCATTCTTCTGTAGCAATGATCTTGTGGCAACTACATCAGCAATCTTAAATGACGATCTTTTCTTGCTATTCAGGCCTGAGTCACCTGCACTCGCTGACACCCCCTGCGATCCATATGAACTTCAAAACTTCTAATGTACTTGTGGATGAGGATTTCGTACCAAAAGTTGCAGATACTGGGATTCCAGGCATGCTTGATCGACTTGGTGTTACAGGACTGTCTTCCAGAACATCTACTGATCCTTTCGTTGATCCTCGGTAACAATGGACACACATGTTTCTGATAATTCTTACATTCATTGATTACATCAGATAGATACAGTAGAATCATCTGCCTTCAATATGTTGTATGCACTAGTACCTATTCATTACTTGAGATTGATGGAACTTCCTGTTGCATGATCAGAATGAAAGAAGCCATGAACTTGAAATTTTCCATACAAAGCGATGTATACAGTTTTGGTGTTTTCCTTCTGGAGTTGGTTAGCGGACGGAAAGCTGTATCTGATCAAAGCATCATTCAATGGGTAAGTAATGGCAGCACTGCTTGATGTTTGTCCACCCTTTTTTGCAAATAGCATACCCATTTCTAGACATATCTTTTACTCATTTCATAGTCATCATATACACACAAAAGTACCAGCCTGCTCACTTTGCATCTATTGATATGCAGGTACAGAACTTCCAGGAATCAAGTGATATCTCCGTGATTGCAGACAACAGAATGGCCAGTGGCTTTACCTCAGAAAGCATGAAGGAACTGCTGCGCTTGACATCATGGTGTGTTAATCCAATGAGCGAGCAGCGTCCGTCGATGAGCTTGGTGGAGGCTGAAATACACCGGATTCGCGAGCAGGAGATCAGCCTCACAACAGTCATGACAGAAGGCACCCCAACTGTGACTCTAGGCAGTCAGCTCTTCAGAACATCAAGGTGAAACATCAGTGGGATGTGTAGTCTAGGAGAGAAGCTAGTTCTCTCATCAGGGCAGTAGATTAGCCTTGTTCTCTTTCAAAAAAAATCGTCTTCATAGCGAGCCAGCTGCATCCCAAGTGTACAAAAAAAAAGGACAGCTGCGAGGCTTACCCCTTTTTTTCCCCAGTTTTGTTACCCTGATGTTCCTTCCTAATTCTCCCTTTTCTGCACATATTTTTAGGGAAAATAATGACATTTAAATTTCTGAATAATAATAATAATAATAATGGGTGGGTGGTGGCAGACCAACGGATCTTAATGTTCAGTGCATCAGTCTTGCTTATGTTTTCTCAAACTATTGGAGAAACATGAAAAAAATCATGCAGAAAGTTGAAGCAACAGCATGCTCGCTGTTGTGCAGAACATGTTCTGTGAGAAGCCTGACATGCATGCATCATATGATATATGAGGATACAACAGATTTCAGGCTCTCCAGTTTTGCTTTACAGGGATGACTGCTGAGAACTTGAGTCTTGAGGCACGAAGATCCACACATTGTTGTTCCTTTATTTAGTTCATCAAGAGCATTTCCTAGCAGCTACGGTTTCTTTTCCCTGACAGACTTTTGCTAGAGATAACAATCTGAAGACAGAGTGGTATATATCTAGGTTGATTTGACGATGTCATCCCTGGGGTTAACGGTGAAGTCCCAGAGCTCGCCGTACTTCTCGTTGAAGTCCCAGATGTCCATGGAGTTGTAGTCGGCGATGAGCTTGTCGCGAGCCGACCTCTCCATCATGTAGATCTCCGGCTCGAAGTTATGCGGCTTGTCAGGCTTGCGCATCTCGAAGATGCAGAACACGACGATGAAGACAGCTGCCCCGATGTACAGGTACTCTCCCTGGTGCCAGAAGCAGACGCATCTCCAATCCAATCAGTATATGTACATGAAAGTAGGGTGACAAGGTTTTGCGCAAATGCTTGGAACGTATAGGAATTTCATAGGAAACAATCCATACCGGCACATTGAAAGTCATGCCAAGGATGATTGCAGGAGGAAATGCCCAGGAGATGAGTGCTGCAAGAGATTTCCATTGATGCAACAAATGAGCAAAGCAATGTTTCACTGAAGCAGAAAGATCTGAAGAGCCAGACAGTAGCCACCTTGAAAGCCCTGAGGAGGCTCAGCTTCTTGGTACCACTCGGAGACATCCTCCCAGAAGCCCTTCTTGTCTTCAGAAGAAAAGGGGTATTGCAATTGTGTTGCAGGTTTTGTTTCACCACATCACAAAACAATCAGTGGATTATTATTTCTCCTTCTTTTTGCATCGAAGGATACTATGAAAATGGAGTTTTTAGGATATAATAATACCTTGGGTTTCGAAATAGGTGTGGTGTCCATCGTACTTTCCGAACACGAAGTCCTCCTGCAACACAGTTTCTCTCAAGTGTTATCCATGAACGAACTAAACGTCATCCGTTCTTCAGAGTTCGTGGCACAACCTACGTCAAGATTCGCAGCTTTCCTGCGTGTTCTAAGCGCGGCCGGCAATGACAAAATTGAGAAGAAGAAGAAGAAGAAGAAGAAGAAGAAGAAGAAGCAACGGGGGACGGACCGGGGCGATGCCGTTGGTGCGATACACGTCGATGGCGTCCTCCTCCAGGTCCGGCTCGATCTCCGACAGCGGCCCAGGCCCGGCCCTCACCACCACCGCGCTGCCCCTTGTATGCCGGCGACCACCGTGCAGCAGCTGCTGCTGCTGTGGCCGCACCGCCGCCTTCACCCTCAGCTGGTGCGGCGCTCCGTCATGGCGGTGGCGAGCAGTGCTGGCCGCTGCAGACGGTGAGGCAGAGATGCCGGAGGTCAGGCTGCTGCTGCTCATTATCCGTTATCCCGCTGGTGCTGCGCTCGCTGCTGAGTGCTCCAACCCTGCTGCTGGCTTTCTGCTGCTGCTGCACACTATACGTTGCTTCAAAGAGACAAAAGCAACAATGGATAATGGTATTGGAGTTGGACACCTACCGTCCAGGATTTTTCGCTACCTTACCGTTCAAAAAAGAAGAAGGATTTTTCGCTACCTTTTCCTGTCCCTTTCTCATTCCTGGAAATAATCGGGTATCGAAGAAATAGTAGAACCAACCAACTCATTAAAAACTCAGTATGATGCGGCGATTAACCTACAGTTTGCTTACACCACAGCATCATTTTTTTAAAAAAAAAGTTTGCAGTAGCACTGCATATCATTTAATAAGAGAAAGCAAGTATAATACAGGGTTTTATTACACGCATCCTAACTTTTCAAGGAGCTGAAGAAACTAGCAACACGAGCAGAAGCAAAGAACAGATCAAGCTGCCAATGCCAGTGAACAGATCTCAGTGTAGGTTCACAACATTACTTCTGCAACATGCAAGCCCTTGTATGCGTTAACAGGCCAATTATTATCTTTTTTCTTTTACTGGTTCTTTAACATCCTACCACGTTTGTTATCAAAAGAATGCTACATGCTTACAACACCCTCGGACGTTCCACAGTACTAAAAAAATATTACAACCACATTTCTTATAGCTTTCACTGGAGAACTACTGTGGAGATGGCCAGAATGTATTTACCACCTGATATGCAAGGGTTCAGTGTTAGGACATTCTGGAGTACCATAAGCGTTACAGTGCCATCAGGCAAGAATTTACAATGCAGTTACATTATTCAAATAAGATTGCTAGCTTTGCCTGGCTTTCATAACCAGCTCTTCCGTTGTAGCGCCGATGATCTCATTGGCACGCTTTAGAGGGACACAGCAAATTCTTCCAATAGAATCCTGGATGTGAAACAGACTTCAGTATGTGGGGAAAAAAGAAGCAGAGAACAAGCAACTAACAACATGGTGGTCAGTGGAACTTTTGACCCTGTAAATGTCTCTCTGCAAAAATGTGATTCTGTGCACTGTATTTGTAAGAAAACGTCCCTATGCTTTGATCAAGTGGTAACAAGAGAGAAAAAGGTGAGAACTCACTCTTGTAATGATACCAAGCCTCTCCAGCTTTTGAACAGCATCCATCACCTCAAAATTGCATTGCAAGCCAAACTCTTCCTGGATTAACTCCTCACATTGCAAGTCAAGGTCCTAGAACATCGGGAGCACATGAATGATTAATTTCAATATTTCTTCCATAAGAACAAGTGCATGAATAAAATATAAGTCCATGAATAAAATATAGATTTTAAAAATGAAAGAACAACATATATACATCACTTGTAGCCTTTCCGTTTTCCATCAAAATATAGTAGGCAATTATGACCTCCTTGACCTGAACATATGAAATCACAAGGATGGAAATGAAGTTAGCTAAGCTTCGAATTCCAATGTCTGAACCAATGCTTATTTAATTTATTGATTCTCAAGAAAACACTGAGTGTAGAGAATAGACCTACCTCCTGTTGAATCACATCATCACAGAGATGCAGGAGTGTGCCTTTCCCACTATCTAGTTGTTTGTCATACATGGATTGAGTGATTAGGTTTTGGTAGGTTGCCATGTTCTGTTGAAACCTGCATTAGAAAACTATTTAACAGACCGAATATTTAACATACTGCCCGACACAACCATAAACACTAAGAAATAACATCCTAATGAAGAAAAGCTGTGCAGTTTGTGAAAGTGTTCTGGAGGATGTCTACAAGGTGACAAACAAAAGCTTCCACCTTTTTCTATTGTCTTCATAATAAACATTACTGATAAAAATCAAATCAACCAAGATACTCACGAGAAATAGATCTTAGCACAATATCCTGCCAGAGCAGAAAGGATGGCAATTACAACCCAGAAATCAGCTTTAGGCATTTCCAGTGAACTGATGAGTGTAACCTATGTGATGTGACACAAGTAAATCAGAAGGTGAAGTATCACAACAGAATCAAATGAAACTGGTTACAGTCCACTTACAAGTCCAATGACAACTGAAACAATAAATTGAACCCAGTCCATAGGTGTGAGGCTTGGGTTTTTCTTCTCAGGCTGCAACAATTACAGTGGTTCTTCAGCATAATTCCAGTTAAACGATAAATATGAATGCGAAAATTTTCTTCAGACAAGGCAACTCCCAATGCTAACCAGAACCAACTCCATATCTGCCATTGGAATATTTTTGAAGTGTTTTACATGAATTGCTCTATCATCCTGGCCCTTTGGACTTTTTCTCCTGAAGGAAAACATCACAAATCAGTGCATGCTGTAATTCAAACAAATCACACAACCATCCATGTCAGAACCAAGACTAGAAAATTTTGTCTGCAACCTAAAATCATTTTATAACCTTTACCTATACAAAACAATCACCTCTTCAAATGTAGGCTCTTGAATTGTGACCTTGCCGATTAAATTCTGAAAGCTGCAAAGAGGAAACTGTAAGACCATGAGAGAAAGTGATCGAGAGTGTGACAGCTTAATAACAGGTTGAAGAAGAGAGCAAACCTTAACTTCATTATTTCAAGTCGTATGCGTTCAACATAAAGCTCCTTGTCTTCTACTTCACTAGCTAAATCATCATTCTTCTTGGAATCTATCTTTGGCTTACTATTTTTCTTTCTTGAGAAGAGCTTTTGCAGTCTGAAGCGCAGTATGGAAAATAGTAAAATTTTGGGTGAGCAAGATCAAATGTACAGGGCATTAAATCTGCCGCAGATAGCATACCTCGTTTTCTCAAGGAACCCTCGCCATGCACGAGCTATGATCATGTCCACTTTCTCCATGAAGAAAAAGTTGCTAGTGCGGTCCAATCCAATGCCCCTACGAAATATAACATACTGGCACATGAAGGATTATGTCAGCTAAATAAGTAGTTGTTGATCAACAATATCTGAGGAATACTAAGCAACAACTCAATGACACTTGGAGAGAAGAGGTCTGGACTCTGAAGGAGCAACAGTAAACAAAAAATAATAATGATACAATACACAACGCATGATTGTCTATAAGAAGGATTAGCTGACAACTAAATTAGAGTAACCCCAATATGAATGTTTGCCTGCTTGGCTGGTCACACAAAACGAGAATTTGTTTTTTACGAAATAACACTAACCTGATGTAACTCAAGAACAAAGGAACAATCTACTGATGACTCTCCAAAAGAAAAGTTCATCTATGTCATGTATAAAAAATATCACCTTATCCGAGAAGTCAGGTAGGTTTTCATGACGGTGCTCCTTAAAATACTTCAACAGAAGCTTGTTATCTAACTGTTAAAGGACAAAAACAAATTGGAATTTCACACTGAAATTTAGTGAATTTTAGATAAGGACATATTTTGCTTTTGCAGGGAAGGGCATTCACCTTTGATTCATCAACTTTAATAGGAAGATTCAACAGATATTGTCCAGAATGAGCAAGTTCAACCTCATCGTCATTTACTATGTTAAAATTGCTCTTTTCCATCACCTGCACTTCAAGTAAGGACACTTTAAAGAGCACATTTACAGAATATGTTTTGATTCACAAAGAAACTGTTCCATGCCTCCTTCCTTCACTTGGAGGTTAAACCTATAAATAGTTATTTCTCCCAGAATAGGTCCTTTACCCGAAAGAAATAAGACAGGAAGTTCTGCTCAAGCATATCGACTTCCTCCGACGAGAAGTTTTGCTGCTGGAGTTTTTTAGCACCATGCACAGGATCGAAGAGAGCGAACAGTTCCTGCAAAAGTACCAGTCTGAATAGATCAAATATCATTGAAGCACTGAAGACTCTGGAGATGGTTGTAATAATGAATTCGAACCAACAAACGCAACATTTGTATGGATAATAAACTCTCCTCACCATCATATCATCAAACTGGAGATGGTACCAAGCCCTTATGGTGTACTCAACCCTCTTGCAGAGCTTTAAGAATTCTTCTTTGTCGGATTGATGTTCTTCAATAAAAAAAACACACAGCAGTATTAATTGAGTTGCACAGTATTGTATCCAAAGCAGCATCCTTGCTTCAGCTTGTTGTAAATAAGACAAGGCAATATTTAAAAGAGATATTTGATGGCCACATGATAAAGAGGGTGCACAGCTAAAGACATGTATTTCAGTCGCAATGGGTACACGGACTTGTCTATGCAGATTCCACTTTACATGAACCAGGTGAATAAATCAAAGCGAGATTCTAGCTTTTCCCTCAAAAGAGACAGGGATCTCGCAAGCCAGCAACTTTGCAGTAAATAGGATAATCACGATGCTATAGCCTCGCTTTATGAGCCCAACATCCCGTGGTCGACCAGCCAAGAAACGCAAGTTGCCGGCGGTGAAGACGAGAGACTGCCTAAACGGAGAGGCAACAGAGTAGGCAGGGAGAAAAAGAGATACCGATGAGGTAGGCGAGCTTCATGATGAGCTTGGGCTTCATGATGGGGATCACGGACTCGCGCTCCAGCCGCACCACTTCCTTCTTCTCCTTCCCCGCATCCGCCTCCGCCATTGCCTGCTCTTGCCTACGCAGTATGCACCAGCGTCCAGCTCCAGCACCGCCAGCCACCAGGCTGGATTCGTTTCTCCTTCAGGTCTCCCCTCCTTGAAGAAGCGGAGGAGGAAACGCAGTTGCGACTTGGGAACGGAAGATTGACGGGTGAGGATTGAGGAATGCAGCTGTGCAATTGATTAATTGCTCTGTCGTGGATGAACTGGGAAGGAAGTGGAAAGTGGAAACGCGCTACGGTTACAGATCCGCACAGTGTTCGTCTCTTCTCCGGCCGGCGGTAGAGAGCCAAAGTAAGATTTACGTGAGTACGCCTTCCCCGAAAGGAGGCGTATTATATAGTACATTCAAAACCTTGAACTGTTTTTTTTTTTGAGGGGAACAAACCTAGGCCTGTTGGGCTTGGGGGCACTTGGGGCTGTTGGGCTGAGGTCTTGGAAATCGACTGTGGGCCGGATCAAATGAAACATTTCTATGATGGGCCAAACACGAACTACTACAGCTCTTTAATTTTTTTTCTCGTTTATTTACATTTCGTAGTATTTGTATTTGCAACCTTCCTGTGTTGACCGCGGGTCCGCAGGTGTGGTGACTTAATAGAACCGATAAAATTTGTAACTGATTAAATTGTGTGGTTTTATTTGAGCCGTTTTTAGCTCAAAATTGGTGGCGAGGCCGTCCTCAAAAACAGATAATTTTGATGTCAATTTTTCATCATTTTTATTTTCCCAATAAATCAGATGATCTAGTTAAGCTCTTTACATTATAAGATGCGTGTACTGATGCACATTACTTATCGTTACAAGAATAATTAGATGAAAAAAAATGTGCGCACATGGCTAGTAAAAAAATCTTGATTGATCCAAACATGCACAGAATTGAGTTGGTCTGGAACGAAGCCGTGCGGCATTTGTTGCCAGTTTGCCACGACAGTCGCAACACTGAAATTGTCAATTCTGTGCTTCGTTTCGTGGAGGCAACACAACCCACCAAGTCACCAACAGAAAGCCGGCCATAACTAATTGTAAAAAAAAAAAAATCTGAGCCAAAATGGAACAAAAAAATTTCCCACAAAGAGCAGCTGGACGTTTTGTCAGCGCAGTAGTACGCGTACTCCGTCAGGGACGCCGTGCTTCGCGGGGCAACGGCGAGCACGGTCAGGTCACGGTCACGCTCACGGTCACGCGTGCAGCATCGTATTCGTGTCCGTTATTATATGTGTAGTAGCTGAATTGAGTTGTTAAACGTGTGCCGTTCTTGACTTGAGCAGTGGTCCACCATATGGATCATCGGATCCCAATCCTGACCAAGTCACTGGACAAACTATGTAACAGCGAGGTGGTGGATTTGGACTGAATCTGAAAGCAACTTTAGAAGATGCAGGTGCGGCATCCAAGCATTCACAATCATTCGTTAGTCAATGAAATATTTAGCGTGGTGATTTTTCCGTCCCAAAAAAAT
Source organism: Miscanthus lutarioriparius (assembly GCA_904845875.1). NCBI lineage: Eukaryota > Viridiplantae > Streptophyta > Magnoliopsida > Poales > Poaceae > Miscanthus > Miscanthus lutarioriparius. The sequence continues at coordinate 6,774,252 of CAJGYO010000005.1, forward strand.
ATAAATTTTATTTTTAAGGTGTTTCTCGGATGAGTCAGTTTTGCTGTTTTCATACGTCCGCAAAAGACATAAAACGGCGCCCCTATTAAAAATGCAGTGTTGAATTTTCGGAACGTGTCGATGTGGCCTCCTCTTACCGTTTAGGTGTGGTTTGAAAATTATTTGGTCGCACCGTGTCGCTCAAACCTCAAATCAAAGAAAAAAATGTTCCCAAGAATCTAGAGAACTTAGCGCCAAACAATTCGGGCAAAAAGGACTTTCCAAGTAAAGGTGTGATAAAAAAGTGATCTATGTGATAAAAAAATTACCAGAGTGATTTATGGGATAGTTTTGTTTTCCTAATGATTTTGGGGAATATAATTTTTGTGTTCATGTGTTATTTCTGAGTGATTTATGGGATGGTTCTTTTTCCTAATGATCTTGGAGAATATTTTTTTTTGTGTCCGTGAGCCGGATTTTGGAATGAAAAAAAGTAAAAACATGATATGAGCACGGGGCTTAATGCATATGTACTTTTCAGGTTTGATCAAATATATATATATATATATATATATATATATATGTATAATAAGTATTATTCAATTAATAATGGAATATATTTTTATTTATAGTGTAATAAATATGGTAAAACTTATCGAAAAGCGAAATTAACAAAAAAATTACGGTGAGATGAGAGTAACTGATTGCGGATGCGGTGCTCCGCCGGTGAGGTCACCGTGGCGGCGCGGGATCCATCCTCCTCCCGTCGTCCTCGGCATCACCGTCGAACACGTTCAAACCCGCGACCCCTGCCCTTCAATCATGATTCCACCCATTCGATCGGCGTCGCAGATTCGCATTAATTAGGGGGTGTTTGGTTCTCTAGTCGCTCCTAAAATTTATGTCACATCGAATGTTTAGGTATTAATAAAGAACATTAAATATATATTAATTACGAAACCAATTACATAGATGGAGGCTAATTTGCGAGATGATTTTATAAGCCTAATTAATCTGTCATTAGCACATGTTTACCGTAGCATCACGTTGTCAAATCATGGACTAATTAGGCTTAAAAGATTCGTTTCTCGTAAATTAGTCGCAAGTTATGTAATTAATTTCATAATTAATTTATATTTAATATTCTATACATATGTCTAAACATTCGATGTGACAGGAATTTTAGAAGCTAGAAACCAATAATGCCCTTAGTTTGTTAAAGAGCAGTATAGTCACCACCCTCTCTCCTCTTTCGTCGCCATTAACGACCGCTTCCACTCCTCTGTCCGCTCCCTTCCTCAGGCAGCAGCCCGGCAGGCCGCCACCGCGTGAGTTCGCGGGGGCTACAAATCCCGCCGCGCCCCGCCGCCCCGGCATCTCATCTACATCCACCGCCACAGCCGAGGAAAAGGAAAAGAGAGCGGGGAACCGGGGAAGGAGTGACCATGGTGAGGCTCCCGTACGTGACCGCGCTCACCACGCTCTTCAGCTACGGCCTCCTCTTCGCCTTCGGCCAGCTCCGCGACTTCTTCCGTAGGATCCTCGACGCCCGCAAGCCCAGCAACCTCAAGGTGCGCTGCCCGCTGCCTGCCTGTCTTTGCCCTGCGCCTCCTCGCCCCGGATTCGTCACGCTCGCTGCCCCGTCTCACGCCGGTTGCCTCCTTGATGTTGCTTTCTCCGCAGGGCTACGCGCCGATCTGCTTGGGCCTCGAGGATTTCTACACGCGCCGCCTCTATCTCCGCATCCAGGTGAGGCGATTGCCAACGTTTCAAGAGCACAGTTTCCTGATGCGTTCCTTCGTAATTATTAGCAAGCAATAGAGACCCCAGTTACTTTGCCCCCGGCCCTGATGTTAGATGATACCATAACGAAACTTAGTTTCAAATATTATTACCATATAAAACCGTTGCAACTGAAAACTGTCGAGATTGGTCTCTTGCTATTGAGCTGGAATTTTCATCAATGAGAAAAAAAATAAAGTGTCAAGAAAGGAAAGCTTTTGATTTTCAAGTGACTTCCACAGGAACTGAAAAGATACACTTGCAGCGTGCTATTCCAGTATTAACAGGTTACAGAGTTCTGTTATTATGAAATCTTTAATCAGATTAAGCATGTATGAACCATGTATATAAACCTAAAGATTCTGATGCCTGGTATGTGAGAGGTTACAGTTTCACCATTTACCTACTGATGCTATATCTATTTAGGTTTCCTTGTTGATTTATAATCTCAATTGTCATGGCAGGACTGCTTTGGCCGGCCGATTGCCAGTGCGCCAGATGCTTGGTTCGATGTGGTTGAGCGCTACTCAAATGACTGCAACAAGACACTCCAGTGCGTTACTCTTACATTCCCACTTATAGCCATTTAGCAATTGTCTCAGCATGGATGTCGACATCTAACCTGGTGCATCTTTGATGCAGTCGTACCACGGCAACAACCAAATGCCTTAACTTGGGTTCCTATAACTACCTTGGTTTTGCTGCGGCTGATGAGTACTGCACCCCTCGTGTTATTGAGTCACTGAAGAAGTATTCGGCTAGCACGTGCAGTGTTCGAGTTGACGGAGGTTGGTGCTTATGTTTATCAAATTATTGTCACATTTTGCCTAGGTTGAGTGGTTTCAGTAATATATCAAAAATTGTTAGACTGATTGAGTTTTTTTATATTAGGCAATACTAAGCTGCACACAGAGCTCGAAGAGCTTGTTGCAAGATTTGTTGGTAAGCCTGCAGCTATTCTTTTTGGCATGGGCTATGTGACAAACTCTGCTATCATTCCTGCTTTGGTTGGGAAGGTATGTTGTGAAGATATATATGCTCAAAATGTCTGTTTTGTTCTTTTCATGAGCTCTGCAGCTAAGGCTACTGTAATAATTGCAGGGAGGCTTGATTATTAGTGATTCACTGAATCATAATTCTATAGTCAATGGAGCTAGAGGTTCAGGGGCCACTGTTCGGGTTTTTCAACATAACAGTAAGTGACTAACAATTGCATTGCAAGTACTGAGGTCAATGGAGCACTGTAAAGTTTAATGCCTTTCCTTCAATTCTTCCAGATCCTGCTCACTTGGAAGAGGTATTGAGAGAGCAGATTGCAGGAGGCCAGCCTCGTACACACAGGCCATGGAAGAAGATCATTGTGATTGTTGAGGGAATTTATAGCATGGAGGGGGAGCTATGCAAACTCCCTGGGGTTATTTCTGTCTGCAAGAAATACAAGGTTCGAGATTTTTTTGTGATGACTTGTGCTTTGTATTAGGATCACTGTGCATCTTAGTAATGGCAACAATTATTGTCCTGCTTATGGGATGTGGGCTGACATGTCATTACTGGCATAGATATCATTGCAGCTTTCACTAGTGATTTAAACTACTAGTGTCGTATTGGGTCGACTAATATACTTCACATATGAACAGGCCTACACATATTTAGACGAAGCACACAGTATTGGAGCTATTGGAAAAACAGGGAGAGGTGTATGTGAGCTACTGGGAGTGGATCCAGCTGATGTTGACATTATGATGGGTACATTTACAAAATCATTTGGATCATGCGGAGGTTACATTGCAGCATCAAATGTAAGTGTATAGTCACTTAGCTGTTCTTGACTGAATAAATTTTGAAGTTGACAAATCTGACCCACCAAATGTTCATTTTCTTCAGGAGATTATTCAACATCTAAAGCTTACATGCCCAGCCCATATTTATGCAACATCCATGTCACCTCCAGCAGTCCAGCAGGTCATTTCAGCTATAAAGGTCATCCTTGGTGAAGATGGAACTAACAGAGGTACAACATAAAGAATTGAAGTTCTTACATCTTGCCAGTTTCTTATATCTCCTGTCTTATTGAAAGTCTTAATGTAACAATTGTTCTAATTAGGGGCCAAGAAGCTCTCTCAAATTCGAGAGAACAGCAATTTCTTCCGCTTGGAGCTTCAGAAAATGGGTTTTGAGGTTCTTGGAGATAATGACTCGCCCGTCATGCCTATCATGCTTTACAATCCTGCTAAAATTCCTGCATTCTCAAGGGAGTGCCTGAGGCAAAATGTGAGTTCTCATACACACAATCTGCTATGCGCCTAGCATACAGTGCTCACATTTCTTAGTGAGAGTTTGTCTCAAAATAGTTGCTCATTTTGTTAGTTTACTAATATGATCTATTCCACAGGTTGCTGTTGTTACTGTTGCATTTCCTGCCACACCACTTCTACTTGCAAGGGCTAGGATATGTATCTCAGCTTCCCACTCCAGGGAAGATCTCATAAAAGGATTGGAGGTAAAGCACACACATTCTCTTATCTGTGTTACTAACTATGTGGCTTGGTGCAACATACTCCACTGCTGTACCGATTGCTATGCAGGTTATAGAACTAAATTTTGTACCAATTTTGCAGGTTATCAGCAAAGTTGGTGACCTTGTGGGTATCAAATACTTCCCGGTTGAGCAAGAAAAGACCACGGCTGTTGACAAACTGAAGAAGATTCAATGAACAATGGCAAGAACTCTGATGCTGTTGTGCTAGGTTGGCAGGGTCATCTTGGTGTGCATCATATGCCTCAGTTTGGACTTTCTGTGCACCTCTGGGCCCTTTTTTCTTGTCCTTTTGTTTCTGGAGAAATTTAGATTTTGTACAGTATGTATCATACACCATAGTTCAAAATATAACGGGCAGATAGACATTGTCATTGAATTCAGAAAAGCAATTTTCCCGGTTACCACTTTAAATGACTGAAACCATGTAGATATTTGCAGTATTATTATCTATCATTCTGGTTGTTTTGAATTGGACGTAGATGAGTCCAGTCTTTGTAACCATGTAACAAATCTGGAGTACAGAAATATAAAAGGCAGCAGAGTTGAGTCTGAATCTTTTGGTGAGCAGTGCTTAGTGTTGATTAATCTGACTGAGTGATCTTATCAGTCACCAGAGGCCCATAAGTTGCAGTTACTCAGTATGCTTTACTTCAACGACATGGAGACAGTGATAATTTTCATGGTGATTAAGGAAGTTAACCTTTTGTCGGTAACTAGTACCAGGCCTTTGGGCCCTTGACTGAATGTGGATGTGAAGAAGCCGATATGTTAAGAGGAGGATAGAGTGGGCCAGACCAGTCGCTGAAATGTTACTATCATCAGGAGGCAGGGTACAGAAGTTGCTGTGACATTGTGCTAGGAGTGCACAAGCATGAGATTCAATTGAACCGGAGCACACGGCCTATCTGGTTTAATATGCTTCTGTTTGTCTTGTTATGCCTTGGTTGGTAGTATTATGATCAGAAAAAAGAGATGTGGTGTGTGTGAATGTGAAGCTGGGGCATGACTAGAGGCTGGAGCATGAGAGAGGCAGCTGTGGTCATGCCTGTTATGATGCCAAATGCCTGAGGCAGTGTACTGCTCCCTGCTTTGCATGGCACAAAAGGGCCTCGTTATCTCTCTGTCTAGTCAAACAGGAGCCTGCAAGAGTACTGGTATTATATAAAATATGCAGGTGGATGGATTCAGGCATTCAGCACTTTGCCTTGACGGGGATGAGTGAGATGTCATGTGTGGTTCTTTTTATAAAGGAAAGCTTGCTGTGTGGATTCTCTCTTGGGTCCATCAGCCAGGGATTCAGACTACATGTGCTGTTATGTCCTGTACTATATATAGGCAATGGAAAAAGACTCAATCCACCTCCAGGAACAGCACTGTAGCTGAAGAACAGTGGCGAGTGTTATGATCTTTCATGTGAAGTAGCAGACAGCTCCTACATTCTTTGTGGTGCATGCTAATGCAGAGGGAAAGAATCAAGAGCTGCAACAGATTGAACTGAAATAGGGGTATCCTTGTTGTTCAGGTACATGGAATAACTGTTAGCCCACAGGATCACCGGCTCCGGTGAGCCGACCACTCACTAGTCTTACCGACCACGACAAACGTTGTCCGACCAAACACTATGGCTAGAGGTAGAAGAAGTGAGAGAGAACAGAGCATACACATACAGCAGAGAGACCAGTGTTGACCGGAGCTCTGTATAGGAGATGACAAATCTAAACTCGCTCTTTACTCAGTTGCAGTAGCAAACTATATATACAACTCTATCCATCTAGTCATAGTACAACTGTTATGCTGCTACAGTGACTAGATGAGACAGCAGGGCTGACTCTGGCGGCTGCCCCTGCTGTGGCTACAGTGCGGCAGGTGACCGTTAGGCGCCTGCCCCTACAGCGGCTACAGTACCACAGCAGGGAGCCTTTTCGACGCCGCCTTCCCCTGCCGTGTGTTCACACAAGAAAGCAGTAGATTATCTAACAATTCTTCTTCTAATCCTACTGCTAACCCTTGAACCCCCTCCATGCTGATCATCTCCTTCAGCTCCGTGAGTCGAAGATGGCCCAGCGGCTTGGTGAGGACGTCCGCGAGCTGCCGACCAGTTTTGACGAACTCGATGACGATCTATCCTCTATCGACACAGTCCCTGAAGAAGTGGAACTTCACGTCGATGTGCTTGCTCTGGTCGTGGAGAACTGGATTCTTCGCGAGGGCGATGGCGGGCTGGTTGTCCACCATTAGTGCTGGTGGGTGAGCTTCCACACCAGTCAGCTCGCCCAGCAACTGGCGCAGCCACACAACTTGGCATGCCGCTGTGGCCGCCGCTACGTATTCTGCCTCGCACGTAGATAACGCCACCACCTTCTGTTTCAGTGATAGCCAGGAAATTGGAGCCGACCCGAGGAAGACGAGCACGCCAGAGGTGCTCCACCGTCCGTCGATGTCCCCCGCCATGTCTGCGTCGCTGAACACAGTGAGCTGCAGCCTACTTCTACCGGTCTTGGGGAAGACGATCCCATGATCCACCGTCCCCTTGATGTAGCGCAGTAGCCGCTTCACTACAGCCCAGTGATCCTCTCTAGGATCCTCCATGAAACGACTGACGTAACCCATGGCGAACGCAATGTCCGACCTCGTGTGGACCAGGTAGCGCAGACCGCCGACGATGCTTTGGTAGAGTGTTGCATCTACGTTCGCTACGGTACTGGCCTTCGTCAGCTTTAGCCGCTTCTCCATCGGAGTCACGCATGGCTTGCACTCAGCCATGTCGCTCCGCTCCTACAGCTTCGAGGCGTACGCGCTCTGACCGAGCGTGAGTGCCTCCTTCTCCTGTCTCACCTCGATGCCGAAGTAGTAGGAGAGCGCCCCGAGATCGCTCATTCAAAAATGAGCCATCATCTCACGCTTGAAGCTGTTGATGTCCCCCGCACGCGCACCGGTGATGATCAAGTCGTCCACATACACACCACCGACGAAGCTCCTCCTTCCTCCATCGCCGCGTGTAGAGCACGTGCTCGGTTGCGCACCTCGTGAACCCAAGCTCACCTAGCATGGCGTCAAGCTTGGCGTTCCACGCTCGTGGGGCTGGCCGCAGCCCATAGAGCGCCTTGCGCAGTTGGAGCACCCTGTGCTCTACTCCCTTGACGGCGAAACCCGAAGGTTGTTTGACGAAGACCATCTCCGCCAGCTCACCGTTGAGGAAGGCCGATTTTACGTCCAGATGATGGACGCGTTAGTCTTTCGCTGCTGCCAAGGCTAGTAGCAAACAGATAGACTCCATGCGCGCTACTGGCGCAAAGACTTCCTCGAAGTCGATGCCCTCACGCTTGATAATGGCGCCGTGCTCGTCCCGCTTGACCTTGTACACCCACTTCAGACTGATCGGACGGTATCTTGGAGGTGGATCGACGAGCTGTCAAGTCTCATTTTCCTCGATCGCCTTCATCTCCTCCAGCATCGCCCGTCGCCAGTGTGTATCACGCTCGGCCAGCCCGAACGTGGGTGGTTTCTCAGCACTGACGAGCAGCAGCTCTAGGTCATTGAGCAGCCTACCCGCCAGGCCTGAGGGCGTTGTGCCGCCGATGATGTCGTCCAGCCTGTGGAACTACACCTCCTCACCGATCGTGGAAGGCATCCACGAACTCAGTGATGTCACTTGGAGGTGAGGCGAACTCGATCAGTGTTGATGGAGTTTTCTGTTCCGTCGGAGTGATCAGCACAGCACCTGGAGTGCTCGGCACCCCGGATGTAGTGCTCGGCACTACTCCTGGACCACTCGTCATCACTCCTGGAGTGGTCTGCACCCTTCTAGGAGTGCTCGGTACCCGTTTTGCAGTGGTCGGCACCACTGCAAGACCCCTCGGCTCCGCTACGGGAGTGTTCGGCCCCCGTCCTGGAGTGGTTGCCACCACTACAGGACCTCTTGGCTCCACTCCTGGAGTGCTCGGCACCCCTCCTGGAGTGCTTAGCACCTCCCCAGGAGTGCTCGGCTCTATTACTGGAGTGCTCGGCACCCCTCTCGGAGTGCTCAACACCTCTTCCCCAGCGTCTCCACCACCGTGGATGACCAAGTGCTCGATGATGAAGGTGCTGGTGAAGCTGCCAGCTTCCCGCAAGCTTGAACTGTTCTAGTCCTAGGCCGCCTTCTCATCAAACACAACGTCGCACGAGACAAGCACCTTGTCGGGTTCATAAACTCGGGGTCCCTCATGGACCGGCTTTCCAACAAAGACTTGGCCCAACAGACAACGTTACGAGCAACGCGCAACTCATGGGCCACCCAAAATACCTAGACGACAGGCCAAAAGGACAACCCAATCTCCGACCGGAAGGCCTGGCCAAGGAGGAACGGCGCCCGCTTTCGACTCTAGCCTACCTCTCCGACCGGAGCGCTCGCTTCGGTCTCCAGCCCACCTCCGGACGGCCTCTCCGACCAGAAGGCCTGGCCCAACACCACTTCTAACTCCAACCCGCTTCTCCGACTATGGATGCGCCGAACCCCTGCTTACAGCTCCTCTCCAGTTGACGCAATCAGAGCCAACTAGGACCAACCGACCGGGGACGCCCGCTCGGTAGGGACTAGGAAACAGACGGAGAAAGTAAGCCAGGGCACTCAAAGTCAACCGCAATACCGAGGACCATACCCTGTACACCTACAGGACGGTACCCTGAGACCTCCCTGGCATGACAGAATGCAAGCAGTGTTGTAGGCGCCGACATTTTCCCCTACAGTGTTGTAGGCGCCATCAACTCCCATACCAGACAAACACGGTAAGGCTCCCACACGTGCCTCTAGGCGTCAACAGTATTGTGGGCGCCGACATTTACCATACTAGGTGAACATGGTAAAACCCCTTACATGCCTCTGGATATCAACAGTGTGGCAGGCACCGACGGCTGCCATACCTAAAGAAGAAGACGTAACCTCCCACATGCACCTAACATTAAACAATATTGTGGGCGCCTACCATCATCTTGTACCCGCCGGCATGGGAAGCAAGACTTAGCAGCATACGTACTCTCTCCCTCTCACTTGTAAGGCCATCCCCTTCATCTATAAAAGGGGATGCGCTCTCTCCGACATAGCTAAGTTGATTCAGATCGATCAAGTTCACTAGTACACAACAACAGAACCACCAGGTTCAAACCTCGAGCACACGCTCAAACACATAGCACATAGCGGAGTTCCCGTCACTCTCGGTCCCTCTGACCAGAGTCCGACCAGACCTCTTGTACCCCCCATCTTTCTCCTTCTCGTTTGTAACCCCACTGCAAACTTCAAGCACCTGGGCCCAGGAATAAAATCACCGACCAACTCAAACTGGACGTAGGGCATGTTACCTGAACCAGTATAAACCCTGTGTCATTGGGTGCTAGGCCACCTCCAATCACAACGTACGATAAAACTACAAATATTTACGTGTTGGTCACTTTCTGCACCGACAGTTGGCACCGTCTATGGGGAAGACGTTGTATGTTCAACACTTTTTGGTCATTAGATGGCCCACTTTTCCGCCGCCTTCGCCATGGTGGGCTCAAGCGATATGACTCGCTTCGGCTCACTGGAGTTTCACGCACTCCCACCTGTTGGGATGTGGGTTTCACCCGTCTTCGAGCCGTCCCAGGCCTTCCTCTTCGGAAGCCTAGACTTCATCGCCGCCGGCTCGGCGTACTACACCTCTGTGAGGAGGCACTCGTTCCGACGCCCGTCAGAGGGGCGCCCTCCATCGGCTCTGGGACGCACAATGACTTCAATGATGAGGCATCTGTGCTGCATTTCGAGCAAACTCTCTGCTCAAACCCCGCTATGAGTAATGTGCATACTGTTATTTACTCTCTATTTACTATCTCCCGTTGATTATCCGGAGGGACCGTATTGTCCGCACCGCGAACACCGTACGATCGGTTCCCCTACGGCCTCGCGTCCCCCACGGACGCGTGCGCTCGGGGGCTCCGAAGGACACTGGCGCCATCCCCTCTCACATCCGAATTCATGGGAATGGCGAGCTATGCTCCTACCACTTTCCACGAACTCTCGGATGACGAGGGTGAGAGCGATGGCTCCAGCATCGGCGACGTGGCACCTAGCCACCGTCTGTCCCAGGAGTGCGCTATGGCAGACGCTCCGAGATAGCCACCGGTGATTGCGGAGTCTGTGCAGACTCACACCCCTTGGGCCCCATGTGCGGGGGCCCTTGCACTTGCCCAAGGGCACGCCGAGGAGCTATGACAATGGTGACAAAACCAGCCGCCGCCTGCGCCGGCACGCTCGGTGCAGCACGTTGCGCCCCATGCGCATGACCCCACGGGTGACGCCCGGGGTCACGCCCGCCAAGTCCAACGCGACATCATGAACGAGGGGAACGACCCCCCATAGTTCGCTCGGGCTAGCCAGAACATCGCCGCTACAGAAATGCTTCTGCGCGGTGTTCTCGAGCCCGTCGATCCCCAGGAGCGGGTGGTCTACCAAAACCTCCGGACGCTGGTAGAAGCCGTCGTCGTTCAAAAGGCGGAAAGCTCTGCATCGCGACTCCGACACGCACCCTCTCTCCCCACTGGGGGAGCGGGAAAGCGCCAGACGGATCGCTCCATCCGCTCATCGCTACAGCCGCCGAGCACGGCTCGGGAGGCAGCGGCTGCACCGTAGTCCGACCTGGCGCCTGCTCTACACCGACCACCGGTATGCGAACGGCCCGATCCGCACCAAGACGCTCATAGCGTCATCAGCAACCGGCATCAGGCCCAGCGTGATGATGACGTCCACCGGTGGCGGTGAGGGCAGGCAACACGGGTCCTGGCCAAACAATCAAGGGGAGCAGTGAAACACGCCCTAGGCATGATCGATGGCCAGACGACCGGAGTCCCAGCCTTGAGGGCCCAGGACCACGGGCCTTTGACTAGCATATCCGGAGAGCGCCGTTCCTACAGCGCTTCTGACCGCCCACCAACGTCACCAAGTACACCGGGGAGACAAACCCCGGTATTTGGCTCGAAGATTTCTGGCTCGCCTGCCGAGCCAGAGGGGTGGATGATGACCTTTTCATCATTCAATATCTCCCCATCTACGTGGGGAACATGTTCGGGCGTGGCTCGAATTCCTCCCGCACAACAGCATCTGTGACTGGGCGGACCTCCAGAGGGTCTTTGTCAGAAATTTCCAAGGGACGTATGTCCACCCTGATAACTCCTAGGACCTCAAGAGCTGCCAGCAGGAGCCCAGCAAGTCCCTGTGGGATTACATCCACAGGTTCTCCCAACGATGCAACTCCCTCCTTGATGTCATCGACGTGGACATTATCAGCGCATTCCTCTCCGGAACGACCTACGAGTCCCTGATCCACAAGCTTGGCTGCCTGAAGCCCCGTACCACCCGCGACCTGCTCGACGTCGCCACTAACCACGCCTTCAGCGAGGAAGTGGTCGGAGCGGTCTTCAACGGAGGCTAGGACAAAGGCAAGGCCAAGCACATGGACCAAGACGAGGGCCCCTCCACATAGAGGGGCAAGAAGAACAAAAAGGATCGGCGCCGACTGGACAACACCGCGTTGGTCGCCGCGGCTGATCGCACTGGCAAGCAGCCCCAATACGGACTGCCTGACCACTTCAACAAGCTCATGGACAGCCCATGCACCAACCATGCCTACCTCGTCAAACACCTCTACAAGGACTGCAAGCTCCTCAAACGTTTCCTATGACAGGCCGACTGGCCGAAAGAAGGAGATGGCAAAGAGGCGACAGCCAAGAAAGGAGGCGCGGCGGGCAAGGACGGAGACGACTTCCCCGACCCTGAGGAATGCATCATGATCTTTGGTGGATCCGACGCCATCTGGTCCAAGCGCCAGCACAAGGTACGCTATAGGGAGGCATGCGCCGTCGAGACGGCCGTCCCCTCCTTCCTCAGCTGGTAGGAATCTCCGATCACCTTCGATCAGAGGGACCATCCCTCCCACGTCGTGAGACTAGGACGTTACCCGCTCGTCGTCGACCCCATCGTCCGCAAGAAGCGCCTCACCAAGGTGCTGATGGACGGAGGCAGCAGCCTCAACATCCTCTACATCGACACCCTGGACGCCATGCGCATCCCCCGGTCGAAACTCCGCCTAGCGGGCTCTCCCTTCCACGGGGTGATCCCAGGAGCGCAGGCATACCCGCTCGGGCAGATCGACCTGCCCATCACATTTGGCAACTGAGCCAACTTCCGCTCGGAGGTCCTCACCTTCAAAGTGGTGGACTTTCTAGGATCCTACCACGCCACCTTGGGGCAGCCGTGCTACGCAAAATTCATGGCAATCCCCAACTACACCTACCTCAAGCTGAAAATGTCGGGACCAAATGGCGTCATCACCATGAGCAGCGCCTTCTCACACGCCTTCACGTGCGACCGCGAACATTTCGAGCTTGCCACTACGGTCGTCAAGTCATCCAAGCTCCCATGGCTCGGGGAGTCGTCGATCCCAGCAGTCCCAGACTGTAACAAACCAACCTCCTCGATGGCCTTCCACCCACTTGAGGAAACCAAGGCGGTGGGAATTGACCCCACCGATCCAACCAAGATGGTGCGGATCGAGACCTAGCACCCGGCCAAATAGGAATACGAGCTCATCGACTTCCTGCATGCTAATCGTGATGTCTTCGCATGGAAGCCATCTGACATGCCAGGCATACCGCAAGACGTCGCTGAGCACGCGCTGCGCCTCATCCCAGGATCAAAGCCCGCTAAGCAGTGCCTACGCCATTTCGACGATGAGAGCGTAGGGCCATAGGCAAAGAGATCGCCAAACTCCTGGCAGCCGGATTCATCAGAGAGGTATTCCACTCCGACTAGCTTGCCAATCCCATTCTTGTTAAAAAGAAGACCAGGAAATGGAGAATGTGCGTTGATTATACTAGCCTCAACAAAGTGTGTCCAAATGATCACTTTCCTTTGCCGCGCATAGACCAGATAGTCAACTCCACCTCAGGTTGCGAGATCCTCTCCTTTCTAGATGCCTACTTGGGCTATCACCATATCACGATAAAAGAGTCCGATCAGCTCGCAACCTCGTTCATCACCTTGTATGGTTCGTACTGCTACATAACCATGCCTTTTGGCCTGAAGAACACTAGCGCCACCTACCAAAGGTGCATGCAGCAATGCTTCATCGACCAAATCGATCCGTTCGATCAGCCTGATCCTGCCGAGCGGCCAAGACCAACGATCACCGTCTATGTTGATGACATAGTGGTCAAAACGGCTCAAGCTTGCGACCTGATCGCAAACTTGGCCACAACGTTCGCAAACCTCCGAAGGTTCAACATCAGATTGAATCCCGAGAAATGTGTTTTTGGGGTTCTAAAGAGGAAGTTGCTAGGATACATTATGTCCGAGCACGGCATCGAGGCCAACCCCAAAAAGATCATGGCCATTTCCAACATGGGCCCCATACGCAACGTCAAGGGCGTGCAAAGGCTCACCGGCTATTTGGCTGCTCTGAGCCGGTTCATCTCTCAGCTCGGCGAACGAGGGATGCTACTCTACAAGCTCCTCAAAAAGACAGACGTCTTCGTCTGGACTGAGGAAGCTCAACAGGCTCTAGAGAGCCTCAAAGCGTCCTTGACGTCGGCCCCAATCATCATCGCTCCCGAATAGGGAGAACCCCTCCTCCTCTACGTCGCGGCCAGCAACCATGTGGTAAGCGCCGCCCTGGTCGTCGAAAGAGAGGAACCGGGGCACCACCTTAAGGTCAAGCGGCCCATATACTTCATCGGGGAGGTACTCACCGACCCCAAGGTCCGGTACCCCCAGGTGCAGAAACTCCTATACGTCGTGCTAATGGTGACCCGGAAGCTTCTGCACTACTTCACCGATCACGAAGTTGCGGTCGTCACTTCATACCTGCTCGAGGACATCATCCGCAACCGCGATGCCGCGGGATGGATCTCCAAGTGGGCACTCGAACTCATGGGCCATGACATCAGGTATATCCCCCGTACCGCCATTAAGTCTTAAGCTCTCCTGGATTTTGTTGCCGAATGGACGGAGGTCCAGCTACCGACCCCAGACGTCACCCATGAGTACTGGACAATGTACTTCGACGGGTCCATCGTGGCACCTGGCTCGGGGGCTGGAGTGGTTATGATCTCCCTAGATAGGAGTAGGCTCCGCTACGCCATTCGCCTCCACTTTTCTGCCTCAAACAACGTCGCGGAGTACGAGGCCTTGATCAACGGACTCCGCATCGCCGTTGAGCTTGGCGCAACGCGACTCTATGTTCGCGATGACTCAGTCATGAAGGAGTCCTCCTGAAAAAGCCCCCTCATGACAGCATACTGCCACGAGGTGCGCAAGCTCGAGGACAAATTCTAGGGGATCGAGCTGCATCACGTCCCCCAAAAGGACAATGATGCCGCTGATTTTCTAGTAAAATTGGCCGCCAGGCAGGATCTATCTCCGAGCAGGATCTTCATCAACGATCTCTACGAGCCATCTGCTAGTGTCCTGGAAGGTTCGATCTAGACACACCCTGATGCCAAGCCGATGCCCGGGGCTCTGACCTCGACGCCAAGCCGGTGCTCGGGGGCTTCGACCCCAGTGCCTCTATAACAACGTCACCCGCCGACGTCGCCATATTGGCACTCGATTAAACCGACTGACGAGCGCCGCTACTCACCTACCTCCTCAAGGAGGTTCTCCCACCCGAACGGACTGAAGCCCGATGGATCGCTCGACACACCAAGACCTTCGTCGGGCTCTGTGATGAACTCTACAAACGAAGTCCATTGGGGGTGCTCATGAAGTGCATCTCCACCAACCAGGGGAAGCAGCTCCTCCTCGAGGTCCATGCCGGGATCTGTGGACATCACGTGGACCCGAGGTCGCTGGTCAGAAAAGCCTTTTGCTAAGGTTTTTACTGGCCCACCGCACTATGAGATGCAGAGGAGGTCGTCCGTAGGTGTGAGGGATGCCAATTCTATGCTCGGCAAACCTATTTGCCGGCGTAGGAGCTTCAGACCATCCCCATCACCTGGCTGTTCATGGTCTAGGGCCTCGACATGGTAGGACCCCTCAAAAAGGGCCCGGGCGGCTTCACTCACCTACTCGTAGCGGTTGACAAGTTCACCAAGTGGATAGAGGCTAAGCCCATCACCAACATCCGCTCGGAAGAGGCGGTCAAATTCTTCCTCGACATCATCTACCGGTTCGGCATTCCTGACTGCATCATCACTGACCATGGGACTAACTTCACCGGGAAGAAGTTCTTAGACTTCAGTGATGGATACGGCATCAGGATCGACTGGGCCTCGGTTGGACACCCACGTACTAATGGTCAGGTTGAGCGTGCCAATGGCATGGTCCTCCAAGGACTTAAGCCACACATCTTCGACCGACTCAACAAGTACGCCGGGCGATGGGTTGCAGAGGTCCCAGTGATCCTCTGGAGCCTAAGAACGACCTCAAACTGATCCATAGGGTTCACACCCTTCTTCCTAGCCTACGGAGCTGAAGCAGTGCTGCCCTCCGACCTCGACCACGGCGCCCTAAGAGTGAAGGCTTTCGACTACGACCGAGCCATGGAGGCTCAGCAAGACGCAGTCGACCTACTCAAGGAGGCCCACGAGACAACTGTCATCCACTTCGCACGCTACCAACAAACTCTCCGCATGTACCACGAAAGGAAGATCAGGGGAAAGACCCTTGAAGTCGGCGATCTCGTGCTCTAGAGGACCCAATCAACGAAGAAAAAACACAAACTCTCTCCACCATGGGAAGGACCCTATACGGTAACCGAAGTGATCCGACCAGGCACCTACCAACTAGAGGATGACAACGGCAACATTCTCACCAACACTTGGAACATTGAACAGCTACGTCGTTTTTCCCCTAAATTTGGTCTTACCGCTTTTTTAGTCAACACTTGCTCTTGTAAAGCACCCCAGCCTGAACACTTTTAGCCCAGGTCGCTCGGGGGCTCCATGAGGGTACAAAACTAAATACTACCCCTCTTTTTTACTATCACATGGTAACAACTTTGTCCCTGAACGGAAGTGCATTCCATTCCTTTGATTGCCCTACGTGACTTTGTTCTTACTCCTAACCGAACGCACCCCGCCACGACCTATGGCTACGAGCAGCCGAGCCCCACGGGCCATGCCTGGGTTCTTAAAAGCTACAGCCTACGAAACTAACAGGCAGGTGCAAAAAAGAAAGGATAAAAACAAAAGCTATGCTAGGATAAAAATTAAGGAACGGATAGTGATTCTATCACAAAAACAGAACTGATGTATTCATTGATACAAAAACTGTTCACACGGGGGCTCACCCATGAACTCAGCTATTACATTTTCTAACTACTTCTACTCCAAACACTACTGCAGTCGCTCGACGACATTGTCGGATGCCAAAGGAGAGTCCACGACACACACCGCCGGACATAACCACCGCCACAGGGGCCCCGTCTAGTTCCGCTCCCTCGACTTCGATGAGCGCAACGGGCACCTCAAGGGACCCGCCCGGTTCTACTCCCTCGACTTCGGTGAGCGCAATGGGTACCTCAAGGGCGTCGCACCCATAGATGCTCAGTAGAAGAGCATGGAGCTCCTGACCTTCTCATGCAGTCAAGGCAGCTCCTGGGCAAGGATGCTGCCACCGAGCATGATCCTGGGCAACTTCCCCTCTGACAAGGCTCGCCCAGTGAAGATCCACCAGAAAGAATCCGCGCACGGCTTCATCCCAAAAAGGCCTCGCAGACGAATCCAGCACGCCACCTCCTTCGGCAGAAGCCGCCCCTTCTCAGACAAAGATGGCCAGCACCGCCTCGAGTAGCCTCCAAGTCAACATTGTGCTCTGGATTAATGAAGGGATCTATGAGTCCTCCCCCTCGCTTACCCTCTCTCTCACTTAGGAACCGCCACGGCATACAGACACTCTCGGTGAGGAGGAAGAAGGAGGAGAGGCAATAGTTGGAGAACAGGCAAAGGACTACGACGAGAAGCCCTCTCCCTCCCCCTATTTACGGAGGAAACGCGACAGCTGAAGAAGGGCAAAGGATTAGAGCAAAAAACTCTCTCCCTTCCCCCATTTAATGCGGATGGGAAACGATGGGACACACCCTGACCGATGGGACGCACACTGACCGACGGAACGACGCCTGGTCAGACAGGACGTGGCCTGGGTATGGCCCACCACTACCGCACGCCGGGCACAAAAACCAAAGCGTCACCACGCGTAGGCGGACCTCCGCCTTCCCAGGCCAGACTTGGAAAGACCCAACTACGGGATCTCCGCCCAAGAAAGACCATCGGGCTCCCTAAAGTCAATCGAATGGCTCAAGAAAACGCTGAGAGACAGGTAAAAAGCAAAGGGACGCCCCATGTGGGCCATGCCGACTCCGTCACGAACGACGAGCATGGGTCCTGGTCGGACATTTCAGATTGAAGCTCTTCAAACCCCGTCACTTGAGTTATCAAGGTAACACTACAAACCCCCAATATTTCTTTATATAATCATTCATACAATTATTCCATACGCCCACGCCCCCGGACGATTTGGGCCCGAATCGCCCAGGGGCTCGGGCACAAAGGCATCGCACGTGCGGCAAAATGCATCACAACGCTCCGTGTTGCGTCACGAAGTGGCAGTTGCCTCATTCAACATGAGCAACGACCGACCGAGGTTCGAAGGCCAGCCCACAAAGGGCTCGAGGCCGCCTCGCATCAAATAGAGCCAGGGGAGAAAACACAGATGAGCCTCGTGCGACCCTCGCCTAGTCTGCCCCAAAGCAGACAGGGTCATCTCAACCTTCTCGTTCGATCCTAAACCTCTCACCAAACCCACAGAATCTCCATCGAGAGGAGGCCAGCGGGCCACCCGGGTCGGTCTTCGGAACGACCTAGGCATCTGCCGGGTTGCGGGCAAAGGAGCAGTGGAATGTCATAAGAGGGCTATGCCGACCCCGTCATGAATGATAGACCCAGATTCCACTCGATCATACCCGTTAATGAGCTCACCGAGCGCGTCACTCGAGCCCGAGCGATCGAGGCTAGCGACAAAGCTCAGCCCCTCCGGTTGTGAGAAACCAAGGATGGGGTAACGCACAAAACTCAAACCAACCCCTACCAAGCCCAACGGGGCTCGGGGGCTCAAGATCCCTAAAACTAACTGCCTCGGCTGTGCGGGCTGCACCGAGGCCAGGATCCGCGAGCTCCGACTCGCCCGATCCCTAAACTAGCTGCCTCGGCTGCGCGGGCTACACCGAGGCTAGGATCCACGAGCTCCGTCTCGCCCGATCCCTAAACTAACTTCCTCGACTACATGGGATGCACCAAGGCTAGGATCCGTGAGCACCGACTCGCCCGATCCCTAAAACTAACTACCTCGACGGCGCGGGGATCCCTAAAAAACCACCTCGGCTACGCACGGCACCTTGGTTGACAACTCTATCTCAACTAAAATGCACGCACACACGCCCGCTAACAAAACCCCCTAGACGATTCTGCCCGAATCGCCCGGGGGCTCGGGGGCTACACCCGCGAGTGCGCTCGCGCGCACCCGTTGACGAAACGAAAACTTCCCCCGCTGGCAACACGAAAAACCCCCTAGACGATTCTTCCTGAATTGCCTGGGGGCTCGGGGGCTACACCCGTGAGTGCGCTCGCGTGCACCCACCGTCGAGACAAAAATCCCCCAGACGATTCTGGCCGAATCGCTTGGGGGCTCGGGGGCTCCTGTCGGGTTCATAAACCCGGGGTCCCTCATGGACCGGCTTTCCAACAAAGGCTCGGCCCAATAGATAACGTTATGAGCAACGCGCAACTCATGGGCCGACCAAAATACTTAGACGACAGGCCAGAAGGATGACCCAATCTTTGACCGGAAGGCCTGGCCGAGGAGGAACGACGCCCGCTTCCGACTCTGGCCCACCTCTCCGACCGTAGCGCTCGCTTCGGTCTCCAGCCCACCTCTAGACGGCCTCTCCGACCAGAAGGTCTGGCCCAACACCACTTCTAACTCCAACCCGCTTCTCCGACCGGGGATGCACCGAACCTCTGCTTATAGCTCCTCTCCAGTTGACGTAATCAGAGCCGACTGGGACCAACTGACCGGTAATGCCCTCTCGGTAGGGACCAGGAAACAGATGGAGAAAGTAAGGTAGGGCACTCAAAGTCAACCACAATACTAAGGACCGTACCCTATACACCTATAGGACAGTACCCTGCGACCTCCCTAGCATGACAGAATGCAAGCAGTGTTGTAGGCCCCGACATTTTCCAATACAGTGTTGTGGGCGCCATCAACTCCCATACCAGACAAACACGGTAAGGCTCCCACACGTGCCTCTGGGCGTCAACAGTATTGTGGGCGCCAGCATTTATTGTACCAGGCGAACATGGTAAAACTCCTTACATGTCCCTGGATATCAACAGTGTGGCAGGCACCGACATCTGCCATACCTAAAGAAGACGACGCAACCTCCCACGTGCACATGACATTAAACAGTATTGTGGGCGCCTACCATCATCTTGTACCTGCTAGCATGGGAAGCAAGACTTAGCAGCATATGTACTCTCTCCCTCTCACTTGTAAGGCCATCCCCTTCATCTATAAAAGGGGATGCGCTCTCTCCAACATAGCTAAGTTGAATTAGATCGATCAAGTTCACTAGTACACAACAACAGAACCACCAGGTTCAAACCTCGAGCACACGCTCGAACACATAGCGCATAGCAGAGTTCCCGTCACTCTCGGTCCCTCTGACCAGAGTCCGACCGGACCTCCTGTACCCCCCATCTTTCTCCTTCTCGTTTGTAACCCCACTGCAAACTTTGAGCACCTGGGCTCAGGAATAAAGTCACCGACCAACTCAAACTTGACATAGGGCATGTTGCTTGAACCAGTATAAACCCTGTGTCATTGAGTGCTAGGCCACCTCCGATCACAACGTATGGTAAAACTACAAATATTTATGTGTTGGTCACTTTCTGTATCGACACACCTTGTCTCCGCGTGGGTCGTAGAGCCAGTGCGCCTTGGTACCCTCCGCATAGCCTAGGAACACCATCGGTGTGCTCCTGTGCTCCAGCTTGGTTAGGACCGGCGTCATCTTCCTGATGTGGCCAATGCAGCCGAATGTCCGTAGGAAGGACACGCTCTGCTTGCGTCCATGCCAAGCCTCGAACGAAGTCCTACCCTTCAGGGCCTTGGTGGGAGCGCGGTTGAGGATGCACACCGCCGTGGTCACCGCCTCACCCCAGAACCTTACCGGCATGCCTTTGGCCTTCATCATGGATCGAGCCATGACGACCACCGTATGGTTCCATCGCTCCACCACGCCATTCTACTGTGGCGAGTATGGCACGATGTGGTGTCGCACCACACCCTAATCTGCGCAGTACGCAGTGAACTCCACCGAAGCGAATTTGTCACCGCGATCAGTTCTCAGCACGTGGAGCTTCTTGCCGCTCTCGGCCTCCTCGCGCATCTTGAACTTCTTGATCGCCGCCGCCGCTTCGTTCTTGCTCGTCAGGAGTTGTAGCCACATGTAGCGGCTGCAATCATCCATGAGCAGGATGAAGTACCGCTGACCACCGTTTGTGGCTGGCGTGATTGGCCCGCAGAGATCGCCATGGACGAGCTCGAGAGTGCCCGCCGTGCGATACTTGACCGCCTTTGGGAACGATAGCCTCCTCTATTTCTTGGCCAGGCAACTATCACACAGCTCGCCTCCGTGCTCGATGTGGGGTAGCCCTTGGACCATCTTCTTTAGCCAACCAAGTGCGTCGAAGCTGAGATGTCCGAACCGGGCATGCCACAGCCACGGCTCCTCGATGTGCCTTGCCGCCAGGCATATCGGCTGCTCCACCTTCAAGTCGAGCAAGTACAACTGGTTCTGGGACCTCTTCACCTTGGCAAGAAGTCGTTGCTCTCGGTCCCTGATCCTAAGGACTCCGTCCTTGATCAGTACCTCGCTACCACGCTCATCCAGCTAGCCAATGCTGATGCTGCTTGAATGTAGCTGCGGGATGTAATATACATCTATTAGCGCGCGGTGCCCACTATTGTGGCACCTGAAGATGATGGTGCCACGCCCTTGGATTGCCACCCTTGAGCCATCACCAAACTTCACCGTATCGGTAACATCGTCATCGAGCTCGAAGAAGATTGCCTTGGATCCCATCATGTGGTTGCTGGCGCTGGAGTCCAGGTACCACCGCTGCTCCTGCTTGCCGCCCACACGTCCGAGGTGGACTTGGGCGCGTGGTTTGTCAAGGTTGACAGCCTTTAGGGTCTTCCCAGGCCCTTTCACCGTCATCACCTCTCCCTTCTCCTCGGTCTCGACGTCGTGCAGTGTACAGAACGTCGCCATTAGGATAGTGGCCTCATCATCATCGTCAGCTTGCGCTAGATGAGCCTCAGCCTTCTTCTCCTACTTGCGATTTGGATACTCCCTTGCCCAATGGCCCGTCTTCCCACAGCGCCGACAGACGTTGGGTCGACCTGCTTCTTCTTCTCTGAAGAAGCCTTACCACGGCGCTTGCCATCGCCACCGTGGCTGGAGGAGGCTACCCCAGAGTTCCTCCGAGCAGCCCACTCCTCCTCTGTCAGCAGCAGTTTGCCACTATCCCTTGTTGCTGTCGCCTGCTCTAGGCGCTCGTCCACCGCCCGCAGATGACTTATCACATCCTTAATAGTGAGGGTGGACAAGTCCAGCATCATCTCTATGGAGAGAGCGATCTGGATGTACTTTGCCGGCACGGAGTGGATGTACTTGGAGACTGCCTCCTCTTCGTCGATGGTGACGTTGTGGCTCTTCAGCTTATTGATGAGCGTCTGCAAGCGGAGGGAGAAATCCTCCACCGATTCACCATCCTTGAACTTGAGGTTGGCATACTTCTGCTTCAGAAGTTGGGTCGTCGCCTTCTTTGCACGGTCGGAACCGACGCGCATCGCCGCAAATAGCCTCCCACGCCTCCTTAGCAGAGCTTTTCGCCCCCAATGGCTCTTTGTACTCCGCCGGTACAGCAACGAGGATAGCCTCCAACGCTGACATGTCATCTTCTTCATTGTCGGTGCCCTTGTCAACAGCATTCCAGAGCCATCGAACTCTGAGCTTGACCTTCATGGTCACCGACCACTCTCCATAGTTGGTGCGAATCAGCGTCGGCCAACTGGTGCCGCTGACCTCCCGCACCGTGTGAACAATGACCTCCTGTTGTGGCTGGGTAGCCACAACAGTGCCACTGCTGTCGCCTATCTCCAAACCGTCTGTCATCACCTGCGGTTAGTCCGGCGACGGCGCTTGTACGGCTCCGATACCACTTGTTAGCCCACAGGATCACCGCCTCAGGTGAGCCGACCACTCACCATTCTTGTCGATCATGACAAACGTTGTCCGACCACACACTATGGCTAGAGGTAGAAAAAGTGAGGGAGAATAAAGCATACACACACAACAGAGACACCAGCGTTGGTCGGAGCTCTTTATAGGAGATGGCAAATCTGAACTCGCTCTTTACTGAGTTGCAGTGGCAAACTATATATACAACTCTATCCATCTAATTCTAGTACACCGTCATGTCACTGCTGGTGACTAGATAAGACAACAGATCGACTCTGGCGCCTCGCCTCGCTATATGGCTACAAGGTATGGCAGTGAGTCGTTCAAGGCCCTTTCACAAACTGCTGATAAATTCACACACAAGAGAGAGTTTTTCGGGCCGTTTTCCCCTGTCGTGTGTTCACACAAGAAAGCAGTAGATTATCTAACAATAACATGAGCCTAATTGAAGCTTGAATATTTTTTAGACTCTTCTGCTCCTGGAGCTTGACAAGATGGGCTAAGGTCCTGTTTGGTTTCTACGTGTCCTTCTAAAATTGCTGTCACATCAAATGTTTAGATACATATATAGAGTATTAAATATAGACTAATTACGAAACTAATTATATAACTTACGACTAATCTGCGAGACGAATCTTTTAAGCCTAATTAGTTCATGATTTGACAACGTGGTGCTACAATAAACATGTGCTAATGACAGATTAATTAGGCTTAAAAAACCGTCTCGTAAATTAGCCTCTATCTATGTAATTGTTTTTATAATTAATCTATATTTAATGCTCTTTATTAGTATCTAAATATTCGATGTGACATGAATTTTAGAAACGGCTAAAAAACCAAACACCCCGTAAGCCATTTCTGTTGGTGCTAACGGCAAAGGTGATTCCTGACCTTGCCATCTCTTAACTACAGACTTTACTGCTACTGAGCACATATATTAACTGCATTGCCTGGTTCATTTCTGTTAGGAATAACTGCACATTCCTGTCCTGGTCAATTCTGAACTCCTTTAATTTGCTACTGTTGATGATACACTAGCTAGTAATCGCATCTCCTGATTCATGCTAGCTTGATTGAGATTACTCATTGAGGCCTGTCTTGTCTCTTGGTCTGCAAGCCAGGAGGCAAACTGGCTTCAGAGATACAAAAATGATTTTATATAGGATCGAGCTACAGAGCTAATTATAGCCGTTGAGCACATACGTGTGCGTGCGTATGCTTTTTACATGCATGTCAGTTTACTGGCTTTTTTCCATAGACGTGCATGCATGCATATGCACTTATGCAGTGGCCATGTACTACGACCAACAGCACTATAGCTTTATGTGTAGTGGAAGTAGTATCCTACCCCTAACCTACCAAAGAATACAAAAACAGTAAAAAGAGGCAGGACATGAACAGGAAGATACCCTCCTCGCTGAGCCTGATGGAAGGCTGTTCCTACTGCCATTATAAGCTTGTGGTGGCCTGCCAAGTGAGGTAGCCAGCAGTGAGCACTACTGCAATGCAAAACTTTTTTTCAGAGACAGCTAGAGACAAAAGAAAGTAGAGAACAAACACTAGAGGGACACTGAAACACAGAGGACGAGCAGGCCCGGACCCTTGTTTGGTTTAGCGGTTTTGAGCTGCTTCATTCACAAAGATTCATCAGTGATGTGTCTTTCCATGGCATCAGTGCATGGCTGCAGGCCTTGCTGTTGCTGCTGGCAGCTACAGCATTGCAAGCCAGCCTTGTGCTGCTGCACTGCATGCATGCATGTGTGCTCGATGTGCATGGTCCACAAGATCTTCCTTGACATATCACGAGGAACTATGATCAAAACCCTGACCTCCCCCAATCCAAACATCTTGTCATGCACAGCAAAATATTTCTTTTCCTCCCCCCCTCCCGTGCCATGCACATTGGAGACAGGAGAGAGAAAGGGAGGGGGGGGGTTGAGAGAGAGAAGATCTATGGCTTTAAGTGTTATATAGTGTGCGTGCACTTTATAAGCATGCAGAAGTGTGGGCTGGTCAAGAGAGACTGCAAACTGCGCCGGCACTGCACCACAAGTGAAAGCGAAATCTAATCGAAAGTAGTGAGGTGCTTCAATTTCTATGCAACATTTCATCTCAGAACGCCAGTCTGAAGGCAGCCAAACAGTGCTCAGATCAAGTGGCTAGCTCTCAATTCTCAGGTACTCTTGGTTGCCATCATGGCATCTACCAAAGGGACAACATATCATAATAAAGGGTGTATGTGTCTACTCTCTTCCAGGATGGACTGATTGTCTGATCATCAACACAAAATATTGCGAACGGGAATCCAGGTTTGTTTGTATATGCAGGTAGATGTCTCTTATGAATTATGGATTTATGATGCTGAGTTGCTATAGATGGATAGCGAGGGGAAAGTTAATTGAAAATAAATTTTAATAATTTATAACCAAAAAGTTCATGTTGATTAATGAACAATTACTACTATTCCAAATGCAAGGAATTCAAAAATTGGCCGGTCATACAAATTAGAAATGAATACAAAAAATCCCTAAGATACCGACCTTGCTCGTCTCCTGGAGTGATGGTAATCTATTTGTTTTTTTTTTTTGAAAAAGATAGACAAGAGTTTTGCTAGCTCGGCATGTTTAATAGAGAAAAAAATGGTAATCTATATAGAGACTTTTCAGCTGCCTTTGTTGTGCTTTCAACGTGTGACTGGTAGTGGTCGGTGTCATCTTCACATCATCCTATGAAAACATAGTAATGTCTTTATCTGTTTCCTGTTAGCGTCATGCTATGTATTCAGCCTCTTACCAATCTGCAATTTCTTCAGCCTATATACTGTTTGAATGACAAGCTTATCTGCATAGTTATCCATACAATCACCAATCAAGCAGGGCCTCATATATCTCAGAGAAGAAAATGTGACAACTAAAATCCATTAGAATATTGTTTTGAGCATGTATCCATTCGAATATTGCCAATTTGTCATATGCTGTTTGCTGGACAATCTATCTAAAGGCAGATCAGTTGTACAATCAGAACAAAGAAATCAGTTTGGATAAGACTTCTAGAGTCTAGAATGGCAGAGCTGTTGATCTAAAAGGGAGCAGTTGAAGAATTCAACCCACAAGCCTTTTATCATAGTCTACGATGAGCATGCAGCATGCTTTCATATATATAAAAAGGGGAGAATTAGCATGTTAATAAAATCATACTTCTTCCCACATATTTCTTTATTCCAACATCGACACATGAAGATTAAGACCATGAGTTGTTTCGTACTGCTGGTAGTGGTCAGCACGTATTCAGTATTAGTATGGATATATGCTAGCTTGGCATCTGAAATTGTTGACATTGTATAAGGTTGTGTTCGCAATATAATGCCGCAATATCCATTTGCTGAATGTTTCTTGCACACTGTGCCCAGGATTTTCTTTTATGGCACTGATCCACAATGTGGCCAAGAAACTTTAACAAAAAGATGTGGCTGGTATTGTGTTTCTGTGAATCAGATTATTTGCAACATTATTAGCAAAGAAGTATTAGAATATTAAAATGTAGTCCCTTATATGTAACTCTATTAATGGAAATTATGAAGTAGTGTATACACCTTGATAATTTGATAAAAGCAACGCATTTATCCCTTTCATCATGCATGCCATGCATATATCTAATAATGCTTAGGGGAATGAAGCAGTGATTTCAATGATCTTAAATATATTTCTCAAATAGTCCATGAATGTGATTGACCAAAACTTCTTCCAGTTTGTTGTTGTGCTGTGGCAATCAGAACATTACACAATAGGCACTGTTTAATAATTGTATGAGTGTTGAGATTAACTCGATCGAGCCGATGAACAGCTAGCATTTCTTGGTTTTGAATTGATACGTCCTGCATATTATATATAGTAAAGTTACAAAGCGTGTATCTACGACGTGAGGGCAATGTCGACGATGCAGCTTGGAGAATGATCTCACAAATTTTAGGTGCTCCCTTAAAGGACTCCATAACAAATTGGTGAAATGCGCAGCAAATGCAGTTGTCATTGTGCTAGCACATTTGTTTTTTGTTCATGTGGTAAATAAACTATTGTTTTCTTGTGAAGCTCTGGCAGTCGTCTAGGACAGAGAGTAGTTTTGTACTTTTGTCCTCGTCATGAACCATGAGGCAGATACTAATACTATAGTAGATATGTCGTCTACATGCTGGAGCCATCAGATGGCCGGCCTATGCATGGGTGCATGCAGTCCCTTGATCTTTGTTTAGTTGGAAAAATGTTTTTCTTTAATCTGTTCCTGCATTACGTGATGGCCTCACCTGCAATGATTGACAACTAAGTACCCAGCTGATAGCCTGCTGTGGATCATGCATTAACTCTTGAAGATACTTATTATACTATGGTCAAGTTGATGTAATGATTCCATGGAATTAATAGTAGTGCCCATCACCTTGCAGTAGTGAGCTACCATTAGTCAAACTAAAATGAGTAGAGGAGGAATCAACTGGGGGAGCTCGATTATTACGGTAAAATGCACGCAGGTGGTACAGGAATATGCATATCTTTTTTTAAGAATACATATGAGACTCAGTACAACTCATTCAGAGAATTATGGAAATTGGGTAACATGCATATAATTTCTGTAATTTTTTTTTTCTAATGATCCATTTCCTTTGCATTTATGTGAATGTTGAATGAACAGAATGTCATGGTAGAGTAATTAGTTATCAGGTAAAACAGTACTTGAAAACGAAACATGTTAGAATGTTTAAATCTATTCTAGTCATGTTAGAAGCTAACATTTTCTTCATAAACAAAATTTAGTAATGCATAAGAAATATTCACATGATCACTGATGCTTAGGATACATGAGGAAGTGAGCCTAGATCAGTTGGTTGTATGGGAGGTGTGGTCATGTACCCACCACCTAGGTTCATCATTTCTCTTCAACTCGAATTTGGATGCATATTTTCTTTTTAATTAATGAAAAACTGCATCGTTCCTCCTAGGTTTGTTACATTTCTTTTCTTAGGATACATGTCACTGATGTCATTTCTACTTTCTAGTGGGTGTGCACTATAATCAATGATCATGTACTTATTATCAAACAGCACCATATATGTTTTACCAATACACATTTATGTAATCATATTAGTTAAGACTGATGGAATAAGAGGGTTGGTGTGTGAGAGTATTTATATAAAAAAACACATTTTTAGCATGCATCATATGCTTCCCAAAAAGTTGTACGCTCTTTTCCATCAAAACATTGAACTACTTTTATCCATGTATATGTATGCAATATCTTTATTTTGTGATAGACGACTGATATGAATAAATGTTCTGATCAGACTTGGCATCAGAAGATTAAGGTATCCGATCAGACTTGGAATCTTGCGAAGTGACCAGGTAGCTGGTATCAGCAGGGACAGAGACATGACAGCGTCTTATTACCTTAAACAGGATCATAACAACATATAAAGGTATCAAATGCCTCTCTTATAATGTTGAAATGAAGCAGGTGGGGGGTCCTCTGCCCCTCCGTTGAATTCTCAAAAAAAAAATGCCTCTCTTATTATATTATTATGCCATTGTTCAAGTAGATATAAGTAATTACTTGGAGTATGTCAATAGAAAAAAAATGAAAATTAAAGGGGAAGGATGCAGTTGCTTAAGGGTGGTGAAAAGCTTCACCTGGGCTGAAGATAGTAACCTCAACGTACACGACACTTCACTTGCTCCCATCTCTCCTACCGTTCTTCTTATTCTGAAATACTCTCCCTCTGAAGCCTATGGCTACGTACCTTTGTTCGCACAGCAGCATCAGGGTTTTTTCTTCTTCTCCAGCCTCCATCGTCCACCAATCCCATCCCAGAGAGATCGATTCTACAATAAGACCATGGCATGCACAACCTTAAAGTAATATAATTCTTCATTTGTAGTAGTACAAAGCACGCGCTACATATACATAAGTAGATGTTGTCCTGAATGCGAACACATTTAAACTTTCAGCAACTACGTACTAGAAAAATAAGTAAGAAGGTTTCACGTCAGAGGATGATATTATTAGTAGATTTGCGGTAAAAGTACTTCCACACCAAATTTATACATTTTAATAGCCATCTATCACCTGAAAAGTAAAATGGTTAGAAGCATGTGCATATTAGAGACTCAGTTGACATACGTACTGATAAATCACAAGTGACAAAGATTGGAGAGAGATATAGATTATAGAGCATATATAAATAACAAAAGTATTCATCACAGCTATATATGAATATATAATAGATTTATTTATACACATCATTTTCTTAATTTGTTTCTTCTCTCCTCTGGCCTCAGCAAGCAAGTACTATTTCATCTCTCTTGGCCACAGGCTTCCTGCAGGCTCGAGTCGAGACCAAAGGGAAAGTGAGGCCACCATCATCTCTCCTCCCTCTAGCTCTCCCTTGGCCTAGCTTGCTCCCCAATAGGAGAAAAGCGAGGATTCAGAATCCTCTTCTTCCTCCTCCCTTCCAAGCCATTTCTCTTCAGCTAGCTACCTTCTTGATTCACCTTCTTTCCTTCTGACTCCTCCACAGATATACTATGTATGCATCCCTACTTCTTCTTCTTCATCCATCCATACATGGATGTATATAGTACTAACAAGTTAGCTTTTTTGCACTCATCTAGCAGCAGTGGTGCAGGAGGTGAGTGAGATATGAGATTCACCGCACGATCGATGTGGAGCTGTAGCTAGAGATCGATCCATCCATCTGTCGATCGAGACATGATACGTACCACACGGTCGAGGTCAGTAGCAACAGCAGCAGCACGTTGTCGCCGCCATGGTCCCAACAACTAGGAACCTGTTGCACCATGACGGCAAGAGCAGCCGCGGCAGGTCGTGCTACCACCCCGGCCAGTACTACGTCGGCATCGCCGCCCAATTGGAGGCCTCGGCGGCGTCTGCGCGGCAGCAGGACCAGAGCAAGCTGTCAAGATCCCCTCGGCTGCTGACCATGGCAGACGATGACGAGCCGGCCGCGGCGGCCGGGCCTGGCACGAGCCCCCCGGGCGGCGCCGGCGCAGGAAACGACTGGCTCCAGCTAGGCCTGGCCGCCGCCGCGTCGTCGTCGTCGTCCTCCGCCTCCTCCTCCGTCGACAACAACAGCACGGATCCGACTCCGGCTCCAGCCCCGCTGGGTCCCATGGAGCTGGACCTTTTCGCCTACGACAAGCGGAACGACAGGATGAGGCCGCCGTTGTTCCCGCTGCCGCTCAGGAGCTACCACCAGTCCTACGGCGGCGGCCGCGGACGGTATCGACCCGCGGCGGCAGCTAGCGGGTCCATGTCGGCGCCGTTCTTGCCGTTCATGCCTCCGTTCAGGTGCTCCGGCGATACCATAAGAGTCATTAGCCCGCCGCGACGAACCGAGACGCCCGGGCTGTGGCTGACGCTTCAGGCAGCTCCCAACCAGTAAGTGCGCGCATACAAGTCCACAACTTAATTTACTCCTGTATTGCTTCCAAAAAAAATCACTGCTGTACATGCATATAATATAGTATGCACATACATATGCATATATCCCTACGTTTTATCACATTAGGTGATGTATAAGTGTAACTAAATCCATCTGATAATATACTGCAATTGCAAGGCCAGTATATACATGAGCATCGTACTGTTTAGATTTTTAGTGTTGTTCTTATTATTCATGTCGCGTGGAACTCTGCAGGTACTCATTAAATATTCTTCTTTTCATGCTTGCAGAATTAGAGAGCCTATTTTGCCTCAGATAGCAAAGAGCTACCTAAGAATCAAGTAATTTTCTAAACTCTTCAATTTTCTGTTCTATTTTATGATTAACAAGTCTGGTCTCCACACTTAACTATAAGCCAACTTTTGTGACTATTGGATGGAATAGGGGCTGACCTGCTGTTTGATTGGAATATTGGATGTTAATCATATATCCGATATATATAGATAAATGTGAAACTAGCTTAGAAAAAAGTACAATAAGTCACTGTTACAATAATTATGTATTAATTCCCAAAATTAAATTAAATGCATGACAGCAGTGTTATTATACTATGTGTGTGTATCTGGAATGTGGCTCTCATTGTTCTGTTGTTGTCTGATCAAAGACGTATCTAGCCAGTACCTAGTCTTTCAGTTTTCTAGGTGTCACATAGTAGCTACACGCAGTACGTGCAGGAGTAGTAGCCATCCCATCCAAATCCAATGACAATGAGGAGAAGCTATTGATTAGCTTATGGTCGAAGAACCAGGTGGTCTTGTAATACGACTTTTGGTAATCCAGTAGCTAGGCTGCGGTTTGCTTTGATGATGGCCTCTCGCCACCATCAGCTAACGGCTTTATTGTAAGGTCTATTGACCATTCCCGTCCTCTTAATGAAATTTGGGCATATATGCCTGCACGCAAAAAAAAAACCACTATGAATTGAAAGGTCCATGGCCCTCTCAAATACGCATTTCAAACTGATTTTCCACGCAGGGACAGCAACATGAAGGTGGAGGTGGTGATGAAGTACTTGGCCGAGAAGCTAGGCGTCGCGCGGTCTCATCAGGTACGTACATCAATACATCACTTGGATATCGACCATTCATAAGCCGCACAATTATTCATTGTTCAGAGTCTGTCTAGCTAGGCAACAACCGAGTGTTTTGCCAAGCATACGTAGTAGTCGTTGGTTGTCTTTATTCCGTCGAGGAATCTAATTATCAAGTTTTTTGACAAGTCGAACGAAAGATTGAATAACAATGTTGGAGAGAAGGATATGTCGGTAGAGCGATCAATAGCGAACAGTGCTAAGCACTTGGTTGAATTTTCTTTGCAGCACTGCACTGCATATAATCTATGAATTGTGAATTGGCATGCACTTGTTGGAATCATGAAAGAAACATTATACCTAAGCGTACGTGTACAGGCCGGGATCTCTTTTTGCTGGTTTGGAACAACTAGATAAAGGAATAGGTCAGAGGCCCACATCATGAGCTATATATGTATAGTGTATAGTTATATATGCACACATTTTAATATTATTATATACGCTTAGGTAATATAGGACGTGTGTGGTGGGCTAATCTCTATTAGTCCGGCCCTACTACACTGCACATGGAACAACGCAGGTTAATTACCCGAGTTTTTTTTAATCGCAGTAGTACATGTGTGCAAACGAAGGTGAAACTGACACTGGAAATGTCTCATTATATGATAAGAGACTTATAAGAGAGCTGTAAAGAAATTAGAAATGGATGAGTGTTCAGTAAAAGTAATGAGGCATGCACCTGGGTCAAATTCATTCATGAAAGAGGCTAGCTGTTGAAGTGTCTATTAGTGTAGATAACACTGATGTGCAAATGTGCTTGCTTATTGTGATGATAACTGATCAACGACTTGCTGCCAACTTAATTCATCTGCACCAATTAATATATTAACAACTCCGATCGGGTTCAGATCATTTTCGATGCACTTAATCATCTCTAAATCATCAGGCTATAGGCCAGCTTGATTATTGATCGTCTGATGCCGACGTGATGGATTGAACGGCCTGCTGCTGCTACTGGCTTTATTAGTCCCTATATGCTTGTTTGCTCCTCCTAATTCTGTATACATTAATACTCCGTATTTGACTTAAGATGCATGGTCTCGCCCAAATAAATACAAGTGCTACACACGTTATATACTGCCTCTGATCCAAATGTAGGCTGTTTTACATGCACGCAAGGATTATGTATTTTGAAAGATGAATCATTCATGTTTTGGGGAATGGTACCATTTCTAGCTAAACTATGAGTCATTCTGGTTTTTCTAGAAACACAACTTTTGTTATGCATGTAGATATACATTATGTCTAGTATAGTAAAAGGTTATAAAAATAACCATAACGACTTAAAATTTAGCGCGGATGAAGTACTTGTGTGCGAGTGCAACGTATTATCTGAGACCAAAGAGTGAACTAAACCATTTGCATTGCTGTCGGTTCCTCTTCATCAATCATCGATCATCATCAGAAAAAAAAGGGCGGGGGATGGAGGCAGTATCGATCGAATATTGAAACCTTTATTTGGAGTAGGTCAGTAGTCGCGCATGCATGCATGCATGCATGACGCTGCACGGTTTGCAGTTGCAGCTAGCAATAGCATGAAGCAGTAGTCGTCGTCGTCGTCGTCGATGGATCTGTTGATGAGCATGACAGCGTGATGAGGGGATCGTCCGGAGGGCGCGCGTGTGGCCATGTGCAGTCAAGTCATGTGCATGCATGTCTGCAACGACTGAGCGCATGCATGCATTTCTATCGTGCATGCATATGCTGGACCACCATTCGCGCGCTTTGCATTGGACATGCATGCGATGCATCCAAGCCGTCCAAGATCGACTACCATGCATTCACACACAAGTACAGCCCTCACTGCTAAATTAATTAATTATTCACGGGAAACATAATACAGACACAGAAGGCTTCGGTGATGAAGTTTTGTTTGTGCGTGATTTATTACTGTTTATAATACTAAGCAATAAGTACCGAACTAATAACAAATAAACAATACAAAAAATGCATGCTATGTTTTCTTTGAGAAATTAAAAAGGTTCTATTTTTAGGAATAGATCATATACAATTGATGATTACATCAAATCATCAATCGAAGATGAACGTGAACAGATGATGGTCACCCTATATATATGTCGTACTAGTTATACCAATAATATATATTCCTAATGGAATGAATTTTTCCTGCGATGCGATCCAATCCAAACCGTACCTTGCTTCTTTTGACCGGATCGGAGGGACGACGATGGGACTTGTTGAATTGCATTTCAATGCGACGCATACATCATGGTGACGGAGTGGCGATGCCCGTCACCTGATCGTCATGCTTCCCTAATCCGGCCGTATATATTAGGGAACTGCTAGCGTCCACACGTCCGATCTGGGCGCTAACGTCCGGACGCCCCTCAGCGCTCGACCCCCCTCGTCCGCACTCCTCCAGCGCGCGTCCCTTCCCCAGTTCGGCACCGGACGCTACCAGCACCCCCCCCCCGGCGCCGCGCGCAAGGAGCGGACCCGTTGGCGATGGTACGAGACCAGGGCAGCAGCATGGACCGCCGCCGCCGCCCTGAGATCACGCGCCCGTGCGAACTGCCGCTGCTGCGTCTTCGTCGAACGAAGAGCCCCACTAACACCGACGAACCGGCGACCCGTGATGCCTACGAAGAGCTCCGCTAGCCTCTGTGTTGCGCGAGTCCGCACACCCCCAAATCGCCCCGCAGCCTATCGCGCCCCACGCCCGCGGCAAGCATGCTACATGCCCAGCGACCCCATGGCCACAAAGACCCAGCGTTCGCCAATTTCAAAGACTCCTCCCACTAGGCCCCATGCGAACCACGCCCCCCCCGTCATCCTCCTCCTCCGGCCGAACAACATAGAAAGCTAGAATAAAACACGTGCAACAACACAGAGACAACTACTGCACACATTAGGCTGAAGCAGCTGAAACACCATGAAACATATATATTGTAACAACAAGGAGCAACAGCTACAACATTGGGATGAAACAATTGAAACACCATGAACATATTATTGCAACAACAAGGAACAACAGCTGAAACATTAGGATGAAGTAGCTGAAACACCATGAACATATTATTGCAGCCACACCGAACTAACTGCTGCAGCAATACGCTGAAGGAGCTGAAACATTTAGAACATATTATTGCAACACTGGCGTGAAGTATATGAAACAACGCTCGAAATAAAAACACTTGCAACAACATAGAACAACTACTGCAACATGAGATTGAAGCAACTAAAACATACTGCAACATCTCAAGCAGTACTACTACAACATCGCAAAAACATCCGTTGCAACAACCCCAAAAAAATCCCATTGCAACATTCAAAATCATATGTTGCAACATCCAAAAAAACCATTGCAACACGGCGAGATCTGACCCCGAGAGCTCGCCGAACCCTAGCTACCGGCGCATCCCTTAGATCCAGAGGAGGAGGTGGAGGAAAAGGGCTCAGATCCAGAGAAGGACCCACCTACCTCGCCGGAAGCCGCCGCCGTCGCCCTCTTCTCCGGTGGCTTGGAGGTCACGGAGGGAGGGAGGGAGGGGCGGCTCGCCGGAAGCCACAGCCATCGCCCTCCTCTCCTGGGACATGGAGGTCGAGGAGGGAAGGAGGAAGGGGGAAGGGAGAAAGGGGTGGCTCGCCGGAAGCCGCCGCCGTCGCCCTCTCTCCGGTGGCATGGGGTCGCCGAGGGAAGGAGGGAGGGGGGAGGGAAAGAGGGGCAGCTCGTCGGAAGCCATCGCAGTCGCCCTCCTCTCCGTTGGCATGGGGGTCATGGAGGGAGGGAGGGACGACGGGCGGGGGACGCACGGCTCGGGCGGGGCGGGGCCGCGAGTGGCCCGAGAGGGAGTGGCGGCAAGCGTCTCCGTATGGAGCGGGCTGAGCGACGTGATGCAGGTGGATGAGGATAAGACGAGGGGAGCGAGTGGAGGAGCGCGAGCCACGTCCGGAGGTGAAGAAGCGTGTCGGGCGCCAAACATATAGGAGCATTACCGTATAGGAGTAGTTTGGTATCATGTATCGAAATGGGACTACCTATGGCCGGGATCCAGGTGTGTGCGCGCGTGTGTGTGTGTATATATATATTCTCGCTAATACTCCGTATAGGGTAGTGCCTCCAGTACACATCAGGACAGGTATGTCCGTAGTTAGTATATACGTACTACCTTAATTCAATCGGTCCCAACCAAGAAGATGCAATTGCAATGGTAAGTTTGATCAAATTAAAGTCGTACTATTTTAAGTTTAACTAATAATTTTATTTATAGAAGAAAAAAAATAACATATACGACTTCAAATACGTGTGTTTTTAAAATAAATTTCATGACTAATCTGATGGTGTATTTATTTAGTATGATAATATTGGTATTTTTGTATATAAAATTTAGTTAAGTTTTCAATCATTTGGCTTAGCATTATTTTTTTAGAAAAAATAACTGAGGGAGGGAGTATATAATACGGTAGGGCGCCGCTTGCTGTATGTGCATGGTATATCTAACCACGTTACGTTACATCTCTCCTGCAACAACAGAACAGGAGACGACAGGGGCGCCTACTGTACCTATATAGCAGCTAGATAGACGGCGGCCAACACAAGGCACTGCATATACGGAGTAGGGACTAGGGAGTACGTACGCACGCGTGTACGTGTGCGCTAACCCTCTCGATCGCACGCGCCGCACGTGTGTACGATCCACGACCCAGCTAGCTAGTAGGCCGGCGACGATAGCCAATGGATCCAGCTGAGCTGGTCCACGCCACGCCTAGCTATAGCCCACACGGGATCGATCCACTGACTAGACTGTCACTGTTGATCACGTACCGTCGCACACAAAGGCCGTAGTGTGGTCCCGTGCATGTCAGTCACCCCCACCTCTCCACCCCCACACCCTACATGGCTACATAGAGTGTATTCGTATATGCGTTTTTTTCCTTTTATCTTCCACCGCACTTTGGCTTTTCGAAGTAACCGACCGGTTAAGAACAGATCGAGTAAGCTTTGTTGTACTTCTTTTTATCACAATATAGACGTAGCCACCAGCGGATCTAGAAAAAATTTTAGGAGGGCTGAACAAAAGTGTCTCCATCAAATGGAATACGAGCACTCGCATCGAGTTGAGATTTTAAACATGAATA
Source organism: Miscanthus lutarioriparius (assembly GCA_904845875.1). Classification (NCBI taxonomy): domain Eukaryota; kingdom Viridiplantae; phylum Streptophyta; class Magnoliopsida; order Poales; family Poaceae; genus Miscanthus; species Miscanthus lutarioriparius. The sequence continues at coordinate 6,810,560 of CAJGYO010000005.1, forward strand.
CATAGGTGGCACCATACGAATTCCAATCACCTAAGTTTGCAAGCTTTGTTGTACTTTGATACTTTAGAGGGCCGTATATACGAAGGATGCATCCATCCTGAGCTTATTTATGGTTGAATCAATATACAACACACCCTTGGATTTAAATAATAGTCATTTCAGTTTTACCCTAGCTAAATTAATCTTATCTGAGCAAGTTGCTTACTATTAGTATTGGTATATATTTGAATCCACTCTTGTTAATTTTTAGTTGCTAACTATTAGCAAGCTGAGTCCAGATATGGTCTAATATGCTTTTGTCTGCGTACGTCTCCATTTTTGGATCTTTTATTAGCACAATTATTATATATAGTGTGCATCTATATATCTAACATTAAAGTGGAAAAATCTCTCTCCTAAATATTTGTGCTTCGCTCTCTCTTCCAATCCATGCCCCTCCACTCACTCACTCACTCAAGCATAGAAATCCCATTTAATTTTATTAAGAGTAGTAGTACGTCATGAATGAATTGAAGATAAAAGTTTTAATTGATTTGTTGTCCAGTCTATATCGTGAACTTAGATTTGTGTTTTATAGACGTTTAAATAGTGTACATCTAAATATAACATAGAGTCTGATTTCAGGATGTATCGAAACAGATGACGTAACGTTCTGTTGCAACGCACGTTTATAGAAAACCAAACAAATAAAGTTTTACGGCAACGACTCGATTCGAGAAGGGGATAGAATACCAGCAGGAAAGCAACTTTTGGCCGCACCGCCGCCGGCATGCCTGCCCATGCCAATTTGCCATGGCTTTGCAGTGGTTTCTACGGTAAGGCCGGCCGGAGAGCGAGCGCGCGTGCTTGCATGCCTGCATGTGTGGCAGATCTAGCCAGCGGCACCAGCACCAGCAGTAGCAGTAGCAGCTCTCCATGGTGCAGAGGTTGCATGCTGATGAGGACATTATCGTACTGTACATGGATGGATGGCTGCACCACAACGACACAAAGGCAAACTGACGGCGACACGCAGTATACCCATCAAATCATCATCAAAATTCCATGTCGTCTTGCTGCTAGCTACACTGTAAGCCTACCCGTCCGCATGCACACGTCTCTATGCCATCACGCTTGTGTTATGCCTGTCGTAGAGCCGCCGTACACGTAGCTAGAGCGCTAGCGACATACAGTATGTATGTGTGTAGATGTCACATCCAACATCATCCCACCACAAGAAACACATGGTAAGAATTAATGTTAACCTGGCCATTATTAAAAAAATTGAGTTTAACACATATTTATGTATTTTATAATTTAACAATGCATGGAGAATTCTAGGTTTTCAGTATCACATATAGTTCTGCTTTATACTGGTATATATATCAGATTAATTTAACATTTTACTCGACCTTATAGCTAATTGTGACGATTACCCACTGAATTGAAATAATATAATAATGGCAGGTGGAGCTGACATGCAGAGGGCAGGTTCTTCCTCCCTTGCTGCTGGTGAAATACGTGAGGGAGACGATCTGGTGCTCCACGGCGCTGAGGGACGAAGAAGCCGACCTGACTTCGCGGCGCTCATCAGCTGCTACTGACCATGTCATGACACTCTGTTACAGCACAAGTAGGAACAGCAAGCTAGCACCACTCCATCTGTAATTAACTTTAACTTATTGGCCGACGGGTTCTTCGGTTTTCTTTTTTCTTTCTTTTATTTTTACCAATGCAATTCCCCTGATGATCTGAGATTAACTGACTGTGATACATGGCTAACTGATGCGATGCTTGGACGTCCCGTGCTAACCGACCAACCAAACCCTCATCGTTTCCTTCTTTGCTTCATTTTCCATGAATTCCCTTATCACCTTTAGTCTCCGTAAATTGTCATCCACCTTCAGCAGCATTGTTTTCATTTAAATTCAATTAAATTCGGAGAATATAATCTTTCGACACCTTTTCGGCTGAAAGATTTGCAACCTGCATAAATATAGGGTTCTGAAAGAGATGCACCACCAACCACTAAACTGACATTCCATGTATCCCCCAAACAGTTCCACCGAAGGTGCGCCCCACAATCCAGAGAGGACAATCGCTCCACAACAAGATGTCAGTTTTCAAGTGCTTAGCTCGCACAAACTATTGATTTGAAGGGGTCACAATATCCACACTACCACTTATCATGATTGTCCCAGATGCATCTATCAACCACCAAAGATCCGCCCCAGTGTCGTGTGTCGAGCCTCACCGCCCTCCTTTCTGCATCTTGAATCTTGACATGGGCCTTGAAGAAGCATAAGTACCAGGCTGTCAAAACATTCAGGAAAAGTAGTAAGAGAAGAGATCGATGTGGATTTACACTGCACCAGTGCGAAGTTCAGAAGAAGGGGGAAAGGCATCTTACTTTTGCCAACGAATTACCCACAGAAGGTTGAATGGTTGAAAGATTGTCGTCGTGCTCAATGATAGATCCTGTAAAGGCCTGCTGACAGAATAAGTCCTAAGCTAAGCACAGGAGCAAGTTCAAAGGGTGTGCAAGGAACATATCGAACAGAGTACAAGAAGACGACCTTTCGCCCACTTGATATTATCTTCCGCTCATGAGATGGAGTGGGGTCTGAAGAATTCTGCAAATACAAATATAAATATAAATAATAATGATTGAAGCAATGGGGGTAACAGTAAACTATGACATACATAGTGGAGACAGGGGATGTTTAGACAGTAGGACCGTGTACATCCAAATGACATATAAACATAATTGCAGCATGGGGCATTTCTGTCTTAACTCTAAAGTATGTACTTAAATTCTTTCATGAGAACCGGTACTCTTATTTTTTCATGTACAATAATCTTAGTGCTCAAGTTCACCATAGAAACCCTTGCTGAGAGGCTAATGCAGGCAAAGGAATGGACAAAGAAGTTCTGTAAGAAGTAAAGCCATAGGTACCTTGAGCCCAGGATCAGACTGTAGCAAGGGAGGAGACTTTGACGAACTAACTACATATTTGTCGTCTTCAAAAGAAACAGCTGCAAGTAGAATGTGTGGGTCACACATAAATCAGCAGTATGGTACATAATTCTATACACTTATAAAAAGCAGATGAAGCACCAAGAATCAGGTTCAGTTCCATCTCCAGCAACAATAGTACAATACACAAAGAAGGTGTCAATTCTACTCTGCTACAAGTAAGTTGTCTCCAACCAAGAGCTGAACTGACCTTTAGTGCAAACTCGGACATCAGAATTTGTTATCTGCGAATAAGAAGAAATACAATATTGTGACTGAAGGAATTTAAACAAATAATAAGCACATTCAGAGACAATGCAGAAGGTAGACAAAGAAGGATAAAGAACATACAAAAGTTTGGCCAGGAAATTCTGGATGAGATGTATGGGCTGGTGTGTGAGAAATGCCTCTTAGCATTTCATCTCCTCCAGGCTTCTTCAGTGCACTCTTCAGCTATTAGTAAGAGGATTAAAATAAATAATTCCATCGAATGAACAAAACTATCTTAGGTCAGATTAGCTTGAAAAACAAGTACCTTGATATTCCCATGACTCCTATCATTGCTACCGCTTCCAGAAAATGAAGTGCCAAAACCAGAACTGTGGTTCTCATTGCCATCACTTAAAGCATTTCCAGATTCCTTATTTTCCTCACCATCCTCGCTTGTTCCAGCATCTCCATTGTCTTCATCATCATCATCACCATCATCGTCATCATCTTCAGAAGTACTTCCAGCTTCCTTTTCTTCCCTTTCGAGTTCATCTAACCTTGCCATGATTTGAGCATGTTCCCTATCTTTATCGGACATAACCTCAGTAGCAATTGAAGCCTCTGAAGTAATAAACAGGTAGAAAAAAGAAGTCACGTCAACGTAGAAGATTCAAGTTAGTTGCCTAAACATACCGAGAAGAACAACAATTTCACTAGAACAACAAGTCATCAAGTCATGCCTAAACATATATAAAACAAAAGTACAAGATAGATGGAGGAATGAAACAGTGACAGATCAACTTGCTGGAAGATCAGTTAATCTTTACCAAACCAGGATTCCTAAACAATAATATTTTAACATTCAGGAAGGATTTAAAGGAAAGTGATGATAGACATACTGTGGAAAAAATATAAGAATAAAATATAGGAGTATTAAGAACTCATAAGAAGGGAAAACAAATCATGAAGACAAGATAAGAGCACATTAGTTTATAGCCATTAGATAAAAACTTAACAACAACAACAAAGTCTTTACTGACATTAAGTAATTAATAGGAAATTCCAGATGGTTACCTGATTTTGTTGCATTCGTCTCCGTGTCCTCATCATACTCTTCCCTGATTTCAACAAGACCCTCCTGCCCACATTAACATAGTTAAGCATTAAATTAAATGCAAGTGTGCACACAAATACTTAAAGGTGAAACACCAAGATGGAAATATTACTGGCTTCTGCTAAGACAAAATGCAGTGAACTGATCAATAATAGAAGCACCTCAGATAGTATAAAGTTTACAATGCTATATATTGTTATACCCTAACACACTGCTTATAGTCAGATCATTGCTTGTATTAAGTATCTGTAAGCAGTATAGTATTTTCCAGGGGTGCGATTTAGCACATGAGCAAAAACTGATGAGCACTCTCAATAATCTACAAGAAGGTTATGGTGCTAAATTTGTCTGCATACTGAGACAAAATAACTGCAATTGATGTGTCCCAGTGTCAATAAAAATATGTAGTTATTCACTAACCATTTTTTCTTTTCCCTTTACCAAGGGTCATCGAGGGAATTGATATGATGATTACCATCACGGCGTCACCAAGTAAAACGCTAGTCTAGCATTACTCATATGTCATATATACAAAACCAATAAGAGAGGAGCCTTACTGAAGCCTCAGTGGCAGTGGACTCAAAGAATTTCGCCTCAGCTTCAAGGTCAGCAATAGTCGCCTTCATTGCTTCCACTTGAGCTTCCAATTCCTGCCCTCTCCTGTGCAATATATCAGTTGTCTGCTTAGCAGACCTCTCTGCATAGTACCCCTCACCCAGAAGCACCTAAAACACAATGCAAACCATGAATAATAAATTGATGGGCTGACACAGACTGAAAAAATCAAAACTGCTCCACGCAGAAACCATACCAAGAGTTCATTTGTGTGTATTAAACGCCCTGGGAAAAATGCGGCGCCACCAAAGGGGACCTGCAATGCGTAGTTCTTTTTTTAGACAAAACAAATCTTGTTGAACAATATTTAAAGCACACAAGGTGAGACTAAGAGACTTATATTTCCCTATATGTTGCAGTCAATGACTCCTTACAGACCACAAAGGGAATTTCCTCAAGCTCCGAAATCAATTGAGAATGTAAATCTAGCCACTGAGCTTATTAGTCATTATATACGCCCAATGCCTAGAAGTGGACGATTGGAGCAGACAAATTACTACTACCAGTAACTAGGTAATTTAGTTTTCAGACTACCACTTCCAACTTTTGTCACCAAAAAAATGAGGAAATAAATAGCATGTGAGCTACCAAGTTTATCTCTAGAAGAAGACACAGATTGCTGCTAGTTCAGACTTAGAGAGAAAAGGGAAGGACCATGATTTCGTGAGAGAGTTCGTCGGGGAGCCTGTTGACGAGGGAGACGAGGGCCGCGTTGTCGGCGACGAAGCCCTGGAGGCGCCCGAGCTCGGCGCGGTGGCCAGAGATGGACTCGGACACCCTCGCCACGGCCCTCTTCGTCTCCTCCGGCGAGAATACGGAGCCCAGCGGCGTCGCCGTCCCCTTCCTCGGCGCAGCCATCGCTCTCCGCTTCCCCACCTCCCGACCAAAAAACCGCTACGGTCCGGACTGCAGACTCAACCTTCTCGCCGGAGAGCCCTCGAGCTAGCCCCTGCGTACGGCCCCGCCCCGCGCTTAATTGGTTGGCCGAGCGCGTGCTCGAGTCGCTTCTCCCACCACAGCAGAGGGAAAGGCCGAGGGCCAGCGACAAGGAAGGCGATGAATCTAACCGGCCCGACTGGAGGACGCCTCCCCGTCGATGGAGGTTGGGACACGGAGCGGTGGCGGGGAGAGAACCTTGAGAACGAACGGGACGCGGCGGTGGCGGCGCTGAACCCCTGTCCCACACCACACCGGACAACCCCGGTATGCACCAGCGGCCCAACCCAATAAAACGAATTTTTGCGGCCCAATAACGTCTCGATGGCCGGACTTGGGGCACTGGGATATGGAACGCATGGTGCAGGACCGTTAAAATATTTGTTCCTTGGGTTAAAAAATGAAAAATTCTCAAATCTGCGAGTTTGCGACCAAAGGCTCACATAGGCAGCAGGTCAGCATAAGTTTATCTTCTTTTAGGGCGTGCTTGGTTTGAAGAATCAGGTTGTCCATTTTCCTCCCTGGTTACTCGTCTGTACATATCGACTGCAGCTTCTGTCGGTGGTGTACCGACGGATCTCTGCTCGACACCGTTGCTCTTCCTGTGTGCCTGCTGCAGTGGCAACGAGATAATGGTTGGCAAGCATATCCGTTAGTTAGTAGTACTAGTCGATGTTATTAGTTGGAACAAATATTCGCCGGAGCTTGTTAATTAGAGCCAGAACAAATATCCGTTATAAGCTGGAACAGTATTTTTCTCTCACACCAAACCAGTCAGCAGTAAATAATACATGATCGTTTGCGACGAAACGAACACACTGCATGTATTGGCAAGCATCCACTCTATGTGAAAAGAAAACTCGTGCATGCATGCATGAATGATGGACACATGGTATGCAGTGGGAGGACGCGTACTACAGGGCCGGTAGCTATGCAGACAAGGAAGGGAGGGCTATGATATGTACGCATGGTCCTTTTACCTGAATATAATGGTTATTAGCTGCTTGTTGGTAGCTAGCTAGGCGTGTGGTCGACATGTGAGTTGATGCGTCCAATGGGCGATAGATGGGGCACGCTAACCACCTCACCTCCCATCCGATCCGTGTATATGGTAGGTACAACACGTCGACAGATCATCCATCGGGCCGGCCGGGTCGCCCGTGTTAGAGTGCGCAGCGGAAACCGATCTAGCTCGCTATACCCACGAGCTAGCGCCCCTAAACCATGGTCTCACGTTTAGGTGTGCACATGTTTTAGTCACGTTTACCGATGTGGGGCTAACACTAACAGCCCGGCATATGCTATTTGCTATATGCATGCATGCTTAAGATTGTTGCTGTTACTGTTAGGTGGTGGGGTGCAGAGTGAGCGGGTTGGATTACTTATAATAATAGGATCCGAGGGGTCGGGGGTATATATGCTTTAGGCATACATGCAGCTAGCATGCGCACGCGCTATAGTTTTTTAAACGGACGGCACTGGCACTACACGGCACTAGCACTACACGGCACGACACTATCAAACACGGTGTCACTGCCGTGCCGTGCCGTGTAGTGCCACCATGCCCAGACTCTAGCCCAGGCACGGCACTAAAGCCCTCAGATAGTGTTGTGCCGTGCCATAGGGCACGGCAGCCCAACGGACTAGTGCCGTGCCTTGGCACTAAAACCACATCACTACTTCAACAGATCATAATCAAAAGAACAGTTCAAAAACAAACTTAAAATCTGATGAATCTGAAATCACAAAGAAGAAAACACAAGACAGAGATAACAAAATATCAAATTAAAGGAGCTGTGCAATGGCTGCCTCATTAAAAACCTGTCTAGGTAAAACTCACCCTTGTGAGAAACCCTAGACAGGGAAAAAGAGTGCAACCAGCTCCATAAATTCAATTGTTCATTACATCCACAACCAAAGGTCCAAAACATCCAAGTCTTAAGATTACAGAACCATTACATAAATGACTAATCAAGATAAAGTTGTTCAAAGGCCTCGAGCTCCTTATCTTCCACAATATGCCGGAGCCTTGTCTCTGCATCTTTCCAGTCCTTGATGCATGTGAGTGCCTCCACAGTTTCAGGGTTCAGCCTCCGTCGCCGGTTTTTAATGATCCTGCCAGTGGTACTAAAAGTAGCTTCAGAAGAAATGGTAGAAACAGGCACACTGAAAACATCTCTAGCAAGGGTAGAAATAACTGGATGTATTAGTTTATGCTGATGCCACCGGTTCAAGATGTTGAAGTCATCATCCATCTGGCTAACTGTGTCACAGTCCAGATAAGCTGAAAGTTCAGAACCAGCGTTAGATGAACTTGCTGCATGTAACCAAGTAGTAGCAGGAAGAGTCCTGGACATATCAAGATTAGGAGGAAGAGAAAAACAGCCAGCTCCAAGCAAACCACCACCACCACCATCATCATCATCATATATCTCAGCCTAACCTGTTCTTTTCTTACCAGATAGGTTTGGAGGGTCAGGCCTTTTCGCCCTAACAAAGCCATACAAATCATCATACTTATGATACAGTTTGAAAAGAAGAGTTCTAGTTTCCACCATCTTATTAGAATAATCAGCATCAGTAAGCAAATTTAATTTTCTAAGAACTTTGTTAAAACCTTTAATTTTAGCTCTTAGATCTAAGATAAATGCAATGCAGTAAAGTTTAGGTATGGTTCTCCAATATTTATTGTACTTATCAATCATATGTTGGACAACAGTTCTAATATGCTCATCATTTTGATACATATGCAGGTGTATAGCAATCTTAACAATATGATGAACCATACGTGGGGCAGTAGGATAGTACACATCAGACAAAGTAACTGTTGAGTCATAAAACAGTTCAAGGAATTCCAATATTTTAGTTGCCATAGCCCAGTGCTCATGAGTCAAAAGAAAGGGGTCAGCTCTTTTTCTAGGATAATTAGACTCAATGAAAGTATAGAAAGTTTCCTTATGTGGTAGCAAATGCCTAAGCATCAGGTAGGTAGAGTTCCACCTAACCTCCATGTCCAATCCAAACTTCCTAGCTCTAATACCAGATGCCATGCAATAGCTCTTATATACAGCAACTCTCTGGTTAGAAAAGTTAATGAATGATATAGCAATTCTGAAAGCATCAAGCATAGGACTAACAGCAACCAGAGTCTCTTTAACAATCAGGTTTATGATACGACAAGCACAACGTTGATGCAAAAACAGATCAGCACCCAAATACTCTCTAAGTACAGGTTTCAGTTTATCCATAGCTTTAGTATTAGCAGAGGCATTGTCCAAAGTAACAGAAAAAAACTTCTTCAATACACCATAATCATTAAGCACGTTACTAACACGTTCAGTAATGTTATCAGCATTATGTGATGCATCAATAAGCCTTAAGCCAAGCACCCTTTTTTCAAGTTGCCAATCAGCATTAATGTAATGAACAACAACACTCAAATAATCTTCTTTTGCATTTCTAGACCAGATATCAGAGGTAATAGCAACAGATGAAATGGCATTACTCTTCAAATCATCAATTAAACGATCACGCTTTTCATTGAAGTACTTAAAAAGATCTCTAGCTATAGTTTGCTTAGAAACAGTTGTGTACCTAGGGTTATGAGCAGTTTTTATATAATCTTCCCAGGCCTCAGTTTCCCCAAGACAGAGGGGGAGATCTAACATAGCAAGCAAATGAACAAGCTGAACACGAGCAACCTCAGCCGAATACTCCCAATTATGCATAGTACCGTCCTTATTGAAAGTAATGTGGGACTGAGCCATGCGACATTTCTCACGCTTCTTAGGGCAAGAGTCTTGATGACGGAGAAGGTGGCCAGTCCCAAATCTAGAGTACGTAGAATACTCCTTACGGCAGTGAAGACACCGAGCGCCATACCTGACAACCTTACCATTTACCTTCTTGGTGAGCTTCTCGAAATCTTCCCAGCATATTGAGGTAGAAGGGCCATTAGGCCTGCTGCGGGAGCCGTCATCAGCAGCGGTGTCATCTTGGATGACGCCGTCGGTGTTGGGGGCGTCGATGTCGTCGACGGAAGTGGGTCGTGAGCAGATGACGACCAGAGAGTTCCTCGGCAAGCGACGACGGCCAAAGAGCTCCTCGGCATCCCCAGCGACATCGTCCTCGTCGTCTCCGGTCATCCCGCAGAGGCGCAGCTCGTCGTTGATGGTCATGGAGAGATCGATGTCCTCCTGCTCGTCCGATGTAACAGAACCGACCAATTATACGAAATTAAGTAAGAAAATCATCCACCGTAGCGCATTTATTGAGCAAACTTAAGCCCGTATAACCCGTAGTCCGTGAAATCACGAAGGATTTCAAACCAACTCGTGTCCCAAATGGCATGATCGTAATAAGTTTAGCGGTCACCAATCACATATTACATAAAAGTTTCCATAATGATACATCGAGTTTAAACATAGTTATTACAAAACAAGTTCAAATAAAAGTAGCGGAAGTTATTTGTTTAAAACCACACACACTCACACGTAGTTCAAATATAGTGCCACCGGTGATGATCATCTCCAACAAAAGCATTAGACGAGACGTAAGGAATGACCATGCCCATGGTCCTAAGCATCACCCATCGCAGGATACAGCAGCTTGATACAATAGCCATAGTACATCCGCCCATCTGCAACAAGTGGGGAATAAAACCACGAGTACGAGAATGTACTCAAATTGGACTTACCCGACATAACCGAAAATAAATGACACCAAGGATTATGCGGGCATTATAGTAGGGTAGCTGACTCATTTGCAAAAGAAGCATTTTAGCATTTCAAGAACCTTTCTAAAAGCATTATTGTCAAGTTAATTATTATTAACTCCGTCGACTAGATTTGCACCTATACTAGAGTAAACATGTGATTAAGCAATTAATGATAACCACCGATCATTAAACAACTTCCATACTGTCATATTCACTATAACTGTCCAAGTGTTCCATAAACATTTATTACGATGAAGTAACTCAAGTCAAGTGCTCACTATCCAGGGGCGATGGCGATTCAATCGATTCCTAACCACCGGTGATTTATTCCTTACACAAATCTCACTCACCCGCTAAAGTGAGATATTGATCACCGAGTCAACTTTCCGTGTATCTCGAGTTTGCCAGAACCACATGTACCAAAATGACCGATCGCACTTTGGTCTTATCATCCCGCCTCGTCCTACCACACCTGCTTTGCACACAAGGCTATCATGGGCAATCTACTCGGCCCGAAAAATCTCCCACCTTCATGGTCGGAAGGTACTTTATCCGCCACTAAATGTAAGGCATCGTTCAACATGACTCGAGGTCCAACAACGGTCGGTCCTTAATCGACCTGACGGAAACACTACATACCCAAAACCACCGCAAGTCTCCGCCCGGTCTCAACTTCATTTAACACTTAGTTATACCATGACTTCATAGCCATCCAAACAGATCCGGTAACCACCTATTGCTCGCAGTGACAGGAAATCACCCGACTTCTACCGGTCTAAGCCAAATAAGCATTGACTCGATCATGCGGATACCGTGGTAACAAGGATATAGTATAACAAAGGTAAACAAGGTATAATGCAAAGAACGGTTGCAAACAACTCCTGAACGTAATGCATCAATTTAAAGTAAAGTATTTAACGAAATCATTGCAAACCGGGAGAAAGATGCTCGGGCTTGCCTCTCTCGAAGGAGCTCGAGACGGTGATCGGGGCACTCAGGAAGTTCTTCAACGCCCTCCTCGTCGACTTCCGGCACTTCCTCGCCTTTGCACCTCGAATCGCTCCTCGGGCTCCTCGGGAATGACGACCGGGCTCTCGGTTTGCGATCCCAGATGATGCAATGCGTGTAAGTGCCTATGCAATCGGTGCATCAAGGAGATGAATGCAATGAATATGTCGAAAGGCAAGGTAGACAACATCATCCAAGAAACTATGCTACAAGCACATGTCATCTACTGCATTCTCTTCTACTACCAATATGTTAAGTCAACATATTTTATTAAATGCTTCAAAGATACACCAAAGCTTTACTAATTTCTTAATCACACTTAAGGCAACACTTGCTTAAACCCTAATTAATAATAGGTTTGAATAGCAACCTATATTTCTGATGCTCCTAAAAATCTGAGAAAATTACAGTAGCATAATACTACCCTAAACAGACTACCATAAAAATTTCATGGCATTTGGATAAGTAAACTATCCTACACAAAAATGACAAGCTATAGCATAAAAATGAGCATGAAATTACTTTGTACTATGAAAAGTGTCAAACAACAGAATTAATATTTTTCCTAGGTTCTTCATGGTATATAATGACTGTACAAAAATTACCACATGCATGTTTTATACAAATTTTGCTCTCTAGCAAAAATAACAAAAATCAGCCATCTAAGGTACTTGAACTACACCTCAAATTTTTCCCACAGCACATGCATGAAACATATTTTTCCTAGGAAGTACATGACATAAGAAGATTAACAAACTTGGAATCATATTTTTCTGAAGCCTATATATTTTTCTACATATTTTTCAAGTTATCAGCAATATTCAAGATTAAATAAAATCCTATAGAAAAGTATCTCAAAAATGACATGCACAATTTTTCCCAAGTAGATCTGATGATAAGGAACCTAGCAAAATTTGTTTCAACAAATTTGGAGCAACTTTGAGTATCCAAATATTTTGCAAACCATTTCTGTTTTCAAATAATAATGAATAAATTGAAAACAATTCATTTAAAACACTGCTGGGCCGGCCCGAAGGGAACAGCTGGCCCATGGCCGCATCTGGCCCGCGCGGCCCAAGCGCGAGGAGGAGCGCGCGGCTGGCTGGCAAAGGGCTTTGACCCACTGGCCGCTTTTCGGCCGGCACCTACTGGTCGGTCAAGGGGTTTCACGGCATCTTGTGTGCAAGGCGCGACGGCAAGCTCGGCACGACGGGCCAGCGGCCATCTCCGGCCACGGCAGCGCAAGCAAGCGAGCGCAGGAGGTTCGCGAGGCCATGGCGAAAACGAGCAGGCAGCTAAGCACGACTGAGAAGGGGAGGAAGAGGGCGCTCCACGGCGGCCGAGCACGGCGGCGCCATGGACGACGGCGGCGAAGCTTGGAAAAAGCGCTACCTCGGCTCAAACGACGGCACAACCACGAGCACCAGGTGCCGGAGAGCGAGGCGGAGCTGCTGGTGCTTGACTGCTGGCCATGGAGGAGCACCGGCGGTGAATCACGCCGGCGGGTGCGTGGGCGCGGCGAGGGCAGAGCTTGAGGCTCTCGGCTCTGGAGGAGAAGGAAGGCAGCGTGGGCGGGAGTGAGCGAGCGCACGGGCACCAAGAGGTGGTGGCGGGCGGCGCGCGGTGTCGGCCACGGTGACGCTGCTGGCGGCGCCGACGCCGGGTGCTGGGTCGCCACGCTGGCGGAATTTCTCTCGCCATGGTCATGGCGTGGCATGCGCGTGAAAGCAATGAGGGGGATGGCGCGGCGCTGGAGGCAGGCGTCAGCTGGCGCGGCGGCTGGGCTGGGCCGAGGAGGGCGCTGGGGGGCTTTGCTGGCCGGCTTATGGGGGGCTGGGCCGCGAGCTAGCGGCGGCCACAAAACATGTAAAAAATCCTTTTTCATTTGTATTTTCAAGGATTTTAAATGCTATCTTTCAAATATTATTTTGAGCAAGAAAATGACCTCTTTTGAAAATGTACCAAAAATGAAAGTTGTTTAGAATTTCATTCTCTACAACTTTGCTTTTAGGACCACAGCCAAATTCTTTCTAGATTTTGAATTGAAAGATCAAAGTTCACGTTTAGCTCAAAACCCTAATTTTTGGAATTTATTTTTGAAGCCAAATTTTGAATTAATTTGAATACACACATTGCTCCAAAAATTGAACTAAACATTGCTAGATGATTTACAATAGCAGCCAAACATGTTCTACTAACCTAGCAAGCAAGAATCAGAGCAAAACAACTCTAATAAGTGTATGCATCATTTACGTTTCACAAACATATTTCGTATGTTTCGAAGTAATGTTTCAGTTATTATATGCAAGATTATGCATGTATGATTAGGATGCTTGATGATGCATGATATGCATGATTTGTAGTGCCTAAATGTAGGCATAACACCGGGGTGTTACAGCCCTCCCCCCTTATAAAAATCTTGTCCCGAGATTTGGGTTACGAACCATTTGTTATAAAAATCTTCATAAGCTTTTTGTAGATACTCTCCTGTTTCCCAAGTTGCATCTCCCTCATCATGATGATCCCAATCGTATCTTGTATGTTTTCACCACACTATTCCGAGTAGCACGTTCCTTAGTGTCTAACACCCGGACCGGTTGTTCACGATACACCAAATCTGATTTGAGTTGGATACCTCGAGGTTCTATTCTTTCCTCCTAACACGCAAACATTTCTTGAGGTGTGAGACATGGAAAATCTGGGAAAATCAGTACTCATTGTCTCGTGTAACTCTAACTTGTAGGCTACCGGACCTCGTTGTTCCAAGATCTTGTATGGTCCTACTGAATCTCGCAACAAGCTTTCTTCTGACTCCAAACCTTTTCTTCTTCATTGGCGTGACTTTCGGATAAACATAGTCACCAACTTCAAAACTAAGGGTCTCCTTCTTTGTCTCGCATAGCTTTTCCGACGTGATTGGGCCGCTTTCATATTTTGCTTGAATAATATGAACTTTCTTCTCGGCTTCTTCTACAAAGTCAATGCCATAATATCTTCTATCTCCGTGTTCGACCCAATTCAATGGTGTTCTACATTTTCGCCATATAAAGCTTGAATGGGGCCATCTTGATGCTTTCTTGATAACTATTATTATAAGAAAACTCATTAACGGTAACCATGACTCCCATGATCCCTTGGAAGACACAATACACAGCTCTCAACATATCCTCCAAAACAAAGATTTACTCGCTCAATCGACCATCCGTCTGAGGATGATAAGCGATCACTGTGAATCAAACTAGTTCCTAAGCCTTTGTGTAAATGTTCCCAAAAATGAGCCGTGAACTGTGAGCCTCTATCGATATTATGGTCTTTGGTATACCATGCAACCTCACAATTTCTGCGATATACTTCTCGGCATATTGAGGTGGTCGATATTACATTTTGACAGGGCAAGAAATGAGCGGTCTTGGTAAGACGATCCACAATTACCCAAATTGAATCATGTCCTTTTTTTGAGTAGTGGGCAAACCCGTGATAAAATCCATACCGATATCGTCCCACTTCCAACTCGGGATTGATAATGGTTGCAACATACCTGGCAGTTTCATGTGAATTGCTTTCACTCGACAACATGTGTCACATCTGACAACATATGCTGTAATTTTTTTCTTCATTTTGGTCCACCAATAACGAGATCTTAGTTCTTGATACATCTTACTACTTCCAGGATGGATAGATAGCTTAGAAAGGTGAGCTTCATCCATGAGTTTATTTCTAAGCTCTCGATCCTTGGGAACCACAAGACGGTCGTCAAACCACAACACGCCCTGTTCATCCACTTTAAAGTGTTGAGACGGCTTTTCTTTTATTTTCTCTTTGATGTGGAATATCCCCTTGTCAGTTTTCTGACCTTCTATTATCTTACTCTCCAACGAGCAACTAATCTGAATACTATGTAACACAGCAGGATGCATTTGATCGAACCCATCTTCAAGTAATGGCTGCACATTCAAGTAATGTGACTTTCTGCTCAAAGCATCTGCCACTACATTGGCTTTACCAGGATGATATTGCACATTCAAGTTATAATCCTTGATCAATTCCAACCATCTACGCTGTCTCATGTTTAGCTCTGGTTGGGTAAAGATATACTTAAGACTCTTGTGATCCGTGAAAATATTGCACACATTACCCAGAAGATAATGTCTCCAAATTTTTAGGGCGTGCACAAGCTACAGCAGCAAGTTCAAGATCATGTGTTGGATAGTTGACCTCGTGCTTCCTCAATTGACGTGATGCATAAGCAATGACTCTCCTTTCTTGCATGAGAACACATCCTAATCCAGGTCTTTGATGCGTCATAAAAACACATCAAATGGTTTCTCGATGTCCGGTTGGGCTAGAACAGGAGCGATGGTTAACGATTTCGCAAAGTGTGGAAAGTCGCTTCACACTCTTCCGTCCACAAATTTATGATCCTTCCGAAGGAGACTTGTCATCGGCTTGGCAATCTTCGAAAGTCCGGTATAAAGCGACGGTAATAACCCGCTAGTCCTAAGAAACTTCTAATCTCGTGAACTGTGGTCGGTGCTTTCCAATTCATAACTTCTTGCACCTTACTTGGATCGATTGAAACTCCATTCTCCGGATGAGAATGTGACCAAGGAAAGGAACTTCCTTCAACCGAATTCACATTTGCTAAACTTAGCATACAGCTTGATGATCTCTAAGTCCGGTCAAGACGGTTCTCGATGCTCTTCATGATCTTTCTCATTCTCGGAGTACACCGAATGTCATCGATGAATACTACCACAAACTTATCCAATTACGGCATGAAAACCGTATTCATCAAGAACATAAAATATGCGGGAGCATTTGTCAAGCCAAAAGACATGACAAGATACTCATACAACCCGTGATCCGGTGGAAAATGCGCTTTTCGGTATATCCTGTGGCCTAATCTTAATCTGATGATAACCGGATCTCAAATCTATTTTTGAGAACACCTTGGCCTTGGATAATTGGTCAAACAGAACATCGATATGTGGCAAGGGATATTTATTCTTGACGGTCACGACATTGAGTGGCACGTAATCTCGCACATTCTCAACGTGCCCTCTTTCTTCTTTTTTTTCACAAACAAAGCGGGACATCCCCACTCGGACTTGCTTGGTCGAATAAACCCCTTTTTGACAAATCTTCTAATTGCTTCTTTAGCTCAACTAACTCATCTGGAGGCATCCGATATGGTCTCCTTGAAATCGGAGCATTCCCGTACTAGCTCAATTCCAAACTCAATCTCCCTATCTCGGCGGAAGACCGTAACTCATCCGGAATACATCCGGAAATTCACACACTACCGAATCGATGAATAGGAATGACTACCGTAGCACATGTAACACTTATAAGGTCTGCATTCCGAGGAGGCAATGGTACTTGGAAAGTACCCTCACCTGAGGATCCTTAAGGGTAAGTACTCGACTTCCAAAGATCTATGATCGCTCCCCAATCCTTCATCCAATTCATCCCTATAATGACATCCAAAACTAACTCAGTATAACTATCAAGTTCACTCGAACTTTCTCGCTACCTAATTCAAGGGTTGCCCCTCGAACCATCCGGTTAGTCAAAACATCATCCCCTACTTTGAACTTATACTGTACCCATACCCCAATTACGTGCATAGTTGTCCATGTTTACGTGCAAATGCTTGACTCATAAAAGAATGCGATGATCCGAATCAAATAGAACAACCTGCAGGGTTTTTCGTTGACAGAAACTTACCAAAGAAGGATGTGGGCTCTCCTCCGGAATTTCATCCACCGTTGTAATGTGCACTCTAGCATTATAAGTCTGCTTGCTTCTTCTTGGTAGGTACGGACAAAACCTCGAGAAATGACCGGGTTGATCACGCTTATAGCAGGGTCCTCTTCTGTCCCCCGAGATCCACAGATTCCTTTGAATCGCCTTTGTACCGCATTCTTGCGGCTTTTTGTTAATTTGTGTATCGCCATCTTGTACTGCTTTTGAGGTCCACGGAAATTCTCGACTTCTTGGTAAGAGGTGGCTTTGAACCTAGCGCCAGTGCCGATGGGCGATATGGAGGACGACCTCCCATAGGTGCTCTAGCTTGAGACGGCCCACCTTCAAAGGCTCTCTTGCGTGTCTCTTGGCTGCATCTTTGGCGTTGTTATTCTTCTCCCGCTTTAGACAATCAATGATGAAGTCGTTGAATCGACACGGTTGTTGGTACCAACATGCTTCATCATTTTGGATTGAGTCCTCTCTTGAAACCGGCTATTCTTTTTAGCATCTGTGTCAACCATGTCGGGAGCATAGCGACACAAGTTGTTGAAGGCATGCGGTATTGCGTCACGGTTTTGGTGCCTTGGTTTAATGCCGAAACTCTCCCAACTTCATTTCGGTCACCACGTGGAATATAGACTCCACGAAAAGCCTCAAAGAAACTCTCTCCAAGAAATCGAGCATTTGGAGGGAAGGTGGTGCGATGGTGCTTCCACCACATTCCCCGCCGGTCCCTCGCAATTGAAGTGCAAGATATACCGCTTTTAGAACCTCAGTCATTCTCAACACACGGAATTTATCTTCCATCGTGTTGATCCATTCCTCAGCATCGAGTGGCTCTGTGGCTTCCTTGAATACGGGTGGCCTGGTGTCCATGAAATCCTTGAAGCTGCTATATTGGTTCACTCCCATGCCACCACCTTGATTGTTACCACGTTGAACGTTGTTGGCGATGGTGCGCAGAAAATCCTCCATGTTCTTCTGGGATTGTTCCGTGTTGCGCTGACTCCCGAGCAGCTGCGCGAGAAACATCTCGGGGGTAAACGGGGGAGGAGGTGGCAAATGCGGTTCATGGGGAGGTTCATTGTTGTTGCCGTGGTTCCCACCATCACCACCACCACCGGTCCCCTTGCACCGCTAGCACCGGTCTCGGCGGGCTTCATACGGGTTCGGCGAGTGTTTGTCATCTGCATATTTCAAAGAACAAGTAACGATTGAGTGAAGCTGTAATGATTGCGAGTGAAGAAAAATTATGCCGTACTGATTTTACTGGAGAGAATAAATTCATGCAATAAAACAGAGGCACAACAATCTCATCCCAATTAAGACAACAACACTTAATCGAATTACTTCAATGGCAAACATCGCATCCATACAGTCACATTGCCAGCATACATACACTGGACTTTTTATGCGTTCAGATCTCGCATTCGAACATCAAGTTCCAACCACATGCCAAGTCTCATACGTTCGAAACAACATACGATAGGTTACATGCCAACAAAAGAAAGGTCTTCGCGACAGGACCTAGATACTAGTGCAAGGCAACTAGCCTATTCCTCGGGGCCATCGTCGGGATCGGAGACATCACCATCGCCTCCAGGTGAAACTACAGGGCTCGTTCGGTTGTCGTTGTCGATGTCCATGCCAACAAGCGTTTATCGGAGCATATGGGCCAACCCCATTGTAGAGCGCGTGAAACTCCTCGTGCAGGTTGCCGTTGTATTCCTCTAGCTCATCGACTCTCTGCAGCAGAAGGTTTCTTGCGTTCCAGGCTTCATTCCTCTCCTGAACCAATTGTCCAATCATGCGGTCTGCATTGTTGTTGGCTTGAGTCAACGTATGCACTCGCTGCATAGCTCTATCACCTCTCTCAACCGCTTGATCTCGCTGTAAGTTCATATCAGCCAACTGCTCCTGCAAGCTAGCTATAGCTCGTGCCTGTCTCTTCTTCTGCTTCTTCCCTTTGAGCTTATCCTCACTACGCAAGCCAGTCAAAGTCCAGTAGGTACTCTCGAGACCCTCATACGCTCTAATGGCGGCGAACATAGCACTCATTGCCTGGTTGTCACTAGCCTGTCCCTCAGCTGGACCTCTGACCAATGCACTTCCTTGAGGCTGAACCCAAATGGCATCACGAGGATCATCCCTAGGAAAAGTACCAGCTAGAGCTGCTGCAAGCTCACTGGGAAATCTGCTCATAATGTCCCTGATGACACGGAAGGCTGCTCCCTCTGCACCCTCAGCTGGAGTGCGACCCTCAAACTCCAAATGCCAACCATCCCAATCTGGAGCATCACCGAGAGCAGGAACCGTGATCTCCACCACTGCAAGTCCATCATCTGCCAACTGGCTCTCATTCCAAGAGTACACCGGCTCTTGACCCTCTGGGTACCCCACATCATGGAGCACTCTCCAAAGCAAAGTTGGCATGCCAAACTCGCTCAAGAAGGTGTCCGTGGTGCGGTGCTCCCTCAGGGCCAACGGACGTCGGGGTGCTCTTCCTCCGGTGGACTTACGGGCGGTCTGCTTCGTGCGGGCCATCTGTAGCAAAAGTTCTCTTATTACTTCGGGGAAACATACTTTTGGTGATACGTCTTTTATCAAAATGAGATAATCAATTTATAAGGGGAGGAATGCATGAGATGAATGAAATGCACAAGTAACATGATGTATGTACGTGCCGTACGTTCTCACAAACTTAGGAAATAAATAATTTCTAACGACGAATTCGGTGGCATACAACGATCTCTCAATACGTAGCTAATACGTTCTACACGATAGCGTTGTTATGTACCTGCAGAAGATTCATTTCAGCCCAATTCCCAATGAATGCATAAAAGCAGTAAAATTTTATCTACACGCTCTACACGAATCCCCTGATACGTGTACAACGGTAGTAACTACCCGAACCATCGTCCTATTGACGGCATCGCCTCCACAGACGGAAGACCCATACATGAGATACCTTTGTAAAACATGCGTAGAACATGTAATTACTCCAGCATCATATAAGCATTCACCCTAGATCGGCGGTGTATCCGATCATGCTCTCACAACTCACACTTACCGAGGCGTAGAGGCAAATGATCCATTCATTACCACTCAAACAAGTGGCACTCATACAATAGCACGCCGTATGAGCGACGAAAGAAAAATATGATGCAAGAACCCCAAGTCAGTACTTAATTAAGCCACCTAAAGTCCTTAACTGGGCATAAAGGATATGATCACCGGCACACTTTATAGTTTTAAAATCACGTTTTCCAAATGCCTTTTGTTTTAAATACACTTGTGAACAATAACACGCTAAACCATGCTCGATGCCAAATGTAATAGAACCGACCAATTATAATGAAATTAAGTAAGAAAATCATCCACCGAGAAAGGCATTTATTGAGCAAACTTAAGCCCAGATAACCCGGTAGTCCGTGAAATCACGAAGGATTTCAAACCAACTCGTGTCCCAACCATGATCGTAATAAGTTTAGCGGTCACCAATCACATATTACATAAAAGTTTCCATAATGAGATACATCGGAGTTTAAACATAGTTATTACAAAACAAGTTCGAATAAAAGTAGCGGAAGTTATTTGTTTAAAACCACACACTCACACGTAGTTCAAATATAGTGCCAGCTGATGATCATCTCCAACAAAAGCATTAGACGAGACGTAAGGAATGACCATGCCCATGGTCCTAAGCATCACCCATCGCAGGATACAGCAGCTTGATACAATAGCCATAGTACATCTCGCCATCTCGCAACAAAGTGGGAATAAAACCCTAGAGTACGAGAATGTACTCAAATGGACTTACCCGACATAACCGAAAATAAATGACACCAAGGATTATGCGGGCATTATAGTAGGGTAGTCACTCATTTGCAAAAAGAAGCATTTTTAGCATTTCAAGAACCTTTCCAAAAGCATTATTATCAAGTTAATTATTATTAACCTGTCGACTAGATTTGCACCTATACTAGAGTAAACATGTGATTAAGCAATTAATGATAACCACTCGATCATTAAACAACTTCCATACTGTCATATCATTTCACTATAACTGTCCAAGTGTTCCATAAACATTTACTACGATGAAGTAACTCAAGTCAAGTGCTCACTATCCGGGAGCGATGGCGATTCGAATCGATTCCTAACCAAATTGGTGATTTATTCCTTACACAAATCTCACTCACCCGCTAAAGTGAGATATTGATCACCGAGTCAACTTTCCGTGTATCTCGAGTTTGCCAGAACCATATGTACCGGGGCCGGCCATCATCGCACTTTGGTCTTATCATCCCGCCCACGTGTCCTACCACACCGCCTTCGGCATAGTGCGTCATGGGCAATCTACTCGGCCGAAAAATCTCCCAGGCTTCATGGTCGGAAGGTACTTTATCCGCCACTAAATGTAAGGCATGCGTTCAACATGACTCGAGGTCCAACAACGGTCGGTCCTTAATCGACACGACGGAAACACTACATATCCAAAACCCCGCAAGTCTCCGCCTTGCCTCAACTTCATTTAACACTTAGTTATACCATGACTTCATAGCCATCCAAATGATCCGGTAACCACCTATTGCTCGCAGTGACAGAAATCACCCGACTTCTACCGGTCTAAGCCGGCTAAGCATTGACTCGATCATGCGGATACCGTGGTAACAAGGATATAGTATAACAAAGGTAAACAAGGTATAATGCAAAGAACGGTTGCAAACAACTCCTGAACGTAATGCATCAATTTAAAGTAAAGTATTTAACGAAATCATTGCAAACCGGGAGAAAGATGCTCGGGGCTTGCCTCTCTCGAAGGAGCTCGACGGTGATCGGGCACTCCGGAAGTTCTTCAACGTCCTCCTCGTCGACTTCGGCACTTCCTAACCGCCGCACCTCGAACTGCTCCTCGGCTCCTCGGGAATGACGACTGGGCTCTCGGTTTGCGATCCCAGTATGATGCAATGCGTGTAAGTGCCTATGCAATCGGTGCATCGAAGGAGATGAATGCAATGAATATGTCGAAAGGCAAGGTAGACAACATCATCCAAGAAACTATGCTACAAGCACATGTCATCTACTGCATTCTCTTCTACTACCAATATGTTAAGTCAACATATTTTATTAAATGCTTCAAAGATACACCAAAGCTTTACTAATTTCTTAATCACACTTAAGGCAACACTTGCTTAAACCCTAATTAATAATAGGTTTGAATAGCAACCTATATTTCTGATGCTCCTAAAAATCTGAGAAAATTACAGTAGCATAATACTACCCTAAACAGACTACCATAAAAATTTCATGGCATTTGGATAAGTAAACTATCCTACACAAAATGACAAGCTATAGCATAAAAATGAGCATGAAATTACTTTGTACTATGAAAAGTGTCAAACAACAGAATTAATATTTTTCCTAGGTTCTTCATGGTATATAATGACTGTACAAAAATTACCACATGCATGTTTTATACAAATTTTGCTCTCTAGCAAAAATAACAAAAATCAGCCATCTAAGGTACTTGAACTACATCTCAAATTTTTCCCACAGCACATGCATGAAACATATTTTTCCTAGGAAGTACATGACATAAGAAGATTAACAAACTTGGAATCATATTTTTCTGAAGCCTATATATTTTCTACATATTTTTCAAGTTATCAGCAATATTCAAGATTAAATAAAATCCTATAGAAAAGTATCTCAAAAATGACATGCACAATTTTTCCCAAGTAGATCTGATGATAAAGAACCTAGCAAAATTTGTTTCAACAAATTTGGAGCAACTTTGAGTATCCAAATATTTTGCAAACCATTTCTGCTTTTCAAATAATAATGAATAAATTGAAAACAATTCATTTAAAACACTTCATTGGGCCGGCCCGAAGGGAACAGCTGGCCCATGGTCATATCTGGCCCGCTGCATGCCAAGCGCCGAGGAGGAGCGCTGGCGGCTCGGCAAATAGGGCTTTACCCACGGTTGCTTTACTCGGCCGGCCTTACCGGTCGGTCAAGGTAGAGGGTTTCATGCGGTCTTGGCTGTGTGCGCTGACGGGCTGCTTCCGACCACGAGGCCGGGCGGCCATCTCCGGCCACCACAGCAGCAAAGCAAGCAAGCGAAAGAGGAGGTTCGCGAGGCCATGGCGAAAACGAGCAGGCAGCTAAGCACGACTGAGAAGGGGAGGAAGAGGGCGCTCCACGGCGGCCGAGCACGGCGGCGCCATGGACGACGGCGGCGAAGCTTGGAAAAAGCGCTACCTCGGCTCAAACGACGGCACAACCACGAGCACCAGGTGCCGGAGAGCGAGGCGGAGCTGCTGGTGCTTGATTGCTTTGGCCGTGGAGGAGCACCGGCGGTGAATCACGCCGGCTGGTGCGTATGCGGCGAGCGCGAGCTTGAGGCTCTCGGCTCTGGAGGAGAAGGCAGGCGGCCAGCGGGGTGTGAGCGCCTTGCGGGCACCAACAGGTGAAGGCGGGCGCGTGGGCGGTGTCGTGCCCACGCTGACGCTGGGCGGCGACGCCGTGCGGGTCGCCACGCTGGCGAATTTCTCTGCCATGGTCGTGGCAAGGCGCGCATGAAAGTGAGGGATGGCGCGGCCATGGGAGGCAGGCAATGGCCTGGCGCGGGGCTGGGCCGAGGCGAGGCGCTGCTGGGGGCTTTGCTGGGCGGCTTATGGGCTGGCCGAAGAGAAGTGGCGCCCATGAAAATGTAAAAAATCCTTTTTCATTTGTATTTTCAAGGGATTTTAAATGCTATCTTTCAAATATTATTTTGAGCAAGAAAATGACCTCTTTTGAAAATGTACCAAAAATGAAAGTTGTTTAGAATTTCATTCTCTACAACTTTGCTTTTAGGACCACAGCCAAATTCTTTCTAGATTTTGAATTGAAAGATCAAAGTTCACGTTTAGCTCAAAACCCTAATTTTTGGAATTTATTTTTGAAGCCAAATTTTGAATTAATTTGAATACACACATTGCTCCAAAAATTGAACTAAACATTGCTAGATGATTTACAATAGCAGCCAAACATGTTCTACTAACCTAGCAAGCAAGAATCAGAGCAAAACAACTCTAATAAGTGTATGCATCATTTACGTTTCACAAACATATTTCGTATGTTTCGAAGTAATGTTTCAGTTATTATATGCAAGATTATGCATGTATGATTAGGATGCTTGATGATGCATGATATGCATGATTTGCAGTGCCTAAATGTAGGCATAACACCGGGGTGTTACATCCGACATCTCGTCGTCGTCGGCCTCCGGTCCCTCAACGCCAACGCCTACCAAAACCAAGAACAACAAGAACACCTAGGGTTAATAGAAGATCATGAAGAAATCAAGAAGAAGAACAAAAGCGAACAGATCTAGGGTTACGGCTCACCTCTCTTGACAGAGCACCAGAGACAACGGCGACGACGACGTCGCGGAGACCCGACACCCTGGTACCTCAACGCATCAGAGCGGAGCCCCAATGATGCCGGACTCCGGCGAGGTCGATGAGAGCGACGAGATAGAGACGAAGACGAACAGTGGTGGATCTCGACGAGAAAGCTACATCAACGATCAGGGAGAAGGAAGAGTGGTGTAGAAGTGCCGTGTGCCCGTGCCAGCAACCGTAGCCTTAACTAGCCACCGGACGGCGGGAAGAAGAGAGGAGAGCGGCTAGGGTTTCAGTCAATGGGAGAGCTCAATGCGGCTGGAATGGGGACGGAATGAGCTAGGGTTTGGAAAGGCTCCGAGCCAGGAGCGGCGGCTGGCTTATAAAGCCGTCCCACCCGACCCCTAGATCCAACGGTCAGCAGGCGAGGGGCTCCATCCAACGGCTCGAGGTCGTGCCGCCCGTCTTGGTCGTTGAAGCGGCGCGTGCCGTCTTGCCGTGCATCGTCGCTTTGGCATCGCAGCCCGAACCAGCATCGCAGACGGGTCGTCTGCGCTTAACGCACGGCACGCAGTAGTCGTCGGCGGGCGCCGTTTTCGTCTGCCAATTCGCATTAAATGCGTGCTCGTGTCGGCCCAGTGGGCTTGGCCCATTTGGAAAACTTTAGCATGCGCACATGGCTAGCTAGCTTGGCTGTCTCTGTCTGCCTGCTGTTCCTTCCTTGCGGTTCCCACCACTTGGCACTTGCGCTCCACCGATCGAGCTCAATGGAGCTCCTCCTCCTTGCTTAAGTTAGCTCCCGGTGAAGGCAACGAATCTGCGTCGACATGCATTGCGTATGTAGCCAATAATAATGCAACGGCAATATAGTGATGCCCACTTATTGACGGCCACCATCATGGTTCAAGTCACAGTAATTAAATGAGCCTGCAGCTACATAGGAGTAGCCATTGGAGGCAAGAGGAACAAGATAATACATTTGAGGACGAAGGTTTTTAGGTAGCCAAGGCACATTTGATAGTCACTCGTTATCACACTGTTTTATCTAGTCTCTCGTTTAGTTCTTCATTTTTAGTAGCTATATCTATATGCGGAGAAAGTGAGAGGGTGAAGGATGTGATCAAAGGGGATAGATGACCAAGGCACTGGTGCCATGCATGAGCTCAATGCCATCGAAGAGTGTTGAGAGATGGTGCAGGAGATAGGAGGTCGGTCGAGCGGTGGTGCAGCCTAGAAAGAATAGCAAGAGGGAGGCAATAGATTTATGGACCTATTGTGCATAAGCATGAGCATGAGCACTCATGCCAGTGTAGCGGGATACGGTGTCAAAACGGCTCTACAAAACCATCCCGGGAGAGGGGGAGTGTCATTTGAACATTATCAAATGCTTTAAGGGCTACAATATTATGTTCGATATACAATTGAGAGGTTACGTTGCCAGCTCCTAATATGTTAGGAGGTTATGTAAAAAATTTCTATTGTTCGTTGACTTACTAGCATGTTGGCACCCATGCAGTTTAATAGGTAGAATATCTTATTTTATACGTGAGGAAGTGAAGTAAACAAACTACCAATAATTGTGAGAATTAAGTAGACTTTTTTCATATAAAGCATGTGTTTCTCCCACGTGGAGAAAAAAGACCTGGAGTGCTACTGTCTGCATTCATCATGCATATATACTACCTCCACCGTCGGCCATGCACCATGTCGACGTGTCGGCACTGTTTCATACACATGCATGCATCGCCATATATGGCTCGGTTCGCTTGTGCTATTTAGCCGGCTTTAATCCGTACAAATCAACAGTAGAATAGTATTTTTCTCTCACAATAAACCAGCCGTACAAATCAGCAGAAGCCGATTTAATATCAGCCGAACAGAGCCATGTGTCGGCCAGTCAAACGGTGGTTTCCTGATCAATCAGTAGTAGAATATTATTTTTCTCTCACAATAAACCAGCCGTACAAATCAGCAGAAGCCGATTTAATATCAGCCGAACAGAGCCATGTGTCGGCCAGTCAAACCGTGGTTTCCTGATCGATGTGCTATGGATCATGCATGCCTCACTGCACGCATAACGGCCAGAGAGAGGCCTGTTTTTTTTTTTTCTTGGAACCGCATCCCGCGGTGTCAACACTCGCAGGACGACGACGACGATACAATGCAAGAAATGGCAAGACGTGTAAGCCACACTAGTGGGCAGCTTGTGCTTCACAGTACATTTCCTGTGAGCGAGCTAGCTCACCAAATGGGTGGATCTATCGACGATAAGCAATTGGAGTGGATGTGAAGCCAAGCCAAGTGCTCCTATAGCTGGAATCTGGACCACGTTCAT
This sequence comes from Miscanthus lutarioriparius, assembly GCA_904845875.1. Taxonomy (NCBI): domain Eukaryota; kingdom Viridiplantae; phylum Streptophyta; class Magnoliopsida; order Poales; family Poaceae; genus Miscanthus; species Miscanthus lutarioriparius. The sequence continues at coordinate 6,837,629 of CAJGYO010000005.1, forward strand.
TAATTGTATATGTGTGTGTTTGTTCAAAAAAAAAACTGTTGTTGGGTGGCTTTTAAGCTTTAGAGAGGAGACAAACAAGCTATAGATAAGGGCGGGCATGCATGCATGTTCAAATTCATGAGGAGCTTAGCGAGATCCTGATCAGTAGTACCATACAACTACATGTTCAAATTCATTGTGACAAAACTATCGTATTATATAAAGTACTCCCTCCAATCCATTTCAAATTGTAGGTCATTCTGGATTTTTTATGTATATAACTTTATAGATACTAGCAAAAGTTATATACCTCGAAAATCCAGAATGACTTATAATTCAAAATAAAGGGATCAATAAGTTCATTTTATAGCGAAACCATAGGAGAAATAACGTCATCCGTCATGAATGAAAAAACAACCTCAAACCATACAAATTAAAATGGTCAAAGGATATCTTGTCGTGTTGTAGGTTAGAGAATGTATGATTTATAGTATTTGAGTCGGGGGAGGGGGCAGCTTTTCAAACTCAACAATAATTTCATCGGTCAAATGAACTTCACTAGTTGTTATAGTCCACACTAACTAATTTGCACATGTAAGGATCTGTTTGGATAAATAGGTGTGTTAAATTTTTAATTAAGCCTCCAACTAGTTGTTAGCCAACTAGCTATTAACTAGCCCTAATAACTAATATAAACATGCCTTAAGTCCAGCATAACTTTTTTTTAACTAAACATACACTGAAGAGTAAATTGCAACTAGAGTCTATACCCAGACATGAATACAGGGCGTAAAAGTTTAGAGGTTGGGCCGCTACCCGCAGCGCTCAGTTCTCAGGATATATCCCCCAACTAACCACATATGCATTTGCCTCCCATGATCACCAGCGGATCCTCTGCGCTGGCCGCCTCCCTGCGGATGCAATCACGTTCGTCGGATCGGGTGATCGACGACGGCCGAGGAGAAAGAGAGGTGTTCGGTGTGGCTGGTCTGCTCACCGGATGGGAAGCTCCAGCACGCACAGAGAACGTCGCTCTCGCAACGGAGACGTGCAAACCAACGTGGAATTTTGCTTTTCAGTTTTCTCAAAAGAAAAAATTGCTATTCTGTTTTGCAATAGAGCCCTTTTCCTTTTCCTTTTTCAACGTTTTCCATCTTGCCCTTCCATTCACTCTCATTGCTAGCAACTTCTTTTTGCGCGTTTATTTTAGTTATATATGTAATTGCCTTCTTAATGCATTTTGGTGCACTAGTTGCTGTTTATCAAGAGGACATTAGCTAAGGGTGGATATCTCAGGAAAAACAATGAATTTTCATTTTCAATGACATTGTATTGTTGTGATGCTATATTGTAACCGAGTTGATGAATAACTTTTCACTCTTAAAACAATGTTACCAAGGAGTAGTAATTCTCAAGAAACAAGGCACGGGTACATCTACATCATAGCAATAATGTTAAAGTTGACTTGTAGGGGCAGAAAAAATCATCATGATTTCTCTGTATTTGACCGTGTGGAATGAATCGAACCACCCAAAAAGAGCACAAAAAAAAAGTACGGAACAAACATAAATTTGCAGGCAAGAGAATTGCAAAAAAGGAAATAAAAATCGATAAAGTAGGAGGGGGCAAACTGCAAGAAGAGCAAAAACTGAAAACTCCAGCGGCGTCGCGACTCGCGAGCGTGCTCTCCCCCACTTCCTTCCCACTCTCCCTCGCCCCGGCCTCGCCATCTCCGCGCCGCGGCCGCCCGGCGGCCCCAGATCCCACCGGCGAGCCGCAGCATGGACCGTCTCCGGGCGGGGAGCCCCGTCTACGGGCGGCAGCGGAGCGGCAGCAGCACGGGCTCCTCCTCCCCCGGCGGCGTCTCCCCCTCGCACCACCGCTCCTCCTCCACCTCCTCCGCCGCCTCCGCCGCGGGTGCGGCCGGCATCTCCAACGTCCGCCGCACGCAGAACGTCGCCGCGCGCGCCGCGGCCGCGAGGCTCGCGCAGGTCATGGCCTCGCAGAACGCCGCCGCGGCCGCCGGCGACGACGACGACGACGACGACTACGCCGCCGACCACCCGCCGCCGCCGCCTGGGAGGTTCGGAAGTGGCAGGGTAGCGCACGGCAGCAACGGCGTGTCCCTGCTTGGACGCCCCGCGAGATCTCCCTCCCCTGCGGTATTTTGCTTCCGGATCTCTTGCTCGTCGCCATTAATGCTGCTTCTCTGCTTAGGGAACGCCCGTTCTGGGATGCCACTATGCGCAAACTAGTCCAAATTGGTCAAACTGAGGTCAAATTGTTACGAAACCGTCCATGATTGGATGAATTTGCAAATGAAGATAGTTCCCACTCGCTAGTGCTAGATCACCTTCTAGTAATGCTTGTTAAATCGTTTAGAGTTAGAATTGGGGGGAAATTGATCAGTGCAGTGTGTTAGTGTCTCGGACTTTCAGCTCTACTCAATTTCCCTACTGCTGTTCTGTGGCTTTCTGCTAATTTAATCTCCTCATGTTTTCATTAGTTAGGTCGGAACATTGTAGAGCCACCTCCTACCGTCCGCTCATCATCGGCAGGCAGGCCAGCTGTTTCATCACGACCGACCACCACAGTGGTGCCACCGATCAAAACCAACACGACACTGCGAACCCCATCCCCTATTCCACCTGTGGCTGTGGAGCCTCCAGTGGATCACACTCGGCCGAAAAGGTACACTTGTTACATTTCCCTCTCAAAGACGTGGAATATATGTTGTACGCTAAAAATAGACTAGTCTAAATTATTGCATGATCAGTGGTACCAGTGTCCCAGCAAATGCTGCAAAACTAAGTGAATTTACTTGTTGTACCACTCTTTGGAAGAAGTGATGCTAGTATGTCACTAACTTACTGCATCTGTCAGCTCTTGCTACGGGTTTAGTCTGAATTAGCATTTATGTATAGTTGCATCAATGTAAGCATTGTCCCCAATAAGATATGGTCAAACAACATTGCCCATAAATTAACCTGAAAAAAATAAACAAACAAAGAAGTGTTACAGTGTTTTTTTTAAAGAATGACACCAGTAGCATAAATTTGAAATAACAAAAAGATTTCTGTCCACTGTGTACAGTTGCAGCAGTAAGCTCCTGATGTTTTTATCTATAGGATGATTTGCATGATTGCTACAGTGTCACAGTGTGACTGAAATCTCTCTCAACTAAATTGGGAATTCAGGTACTAGATTAGATCTTCTGGTGAAAATTGTCTTACTCTGTCCCCCAAAAGTGCATTTCTAGTTTTTTCCTAAGTCAAAATATCTAAATTTTGACCAAGGTTATTGGTAAGATTATCAAAATTATGACACCAAATAGGTATACTATGAACATATATTTCATGATAGATCTAATGATACTTATTTGGTGTCTTAAATCTTGATAGTCTTCTCTATAAACTTGGTCAAACTTAGGATAGTTTGACCTAGGAAAAAATTAGAAATACACTCTTTTTGGGATGGATGCCAGATAAACACCTTTTCTATATGTTACAGTGAGTGCTGCATTGGTTTTGTTACAATGGAAACTGGGATTAAATGTTGTTGCATTATCAATTGCTACTTATAGCTTTGTTTTCTTTTCAACCTTTTTCTTTATTTTTGAAAGAAACAAGGGAAACATAGTGATTCAACCCTCCTTTTCTCTTTAGATTTGATGCGGGGCTTCATAACTCAAGAGAATCGGGACTAAAAAGAGAGGCATCCACGCTTCAAGATGAGGTGTTCCTTTTTCTCTGAAGATGTCACTTATATTTTTTTGCTCAGTTTTTCTTATCTAACTGTTAGGCCTCCTTTGGAACGTGGGATTTTTTCACATTCCTGTGTTTTTCCTATGAAAAATGAACTAAATCCTATGGAATTCCCATACAATTCCTGTGAAATTCCTGCGTTCCAAAGGGGTCCTTAGGGGTTCTGACTGTAACATCAAATACTTGAGAATGTATATCTGTGTCAAAGACTAATGCTATACTGTTATACAGCTTGATATGCTACAAGAGGAGAATGAAAGTGTTCTAGAAAAGGTGAAACAGCAATACCATTAATATACAGTGTAATGTAGTCAGTGTTTCTATGTGGTGCTTCAATAAATTATTTCTTAATCTTGATTGACAGTTGCGACTTGCTGAAGAAAGATGTGAGGAAGCTGAAGCTAGAGCCAAGGATTTTGAGAAACAGGTGAGATAAGATCGACTAAAAACATGTTATTTTTTTGGATTTGCTTGCTTCACGATGAGAGGGAGCAGCTCTTGGTGAAGGAGGATGAGATCAGACATATATGGCAAGAGTATTTTGATAAATTGTTCAATGGTGAGAACGAGAACACCACCGTTCATCTGGACGACTCGTTTGATGACACTAACATGCGCTTTGTGCGGAGGATTCAAGAATCGGAGGTCAGAGAAGCCTTGAAAAGGATGAAAGGGGGCAAAGCGATGGGCCCTGATGGTATCCTAATCAAGGTGTGGAGATGTCTCGGGGATATAGCTATAGTATGGCTAACCAAGATGTTCAACAATATCTTTCGATCGGACAAGATGCCTGAGGAGTGGAGAAGAAGCATATTGGTACTAATCTACAAGAATAAGGCAGATATCCAAAGTTGTACTAATTATCGGGGAATTAAGCTGATGAGCCACACTATGAAGTTATGGGAGAGAGTCATCGAGCAGCGCCTGCGAGGAACGACACAGATATCAACAAACCAATTTGGTTTCATGTCCGGAAGGTCAACTATAGAAGCAATCTTCTTAATAAGACAGGTTATGGAGCGTTTTAGAGAGCGGAAGAAGGACCTCCACTTGGTTTTCATTGACTTGGAGAAGGCTTATGACAAAATACCAAGAAATGTTATGTGGTGATCTTTGGACAAACATAAAGTCCCATCAAAGTACGTGACCCTCATCAAGGACATGTACAACAATGTTGTGACTAGTGTTTGAACAAACGATGGTAAGATAGATTACTTCCCAATTAAAATTGAATTTCATCAAGGGTCAGCCTTGAGCCCGTATCTCTTTGCCTCGGTAATGGATGAGGTTACCAGGAACATACAAGGGGATATCCCTTGGTGTATGTTGTTCGCTGATGATGTAGTGTTAGTGGACGAAAGCCAGGCGGTAGTAAATAGGAAACTAGAGTTATGGCGGCAGACTCTTAAGTCTAAAGGTTTTAGATTTAGCAGAACTAAAACCGAATACATGAGATGCGACTTTGGCGGAGTTGTACAGGAGGAGGGAGATGTGAGTTTGGAAGGTCAAGTAGTGCCTAAGAAGGATACCTTTCGGTATCTGGGATCGATGCTACAGAGGGATGGAGATATTGATACGGACGTTAGCCATAGAATCAAAGCAGGGTGGATCAATTGGTGACAAGCTTCTGGCATTCTCTGTGACAAGAGGGTACCACAAAAGCTAAAAGACAAGTTCTATAGAACGGCGATTAGACCGGCTTTGTTGTATGGAGCAGAATGTTGGCCTACAAAGATTTGACATGTTCAACAACTGAGTGTTGTAGAAATACGTATGTTGCGATGGATTTGCGGTCACACAAGAATGGACCGAGTTCGGAACGATGATATACGTGATCGCCTAGAGGTAGCACCAATTGAAGAAAAGCTTGTCCAACATCGGTTGAGGTGGTTTGACCATGTCCAAATGAGACTTCCAGAGGCACCAGTGCATTGTGGGGTCCTAAGCCAAGCTAATAATATGAAGAGAGGTAGAGGAAGACCGAAATTGACATGGGGGGAGGCAATAAAAAGAGATTTGAAAGCTTTGAGATATACCTAGAGATCTATGTTTGAATAGGAGTGCTTGGAAAGCAGCTATTGAAGTGCCTGAACCGTGACTTGGGGCTCTTGGTGGGTTTCAACTTTAGCCTACCCCAACTTGCTTGGGACTAAAAGGCTATGTTGTTGTTGTTGTTGTTGTTGTGATTTGCTTGCTTCACTGGGATACCTTTGCTCATTTGTAAGATGTGGTCTGAGTCTATCTCTAATGTAATTGAACCTGAACCTTAAAATACTGGAAGAATTTGGCCTCTCCATGCTGTGTAGGGTTTTATATCCATGAAATAATTGCTTCTTGTGTAGTGACTATATGCATGCTTGCTTAGATCATAATTTCTTGTTATACAGGTAGCTGCTCTTGGAGAAGGAGTATCATTAGAAGCTCGTCTCTTGAGCAGGTTTGTTCTGTGTTTGAATGCACATGTTTTATAAATCCACTACTGGTCATGACAAACATGCGCATGCATACTGGCAGGAAGGAAGCAGCACTTAAGCAGAGGGAGGTTAGTTTTCTTCTTGTGTTCTGCTATAGGTTGCTGTCATTCATATGTTATCATACTGCTCGTTTAGCCAATATTTAGATGCATATTTTCTCAACTGTTAGATCTTAAATGTTGTTTAATGTTAAAATGACGATAATTCCTGTGCGGAACTTCAATTTCAGTCTTACACTTTGTGTTGTCACTAAATATATTATGTTCAATTGTTCATGCTAAATACTTAGTGCTTCGAAGTTTCCTGAAATGATATACTATGAAAGCGCATGAATATATATTTTAAAAGCTGTTACAAACTAAATAGCCACATATAAACTTACTTATCCCTTAACCGCACTTTGATGCTAATTTTGTAACTCTTTATCGATACTTCATTCATCCTCAGGCCGCACTAAAAGCTGCAAGAGAATCAAAGGATGGTAGAGATGGGGAAGTAACAACATTAAGGCAAGAACTTGAGGTAAATATACTTCTGACAAATTTTAATGTCCAAATCTTTGTTGTATATGCTGCTTTATTATACTCCTATTGTTCACTTACCACGTTTGAATAGTCTGCCAAAGAAGAGGTTGCATCAGCAATGGACCAGCTAAAGGAGGCAGAGTCTGAAACGAAGGCTCTCCGATCTATGACTCAGAGAATGGTCTTAACTCAAGAAGAAATGGTGAGCCTGATTACTGCTCAATCCTCCTTTTGTTTTAATGACATGGATTTTAATCTAGTTAGAACTTTGTAGGAGGAGGTTGTCCTAAAAAGGTGCTGGCTTGCACGCTATTGGGGCTTAGCAGTTCAATATGGTAAGTTGCTTGATAAATCTTAATGGAAAAGTCTTGAACATTTTTCTGATTATACTAACTAGTCACTAGACATTTAGAAAGGAGGTGCTTGTGTGGTACTATTGATGAGAAGCATTCCATTTGCACATGCACTATTCATTTTTTATTTTTCTCTCTTCAAAGGCAGCTAAATAGCTTATTTACTGTGATTTACTTTATTGGATGAATTTCAACAAGATACCATGTTATGGGTCTTCTAGCCGCTCATCCACTGATGATGTTATTATATGGACATCAGCAAAAGATAACTATTCTTAGTATAGAGCAAGATACAACATTTTATGTAATTACTGTGCAATGTAATGACATAGCTTGTCTCTCAATGCTCATGCTTAATCTTCACACTAAACCTTAGCTAACCTGGCTGTCTTTAGTACTGTACGTGTATGGTTTGGCTGGCCCATGTCTAGGATTGGCAACCGAAAAGCAATTGGGCCTTGTCTGAAAAATGCACAGTATAGCCTGCCTGCATCAGGGGCACTTAACTGCTGATGTTTTGTTTCCCACCTTATTCATGATTATCTGATGATTGATTAATCAACTTCAAGGTGTGTATCCCGAAATTGCGGTATCAAAATATGAACATTGGTCATCATTGGCTCCTCTTCCTCTTGAGGTTGTTCTTTCTGCTGGTCAAAAAGCTAAGGAGGAACCTCGAAAACAAGGCAAGTTTGCATCCTTATAATATTTAAGTTGTAGATCTTAATTTATTCCATGCACCCCAATTAAATAATGGCTTGAAATTTGTTCATGCAGGTGAAAATGGTCAGGGCAGAAATAAACTTGCACGAGAAATGAGTGATGTAATGGGAGAAGGCAATATAGAGAGCATGCTTTCAGTTGAAATGGGCCTTAGAGAGCTTTCTTCATTGAAGGTGTTACATTCACTTCTTTTTGTTTCTAGATTTCTCCAAGGCAACGTTGCGGTAGCTGTTACTCAAATGTAGAGGCAACCTCCTGCGTAAGAAAAACCATGAGGGAAGACATAAACTCTCCTAATATCCTGAAACTGTTGGTAGGTTATTGTAATATCCAAAATTCCGAATGTAAAACTTAACATGCTGGTTCTGTTTTGCTTCTGCTGAAAGTTGGAAGGACTTGGTTGGACTTCCTACTGCTCAAAGTAACCCATTTTTTTTTATACAAAGGCTATTTAAAAGTTGGACAAATCAGTGAATCACAAAGGCAACAAGGGCTATTTTGCCATTATACTATTGCACACTTTCTCGCCATTTGTAATTATTGGCTGGCTACTCTAGCATGTTAAACCCAAATTCCTGTTATTGTCATGTAGGTGGAAGATGCTGTTGTAGTTGCACTTGGCCAACATCGCAGACCTAGCATAGTTCGTCAGTTCACATCAGGTTTGCTGTTTTTGTTATGTTTTTTCTCTTCATTCCAGTGAAATTATAATTGCTTCATTGCTTTAGTAAAATTTTAATGGCACTAAGTTTATGGTTGGGTTTCAGATTAGTTCCCTTTCATTTGCAATATAGTTTTCTTTCATCTTTTTTTTTTCTTCGAAAAACATCTGTTGTGCGAGATTAATGAAATTTGATGTATCAGTTATCGTCTGTTACACGTCTCATGGCAAGTTTTGAGTTAATTATGTGTTTGCAACATCCAAATCCATTTGCATAGTTGCATTGTGTTCTTCCAAATACTATCTCACGAACACTGTAATGCTACATGATAGTAACTATCTCATGAAAGTATGAAATAAATACTGACTGTAGGGTTCTGTGATGCCATCTACAAATGCATGCATTTGATTTTCTTTTCAGGGGGTTTTACTTTTAAATGCATCTATTCGCTTGCTTGCAGAGTTAGTAACTAATCAAGTTCTGGATTCTTTTGTTTTCTACTCTCTTTTTTCAGATTTCAAATCACCTGGTGAACCTAAATACTTGGAGGCATTTGGTACTACTTCCTCCACCTTGTCTAATAGGATTTCCGTGAAATTCCACTTTTACTGTATTTCACTACATGCATCCAGAAGCATTTCAGTCAGGTTTGTATGGCTTGGATTCAAAACTGAGACTATTTCTTCATTTTGCAGATCTTAGCCCAGAAGAGGCTGAAGATGTTAGCTTTAAGCAGGTAAACCTTCAGCCATGTGAACTCTGCAATTCTTCCATTATTATTAAACACGATTTACGAGATTCGCCCTAAATTCAGGCATGGCTTATATACTTCTGGAGAAGAGCCAAAACTTATGGTGTTGAGGAAGATATTGCTGATGACCGGCTTCAGTTTTGGATTGGTCGCAACGCACAAGCTCCAAATTCTCATGACGCTATAGATGGTATGATGCTTGCATGTTACTAGTTACTAAACTAATTAACTATTGGCAGATCTTGCTGTTAAATTTACTGATCATCATGATGCTCATAGGGTGGACTTAAATCTTTTCTTTTTTTTTGAGGCGCATGAGTGGACTTAAGTCTCCGCAGTTCCTTTTGAGCATTTGACCCCAAAGAATGATCGGGCAGTCTTATTGCTATTGAAAGTGCAAGCCAAAAGATTGTTTTAGATGTCTTTATGCATACACTAGCTAAAGATTGCTCTGCGAAACACACCCTTCTATACATGCTGTCTATTTGTTGTTTTTTCATGGCTTCTTGGCTTCTTGCATCAGATCAGTTGTTCTGGTCCAAGGTGGCATCTTTTACATTGTCTTCTGACTGCGGTTCTGTCAATTTTATGACTGCAGTGGAGAGGGGTCTAACAGAGCTCAGGAAATTGGGCATAGAGCAGCAATTGTGGGAGGGCTCGCGAGCAGATATAGATCAAGCTTCTTTGGCGATGGAGAATCAGTAAGAATTTGAGAATTTTCCATGGCTGTGTATCATCCCAGTTTTGGAGAAACGGGAACATCGGTTCCCAGCAGGTCTCGGGCCGTTGCATCATCAGGTATCAGTCACAGAATAGTGCTCCGAGCTTGGGGTGTGAGCGATGGACTTTGTCCAAATTCCGATGAGTTTGTGTAGTGCGTGTGCAAGCCATTCTTCTGTTATTAAAATTAAAATAGCTTTGTGAAATGTGTGCTAGCTTTGCGTTGGCAAGAGAACCGATGACAAAGACGACCTCACTTCCAGCAATTGTGAATTTTGTGATTATCCCACCTTGTTTATTCTCTGCTGTCGAGCTCTACTTCTCCGCACCAAGGAACGTGCGTGTTCCTGCAACAAATGAACGACATGATTTTGTACAATTCTCTGGATAGTACGAGTTTTGTGCTGGTGGCTGTGAAGTTTTAAAATCTTAAAACCATCACTCTTCAATACTGCATTCTCTGTTTCATGGTTGGTCTTCATCATCAAGCAAAAGATGTTACATTTTTGTGTTCCTGTGCTACTCCCTTTCCTCGCAGTTGGAAGTGCCACACTACAAGGTTAGTTCTGCTGTCTGTATTAGGCATTTGTTCATACATACCTGCGGTCTCTGTCTGTTCCCATTTGTTTTGTGACATGTTTGCGCCTGGTTGATCACGATCAGGTCACAACTCACCATCGGATCTCAAGCCCTGGTTCGTGGTTCGCTGATTTCTCATCATCACCTTGGGACTGGAGGGTAACGCAAGCCTCCAACACGGCAGGTACGCTAAGCGCTGGCTGTTCGCGCCGCCCGTCCCTTTCGCTCGTCACATGCCCTCATTACCAAACACGCAGCAGAACAGTGCCCAGCCAAGACTTGCATGCACGGACGACACATGCAGAAACATACCGCCGCCCTGCGTGCCTAGCTGCATCCAGTATTCCCATTCATTCTCACCCTTGGTTTTCACGACCAAGACATGATGTGTATGCTGTGCCCGTGCAACTCTCCAGACGGAGCCGGCGCTTGTTCCAGCCAGACCCTGAGCACCAAGATCTCAACCCGACAGCGGCCTCGTGTTATTTGGTTCGGTTTCAATGGGATCCAGCCATGGCCGGTTGCATGGCGAGGAGGGAAGCCGGCGACTCGGCTGGCCGGCGGCGATTGGTGAGGCGTCCTTGTACGCCGATTAGATGGGCTAGCTAGCAAGAATTAATCGCCCTTTCGCCTGCTGGAGAGGGAGAGGGGTCAAAATGGGTTTAGGGCCGTCACGGGAAGCCTGGGAGTGCCGCTCGCCTTTCCGCTTATTTATTCCCCCAGCTTCCCTTTCATAGCTTCCGTCGCCGGGCATTCACCCAATCCGTCTCATTCCCTTGCCAGCACGCTACAGGCCACCCCTCGCCGTCGTCGTCGGGTACGGTTGGCGTTGGCTACTAGCGCTGCAGCTGTGTGTCTCTGGGATCGCGCGGTTTGGTCTGGTGGCTCCAGAAGTCCAGATTCGTTCGTGTCTCTGCACTGTGCACTGTGCTGTGCAGTGTGTTTATGTGGTGGTAATGCTGGTTTAGCTCATAAACAACGATGAGGATCTAATCGTAAAGGTGCAAATGGACAGGTCTACTGCATTTTGTATACATGCATCTCTCATCTGCAATGCAAGTGGCCACTCAAATCAAAGGTGTCACACACCAATATACACCCTAAACGACTCTTTTTTGGATAGACGGAACATTTTCTTATCTCCAGGTTGCGATACGTATAGGAGTGTATGGATACATGTTGGTGTATCTGGTTTTGGTTTGCTCTGTACACCTAATTTGAAGATGATGTAGTGATAATTTATCTTTATATAATTTATATGCATGTTATGAAAAAAAATAAAGGTACTATATATCTGAAAGCAGTGTCTCACTGATGGTGGCCATTTAAAAATCAAAAATGGAGAAAGCTGCAACTGAACTACCACTGCCAGTAAACACCTGTCTCTCCTAGGGATTAGTAACCTTCGCTACTGGTAACACCTGCGTTACTGCAATAGTAGTAGCTGTAGTTCCTATCTTTACAAAGCTGGATGAACCGCTCATTAATAAAAAAATAAACAAAATCCCAACAGCAGATATATTATTATAGTATTATGCATTCATCAATTCACGGTAAAATCCCCAAATTGACCAGGAGGCATCTGAACTCTGGACGGCTTGACCTGAAGTTTCTTTTTTCACGCGGCCGTAGCCCACACATGGTAATTTCCTTTCCAACCGTTTGACATGTTGTTCTATCAATTTTTTCTTGTTTCTCTGAACAAATAAATCTTAAATTTAATTAGATTTATAAAAAGAGACCAATATTTATGATACATAATCATACTGATACGTAATAATACTTATTATGATGTGTAAGAAATATCAGTAGATAAATCATTGAATATATTTTTATAATAAATCTATTTAATGATACAAAAGTTGATATTTTTTTTTTCATAAATTCAATTAGATTTGAAAATTCTGGCTCAATCTAAATTTGAAATGAACTTTTCTTTAGAACGAGATAGTACTGCTGCCATCTGACGAACCCACAAGACGGAAGCCACGAATCAATTCTTCTCTCGTTTTTTTTTTTTTTTGTTTGCGACGAATTCTTCTCTCGCTCTGCAGAAAAGAAAACAACACCCGTGAGCCGTGGACCGTGGTAGACAGGGCAATCCTTTTGCCTTTTTTTCTTCTCTGTTCTCTCTCCCAGCGCTGGTAGGTTTACATTCCCTTGGCTTGCGCTGCGCTGCGTCTGGAGGCTCTGGCTGTCCGGCAGCGTCACAGGATGCGTGAGAGCTTGTAATTGGGAGATGCCGCGTTGCGTTGTTGCGTTGCTCTTGTGCACGCTCGAGGGACGAGGGATTCAGCACAGCAGGAATTCATTTCAATCATGTACCCTTCCCCTCATCCCCAAACCGTGAACAGAACGATCTCTCTCTCTTTTGCTCCCTCGCCGTCGCATGCAGTTTCTTTCTTCGTTCTTTCTAGTTTCTTCCGGTTGTTTTTTCTTCTACTACTTTCTGGAGAATTAATGGAGGGTGGGGATGGATTTCAGTATTTCACTGCTTCAGTTCTCTACCGTGTCCGTGATGAACTAACTACATGTCGCTAGGCAAGATGAGACGGGATGGTCCTTTCCTCTATTTCTATTTTACTATATGAAACATATAATAAGTAATGAATGTGGATTCTTTTTCCAAAACATTTTTAATTAATAATAAACCTATTGTTGATCTACGATACCTCTCTTCATAATCTTGCACAGTAGTGTTCATGCTATCTTTCCAGTAATAATATAATAAAATAATAATAACGTGTGAAAGTAGGACGACTATAGATAGATTAGTATTATTGTACAAACTATGAACGGATGCTGAAGACCTGTAGAGCCTCTTACATCTCAACGTGGCAAAGTATGTGAGGTGGGACAAAAAAAGTTTTACTAATACAATGCGTGTGTGCTAGACAAATGCTACCTCCGTCCCAAAAATGATGTAATATTAGGCTTGTATTGAATCAAACTTTCAAGTCCAGTTAAGTTTATAGAGAATATTATTAACATTTATGATTCTAAACAAATATACTACAAAAATCAATGCTAGTATTTTTTTAATCTAATGATACCTATTCAGTATAATCGATGGTACCTATTCATTATAATCAATGCTAGTATTTTTTTTTATAAATTCAGTCTAACTTCGACTCTTCAATACAAAACAAGAATTGTATCTTTATTTTTGAGACGGATGGAGTCCATGTCAATCTTGATATACTTTTTTTTTATCATCAAACGATTCAAAGGAGCCAAAACCCAATGCAAGGAGGATAGGGGGACGGGCAAGGCAAGGCTCTCTACACGCAAAGAAGAAGGGCAGCCAAGTAGAAACCGATTACCGATGCGCCAGACAGGTGGCTGTACAAGCATTTCGATCTGTTTCTGTGCACGGAACCCTTTCCCCGGCGGTCGGCGCCCGGAGTCGCAGCCGCAGCGCTTCCTTTCGATCATTCTGCTTCTGCTCCTACCAGTTCTGATGGAGTACGTGTACATCCATCCAAGCATGGATTCCACATTTCCACGTCACTGCTGAGCGAGTCATATGCCAGATTCGCTTGGCTGATAAGTTATAATTGAAAATACTGTTGGCTTATTTGTTGTGAGAGAAAAATATTGTTCATTCGCTTAAAAAATATGACTTATAAGCCAAACGAACAGGACGCTAATCACGCCAGATAATGCAAATGCAACTGTATTTGTTGCCGCATGCAACATGACACGACGACATCGCGTACAAAATTTGTTTTACAAAAAGAGTAGTGTACACGTACGCACACCTTATGCCTATATGTTAATAGACAAACTTTGTGGCAAAGGCGCTGAGAGATCGAAAAGAAAATTCCAAAATTATGCCAAGTATTTTTTACGTCATCTGTGCCATGCTACAACCAAACAGATCGACCTCAACTCGTGTTTGTGAAGGAAATCTTGTACACGATATTGAACATGCAAATGGGAGCACACACGCAAAAAATACGTCTTATGGATAGAAATGAATATATTGAGAAACCAAGTATATGGCACCGAGAAAATGGTAATATTTGGAGACAATAAACTTATTTCCTAATATTTGGAGAAAATGCTAATACTTGCAAAATGCTAATATTTATAGATAAAAATATGTCTTATAGATGAATTTCTGAATGTATTTTCATAATAAATTTATTTAGGCTAATAATTTCTATAAACCTAGTCAAACTTAAGAAAGTTTGACCGACATGAATCTCATAGTGATGCTCTTTTTTGAAATGGAGAGAGTAGGCATTTTAGTTATTAATCTAGCTATAAAAGTATGTGTCGCTTTGGAGGGCAGGAATAATGTGCCGGCCTAGAGGATATCAAAGGTTCAACAGAAGGAATTTAATTTGGTTCATCAAATGAATACTGTCTAGATAATTATGTGGTGATCTTATCAAGCAATTATTGTTCACCAAATTAATCAAGGGTGCGCCAAAGCCCAAGCCGGATTAATCCAGGATTATATTAACCAAATAGTTAAGCAACGCAAGTCGCCAATTGACAACGGCTCACCACACGCAAAGCACACCACCAGCCGGCATCCCGGCCGATTCTTGGTAAAAGACGAGCAACCGATCGGACCAGCAGGTTTTCCGGCTGCCAAAACAAAAGGCAACCAGCCTGTTCGCTTGCTCGTAAACGATCGTAAATTTCCAGCCGAGAACAGTGTTTTTCTCTCACACCAAACCAGCCAGCAGTAAATAATACACGATACGATACGGTCTCCCGAACTTGAAGCGGTCATATCCGGCCGTACACGTGTTCTGCGCACTGGACAGGCAGGCCCTTTTCTTGCTGCTTGGAACGCAACAGTTTTGTTGCATCATGGCACGGCATCACGTCACGTAGAGGGCATTTTCTGTACTAGTTTTGTTACAATTGGGACGGAATGCAAAATCTTGATAAACTTTGCGGCGAAGTTGGTGAGAAGGAAACAAAACTGTGCCAAGTATTTGTGATGTGGCATAAGAGCAATCCTACGATCAAACAAATCAACTTATATGTATGAAGCAAATGAGGTATGATTAAGGCTATTTTTGGCGGGGCTCCAAATAGTTCCGACTTCTATAGTAGGTGAAGGAGTTGGAGCCAGTGAAGCCCAAAAATAGTGGCTTCACTATCTCCTAGTCCATTTTGAAGAAGAGAGATCTACCCAGCGCGCACGTGCGCGTGTGCACACACGTGAAGGCAAATACGAGAGGGGAATGAGATATTAAAGGAGACCACGTGCATGGCAAGATATAAGTGTTACCACTTGCCACCAAGGTAATATAAAAAATAAATTATCAAAATATTTCATAAATAACTTACAAGAGTCGTTGCACATGCAATGCACGTGTTTATATGATTTGCAGAACAACCACCACACTCATAGATTTATGTCGGTTGATTGTTCACCATGTCTGCTTTTGCGACACCAAAACGACACTTTGGTAGGTTCGTTAAGTAAAAAACTACTTTTTGGCCCCGTTCGGCTTGCTGAATCTTGGCTGAAACTGGCTGAAAAACACTGTTCTGGCTGAATTATTGTGAGAGAAAAACACTGTTCCGGCTGAAAAAACAAGCCGGACAAGCCGAATATGGGGTAAGCCGAACATGACCTTTATTGTTGTCGGGTAACGCTCTATTAGGTAGGCCAACCCTCTTCTCTTTCAGTCTGGTATGTGCATGTGGTATTGTCGTTGTTTGAAGCCTTCATAACGCAACAAAAATGATAAGGTAACCGTAGCAAAAAAGACATTTACTAGAGTTTAGTTTCCTAGCTGGTAATCTAGTTCAATGGACTACAAAGCGCAACAAATTTCCGCTCATGCGTGTTACTAAATCACTTATCCTAATAGCTGGGAGGATAAGAATGCGTCAGTGTAGTAGGGGAGAGAGGTCGAATGGTGGTGAGGTTTAGGTCCAGCGGATGGAATAGATGGAAGGAAGAAGAGAATAGGGCATTTGCTACCTAGGTCTAACACTGAATAGGGCATTTGCTACATAGGTCTAACACTGCGACATAATGAGACTCGTTCCATGCACCGTATGTATAGTTACCTTTTAAGTACTATAATCGAAACCAGTGTTGAGATAAGTATATAATGGATCAAATCAGGTGATCATCAATACTAAAGCAAACAAGCAAAGGTTCATCGCAAGCAAACCACCAGCACCGGCATTTGTTCTCCTTCACCAGGACTCAGGACCTTCCAAAGCTAAGCAACAGACCAAAAGAAGCTTTCTTTGGCAGTGCACTCAGGAAGGCTGCACCAGGCCCGCACATTGACCGGAACAAGTGGGGGCAATTGTTCAGGGCCTCTAAAATTGGAGGGCCTCCAAATTTTACCCGGCAGCACTAAAACAATCATGCGATCCATGCCTACCCGGTAGAAAAAAAAATACCCGTCAATCACGCACACGGAAAAAAAAATCAATGTCAATCACCTCCACACACGGAAGTCAATCGCACGCACGTGGCAAAAAAAAAACTCCGCAAACACCGCATGGAACTTAATGGAAACACAGGAGGAATGTAATCACCCTTACGGAATTACCGGCAAGCAAATAATCACCGCATGAAAATACCAGAAGGCAAGTAATAAAATGGAATAAAACGGAAAGAAAATTATGGGAAGGGAAATGAATGTATCGGTATATCACCACACAATGATCATGATCGTGATCCTTCATGTTCATTGTGTGGTGAGAATTATGGGAATTGTTGCCACACAATGAGAATTGTTGTCATGCCTCATGCATCTTTTGAAAAAATGTGTTTCCATCTCGGAATTACAAGGACGAACGAGAATTGTTGCCACACAATGAGAATTATGAGAAGGGAAATGAATACATTATTTTTTCCAAAAATTGAATTGTTGCCATGCCTCATGCATCTAGGCTACGGCATGGTAATTCCGAGCATACATGCTTTGGGCAAGGCAGAGTATGGATAAATTCAATTCGATGCCTAGCAACAAATTTTCAGCCTTTCAGGCAACTGATGCTTATCGTAACTTTCAGGCAACAAGCTCTAAGCCTAGCTTTTATTTCAGATTCATTACGATAATGAATGTGTTTCTAGACATTATCATGGTATAACACATGTGCAAAATTGAATTGATATATTCTTGATTTTGACTTGGCTACCAAACATCTCGTTCAATTTATGTTGCACCCGTTGCAACGCACGGGTAATAGTTTATAAATAAATTGGAGTATTGGCCCAAAGTAAGTCCTATATGGCCATCCGCCTAGCATGGTACGCATACCACTTTCATCCCAATTGTCAATTGTTGTATCTTGGATAGCAGATTAACCGATTAGATAATCTAAAAATTCGCATTATAATCAAGGGATTGTAGAGGAGATTTGTTTATTTAATTGATCTTCATCATGTCTTCTAGAAATAGGAGGTATGATTCTGGCCATGAAAAGCGTAAGAAGAAGCAAAGATTGAAAGTTGTGGCTCAAACTCAAAGAGGGTACTCTTATATGTTTTGAAAGAATCTCAATTTACTCCTTGAACTTTAGGGCCACATCACACGTTTTGTTCAGGTCCTCCAAATCATATGTACGGCCCTGGCTGCACCTACAACAGCACTGCCAAAGGAACCTGGCAGAAATCGACAGCACGAAAGACGCAGCCGCCTGCTAGCCTGACAAACAGGCATACTCTAGATCCAACCTAGCTACTCGTTCGTCGCAACGTAGCGACGCTTCATTCCAAGCTGCATGCAACCTTAAGCTCCGGTACATGCACGGGTGATGGGTTCCACATCACTGCCGAGTGAGCCCTCATCTGATCTGATCAGCTAGTTGTTGCAACAGTTTTTGTTGCGCGTAGCATATCAATATGACACGACATTGTATTAGATCCACCAAATGCCGCTTGAAGTAGTATAGCAGTTTGTAAAACTTTGTGCTCCAAGAAACTTCATAGTTTTTTAAAGTAAAACTTTGATAACCTTTTTCCTTCATGGAGGTAATATAATCTTTATGGCGTTCTTTTGAAAGTGGTGAAAAGGGTACAAAATTGCATTGTGCCGTGATTTAGAACATGACGCAAGAGCCATAGCCGTTTGCATGTGGAGCAAGTCTTGTTCAAGGCGAGGAAGCTTCCTCACTCTCCCTTAGAAAAAAACGCAAATACTATCAGTAACGCAAACCTCTCTTTCTCTCTCTATCTCTGCCTACACCTCTCTCTCTCTCCTCCGGGTCCTTCCCCTTATAAGAGGGCAACCAGGGCCACGGCACTCTGTGTTGAGAGAAAGAGAGAGAGAAAGAGAGTTGCCAGTGAGCCAGGATAAGTGAGGAGATCGGCAAGGAGCGGAAGGCCGTGGCGGTAGCCATGGACGACTCGACGGAGGTGAAGCTGGTGGACGAGATCGCGGGAGAGGGAGGGGCGGAGGGGGACTGGGGCTACCTGGGCTCCGACGGGATGGGCTCTGGCTCCTACCCGGGGTACCCCTTCCCCAGGGACGTCCTCTCCACGCCGACCTCTGCGTCGCTGCTCCTCTCCATGGACCCCGCCGCGTTCTTCGACTTCAACAGCACCTTCCCGCCCCCCTCCTCCGCCGCCGCCACCGCCGGCTCCGCGCTGCCCGCCTTCCACGACTTCAGCTGCGTCAACCCCTTCGACGACGCCGGCCACTTCCTCGGAGGTCCCCCGCCGCTGCCGCCGCCGGCGGCGGCACAGCAGCAGGGGCAGAAAGTTGGGTTCTTTGCGCCGCCGCCGGGCTCGGACTTCAACGACACCGGGATGAGTTGGGACGACGAGGACGAGATCGACCAAAGCATCGACGCCTCCTCCATGGCCATCTCGGCCTCCATGGAGAATGCTGCGGGCGCGGCGGCGGGGGGAAGTGGCGCCGGCGGTGGCAGCGGGAGAGGCAAGAAGAAAGGGATGCCGGCCAAGAACCTCATGGCCGAGCGCCGCCGTCGCAAGAAGCTCAATGACCGCCTCTACATGCTGCGCTCGGTGGTGCCCAAGATCAGCAAGGTGATCGACCAGCCTCGCTCATCCATCTCCTATTTGTCTCGCTTCCCATCTGTGCTTAGTATGTGGAGTATTATGCTTTACCTATGCTGAGTTATCTATAATGGCGGTGCAGTAGGATTAGAGAAGGATTCTATACTACGATGGATAGGAGTATTTTTCACTTCAGTATGTGTGGATTTCGGTGTTGAATTCTTTAATTGTCCATGTTTAGATCCAAAAGCTACACCTTTTGGTAGATCTATGGCATTCCTATGTGGCTATTTTCCTTTGCTTCAGCTCTTAGTAGATAGCACCTTCACTCGAAAGCGGTCTTTTTCCATGGCAAATCATATGCAAAAGGCCATATTCTTTTGATTACTCCTTATGCTAGAGGCTTGTAAAATTTGACCATGCAACTCCTTATGTTAATACGAAATGGAATCTGTTTTTTTAGCTCCTTGTTAATGATTGGTTTACTGTCCAGCTATGGAAATTTTCAGTCATGCATTAATTTGTTGCCATGGGATTTGTCGTTTCTTATTACTTTTGGTGTTCTAAAAATTCTGAGGCACGTCCTGATTCAGTGGTGTGAAATTAACAGGCACAAGATGTTGTCGAAAGTGACCCATCAACGCATAGCTTGCAAAATAATCATGTTTTTCTTTCATTCGTTCTGTTCTTGACAATTCTTGGTTTTGCTGGCTTTAATTTGTTTATAACTATTGTTGTGTTCCTTAAACAATTCACACACGCTTGGATGACCATGATAGTACGTGTTTGGTATTAATCAACTTGCTTTCACTGATCAAGATGGTTTTGAGCAACAAAGAAAGACTTGAAGTACAGCTATTGAGAGATATGTAATGAGTTGCAGCATAACAATTCAACACCATTTGCAGTAACCCTTTTTTTAGTGTAGCAGGACAGCTTGTTTGTTTTTAATTCTTATCCCGTTGTTGATTCTCATCAGCATTTCTCCTCTGCTGTGACAGATGGATAGGGCTTCTATCCTTGGTGATGCAATTGAGTATCTGAAGGAGCTTCTGCAAAGGATCAGCGATCTTCACAATGAACTCGAGTCAGCTTCAAGCTCTTCGTTTGTTGGACCAACATCAGCTAGCTTCAACCCATCAACACCAACATTGCAGACATTTCCTGGCCAAGTCAAGGAAGAACTTTGCCCAGGCTCATTCCCTAGCCCTACTGGACAACAAGCCACGGTGAGTCCAAATTTGGTTATTAATGTTAACTTAGGCACCTCATTTATTTTAGTTTTGTGATACAGCACTACCTAAGCCTGCTTAATGATTCACATTCGTACACTGAATGTTTTACAGTCCGTGTTAGTACATTTATCAGCTGCAGGTCTTCATCGCCCCTTATTTCTTTTTCGAGAAATGTTCAGGCAAGCACTGACATGTAACGGTACCGGTTCGTATGACTCTGAGTGAGACATTACTCTCTTGTTTATTCAGGTTGAAGTCAGGATGAGGGAAGGGCATGCAGTCAATATCCACATGTTCTGTGCGCGTAGGCCAGGCATCCTGCTGTCCACAATGACGGCCCTCGACAGCCTAGGCCTCGACATCGAGCAGGCGGTCATCAGCTGCTTCAATGGCTTTGCAATGGATGTCTTCCGAGCTGAGGTCTGTGGTCACCGCACTAATACCATTTCTGCTGAATTCTGATGGATTCAATTCAACCAAATTAACCCATCGTTGCTCACCCTCTTCATGTCTCTGTTGCCTCCTCCAGCAGTGCGCGGATGGTCCTGGAATGGTGCCTGAAGAAATTAAGGCCGTGCTGATGCACACTGCCGGTCTCCACAACGCAATGTAGCCGGTCCGAAAACAGGCCACCGCCAGGATGATGATCCTTTCTACAGGCTTCGATTTAGAAGCGGCATAACCTGTGGTGACCATTGGTTTCTGGGGCAAGTGATGAATTTAAGATGAGGCTCGCCATCTCGGGCATGAGACATGAGTGATGGTGTAATAGAATCTATGCTGCGTGTTAAACAATAGTATAATGGTGAATGGTGATGTGATAATTAACATCAAATTCAGTGCCTGTTTGTCAGAAATGATGCACAGGGAGATGAATGCGTTTAGTTGGACGCCAAATTCCAAAAAGTTGCTACAGTACCTGTCACATCGAATGCTTGCGGCTTATGCATGGAGCATTAAATGTAAACGAAAAAAAAACTAATTGCACAGTTTGGTGGGAAATTACGAGACGAACGTTTTGAGTCTAATTAGTCCATGTTTGAACACTAATTGCCAAATAAAAACGAACGTGTTACAGTAGCCCCAAATTCTAAGTTTCTGGAACTAAACACGCGCTCAGCGTCCAGCAATGATTGTTTTTTTTTTGAAGAATCTCCAGCAATGATTGTGACTGGCAGGCAGAGGCAGGCAAGCCGTATGGCCTTGGCCCTTGGGTCTGTCCTTGATTCAAATGAATTGAATCCTCTGGCTTCTTTGTTATTTATGCCAACTGTTTTGCAGAATTGCAGTCAGTGAACTCCTGCCCCCATGTCCATGTGAAGACTGAAGACTGTAGGCTGGGCACTGGAGTGAAGCTCCTAGATGAGTCGGCTGGTAGCTGATAAACGGCCGGTAGCTGATAAATAGGGGCCTTGTTTAGATTAGGGTTATGAATTAATATTCGGCACTGTAGCATTTTTGTTTGTATTTGACAATTATTGTTCAATCATAGTCTAACTAGGCTCAAAAGATTCGTCTCGTAATTTACAATTAAACTGTATAATTAGTTATTTTTTTATCTATATTTAATACTCCATGCATGTGTCCAAAGATTTGATGTGATAGAGAGAGAGTGAAAAAACGTGCAATCTAAACAAGGCCAGGGAAGGATTTGCTGGGGAGTGTGGATGGCATTGGCTGCGTCACTGCCCCGGATTCAGTGATGCCTGCGGTGCCTCCAACCTGCAGGATGCAGTTCTTGCCTTGTGCAGTTGTGCTGCCATGCCCCTCCGGCCCTCCCAATCCGCAGTCAGACCACTGCGAGATCTGCAGTGCAGCTGCAGGGCTAACGGCTCGGACTTTAAACACATCTATCCAATCTAGCCATGGTAGGTGATAATCAATGTTTCCCATTTAAAAATGGAGATAGTAAGTACATGCATTTTTTATCTCTTTGTTCAGAAAATCAATAATGCCCGGGGTTCGTGAGAATCGTGACACAAGAAACTGATCTAAATCATTCCAAGAGGTCCAACTCGAAATCGAAATAGATATAAACCCCATGTAACTCTCTGGTGCTGCTCTCGCTGCTCTCATCCTGTCATCCACCATGTTGTTCTGTAAATTATTTTTGAGTGGCAACTCCGATTGCCATCCCTAGGAAATACTACCTTCGTTCCAAAAAAGAATGTAATTTTAGGTTTGGATTGAGTCAAATTTCTTTTGTTTCGCTAAGTTTATAGAAAAGTTATTAACATTTATCACTCCAAATAGTTACACTATTAAAATATATTATATGATTAATCTAACCATACTGATTTGGTATCATAAATGTTGGCATTCTTTTGTACAAATATAGTCAAACCTAACACTGTTTGACTCTTCGAAAAGCTAGCATTACATCTTTTTTGGATGGAGAGAGTATATTAGGTGGAAAAGTCTCCCTTTCCTCGGTTGACAAGTTAGAAAAAGATAAAAAATGAAAAGTAGAGTCCAACAAAAGAGAAAAATAGATTTGTAGGTCAAAATTTTCATATATACTCTCTCCGTCCACATAAGAATGCAATTCTAGCACAGTAACATATTAAAGTAGTTTGAGTTTTACTAACCATAAATAAAAAAATCTATATTTATATAATATCAAATAAGTACCATTAGATTTGTTATGAGATATATTTTTATACTATACTTATTTGGTGTTATAAATATTAATATTTTTATCTATATATTTGATCAAATTTTACATACATTAATCCAGAATGCTCCTAAATTTGCATTATTTCTTGGATAGAGGTAGTACTTATGTTTTTGGCCTTTTTTTCTTCCCTAAAGCACAATACAAATGTGAAAACTCATGTGTCCATATGCACACTCGCGATAGGTACATATATGCATCACTTTGATAAATCCTTGACTAATAAACTTACTTTATGTGACTCGTCGATGGAAACATACTTTACTATGGAAAAATAACTAACTAAAAATACGGGCACTTATACCGGATCAGATATTCGAATCGAGGACATATTCCACTACAAGGATCTAACCAACTAAGTCACGCTCAGTTCTCTTGTTTTTGAATTATGATGTAAAGTTCGAGATATTCCTCTCATGACCCTTAAGTTAATCCCTTCGCCCATAAATATTTTTTTTTGAGATTTTGAGGATAAATCAAGTAGAAAGAAAAAAACTTTCAAGCCCCCCATTAAAGCATCAGAACTAGTTCTCGATTGATATAATCAATAGTCGGGCCATCCTAATTAGTCAACTCTTCATTTGATATTTTATAAATTCTTATATTTGTGGACAGCCTTGAAGACCAAAAGTAGTTCTTATATTTGAGAACAGATGAAGTACTCATTTTGTTCCAAATTAAGTGCACTTTTAGTAGTAATTTGAGATTTACCCAAAAATAAGTACACTTCTAGTCGTTATGGTCCACCTAATTCTAGTAGGCCTTTTTTTACTTTCTCTACTTCTAAAGAGCAATCATTACATGCCAAAATAGTTTTTGATAAGATTAAATTTATAATTTTTAAGTAACATTGATCTTCTCCGAGGATTCTAAAAGTATACTTATTTTTGGACGGGGGAAGTATTAACTTAAAAGCTCCATTTTAAACCCTGGTCCGTGCAATACCCTAGGCAGGGCATATTCTCCTTTCCTTTCGCAAAAGTCCCCTTTTATATCTCCTTTGTGTAAGATGTATCTCATTCTTTGTTGCACCACTTTTCTGAAAGAAAAATATGCTAGCGACGCCCTCTTGCTAACATGGCCTCTACAATATTTTCATCTCTGAATGAATTAATTTCTATAGTTATCTTAAGTAATTTTTTTATGTTTAGCTAAATATATTAAAAAGAAGACAAATGTTTATAATATCAAATGAACATATTATGAAAATATATTTTATAGTGTTTCCAATAATACTAATTTGGTGTCATAAATCTTCATGCTCCTTTCTATAAATTTGGTAAAACTTAAAAATATTTAACTTAAGATAAATCTAGAAATTGATTTATTTGGACAGAGATAGTAGCTTCCTAAAGTCCTGTCAATTTGAGTTCAAATCTTAATCCAGTCGTTGACAAATTTCCCGCAGCTCTCCGCCTTGATGGCACTATTACGGAAAAAGCAAACCCGCCTTCTCTACCACTGGTCAGTCTCCACTCCACGCCCGACAGAGTAGGAGGGGCAAGAATGGCGACCCCAGTGCGATCGGCGGCCGCATCCTGCCGCCTCGTTCCGTCGATACCTCCGGCGAGCTCCGGACATGTTCAACAACTGGCGTGCTTCGGTACCCGAACCGAGCCTTGTGGTGCCCGAGGGTTGTCAATGGTGGTCGCCGACTCCACCCGCCGTCGGGCCAAGTTAGGGGACGGCGGGGACGGCGTCCTCGGGGCGTCTGTTCTTGGAGGGCTCGGGATGGCGGGATTGGGGGATCAGCTGAGCGTGGTCATGAAGTTCGGGGGGTCCTCGGTGGCGTCGGCCGCGAGGATGGCGGAGGTGGCTGGCCTCATCCTGACCTTCCCCGAGGAGCGCCCCGTCGTCGTCCTCTCTGCCATGGGGAAAACCACCAACAACCTTCTCCTTGTACCGATCGCTTCGCACTGCTCTTGATTGGTTTTCTTTTAGGCTTTTAGCTCTGTCCAATCTTTCTTTGCTTTGCCAAAAGTTTGCTGTTCCTTTTGCCTGCTGCATAATTCGCTGGTTGAATGCATCAAGAAGAATCTTCAGTCACCTAAAGTGAACTTTTTTTTTTTTTTAATGATTAGCAATCTAGTCGTGAATCTCTAGGCCTTGGTAGATGCTTGGTGAAAAATCTGTGTTGTCCATGGTTTGCTGCAGGGGTGCATAAAGAATGCCTAGAAACAAGGATTAAGTTTACTAAAATACTGAACCTTTATCCATGTTATGCTGTTTGCATTGTATAAGAAATATTTGAGCTAAAGGGAGCCGTGAGTTATTTTAATCGTTGTTTCGTGTATACCCTAAAATTCATGGTATATGTGATCGTTTTTAGGCTGGAGAGAAGGCAGTGGGGTGTGGAGTGATCCATGTTTCTGAAATAGAAGAGTGCAACATGATCAAAGACCTACATATCAAGTATCCCACTTTCTTTTTGAGCTGCTAACTATTAGAATACTTGCAATAATCTCAATTGATGTTGACTTGCTCGCTGTCAAACCAGGACAGTGGATGAACTGGGGCTTCCAAGATCTGTAATACAATGTAAACCCACAACCTTATGTGACCACCTTCTGTATTTTTCGGCCTTTGTGTAACAACTGTGGACAAACTCTGTAGACATGCTGGATGAACTGGAGCAACTATTGAAAGGTATCGCTATGATGAAAGAGCTGACGCCTAGGACCAGCGACTACCTTGTTTCATTTGGAGAATGCATGTCCACCAGGATTTTTGCTGCTTATTTGAACAAAATTGGTGTCAAAGCACGGCAGGTACTTCTTGACGTTTCCTTGATTTGCACTGTGATTCAGTGAGCTTTTCAGGCTATGAACTTATGGATACATCAGCCTACAAAAATTTGCTATAGTATCCCTGCCCTATGGTGGGGATGTCCTGAAAATTTGATTAGTCATTGATTTTTTTACTGCGTATGCACTACATGTTCTCAAGTCTCAGTTCATTATGTTAGTTGCTTGCTGCTAGTTTTCTGCGGAAATTTCATATTTCGATAATGATTCATTCATTGATCTTTTCTTTGTGTGCGGAAAAGATTCTTAGATTCTTTAGATTTTTTGATTAATTCGATATTTCCATAAACTTATAACCTTTTAGATAATGGAGATAATCTCCGGCCTCTGCACCAACCAGGGTCACAAACACCATTTTATCCTTTAAAATGTGGACAACAGGATTTGAACCGTTATAGTGGAGTCATACACCCACAACTCAATTGACTGTTCGATTACAATCTGGAGTTCCCTTTATTTAATGTCTCAATTTGATACAGGCCTACAGGGACCTATAATGGTAACCAGCCTAGCTGCAAATCCCCAGTGTATCCATATATACCCAAAGTCTTCTGCATTATGCAATGATGTGAACTCACGTTCATTATTAATTTTATTTTGAAATTCTTGTGCAGTATGACGCATTTGATATTGGTTTCATGACAACTGATGAATTTGGTAATGCGGATATCTTAGAAGCAACCTATCCTGCTGTTGCAAAGAGACTTCATGGGGACTGGATACTGGATCCAGCGATACCTGTTGTTACTGGATTCCTTGGGAAGGTATCTCATCAACAAACAATTTCTTCATCCATGAGGCAACTTGTTTATTTCAACCGCCATCACTTGCAGGGCTGGAAATCAGGTGCTGTAACTACTTTAGGCCGAGGTGGTAGCGACTTGACTGCTACAACCATTGGTAAAGCCTTGGGACTGAGAGAAATTCAGGTCTATGTTTAGTCTGAATAGATATTGAATAAACCATATTTTTCTTTCTGAGGAAAAAAGTTGAGACAACAGTTGATGCTAATCACTAAGCTAGCATGTGCATTTCATGAAAATTGTTGTTTATCCCCCATACATTGTCTATTTTGTCTGAAAGCATACTGTGCCTGTGCTAGGTATGGAAAGATGTTGATGGTGTACTGACTTGTGATCCAAATATCTACCCACATGCAAAGACTGTTCCATACTTAACATTTGAAGAGGCTACAGAACTTGCTTATTTTGGTGCCCAGGTATTCCATTCATTTTGAGTGAAGAATCGAAAATAACATTTCCCCCAAGAAAAACTATCTATCTTGGATTGTTAAAGGGGCTATGACGGTTGACATGCAATGATTCATTTTTATCACTAATGATTCTTTCTACAAATTATATTTTGAATGCTCAAGAGAAGAGTTCTGGAACTAAACAACAATGATATCGGGTACAGGATATTTCATGTTTATAGCAGGTTTTCAGTAGTGTGGCCAGGCTGCTTCTCAGTGAATAAATGGATCTTTCAGTTGCATACTTTTGAAAAACGAAAGACTCTTTAGTGCATTACTAG
Organism: Miscanthus lutarioriparius; assembly: GCA_904845875.1. Taxonomy (NCBI): domain Eukaryota; kingdom Viridiplantae; phylum Streptophyta; class Magnoliopsida; order Poales; family Poaceae; genus Miscanthus; species Miscanthus lutarioriparius. The sequence continues at coordinate 6,865,360 of CAJGYO010000005.1, forward strand.
GGGTTCAGTAGATAAACCTCTGTTCCTTTGTTTACCTTTTAAAGCTATACTGATTGTTGCTTGGCATTTGCTTTACTAATCATCATGAACTGAACATATAGCTCATGATGTCAGTCTTATTCACTCTTGCTGAACAGAAATGAGAAATTTAGGTTCATTATTGTGGACTGTGCACTCCAATGCAGGTTTTGCATCCACAATCGATGAGACCTGCTAGAGAAGGTGATATTCCAGTTAGGGTTAAGAATTCATACAACCCTAAAGCTCCAGGCACCCTTATTACCAAACAAAGAGACATGGATAAGGTCTGTAGTAGATAACTTTAAATATATCCTCTCATCATCTGCTTGGCTTTCAAGCAATTGATTTTTTGCCCCTCTTTTTCACTACTAGGTTGTACTAACTAGCATAGTGCTCAAGTCAAATGTCACTATGTTGGACATCATGAGCACTCGGATGCTTGGTCAGTATGGTTTTCTGGCAAGGGTATGTTGAGCACTGACACTGAGCCATTTTGTTTACTCATATTTCATTATTCTGATCGCTGTATGTATGACCTTGAGCAGGTATTTGCTATATTTGAAGATCTAGGTATATCTGTGGATTGTGTTGCTACCAGTGAAGTTAGTGTTTCTGTGTCACTTGATCCATCAAAGATTTGGAGTAGGGAACTGATACAGCAGGCAAGAGTTTCCATCTACATGCTCAATGACAAGTAGCTGTACTCTTGCTACATTTCATTCCTTCATAGTATTAGCAAGTAAAAGCACAAGAGAAATTGTTTTAGTGACTTGATAGTCCATGCCTGAACATTTCCCAGAGAAATGTTTTTATTCTAATTCTCTGCGCTTCAACATTGTTAACAATCTTTCAGGAACTTGACAATGTAGTTGAAGAGCTAGCAAGTAGAAGCACAAGAGAATTTTTTTCAAGTGACTTGATAGTCCATGCCTGAACATTTCATGAGAATTTTTTTTATTGTAGTTCTCTGGGCTTCACCATTGTTAACAATCTTTCAGGAACTTGACAATGTAGTTGAAGAACTTGAGAAAATAGCAATCGTTCATCTACTTCAGCAGAGGGCAATAATTTCGCTTATCGGAAATGTGCGGCAAATGTCTCTTATACTAGAAAAGGTATAACGCCTTGTACAATCAATATTTCTTCTTCGGATTTTCCTCTCTAATGTTCTTTTCATTGGATAATAACCATTTAATAAATCCTCAGACCGGACACGTGCTGAGGAAAAGTGGGGTCAATGTTCAGATGATCTCGCAAGGAGCGTCCAAGGTACTCCCTCGCTCACCAGAGTCATCATAGCATACCAAATGAGTAACTATGTGCCTGTTGCATTCATGATTCTCAATCACAACATCTATCGTCAACGCAAAACCCAATCGTTGTTTGCCGTATGCATGTTTCTGGCTCCGACGTTTACCGTGCCTTACATCCTGAGCAGGTTAACATGTCGCTGATAGTCCATGACAGCGAGGCAAAGGCACTCGTAGAAGCTCTCCATCAGGCGTTCTTTCAAGACGATGTCCTGGCGCAGGTCGAAGCGGAGAACCTACTCGTTGACTGATCGACGTAGGTTGTTGTTGCCTCTAGGCTGTTATCTCCATCAACGGATTGAACCTATCCTCTTTGGCATGAAAAGTATTTGTCTTTCCAGCTTCCCAGCGAATGACTGCAAGACTTTGCGTTTCTTGTTTCCCAAAAAACTGGTTGCAGACACCAGGGAACACCGATTGTCAACAAGATGGCAAGCAAGCCTGTGATATAATTCCAACTGCCTCTAATCAAAATTTCTAAGGTTTGACTAAGGTTACGAAAACATTATTAATATCTGTAACACAAAAATAGATATACTATGAAAATATGTCTCGTGACGAATAAACTCGGTGAAAGTTTGACTCGATAGACGAAGAGGGCAGGAGTGTCAACCTTTATAAATAAACTCGGTGCTTGGGACAACGGGACAGCGCTCCCAACAGCTATACATCTGAAAAAACAGTTTCACTCTTAATTTTTTTCTAACCAAACACTCTTACCTCTACTTTCAAAAACATAGATCTAGCTCCGAGATTCATGAAATCATAGAGCTCCTCAAGAGTGCTCCGAAATTAGTTATTTCTGAAAATCAAGCATTTTTCGTCATCGACGGCAATCAAGAGTGCTTTGAAAACTGTGATTAGGCCTGTGGTCCAGTGGTAGGCCTGTCCAGTGGGATGCTAACCAACCCTAGTGATCGCACCTTTTTCTAGAATGTCTAGGGTACATGCACGCTTGCGCTTTCGGCGGTACTGCGCGTTTCCCGCGCACTGGAGGCGACGCCTCCGAATCTCTTATTTGCGTGTGTACGGACGCGTGGTATGAGTGCGGAGTGTGTGGGTTTTGTGCTTCCAAGTTGTAAAAAAAAAAGAGTGCTTTGAAAACTCCTGGTTACAGAAATTAGTTATTTCTCGAAACCAAGTATTGGCTACTGACTAAAATTTCTCGAAATCCAGTATTGGCTACTGACTAAAAATTCCATTGGTTATAACTTATAACTCGTGTCGTTAGGGTTCCTCGACAGCCGGCTGTTTGCTCGGCGTGTTTGTATTTGGTAGATAGTTGATTGTATCCTTACAGGGTTCATCTCCTCAGATATATCACTCATCGCTACCTGATTGGCGCAAGCATTACATGACAACTCTGGCCCGGTCACTCGAACATTACGGGCCCTCTTCCTTGTGCTCTTCCTGGGCCTTGCCCCTTCCGGTGGACTGCCAATGTGACATGGAATAAAGTTGGAAAAAAATCCACATTACCTCTTTCAACTTTTGCAAAAGTCGGTTTTTTCTCCCTGAACTTTAAAACTGGGTAAATCACCTCCTGAACTTTTAAAACCGTTCGTTTTACCTCCCTTGACCGGATATAAGCGGTTTTCACATGCGGTTTTGTCTTTATTTATTTATTTATTTTGGTTGAATTTTTTAAAAATCATAGTAAATCACAGAAAAATCATAAAATGAAAAATTCAATTATGTTGGACTGCAAATGAGTAGATCTACACAGTGAACATATAATATGGTATGCTTTAGTATATTTTTTTTGCTGTAGCTTTAAATATATGATTTTCTATAATTAATTCATAGTTGTAATTTCTATGGTCCAATTGTGGTGAAATTTTTATGGTGGGCTAATTATTGCATGCTTGAACTGTAGTAAAAATTTCATACTCATTGGCCTAAATAAATCTATATAATTTGGAACGGAGGGAGTACATGATCCAATGAGTATGAAACTTTTACTACAGTTCAAGCATACAATAATTAGTCTACCATAAAAATTTTACTACAATTAGACCATATGAATTAATTATAGAAAAACATAAATCTAAAGGTACAACAAAAAATATGTACTAAAGCATCTCATATTATATGTTCACTGTGTAGATCTACTTATGTGGAGTCCAACAAAATTAGATTTTCTATTTTATGATTTTTCTGTGATTTACTATGATTTTAAAATATTCAACCAAAATAAATAAAAAAGAAAAGACAAAACCACCTTTGAAAACCGTTTATAACCGGTCAGGGAGGTAAAACGAACGGTTTTAAAAGTTCATGGAGGTGGTTTACCCGGTTTTAGGGTTCAAGAAGGAAAAAAACAGACTTTCGCAAAAAGTTGAGGGAGATAACATGGACTTTTTCCATTAAAATTTAGTCACTGGGAAAACACCCCCTAAGCCTCGCAATGCATTCTTCTCCTTATCAGAGAGAGAGCTTTAGAGAACGTGGGCTTGTTCACGCAATGGGCCTTGGGCCTCGGGCCTCTTGTTAGTAGCCATATCTTATTATTTGGACCAACCGATTACCTGTTGTTCCACTAGTAGCCCAAGAAGGCCTACTGCTTAGCTGATCGTTCCCACCACTCTAGGAAATTTAAATATTTGCCATCGTTGCCGGAGGCACTTGGCCTGTTGCCAACCTTAGTTTTGCGTCACTTTGAACGACGTGGCAAGCCAACTCACCGCGCCAGCGTGTATAGACCGTGCGAGATGACACATTGCCCCTTCCTGATCTCTTTCAGCCCATCTCCTCTCTCTCACTGCCCCACTTCCATGTGGACCCCGCTGTGTCATCATCTACCTCCCACCGGCTCCCATCTCCTTTGTCCACCGCTGGAACCCAAGCCACCATGGCTGCCGCCGCTTGGGCCATGATCTCCGCCTTGCTGCCGCGGCCGCTACCTCCAATCACGCTACCGCTCTTCCACCTCCGCCTCCATCCGCTCGCACCCTTCAGCCCGCACTGCCTCGACCTCTGCCTTCGCGTCGCCCCGGCACGCAGACGCAGCTATCGTCGCTAGCTCTGGCCTCGCATCGTGTAGGGAGGCGCATAACACGCGCTCCCGCCCGGACTCTCGTCCGTTGCACATGCCTCGCGCTTATAGGCTGCTATGCCACCCACTTGTCGCCGATGACTCCCCACCACCAGCCATGTGATGGCTAGCTGGTGTGGCAGAATCTTTCGAAATAACACGTTTTCGGATACGCTCATCTTTCTCTAGATACTAAACACCCTGAAAGTTAGCTACATCGGACAGTTCCGTCGAGCCCACCCCAAAAGAGAACTCGAAACAATCAACGTTGTACATCCATAATCCAATAATAAGTATGAGCTTACAATATTTAGTCCATTTCATACAACAAGAGTTTTTAGAAATTATTCATTACAATACTAGAGTTCAGAGTGCGATAATTTAACAACAGAATGAAAATAAACATCTAGCGGAAATAATGCAAGGATCCGTCTGTGTCCACCAGAAGAATCCTCCATACAAGAGCTATTCCTCAAACTGCACCTACAACTGGAGAGATTGAAAGCTCTAGTTTGGTTTTAGTGAATTGATAAAACCCTAAGTACTAACCTAGTTTATCAAAGTGATCATGAGATATGTAGCACATTCTAAATGGTGAAGCAAATGAAGATCATGATATGATGATGATGATGCCATGGTGATGATCAAGTGCTTGGACTTGAAAAGAAGAAAGAGAAAAACAAAAGGCTCAAGACAAAGGTATAAGTGGTAGGAGCCATTTCGTTTCGGTGATCAAGACACTTAGCGAGTGTGATCACATTTAGATTTGATAGCCATACTATTAAGAGGAGTGAAACTCGTATCGAAATACGGTTATCAAAGTGTCACTAGATGCTCTAACTCATTGCATATGCATTTAGGATCTAGTGAAGTGCTAACACCTTTGTGTAGGATCTCCAGGAAGATAAAGAAGGCCTAGAGGGGGGTGAATAGGCCTGTAAAAATTCAACTCAAAACTCTGTCAGAACAGAGGGCGGCACTACTGCTCTTCGAAAATAAATCTAACACAGCTGAGATTTTACAGAGATGAACCTGACCCCATTAGCTGCTTAAATCCTATAATAGAAAGATAAGATCCAGTTTGAAGACTGAATACCACAGAAACTCCACACAAGAGTGGATCGAGCAACCAAACCCTAACACCAGCTAGTAAAGAGCTAAACCAGCAAGTAAACAAGATGAAGCACGCGAGACACAAGATTTATCCCGTGGTTCAGCTCACCACAAAAGTTTGCCTAAGTCCACGTTGTTGAGGAAGCCACAAAAGGTTTGGGCTTGCCACAAAGGCTTTCCTTACCCTCATTCTCAAATCAAGAGGATGAACTCTTGAAGTGAGAGGTGATTTCTTAGCTTCGAGAATGAGGTTACAAAACCCATATTTTTCGATTCCCTGCTTGTCATCTCGATAAATCTCATTAGTCCTCTAATTTGGTGGTCATCTATGCCAAAACCTACAATATGACTTGATTGCACTTACAATCTCTCCCTTTTTGGTGATTGATGACAACCCAATTAGAGCTTACAAAAGATATAAAATCAAAACTGAGATTTTTGAACCATGGGTGTAGGAGCCTCCCCCTAAATATGTGAATAGAGATTTAAATTCTTAATTTAGCATGAAAGACCACGATTCACATTTTAGGTGTGATGGGAACCTCCCCCTACATCCATGCCTACTATGGAGTGCTGAACAAAGTGTCACAGGAATAAACGTGATGCATATGATAGGTTATATCAGTTCAAGCACACAAGACCCTGGCTGATACAGCACTGGGTGGCACTGTCGGCCTCAGAGGGCGGCACTGCCGTCCTGACTATATCGGTCAGGTAGCAATCAGGTTCCTACAGCAGATCATATGAATATAAAACAATCTGAACTCAGAATATGACAAGCTAAAATAGTAACTATGAATACATCTCCATATCCGAAGCAAATTAAGTTACAAAGTAACTTATTACATAAAATAGAGTTTTGAGCGACTCTCAAACTCACAACCTAACAACTACTTCTCATAGGATCTGGACATAAAGCGCAGCTGCAGAGAACTCATGGCGTCGAAAAACTGTTGACCCCTCTAATGTTCTCCCCCTTTGGCATCAAGTACCAAAAAAGAAGAAAAAGAAGAAAAGTCACTCGTCATTGTCGGAGTCGACACGGTCTCCTAGAATATGTGCGAAATAAGGCTGCCTGAACCTGTAGATCGGTCTCTGTGGAGTGAATCTCTGCACCAAGGTCCTGCCGCCTTGGGGGCTGCTCAAAATGATGCCCCTGTGGGTACCCGTAGTACTGACTGAACGGCTCATATGAGTGCCCATACTGCTGATCATATGGCTGTTCATAATGGTGCTTATGTGGCTAATCCTGCTCCTCGTCAGAGGAAGAGAGGCGAGGCAAGTTAGGAAACTAAGGTGGTGACTACACTGGTGGAAGGGGTGGCAGCCCCGCCATCTCCCTAGCATGCCTCACTGCTTTCCTGTTTTCCATTCTATCCTCATAAGCAGTCTGTGAAGCATATGCACAATGAGCAAAGATTGCCTTCATCCATGCACCCATCTTCCCCCACTTTGACTTCTTTTGTTCCCTAGCCCTAGACGGCTCAGGAATATCTCTATGTGCAGCTCCAGAAGAGTGAAAGTCTACTGCCCCACTATCTCCATGTCCTCCAGAACAAGTGCGCTGAGTAGCTGACCCAAGTCCCCCTAAGCCACCATGGGTCTTTTTGATCTTGTAAACAGCGTGCTCACAATCCTTAGGGAACCACATGCCAGTCACTCTCTCAATCACAAACATGAGGTAAGGAGCATAGGGTAAAGATCTCCTCCCATCATCCATGGCATATGCTAGCTCAATCCAAATAAACCTTGAAACATTAAACTTTTCACTACTGGGAAACCTAGACAACACATTAGTGATGTAGCCATTCAAATCTGTTGCATTGTCTTTGGGGTTAAGAGTGATTCTGAAAAGATTGTTCATGATGTAATAAAAGCTCTTGAGCTTGGTCCTTGACCAATCAGGAACTGCAAGATTTTGATTCTCCCACATGAAGCTTACTTCCACTGGCTCAAGACGACGTACATTATGAATCCTCTCATATCCCCTATGGATGTGTTCAAAATCAAGAATACGACAGAAGGTGACAAAATCAATGCGATAATGTCGCCCATCAGTCATCCAATGAAGCTCATCTACTTTCCTGTTCTAATAGTAAGTGGCATGGAACTGTGCAAGAATCTCCCTGTTCCAATCATGCCTAAAACTCTTGATATCTGTCATCTCAAAGCGGTCACAGGTCTTGATGGCTGCAGCAAACTCATGATCATCCCTGCTCTGCAAGTCACCAAAATCAATGTGCTGCATCTTACTGATCTTGCCCTTTGGCTTAGACAGGATGGCTGTGGCATAAAAATCAGATTGAAAAGCATTCTAAAATCTATAATCAATACCACTGGACCTATTAGAGGAGTAAGGATCAATCTCTCTAGCTTCACTTGTCTTCTTCCAACTCATGAAATAATCAAGAACTGTATGATTATCACTGTTTTGGGGAGGATTGAGGTTGAACCCATCAGTATTTTCTCTCATGTAGCTACTATCAAACTCTAAAATGTGCAGAGGAGAATCAGGCCACACACGAATGGTCCTTCCCATCCTCTGAATTCTTTCTTCTTCAGCAAGGTCTTCATCAAGATTTCTGTCACTGGGAATATAGCTTGCCTGTCCCCTGCCTCTCTTGACCTTTTGCTTAGTTGACATCACCTTCCTTTTTTCTCGATCTATCTATGCAATTAAATGAGACATAATAAGAAACTGTATAAGATAATAAGTTAGAAACAGTTGCAAGCAGGTTTTAATAAGAAAAAGAATTTTGAAAATGACATAGGAAGCTTTGGTGGATTTGGAATCAACATGGTAGGGCAGCACTGTCTCCCTCGGTTGCTCCACAAGTTCATTTTCAACTTTCTCATTCTGGTTAAATTCTACTTCCAACAATGTCTATCCATCATCACAATTTCATAATCACAGTCTAAAAAAAAGATATATGAAACCCTAGTCTTGGATTTGAAAGATTGAGTATGAAAAACTTTAGAAACAATTTTGATAAATGAATTCAACTCATTCTGAACTTCATCATTTTAATGAGATTGGGCATAGCAGTTAGAATCTGCTAGGGGTGCCATTAATGGTCCCATGGGTGGCATTGTCGCTCTTCCCAAAATCATCCAACCGGTGAAATTCAAAATTACTTCGATTTAATCATCAAAAACCTTTCTAAACCCTTCATACTTCCCATAGAAACAAAAATCCATGACTAAAACCTTCACATTGTATAGATCGAATGGGGTTAGGATTTCACCTTGCTTCCAAAATGATGGAATGGAGGGAGAAGAGGAGAAAGGGCTCGGCTAGGAGCTTCCTGCAGGGGGCCAGCGACGAGGAGACTTAGCCAGCTGCAGGGGAGGCACTGCCGGGGTGGCAGACCGCAAAGAACGGCGATGGTGCGTGCTTGAGAGAGAAAGAGAGAGATGCACGGGCGTCGACGTTGGCTGGGAGAGAAGGAAAGAGTTGGGTCAGGGCCAGAGAATGGAATAGATAGAAGAAAACATGCCCCGCAACCCAGTCAAAATTGGCAGAAAACGACTCAGTTTTCAGAGGGTGGCATTGCCGGCCATTATGGGCGGCACTGTCACCCTGCCAATTTTGTAGGGATTATGCTAAAACTTTATGACCTCCTTTACCTCAGATATGGATATATATTATCTAAATATCATGACTAGTAAACAATCAACAATACAGACAATGGTCATGACACTTAGTTAGCCTTTTGAAATGGTTTTGAAATACAATATAATATCTTTTTAAATCATTTTCCTATGTTGCTAGGTTGTCAAACCAAGGTGTGCCATATTTCAGACCACGTTACGAGAATCAAGTATATTTAGCTCACTACGCAAAGCACAAAACCTTGACTCATCGAGAGGCTTAGTGAAGATATCGGCTAGTTGTTTTTCGGTGCTCACATGATGAATTTCGGTATCTCCTTTGGTTTCGTGGTCTCTCAGGAAGTAATGTCGGATGTCTATATGTTTGATTCTTGAGTGGCTTACGGGATTGTTTGCAAGTTTTATGGCACTTTCATTGTCACACAAGAGTGAGATTTTGGTGAATTAACATCCGAAATCACGAAGGGTTTGCCTCATCCAAAGTAGTTGAGCACAACATGCACCGGCTGCAACATACTCAGCCTCGACGGTGGAGAGGGCTACACAATTTTGCTTCTTTGAGCTCCAAGACACTAGGGACCGTCCAAGGAATTGACATGTCCCCGAAGTGCTTTTTCTATCTACCTTGCAACCGGCATAATCGGAATCCGAATAGCCAAGTAGATTGAACTTGGAGCCCTTGGGATACCACAAGCCAAGGTTAGGAGTGTGTACTAAATATCTCAAGATTCTTTTAACAGCTACTAAATGACACTCTTTCGGGTTGACTTGAAATCTAGCACACATGCACACACTAAGCATTATGTCCGGCCTAGATGCACATAAGTAAAGTAGAGAGCTGATCATGGAGCGATATACCTTGATGTCCACGGCTTTCCCTTCTTAATTTAGATCAAGATGTCCATTGGTTGGCATGGGAGTTTTGATAGGCTTGGCATTCACCATGTTGAACTTTTTTAGCATATCATGGGTGTACTTGGTTTGGCTAATGAACACCCCTTTCTTCATTTGCTTGATTTGAAATTCAAGGAAGAACTTCAGCTCACCCATCATGGACATCTCAAATCTCTTAGTCATGATCCTACTAAACTCCTCACAATACACATGGTTAGTACTACCAAATATTATGTCATCGATATATATTTGGCACACAAATATATCATTTCCAACTTTGTGAGTAAAGAGTGTAGGGTCAACTTTATCTATTTCAAAGCCTTGTTTGAGCAAGAATTCCTTAAGACATTCATACCATGCTCTTGGTGCTTGCTTAAGCCCATAGAGCGCCTTTTGGAGTTTATAGACATGGTTGGGGAACTTGGGATCTTCAAATCCAGGTGGCTGCTCCACATACATCAACTCTTGTATTGGGCTATTGAGGAATGCACTCTTGACATCCATTTGGAACAGCTTGAAGTCATGATGGGCAGCAAAGGCTAGAAGCATTTGAATTGCTTCAAGTCTTGCCACCGATGCATATGTTTCTTGAAAGTCTAAGCCCTCTACTTGAGTGAAGCCTTGGGCCACCAATCTTGCCTTGTTCCTTGTCACCATGCCATTTTCATCTTGCTTGTTGCGGAAGACCCACTTGGTACCAATAACATTTGTATTGGGCCTTTCCACCAAGTTCCACACTTGATTTCTCTCGAAGTTGTTGAGCTCTTCTTGCATGGCCATGACCCAATCCGTATCTCCAAGTGCTTGTTCTACCTTGAGAGGTTCCAAAGAGGAAACAAACGAGTAACATCAGCAAAAATTTGCTAAATGTGAACGAGTTGTTACCCCTTTCGAATGCTCCCAAGGATGTTGTCAATGGGGTGATCCTGTTTTATAGTTTGACGTAGCCTTAGATGCTCAACACCTCCTTGTTCTTCTTCTAGACCTTTAGCTTCTTCTTGTTCAAAGATAGGCTCCAAGTTGAGCCCTTGAAGTGATGGAGTAGGAGTTGAAGGAGCTACTGCTGAGGTGGATGGGGCAGCACTGCCGCCCTCAGGGGCGGCACTGCCGCCCTGCTAATTTTCAGCAGGTGAGTGTTGCCCTTGTCGATGGAGTATGTTAGTGGAAATTTGTGCAGCAACAGCCTAGGGATCCTCATCATCAGTGGCTCTATCTTCTTGTGGCCTAATGTCGCCTATAGCCATTTGCTTAATTGCCTCACATGGTGGATCCTCCTTTTCTACAACACTTGAATCAACTTGCTCCACTTGAGATCCATTAGATTCATTAAATGTCATATCTACCGTGACTTCAACTCTACCTATGGTTTTGTTGAAGACACGATAGGCATGCTCATTTGATCCATAACCAACAAGAATGCCTTCATCAACTTTAGGTGCGAATTTAGAGGTTTTGGGTCTTTTGTTAAGTATAAAACACTTGCACCCAAACACTCTAAAGTATGACACCTTTGGTTTGTTACCGGTTAGAAGCTCATATAAAGTCTTATTGAGTTTCTTGTGTAAGTGAGGCGGTTGATGGCATAGCAAGCGGTGTTGACGGCGTCACTCCAAAAGAGGTCCGACGTCTTGTACTCATCTAACATTGTCCTTGCCATATCAAGAAGTGTACAGTTCTTCCTCTCTACTACACCATTTTATTGAGGGGTGTAAGGAGTTGAAAACTCATGCTTGATGCCCTCATCGTCAAGAAACTCTTCAACTAGAGTGTTCTTGAATTCAGTCACATTGTCACTTCTTATCTTCTTGATAGGAAGACCGAACTCCCTTTGTGCCCTTCTCACAAATATCTTGACTTTCTCTTACACCTGGGACTTATCACAAACAAAGAACACCCAAGTAAAATGGGAATAATCATCAACAATAACTAGACCATATTTATTACCCCCGATGCTTAGGTAGGCGACCGGTCCAAAGAGATCCATGTGAATCAACTCCAACGGTTGTGTGGTGGTCATGATGCTCTTTGGTGGGTGAGGTACATCTACTTGCTTTCCGGCTTGGCAAGCACTACAAATCCTATCTTTCTCAAATTAAATATTGGTTAGTCCAAGGATGTGGTTGTCTTTTAGGAGTTTGGCCAAGTTCCTCATCCTAACATAAGCTAGTCGGCGATGCCATAGCCAACCCATGCTAGATTTTGCCACTAAACAGGTCTCAAGCTTAGCTTTCCTTTTGCTGAAATCAACTAGGTAAAGCTTGTTCTTGAGGCGACCCGTAAAGACAATAGAGGAATCCTCCCTCTTGGAGACTTCTACACCCTTATCCGTAAAGAGACAATTGTAGCCTATCTCACACAATTGAGAGACAAATAACAGATTGTACTTTAAGGAATCAACATGTAAGACATTTGTAATTGAATGATCAAGTATAATAGCTACTTTACCAAGTCCAATCACACCCCCTTTTGAATTGTCACCAAATATGATTTGTATAGCCGCTGTCAAGTACCCAACTTGACCCACCTGAGGAGTATGCCTGCAACACAAGTTTAGTTCCTAGTTTTAGGTCCCCAAATATTCTTGGGGCCTTGCACGTTAGTCATAAGAACTTTAGGAACCCAAATGAAAGCATTAAGATAAACATTTTGACCATTGCCAACAAACTTGGCAAACACTTCCCCCTTGCTGTTGTGCTATAAACCAAAGTTAGAATTCAAACATTGTTGAGGTGTTTTTGCTTTTGGTTGATAAGCATATCTATTTGGATTGACCCAGATAGATTTCTTTGGTTTCTAGACAACCTGCTCAGGATGAGACACCTTCTTCTTGGGCTTGACATGAGCAGAGGAGGAGGTGGTCTTCCCTTTTCTATGGGGGGCGGCACTGCTGCCCTTCACAACGGCACTGCCGCCCATAGGCTGCAGTGCTGCTCTGGGCTGGCTTTGTGCCACCATCTGTGCAGACCTATCTATACCTTCCAGCCCTTTGCTCATGAACTGAACACACTCATATCCATTAATTACCTTTCTCCCATTGGTTTTACCTCTATGAGTGTGCCCAAGCCCATTCTTGATGTGTGGATTTCTTCCATCTTTGTATTACGGCCTCTTTGGTTGTTCAACTTTGCAACCAGCAGATTTCTTGTCTTCCATGCACCTTTTGCCTAACATAGCATTGAGCCTAGCAATCTCCTTTTTCATAACCTCCATGTTTGCAAGGTTAGTAGAATACACATTTAAGTCAAGATTATAGCATTTTCCATACCCTTGGCTAGTGGAGGGAATAGAAATGTCATTTGTGTTAGAGGACAGTGGGGTGCTCTCCCATAGAAGATTATATTGCTCCTCAAGTTTGTTGTGCTTTTCAACTAAGACACAATACTTATCATTGAGTGCAATATTTACCTTCTTTGTGAGAGCATGTTCTCTTTGTTCTTTGGCCAAGGCCTTGTTCAAAGAGTCCACCTCACTTCTCTCTAACTCAAGAGCTTCCTTGCAGCCAATATACATCTTTTCGGTTTCCTCAAGATTTTCATCTTTATCGGCTAGCTCGGCTTTGACACTTTCTAATTCCTTCATTAGATTTGTGACGAAGAGCTTGGTCTTAGGATCCAAATTTTTAGTCAATTTAGCATATTTCTCAATATCACTAGTTTCATGATCATTAGAATCACTAAGTTCACTACTAGAGATGTCACTAGGAGGTGGAGGAGATTTGGCTCTTCGTTTTACCTTCTCACCCTTTGCCATAAGACAAATGTGAGTGGAGTGGTGGTCATCATCATCGGATATGTTGTTGAAGAGCCTTGGTGTAGAGGATGGCTTTTGAATGGCCATGGTTGCAACCTTCACATCCTCATCACTTGACTCCTTAGTTGAGTCCCACTCATGCCCAATGTGTGCCTCTCCCATTTGCTTATATCTCTTTTTGTGTCCATGCTTGCCTTTATTGTTGTCCCTCTTATATTTGTTGTCTTTCTTCTCATAGGGACACTTAGCAATGAAATGTTCGGTGCTACCACAATTGTAGCAAGTCCTCTTCTTCTTGTTTGGGAACCTTCTTTGCACTATTTTATACCCATTCCTTTTCAGCCCCTTGTGATAGTTCTTCATGAATAAAGCCATGTCATCAATCTTCATGTAATCAGCCCCATCATCTTCATCTTCACTTGAGGATGAACTTAGATCATCATTTTGTGGAGTTGACTTGATTTCTTTAGGCTGACTTGTTGATGCTTGCTTGCTGCCCTTCACCTTGTTGGAGGTGCCTTGATTGCTTGATTTATTGGCCTTGAGAGCTACTTCCTTGATTTTTATGCCTTCTAGCTTGGCTTGCAACTCACCAAGTCTTCTTCTCTCATTGGCTTCTTCTCTTTGCATGTCAAATATGAACAATCTTCCAAGCATATCATTTGGTGTGAAGTGCTCAAACTTCTTCTTATCTCTAATCAAGGTAACTACGGTGTCATTTCTTGGTGAATAGGCTTCCAACATAACCTTCACCACTTTGTGATCATCAAGCTCATCACATCTATAGCCTCTAATCTTGCCCACCAAGGTCATCAATCTATCAAACATCTCTTGTGGCCCCTCTCCATCAACAATCACAAACCTATTGAACTTAGCCATCAATAAATCAATCTTTGCTTTCCTCATTTTATCAACACCTTCATGTGCTAGATGCAAAGTGTCCTAAATCTGCTTTGCAACATTGACATTCATCACTCGGTTGTACTCATTTCCATCCAAGGCACTAAGAAGAATGCTTGTGGCTTGGCTATTGAGATGGACAGCGGCTAACTCCTCATTTGTTGGCTCTTCGGGATCTTTCGGTGGCTTCAATCCATTTACCATAATCTCCCAAAGACCGGGGTGAAGACCTACAAGATAGGCACTCATCAAGTGCTTCCACTTGGCAAAGTTTATCCCATCAAAATAAGACAACTTGCCCGCGGATACATTGATAAAGGACTTTTTGTTATGGTTAGACAAAAAAGAATAATTGAAGGATACGGCGGCATATTTGTTCTTGTTGTTGTTGTTGCCCTTGTCCTTGCTATCCTTCTTCTTGTCCTTGCTCTTCACGTTCTTGCTATCTTTTAAAGCATGGTATGACACATCATCATCTCCATCATCCGAGCTAATAGAGAGCTCACTTGATGATGCATCATACTCATTCTTCTCTTACTCTTGAGCTCTTGCTGCCCTTCTCTTGACTCTCGCCTCTCTTGTGATTCTTCTAGCTTCTTTTCTCTTCTTCTTGTCCTTGAGCCGCTACTCTTCCTTCTTCTTTTCTCTAGCTTCTCTTGTTGCGATCTTGGTGGCTTTTCTTTCTTTTCTTACCTTTCTTCTTTCGGCGTCGGTGGTCTTGGCTTCTTTGATGGTGGCATCACTTGCTGTCGACATGGACACCTCGCTGCTGCTGTCGACATCCTTGATGTGCACACCACTTGTGTTCGCATCGTGAACAGTCCTCGAACCTCCTCCTCCTTTCATACTTCACGCGATGAAGCGTATACGAAGCAACCTTGCTCTGATACCACTTGTAGGATCTCCAGAAAGATAAAGAAGACCTAGAGGGGGGGTAAATAGGCCTGTAAAAATTTAATTCAAAACTCTGTCAGAACAGAGGGCGGCACTGTCGGCCTACAGGGCGGTACTGCCGCTCTTCGAAAATAAATCTAACATAGCTGAGATTTTATAGAAATGAACCTGACCCCATTAGCTGCTTAATTCTGCAATAGAAATATAAGATCCAGTTCAAAGACTGAATACCACAGAAACTCCACACAAGAGTGGATCGAGCAACCAAACCCTAACACCAGCTAGCAAAGAGCTAAACCTGCAAGTAAACAAGATGAAGCACGCGAGACACAAGATGAAGCTCAAGGGCGATGCCTAGTCGGCTAGGAACAAGCTCCAAGAGTAACAAACCCTAGAACCGCTGGCCAAACATGAACCAAATGCTCTTAGACTTTGAGAATAAGTGGATCTGCTCTCCAATCGAGTTTTGCTGCCTTTTCTCTCAAGTTTTGATGGTTGGAATCAAGGATTTGCTTGAGGAATGGAGGAGCAACAATGGAGGAGAGAGGGTGAGCTTTGGTTCTGTTCTGTTTCGATCAGAATGGCTGAGTGAAGTAGATGACCGTTGTGGGCTGGGCCTGAAGGGTATAAATACCCCTTGGGTCCAACGGTCAGTTAAGAGCGGCACTGCCGCTCTTAACAGGGCGGCACTGCCGCCCTAGCCAAAACAGGTAAGTTGAGGTGAAATTTAGTTCGCTGTTTTGACTAGGTGAGAGGATGTAAATCTGAGAATTTGAGCATCTAGTTCAACAGTTGACCAACTGTCCTAAAATCCCTCTTAATAGTACGGCTTTCCCTAAACTCAATTTCAAAACATAAAAGAATTTAAACCTCCTTTGAGCTAGGTCTAGCCACCTTTTGTAATTAGGACACCTACAACCTATACATCATCCTCATTTTTCGATTCCCTGTTTGTCATCTCGACAAATCTCATTAGTCCTCTAATTTGGTGGTCATCTATGCCAAAACCCACAATAGGACTTGATTGCACTTACACCTTGAAAATGTTTGTGAAAATATGCTAACACACATGCACAAAGGTGATACACATTGTGTTTAGCACTTGGGAGCAAGGGCTCAAAACTTCACCGGTGGAGTGTCCAACGGTGCCACCGGCGCCCTGTACAGAAAAGATAGAGTTTCACAGAGTGCACTGGACGCTGGTCACATAGTGACTGAACTCTGGGGAGCAGCGTCTGACCAATTATAAAAGAAGATGGTACTCTCGGCCTATGACCGAACATAGGCGACCGGACTCTGGGTGAACATTATTCAGTGTCCGGTCATGCTGATGTGGTAGCGCACAAAGAAGAGAGAGAGTGATCGGACGTGGGGCGAGTCTGGTTGGGCGTGACCGGATACGTTCGGTCGCTACTGGAACCTTACTAGAAGTGACCGGATGCTGGGGACCTGTGTCCGGTCCTACACTATAGCGTGTCTGGTCACAACTTAAGTGCACTGATGACCGTTGAGATTGGACGATCAGCGTTTGAAGCTGATGACACGTGGCAAGCATCGGGCGACCGGACGCTAGGGTCCTATGTCCGGTCACCCCGATTTTTTAGTGAACAGAGGAGACAACGGCTCTATTCATGGGGGCTCTCTATTTAAGCCCCATGGTTGGCTTAAGCTCACTCTCTTGGCCATCTGCATTGAGATAGCAACCTTGTGAGCTTAGCCAAAGCCCTCCCACTCATCTCCATCATTGATTCATCATATTTATGAGATTGGGAGTGAATCCAAGTGCATTGCTTGAGTGTTTGCATCTAGAGGCACTTGGTGTTCGTGTTTCGTTGCGGGGTTCTCTTGTTACTCTTGGTGGTTGCTGCCACCTGAATGGTTTGGAGCAGTGAGGATCATCGAGCAGAGGTTGGTGATTATCTCTGGCTCTGATTCTGGTAATTGTGATGGGTTCTTGACCTTTCCCCAGCTGAGAGCCAAAAGGTACTCTAGTAAATTACTCATGGCTTGTGTGATCCTCTTCTTGTGTTGGTTGTGCGGCACCTTATTGAGGGTTTGGCGTGTGATACCAATTAGCGCGTAAACCTCCAAGTGAGTGAATCACCACAACGAGGACTAGCTTGCCGGTAAGCTAGTGAACCTCGGTAAAAAATATTGTGTCATCATTTGATTCTAAGGTGATTGGTCTTCTTTGGTATTCATTCTTGTGATTGATTGGTTCATTCCTTGACTCGGCGGTATAACCATCTTACTCTCTCTCTTTATATTACCGCAAACTAGTTGTCAAGCTCTTTAGTGTAGCTAGTCGTGAGAGCTTGTTTGTTTGGTTAGTGTGGCTCTTTAGTTAGCCTTTGAGAGCACACTAACTTAGTGTGGTGACATAGCCATTGTGTGGATAAAGATTATATAAACTAGAATTGTTGTAGATGGCTTGTATTTTTAGTAGGCTAGCGCAACACTCGCTTCGCCTCATATTTGTCTAACCGGTTTGTTAAGTGTTGATGTAGAGATTTTTAATAGGCTATTCACCCCCCCCTCTAGCTATTAGGACTTTTCAAGGGGTAAAATAAACCCTGAGTACACAATGTACTCGCAAGATTTACCCGACTAGTGGGAATTGTAACACCCCGGCTCAGGGCTTAATAGGATTAATAGGATACTCGTACCAATAAGTTGCAACTTCTTTTCTGGAAGCCCATCTCTTAAGAACTCTAAGGTTAAGCGTGCTTGGCCTAGAGTGATGGGTGACCGACCGGGAAGTTCTTCCCGGGGGCGCATGAGTGAGGACAAAGTGCGTAGAAAAGACTGGTGTTGGTCTGTGAGGGTAGTCTATGTCCAAGGAAAGCTATCAGATGTAAGCGGGCCTGGCCTTGAGGAGGCGGGATGTTACAGCTGGCATCAGAGCATGGTTTAGCGTGTTACTGTTCACAAGTGTATTTAAAACAAAAAGGCATTTGAAAAAAAATGTGATTTCCCAACTAAAAAGTGTGCCAGTGGTCATATCCTTTATGCCCAGTTAAGGACTCTAGGTGGCTTCATTAAGTACTGACTTGGGGTTCTTGCATCATATTTCTCTTTCGTCGCTCATACGGCGTGCTATTGTATGAGTGCCACTTGTTTGAGTGGTACTGTATGGATCATTTGCCTCTACGCCTCGGTAAGTGTGAGTTGTGAGAGCATGATCGGATACACCACCGATCTAGGGTGAATGCTTATATGATGTTGGAGTAATTACATGTTCTACGCATGTTTTACAAAGGTATCTCATGTGTGGGTATTCCGTCTGTTGAGGCGATGCCGTCAGTAGGACGATAGTTCAGGTAGTTACTACCGTTGTACACGTATCTGGAGATTCGTGTAGAGCATATAGCTAACATTTACTGCTTTCATGCATTCATTGGGAATTGGGCTGAAATGAATCTTCTACAGGTACATAACAACGCTATCGTGTAGAACGTATTAGCTACGTATTTGAGAGATCGTTTGTATGCCACCGAATTCGTCGCTAGAAATTATTTATTTCATAAGTTTGTGAGAACGTACGGCACATACATACATCATATTACTTGTGCATTTGATTCATGTCATGCATTCCCCCCTTATAAATTGATTATCTCATTTTGATAAAAGTTGTATCACCTAAAATATGTTTCCACGAGGTAATAAAAGAACTTTTGCTACAGATGGCCCGCACGAAGCAGACCGCCCGTAAGTCCACCGGAGGAAGAGCACCTCGACGTCCGTTGGCCCTGAGGGAGCACCGCACCACGGACACCTTCTTGAGCGAGTTTGGCATGCCAACCTTGCTTTGGAGAGTGCTCCATGATGTAGGTACCCAGAGGGTCAAGAGCCGGTATACTCCTGGAATGAGAGCCAGTTAGCAGAGGATGGACTTGCAGTGGTAGAGATCACGGTTTCTGCTCTCGGTGATGCTCCAGATTGGGATGGTTGGCACTTGGAGTTTGAGGGTCGCACTCCTGCGGAGGGTGTAGAGGGAGCAGGTTTCCATGTCATCAGAGACATCATGAGCAGATTTCCCAGTGAGCTTGCAGTAGCTCTAGCTGGCACTTTTCCTAGGGATGATCCTCGTGATGCTATTTGGGTTCCGCCTCAGGGAAGTGCCTTGGTCAGAGGTCCAGCTGAGGGACAGGCTAGCGACAACCATGCTATGAGTGCTATGTTCGCCGCCATCAGAGCGTATGAGGGTCTTGAGAGTACCTAATAGACTTTGACTAGCTTACGTGGTCATGATAAGCTCAAGGTGAGAAAGTAGAAGAAGAAGCGGGCACGTGCTATAGCTAGTTTGCAGGAGCAATTGGCTGATATGAGCTTACAGCGGGACCAGGTGGTAGAGAGAGGTGATAGAGCTATGCAGTGGGTGCATACGTTGACTCAAGCCAACAACAACGCGGACCGCATGATTGGACTGTTGGTTCAGGAAAGGAATGAAGCCTGGGACGAGAGGGACCTTCTGCTGCAGAGGGTCGATGAGCTAGAGGAGTACAACGTCAACCTGCACGAAGAGTTTCATGCGCTCTACAATGGGGTTGGCCCATATGCTCCACCAGACGCCGCTGGCATGGACATCGACGACGACGAGGACGAGCCTATAGTTTCACCTGGGGGCGATGGTGACGTCTTTGACCCCGACGACGGCCCCGAGGAGTAGGCTAGTTGCCTTGCGCTAGTATATAGGTCCTATCGCGATGACCTTTCTTTTGTTGGCATGTAACCTAATGTATCTTGCTTCGAACTTATGAGACTGACATGTGATTGGAACTTGGCTAGGAATGCGATATCTGAACGCATAAAAGTCTAGTGTATGTATGCTGGCAATTTAGTTGTATTGGACGCGATGTTGCCTTTGAAGTAATTTAATTAGTGATGTTGTTTTAATTGGGATGCGATTATTGTGCCTCTGTTTTGTTGTATGAATTTATTCTCTCCAGTAAATTCAGTACGTCATAATTTTTCCTTCACTCACAATTATTACAGCTTCACTCAATCATTACTTGTTGCTGAAATATGCAGATGACAAATACTCGACGTACCACGTATGAGGCCGCTGAGCCTGGTGCTAACGGTGCGGGGACCGGTGGTGGTGGTGGAAACCACGGCAACAACAATGAGTCTCCCCATGAACCGCATTTGCCACCTCCTCCCCCGTTTACCCTAGAGGTGTTCTTCGCACAGTTGCTCGGAAGTCAGCGCAGCACGGAACAGTCCCAGAAGAACATGGAGGATTTTCTGCGTACCATCGCTAATAATGTTCAGCACGGTAACAATCAGGGTGGTGGCATTGGGGTGAATCAGCACAGCAGCTTCAAAGATTTATGGACACTAGGCCGCCGATATTCAAGGAAGCAACAGAACCACTTGATGCAGAAGAATGGATCAACACTATGGAAGATAAATTCCATGTGTTGAGGATGACTGAGGTATTGAAAACTGAGTACGCTGCACTTCAGTTGCAAGGACCAGCGGGAATGTGGTGGAAGCACCATCGCACCACCTTCCCGCCAAATGCTTAGATTACGTGGAGAGAGTTTGTTGAGGCCTTCCGTGGAGTTTATATTCCACCCGGGCTGACCGAGATGAAGTTGGGAGAGTTCTTGGCGTTGAATCAGGGCACCAAGACCGTGACACAATATTTGCATGCTTTCAATAACTTGTGCCGTTATGCTCCCGACATGGTTGACACTGATGCTAAGAGAATCGCCAGTTTTAAGAGAGGACTCAATCCAAAGATGATGAAGCATGTGAGTACCAACAACCGCGTTAGATTCAATGACTTCATTAGTGATTGCCTAAAGCACGAAAAGAACAACAACGCCAGCACTGCAGCCAAGACTCGCAAGAGAGCCCTAGAAGGTGGTCCGTCCCAAGCAAGAGCACCTGCGGGAGGTTGTCCTCCCTATCGTCCATCTACACCTGGCGCTAGGTTCAGGCCACCTCAGCAGAGAAGTCAGAATTTCTGTGGACCACAGAAGCCTTACAAGATTGCAGTACAGTCTAACAAGGCAGCCGCAACTGCGGTACAGGGCAGCTCCAAGGGAGCTGTGGGATCTGCTGGTACAGTGAGGGGACCCTGCTATAATTGTGACCAACCCGGCCATTTCTTAAGGTTCTGTCCTTATCCGCCCAAGAAGAAGCAGCAGACTTATAATGCTAGGGTGCATAGTACGACTGTGGATGAAATTCCTAAGGGAGAGCCCGTAACCGCTGGTAAGTTTCCTGTCAATGAAAACTCTGCAGTTGTTCTATTATGAGTCAAGCATTTGCACAGAAACATGAACAACTATGCACAGAATTGGGTTATGGTTACCATATAAGTTTAGCAGGGGCTGATGTTTTGACCAATTGGATGGTTCGAGGGGCAACCCTTGAATTAGGTAGCAGAAAGTTTCGAGTGAACTTGATAGTTATGCCTGGACTAGTTCTGGATGTCATTATAGGTATGAATTGGATGAAGGATTGGGGAGCAGTTATAGATATAAGAAGTCGGGTACTTACACTTAAGGATCCCCTGGGTGAGGGTACTTTCCAAGTACCATTGCCCCGGAGAATAGACCTTATAAGTGTGACATGCGCTACCGAAGTTATTCCTATTTATCAAATTTCGGTAGTGTGTGAGTTTCCGGATGTATTTCCGGATGAGCTACCTAGTCTTCCGCCAGATAGGGATATTGAGTTTAGAATTGAGTTAATCCCCGGGACAGCTCCGATTTCAAAAAGACCCTATCGGATGCCTCCCGATGAATTAGTTGAGCTGAAGAAGCAATTAGAAGAGTTATCAAAAAAGGGGTTTATTCGGCCAAGCAAGTCTGAATGGGGATGCCCCACCTTGTTTGTGAAGAAGAAGAAAGAGGGCATGTTGAGAATGTGTGTAGATTACAGGCCACTTAACGCTGTAACCATCAAGAATATGTATCCCTTACCTCATATTGATGTTCTGTTTGACCAGTTAGCCAAGGCTAAGGTGTTCTCAAAAATAGATTTGAGATCCGGTTATCATCAGATCAAGATTAGGCCACAAGATATACCGAAAACTACATTTTCCACCAGATATGGGTTGCATGAGTATCTTATCATGTCCTTTGGCTTGACAAATGCTCCTGCATACTTTATGTTTTTTATGAATACAGTTTTCATGCCAGAATTGGATAAGTTCATGGTTGTGTTCATCGATGACATTCTGGTGTACTCCGAGAACGAGAAGGATCATGAAGAACATCTGAGAATTGTATTGACCAGACTTAGAGATCATAAGTTGTACGCTAAGTTTAGCAAATGCGAATTCTGGTTGAAGAAAGTTCCTTTCCTTGGTCACATTCTGTCAGAAAATGGAGTTTCAGTCGATCCGAGTAAGGTGCAAGAGGTTATGGATTAGAAGGCACCGACCATAGTTCCTGAGATTAGAAGTTTCTTAGGACTAGCCGGTTACTACCGTCATTTTATACCAGACTTCTCGAAGATTGCCAAACCTATGATAAGTCTGCTACAGAAGGATCACAAGTTCGTGTGGACAGAGGAGTGCGAAGCAGCTTTCCACACCTTGCGGAAGCTGTTGACCACTGCTCCTGTTCTCACACAACCAGACATTGAGAAACCATTTGATGTGTTTTATGACGCATCGAAAACTGGATTGGGCTGTGTCCTTATGCAAGAAGCGAGAGTCATTGCTTATGCCTCACATCAATTGAGAAAGCACGAGGTCAACTATCCAACACATGATCTTGAACTTGCTGCAGTTGTGCACGCCCTAAAAATTTGGAGATATTATCTACTTGGTAATATGTGCAATATTTTCACAGTTCACAAGAGTCTCAAGTACATCTTTACCCAACCAGAGCTGAACATGAGGCAGCGCAGATGGTTGGAATTGATCAAGGATTACAACTTGAGTGTGCAATATCATCCTAGAAAGGCCAATGTAGTGGCAGATGCTTTGAGTAGAAAGTCACATTGCTTGAATGTGCAGCCATTACTTTAAGATGGGTTCGATCTGATGCATCCTGTTGTGTTGCATAGTATTCAGATTAGTTGCTCGTTGGAGAGTAAGATAATAGAAGGCCAGAAAACAGACAAGGGAATATTCCACATCAAAGAGAAACTAAAAGAAAAGTCGTCTAAGCACTTTAAAGTGGATGAATAAGGCGTGTTGTGGTTTGACGACCGTCTTGTGGTTCCCAAGGATCGAGAGCTTAGAAATAAACTCATGGATGAAGCTCACCTTTCTAAGCTATCTATCCATCCGGGAAGTAGTAAGATGTATCAAGAACTAAGACCTCGTTATTGGTGGACCAAAATGAAGAAAGAAATTACAGCATATGTTGCCAGATGTGACACGTGTTGTAGAGTGAAAGCTATTCATATGAAACCTGCCGGTTTATTGCAACCTTTGTCCATCCCTAGTTGGAAGTGGGATGATATAAGTATGGATTTTATCTCGGGTTTGCCCACTACTCAAAAGGGACATGATTCGATTTGGGTGATTGTGGATCGTCTTACCAAGACTGCTCATTTCTTGCCTGTTAAGACAGAATATCGACCACCTCAATATGCCGAAAAGTATATTGCAGAAATTATGAGGTTGCATGGTATACCAAAGACTATAATATCTGATAGAGGGCCCCAGTTCACGGCTCATTTTTGGGAACATTTACACAAAGGCTTAGGAACTAGTTTGATTCGTAGTACCGCTTATCATCCTCAGACAGATGGTCAGACTAAACGAGTGAATGCTGTTTTGGAGGATATGTTAAGAGCCTGTGTATTGTCTTCTAAGGGATCATGGGAGTCATGGTTACCATTAGCTGAGTTTGCTTACAATAATAGTTATGAAGAAAGCATCAAGATGGCTCCATTCGAAGCTTTGTATGGCAGAAAATGTAGAACACCATTAAATTGGGTCGAGCCAGGAGATAGAAGGTATTATGGCATTGACTTTGTAGAAGAGGCCGAGAAGAAAGTTCATATTATTCAACAAAATATGAAGGCGGTCCAATCATGTCAAAAAAATTATGTAGATAAAAGAAGGAGACCACTTGTGTTTGAAGTTGGTGACTATGTTTATCTGAAGGTCACGCCAATGAAGAAGAAACGGTTTGGAGTCCGGAGAAAGCTTGCAGCTAGATTTGTAGGACCATACAAGATCTTGGAAAGAAGAGGTCCAGTAGCTTATAAGATAGAGTTACCTGAGACCATGAGTACCGTCTTCCTAGTTTTCCATGTGTCACATCTCAAGAAGTGTTTGCGTGTTCCGGAGGAAAGAATAGAGCCTTGGGGCATCAAACTCAAATCAGATTTAGTGTATCGTGAGCAACCAGTCCATGTGTTAGACACTAAAGAATGTGCTACTCGGAATAGTGTGGTGAAAACATACAAGATACAGTGGAATCATCATGACGAGGGAGATGCAACTTGGGAAACGGGAGAATATCTACAAAAAGCTTATGAAGATTTTTATAACAAATGGTTCGTAACCCAAATCTCGGGACGAGATTTTTATAAGGGGAGAGGGCTGTAACACCCCGGTGTTATGACCAGCATTTAGGCACTTCAAATCTTGCATATTATGCATCATCAAGCATCCTAATCATACATGCCTAATCATGTAAATAATAACAGAAACCCTGTTTCGAAACATTTGAAACATGCTCGTGAAACATGAATGTTGCATACACTTGTTTAGAGTTGTGTTTGCCCAAATTATGCTTGCTAGGTTAGTAAAACATGTTTGGCTATGATTGTAAATCACCTAGAATTATTTTGCGCAATTTTTGGAGCAAATTTTGTATTCAAGTTATTGCCAAATTTTGCTTTAAAAATAACTCTCCAAAATTAGGGTTTTGAGTAAAAATTGACTTTTATTTTATAATTCAAAATCTAGCAAGAATTCGACTTTGGTCATAAAATCAAAGTTGTAGAGGATTAAATTCTAAGCACTTTTTATTTTTGGGACATTTTCAAAAGATGTCATTTTCTTGCTCAAAATGATATTTGAAAACTGGTATTTGAAAATTTCTTAAAAATAGAAATTGAGAAAATGTTTTTCTCCTTTAGTGGGCCGTCGCCTCCTTCTCGCCCACGGCCGAAGCTTGCTGACTGTCGCCGCCGCCCCCCTTTCATGAGCCCCGTTCGGCCTAGCCAGCGCCTGCGTCTCTCTGCTGCTCACTGCTTGCAGCCAGCTGCCTCCAGCGTCGCGTTCGACCACACGTCGAGCCTTGACCGCCCGCGTGGCGACCATGCGCCGGCGACGCCCACCGCGCGGCAGCCACGGCCTGCCTCGTCCTCCACGCGCACGCCTTCTTCTGCCCGACCACACTGCCTCCTCCTCATTCCTTCTCCCGCTCTCTCAGACGCAGCTGGCCAAGGCCTGCCACACATGCGCCACAGGCTTCCGCCACCGCCGCCATTGCTGCCCGTCCGGTGGTGGCATACCCTCCCATGCCTCCATTCTCGATTTACGCCACTGAAGCTCGCCTAGCATCCTCGCTCGCTTGCGCTTGCTTCGCTGCTTCGCTTATGGCCATTGTCGTCGAGGTAAGGACCAAGCTCGGCCGCCTCCTTCCTCTCCGGTGAGCGCGCTGCCGTGGCTAGGTGGTTCGTCACGCCGTCGGGCCACCTCCACCATCCCAGCCGGTGCGACTCGGCGTGGCGTGCACGCTGGCACCACCACCACCACCACTGAAGGGCTCACCACGGTGAGCACCGCCGACGAGCCTCCTCCTCGCCTCGGTCACCGACGACTTGACAGCCCTAGCCATGATGGTGGCGAAGGCCCCGTGTGATCGCCAAGATGGGCGGTTGACCATTGGGTCCTGCACCAGGCAGCCCCTCTGGTGCATGAGCACAGGTGCACCCAACAATTTCGTCAGCTAGAGTTTTAAAAGGATTTTAAAAATGAATTTTCAGATTTCTACTTAAATGCTTTGGAAAATGTTTGTATACTCATTTTGGCTCCTTGTTGAAACAAATTTTGCTAGGTTCCTTGTCACCAGATCTACATGATAAAATTATTGCATGTCATTTTTGAGATACTTGTCTGTAGAGATTTATTTAATCCTTGATATTGCTGATAACTTGAAAAATGTGTAGAAAAACCTATAGGCTTCAGAAAAATATGATTCCAAGTTTGTTAATCTTCTTATGTAATGTACTTCCTAGGAAAAATATGTGTCATGCATGTACTGTAGAAAATTTATGAGGTGTAGTTCAAGTGCCTTTAATGGCTGGTTTTTGTTATTTTTGCTAGAGAGCAAAATTTGTATAAAACATGCATTTGATAATTTTTGTACAGTGATTATTTGCTGTGTAGAACATAGAAAAAATATTTCCTCTATTGTTTGACACTCTTCACAGTATAAAGTATTTTCAGGTTCATAATCATGCCATAGCTTGTTATTTTTGTGTAGGCTAATCCACTCATTCAAATACCATGAAAATATGATGGTAGACTACTTAGGGTAGTACTGTGATATGGTAATTTTCTAAGATTTTTCTAAGCAATAAAAATAGATGTTGCTATTCAAACCTATTATTAATTAAGGTTTAATCAAGTGTTGCTTTATGTGTGATTAAGAAATTAGTGAAGCTTTGGTGTATCTTTGAAGCATTTAATGAGAGGTGTTGACTTAGCATATTAGTAGTAGAAGAGAATGCAGTAGATGACATGTGCTTGTAGTATATGTTTTTGGATGATGTTGACTACCTTGCATTCAAGCATATCCATTGTATTCATCTCATCCGATGCACTGATTGCATAAGCACTTACGCACATTGCATCATACAGGATCGCAAACCGAGAACCCAGTCATCATACCCGAGGAGCCCGAGGAGCAGCTCGAGGTGCAGCCGCAGGAAGTGCCCGAAGCCGATGAGGAGGACGTTGAGGAACTTCCGGAGTGCCCCGATCACCGCCCGAGCTCCTTCGAGAGAGGCAAGCCCCGGAGCATTTTCTCCCCGGTTTGCAATTATTAATTAACTGCTTTACTTTAATTGATGCATTACGTTCAGGAGTTGTTTGCAACCGTTGCTGCATTATACCTTGTCTACCTTTGTTATACCATATCCTTGTTACCCTGGTATCTACAGTTGAGTCAATGCTTAGCTGGCTTAGACCGGTAGAAGTCGGGTGATTTCCTGTCACCTGCGAGCTATAGGTGGTTACCTAGATCTGCTTGGATGACTATGTAGTCACGGTATAACTAAGTGTTAAATGAAGTTGAGACCGGACGGAGACTTACAGAGTTTTGGACTGTAGTGCTTTCCGTCTGTGTCGATTAAGGACCGACCGTTGTTGGGCCTCGAGTCATGTTGAACGCATGCCTTACATTTAGCTGGCCAAATAAAGTACCTTTCGACCACGAAGCTGGGAGATTATTCGGGCCGAGTAGATTGCTCGCAGCGCACTATGCCGGAGCAGGTGTGGTAGGACATGGGGGCGAGATGATAAGACCAAAGTGCAGTTGGTCGGCCCCCGGGTACATGTGGTTCCTGGCAAACTCGAGCTTCCTAGATAGTTGACTCGGTGACCGATACCTCACTTTAGCGGGTGAGTGAGGTTTGTGTAAGGAATAAATCACCAGCTGGTTAGAAATCGATTCGAATCGCCATCGCTCCTGGATAGTGAGCACTTGATTTGAGTTACTTCATCGTAGTAATGATTATGGAACACTTGGACAGTTATAATGAATATGACATTATGGAAGTTGATTAATGATCATGGGTTATCATTATTTGCTTAATCTCATGTTTACTCTAGTATAGGTGCAAATGTAGTCGACAGGTTAATAATAATTAACTTGACAATAATGCTTTTGGAAAGGTTCTTGAAATGCTAAAAATGCTTCTTTTTGCAAATGAGTCAGCTACCCTACTATAAAGCCCTTCATATTCCTTGGTGTCACTTATTTTCGGTTATGTCGGGTAAGTCTAGCTGAGTACCTTCTCGTACTTAGGGTTTTATTCCCACTTGTTGTAGATGGGCAGATGTATTACGGATACTGTATCAACTGTCTTTATCCTGCGATGGGTGATGCTTAGGACCATGGGCATGGTCATTCCTTACGTCTCGTATGATGCTTTTGTTGGAGATGATCATTAGCTGGCACTGTATTTGAACTCCGTGTGAGTGTGTGGGGTTTTGAACAAATGGCTTCCGCTACTTTTATTCGAACTCGTTTTGTAATAACTATGTTTAAACTCTGATGTATCTGAGATGCAAACTTTTATATAATATGTGATGGTGACCTCTAAACTTATTATGATCTTGGCTGGGATGTGAGTTGGTTTGAAATCCTTCGTGATTTCATGGACTACCGGGTTATACGGGCTTAAGTTTGCTAAATCGTCTGCTCTGGCGGATGATTTTCTTACTTAATTTCGTATAATTGGTCGGTTATGTTACAGGAATAGTTTCCCGACTTCAAGTAGTATGATAGGCAATATGGATTTACTATTTTCTTTTTGTTTGACAGAAGCATTACTAATAGTTCATCCTTACAGTCAAGTTTTATTGGCAGTCATGATTACTGAAAGCATCTAGGCCCCTAGTTGGGTTTTGGTGATTAATGACGACACGAGATTACTATGACTAATGTGTGTTTTGCAGAGGCAATTTGAGTTAGGTCATGGTAATGGAAATTAATTGGGCAATCATGGTTGTCATGCCCCTATCGATGGAAATCATTTTGGTTTTCAAAGAAAGGACGATAAGGTTAAGGACAGACTAGTTCTAAGTGTCGTTTGGCGTTAGAGAGACACTTAGAATAGTTTAGGACTTTGTTTTTCTTTTGACCATACTATTAAGGGGGGTATGGACTAGTAGCTTGACCTAGGTGAGTCTAATGGATTAGGTGTGGTGCACATATGTCAAATTTAGCACTAGGTAGCTCAGGAATAGCCCTAAGATCGATAAAAGTCAACTTCATTCTCGAAGGATTTTGAATTGGAAGTGAATGGAGGGTCAAATGACTGACCGGACGCTGGTTTGGTTGTGACTAGACGCAGCGTGAAGAGTCCAGTCAGTTCATTTGATCTATAGCTACAGTCATGTACTGACCGGACGCTAAATAGTACATGACCGGACGCTAGGGTGCCTACGTCCGATCTACATCAGAGAGCATCCATAGGGGCATTTTGCTGACCGGACGCGTCTGATGGGTGATGACCGGACGTAGGTCAGAGTTTGGTCAGAGCTAACTGCTCTATCTAACACAGTGACGTGTATTGCTGACCAGAGCATCTAGTCACACTGACCGGCGCGTTCGGTCACCCCGAAACTTGCTGAGTTGGCCTCCAACCATTATGTTTTGAATGAGGGGGTATAAATACTTATCCCGCTCATTCATAGGAGTTCTCTTGCCCCATTGTTCAGTTGTGAAACGCCTTTGGTGTGCAAGGGAGAGCAAGAGCCTAGTGTGGTGATTAAGAGTTATTAATACAAGATTAAGGACCTCACTAGTGCATAGGGAGTAGCAAGTGTGCATCCATCTTTCTCATTAGGCTTGTCTTGGTCAAGTGAGAGTTTGTGCTTGTTACTCTTGGTGATCGCCATCACCTAGATGGCTCGGTGTGGTTAGGAGCTTAGTGATCATCCAGCGGAGTTTGTGGATAACCCAAGTCATGTTGTGAGCGGTTGTGGACGATTCACCGTGACGGAGTGTTAAAGAATCGGCCCGTAGAGAGCACTTGATCTTTACGTGGATCAAGGAGGAGCTACACCCTTGCGCGGGTGCTTCAACGAGGACTAGTTGAGAGTGGTGACTCTCCGATACCTAGGGAAAATATCATCGCGTTCTTTTTCCTCTCTTTATTTTGAGCATTTATATTTAAGCAATTCAATTCATGTCTTTATATTCCTAGAATTGCCATGCTAGAGTAGGATTGGAACCTAGGATGCAAAACTTTTGTACAGCAGAACAATAGAAAAAATATTCTAGATACAAGGGGTGAAATGGGCTAAGTGTAGGGCTTAATTATTGAAATAAAATTTAGAATTGGCCAATTCACCCCCCTCTTGAGCGTCTTGATCCTTTCAATTGGTATTAGAGCCTAGTGTTCCCTAAATTAAGCTTAACCGCCTAGAGCAAGATGTCCCACAGGGATGGACCCCCTCCTATCCTTGAGGGAGATGATTTTCCTTATTAAAAAATTCACATGGAGGCATACCTAGAGGCTTTAGATGTTGGAGTTCTTAGAGCCGCCTCACAAGGCTTCTCAAAACCTAAGGATCCCGCCAAGCTTCAAGGCGATGAGGTTAACTACGAGAAGTGGAATGCAAAGGCTAGAAACACCCTCTTTAGAGGCCTTTGCAAAGATGTCTTTAACCATGTGTGGAACCACAAAGACGCCCATGCACTATGGTCGAACATTTGTGCGCTCCATGAGGGAACCAAGAGTGAGCGTGAGGAACGCTATCACCTTGTGATGAAAAAGCTTAATTCATTTGAGATGCTTCCTAGAGAAAGTGACAATAAGATGTATTCACACTTGAATGTTCTTATAGAGGAAGTCAATGGGCTTGGACTCACGCAAATGCAACCATTTGATGTTGTGAGAAAGATCTTGAGTGTCCTCCCCATTGACAAGTATGGGCATATTGTGACGGTGCTTTATCAAGGTGATCTTTCCACCGCTATGCCAACTCAAATATTGGGTAAGATCAATGCACATGAGATGTACATGCATATCACTTCACAAGATGGCTCTTCTTTCACCAAGAAGAAAGATTTGGCATTCAAGGCTAGCCAAGAGAAGAGGGGCAAAGCAAGAGTTGATCATGATAGCTCAAGTGATGATGAGATTGATGATGTAAGTCTTGCTCTCATGGTGAGAAGAACCGCTAAGATGCTCAAGAAGCTAAACAAGAATGGTGTCAAGTTTGATAAAAAGAAGAAGAAATTATTCACTAGTAGTAGAAGGAAGCCCATCTTCGAAATGGATTGCTATAATTATGGAGAACTTGGTCATCTAGCTCATCAATGCCCCAAATCCAAGAAAGATAAGAACAAGAAGAAGTACAAGGACAAGAAAGATGACTCAAGTGATGAAGATGATGATGAGAAGAAGAAGAACAAGCCATACAAGAAGAAGGAATTTCACAAGAAGAAGAAGAATGGCAAGGCATACATTGTTGGTGATTGGCTCATGGGCATTGAATCATTAAGTGGCCCATCCAATGATGAAAGTGAGAATGAGAAGGAGAAGGTGGCCGCTCTTGTGATTGATTCTTCACTATTTTCACCGACACCGCCGCTATCATTCTCTACACATCTATGCCTTATGGCCATGGGTGAACGAAAGGTACAAAATAATGATGATAGTAGTGGTGAGGATAATGTTAGTAATGATGAAAGTGGTAGTGATAGTGATGAAGAATTTGAATCACCTTATAATGATCTTGTCAAGTTGCTAAACCAATACACTAAAATCATTGAAAAGACAAGAGCTAAAAATAAAAAGCTAGAACTTGAGAAGGACACACTCTTAGCAAAATATGACATAGCCAAAAAAGCTAGTGTTGAGTTTAGAGAAGAAAATAAAATTATGTCATCCAAACTCAAGGAGCTCAAAACCTCTTGTTTACACCAAAATTTGGGAAGAGAAGAACGCGGGAACTCGAAGCTCCTAAGATTGTATCATCAAGGAATCGATCAGATGTGAATTGATATCAGTTGGTTTTGATGCAGTGTCAGAATCGGCCATTTTATGATGACGTCAGCAGACAACATCGACGGACTACGTATGGATGGCATCAGGGAGAAAAATGTTGGACTCTACAAAAGGAAAAAGGATTGGAGTCCAAGTTATCTTAAATTAGGAATGTTTTCTTTTATTTCAAAGATTGTAATAAGTCGTGTTTGAGTAGGATTCATGTTTAAGTCCTGGGTATAAATATTGGACCCTGGCTATTGTAAGAGACATCCAATCAATCAATACCGATTACTATTTTTGGCTTTACGCCAACCCTTAGGAGTAGGAGTACTGTAGATCTCGGTGAGTTCTTCAACAAGCAGGGCTGCATCGATCTAGTTAACCTTTGGCTTGTCTGTAAGTACCATCATGGCTTATACTTCTGCTTGTAAGGCTGCATCGGTCCGGCTAACCTTTTATAGGCTCTAGTATAAGCTAGTTATCGATCATTATCTAGTTCAAGTATGGCTGCATCGGTTAAGTTCGACCTCCACTGCTCGAATTAGATTAAGGTCAAGTTATCGGCTCTACCTAAAGGTGGCATCCTTCGGGTAGATTCATTAAGTTACCAATCTTGCTGATGTTCTTGTCGTTATTAGTCTCAGCAATATCAACCTGTCCGATCGAGATCGATCTAGATCGACCTCATATCCTTTTTGATCCATCATTTATTTTGTCATATTGCGATGATTCTTACTTTAAGCGACGGATTATGTTTTATAGGTTGTTCTACTTCAATTTTGATCGTGCATAGTACACGGTCAAGGCATGTCTAATCTTGAGAAGGTTTACTAGCTAGTTGAATCTAGTCTATAGCTCGCTATTATGGCTGTAACGATCTGGTCGATCTCCACTGTTAGCACTCTAAATCGAAGTATGCTAGCTGGTAGATTTGCTTTCGACCAGGCGTGACCTTGACTGTTTGCTATGTCTGCATCGGCTAAATAGCAAATCGTTCGTACTTTAACGCTTATAGTGTGTCTTCATGATTCTGTTAAATGTGAATAGATCTATTTACTTTTGATTTGTTGTCTTTATCATGGCTGCCATTGATCTGGTCAAACCCCACTATTAAGGATAACATGTTAGATCTGATGAGTTTATAGATCTGTCCATATTAAATAGTCGATTGTTCACATGATATAATCCCTTTTCCTACCTGAATCAACTATTTTAGCCGATTCGCCTGTGCTTTCACAGATATGGCATGCTTTCATGAGCCTGTTGAAGTATGGTCGGTTCTATGGATTTTCTGGTTCTAGACTATCATCATCATCATCATAGCTGCAATTATCCGATCGAACCTTACTATTGGCGGTAATAGATTAGATCTAGACGGTTCATAGATCTGTCTATATCAAATAGTTAATGGTTTACGTGGCATGTCCTTTTTCACCGGATTCATTGGCTCTACACCACGTATCGATCAAAATCTAATTTAGCCAGTGATGTATATTTCACGTATACATGCTAATAGCTCAAGGGAAAGGGTCATTAGAACTGGGTGCATTGTATTTGTTACTATAAAATCAATCATGACCCACGAGTATTACAGTTCTTAACAGCCGATTTCTTCTCGTATCGGCTATTTAGTCGATTTTCCCATCTGGCTGCTCCCGAAGTGGCACACTTGAAACTGTCTGGACAAAACCGGTACGTTCCACCCTAAACTACTGATAAACTTTCTCTCGCCCGACGGCCGCGCCTCCTCAGCACTGCCATGCCGGGGCCCCAAGCCTCACTCGGCGAGGAGGCAGCACCCGCCAGTGCCTCCTTCGTCGTAGTGGTAGCGCCCGTCGGGGCCTCCTTCATCGCGGTGGTAGCGCCCGTCGTGCAGGGGCTGGCGGCGGCGGCGTGGGAGTGGGTGCGTAGTGCTGGATGGGGCAAAGGCGGGCATTGGTGGCGACGTGGGGTCATGGGCGTGATAGTGGCCACGTCGGAGGCGTCAGAGGTGCAGTCCGTTTTTTTATTCGGAGGCCGCGTGGGCGTTCTGTTGTTTTTTCGAGCGACAGGATTAGGGGGGCGATTAGTTTAGCGGAGACGATAACATTCGGGTCTTTTTAGTAGCAGAAGATTTACCGAGTTATCTGATGCCAAAGCAAAGCCAACTAATTATCGCGTGCATGGCCCTTCATAATTTCATTCGAGAGAGTGTTTTAGCGGATAAGGACTTTAATAGGTGTGATCAAGATGAAAACTACGTTCCACTGGCCGAAGCATCATCTACTCAAGGAAATGGAGCTAGTACACGTCAAGGGAAAGAAGATCAAAATATAAATTGGTTTCGGGATTGGATAGCCGATGGTTTGTTTAGTAGGCCGTAGCTCTGATGATTTGTAATAATTAAATTTTGTGTACTGCATTAACATTATTTTGAATATATGAATAATTTGGGGAGTGCAAAGCCTGCCAGCAGCGTAGCAAGGCAAGCAGAGCAGCGTGTGGCAAGGCAAGCAGGGCACCATGCAGCGCGCGACAAGCACGACCAGCGCGGGAAGCTTGGTAGCGCGGGAACAAGGGTAAAGCCAACAGCAGATTAGTGCATTGAATACATAAATTTTGGTCTTTGTTCAACTGCCTTAATTGTCTTTATTAATCCCTTGAACCAAATAGAGTAGGGGAGTGCAGTTTAGTCCTGTTTAGGGCCTGTTTGGGACTGCTCCACTCCAGCTTTTCTAGCTCTAGCTCTGCTCCAAACTTAGCAAGCCAAACAGGTCAAACTCCAAGAACTCTGCTCCAACAAAAAGGTGGAGCTAGAGGCCAACTCCACGTTTTTCTCAGAGCTCCTCAAGGGATACTCTAGAAAATAGCCTTTTGTATGTCCTCGTGGAGTTCGTGGGAAATTACCCACCACTGCCACTCGTTACACAAGAATACCGATCCATTCTGTTTCTCCCTCCGCCGAGTCCCCGTCCACCTGCCTCCTCCCTCGCGACTTCTTCCGTAGCGTCGTCCTTTCTTCCCCATGAACCCTAGCGTCGCCGCCCGCTATTCCGGCCGCCACGACGAGCATTCCGGCAAGGTGATGGACGGAGATGAGCGTGGCGGAGGACGCGGCTGTCGCTGCGGCGGATGGGGATCCGGAGGCGGGAGCAGCGGCGTGGGGGCGTCGGAAGGGGGCGCGCGGTGCCGGTTCAACGACAAGGGGCTCGTCGCCCGCACATCGCTCATCATGTGGCACACGCACCAGAACGACGTCGGCGTCGTGCGGAAGCTGCTGGAGGAGGACGCCGCTGCGGCGGATGGGGGATCCGGAGGCGGGAGCAGCGGCGCGGGGACTTCGGAAGGGGGCGCGTGGTGCCGGTTCGACGACAAGGGGCTCGTCGCCCGCACATCGCTCATCCTATGGCACACGCACCAGAACGACGTCGGCGCCGTGCGGAAGCTGCTGGAGGAGGACGCCGCTCGTCAACGCCGGGACTACGACAACCGCCGCGTCGCTCCACGCTTGCCGCGCTCCACGGTACCGCACGACGTCGCTGAAGTGCCACGCCGCCAACGGCGCCGACGCGATGCCAGGACCGCCGGCGAGAACACGGTGGGTGGGTGGGAGTGGGGTGGGCGGCTCCTCCGACGATCTCGCGCGCCCCTTGCGTCTGCGTTTGATTTGCATGCCGTCTGCTTCTCTCTGCTCGTCCGATGTCGCGGGCTCGATTTGGGTCGATGCTGCGCCTTGGGCTCTTTGTTTTCGTGTTGGAACGATTCAGAGGTTTTAGATCCTACTCTCTTCTGTTGGGATACGATTGGCTTGTCGAATTTGGCAATTTGGAAAGACACGCGATCAGCTACATCCACGCTCTGCAGCTTTTCATCCTACTACTGCGTGGTACTCTTGTCGGGCGTGTTCGGCTGGCTGGCTGGCCAGCCAACTCATGGAATCATTATTCACGTCCTGACAGAATAGTATTTTTCTCTCACAACAATCAGTCAGAACAGTATTTTTCAGTCCTGCCGAACAGGCCCGTCAACCTTGCTGCATTTGAGGAATTTGTAGATTGCGCTGCGAATTCATGGGGTCCCGCGCTTGCTATGTTGGCTTGTCAAATGTACCGGTGCTACAATGATCGGTATATGCATTCTAGTTATGCCATAAACACCATATCCTTGAGCCTTCATATACTGCCTGCATATATTTCTGACTCACCTCATTGCATACCACTGTCAATATATTAGCACTCCAGATGTTCACTCATCCATCCGCAATATTATTGAGCGATCATTTGGAGTGCTAAAAATGAAATATGAACTTTGTCAATTATCCATCAAATGCTTTGAAATTTACGTGATAAAAGTATGGATTTATTTGGCCGAAATATTTGTTTTTTACTTTTCTTCAATAAATTAAATGAGATTATAATATTTACACCATATTTGAATTGGTAAAAAAATATTCAATTACACATGCTCTGCATACAACAGAACATACACTAAACATCGATCAGGGGCATAGTAGACATTTCCTATAAAAACCTCATGTTTCCAGAGCTGGAGCTAAACTGCGTGCCAAACAGGTCCACTTGCTCTAGAAACTCCACAGTGAAAAGCTACTCTGTGGTAGAGTTGGTAGAGCAGAGCTAAAAAAAAATATGAAGCAGACTAGTCCAAACAGACCCTTAGCAGTGTCCTGGACCAAACGGACCCTTTATTAGACCGCGCTAGGTCTCTCCGTCCCAGATCGCAAAGCCCCAATATCCGCCCCAGAACGCAGACACTTGCCCGGCCTCTTCCCTTCTCCCCGTGATCGATGCCGGCCTCCAACCCTCGTGTGTTCTTCGAGGTGGCCCTGAACGACGCACCGGCCGGACGCATCGAGATGGAGCTGTACGCGAAAGAGGTCCCCAAGACGGCGGAGAACTTCCGCGCACTGTGCACCGGCGAGAAGGGGGTCAGCAAGAGCGGGAGGCCGCTTCAGGTCCCCCTTCCACCGCGTGATCCCCGGGCACATCTGCTAGGGCGGCGACTTCACCCGCTTCAATGGAAGCGGCGGCGAGTCCATCTACGGCGACAAGTTCCCCGACGAGAATTTCAGCCAAAACCACAAGGTGACCGCGGTGTCCATGGTCAACGCTGGGCCCAACACCAACGGATCCCAGTTCTTCATCTGCTGCAAGGACGCCCCCTGGCTCGACGGCAAACACGTCGTCTTCGGGAGTGTCGTCCGTGGCATGGACGTCGTCGTCAAGGCCATCAAGAGTGTGGGGTGCAGGAGCGGCGCCACCTCCAAGGTGGTCAAGATCGCCGACTGCGGCCAGGTCTCCTAGATGTATAGTCTGCCCGGCCCGGCCGCCCGCCCGCCGTCGGTGCCGTCGTTGTCGAGTCAGCGTGCGTTGCTCATCCTTCCACTCATCATCAAATAACAAGACATTGATATGAGGTGCGGATATGTGAATCCGATGATGTCTCTACCTAATTCGTGCCCCCTCACTGCTGTGATAGGCTGTTGGGTTCTACTATTATCTTTTTTATTTACCAAAAAATTGTACAGGCACACACAGGCACTCGCGGACGCACACTCGTGACTACTTCATGCGAATTTGTTATCTTACTATACTCAAAGTAAATAAAAAATAAAATATAATCTAAAATCAAATTGATCGCATCCAATATGAAATTCAAATATTTTTTTTATCATAGTGGTACGTCATCTGAGCACTGTATAACCTTTTTCTTAGAAATCCATTGCCTTTTGGGTCTTAGTAGATAAATAGCTGCCGGATTGACGTGCTATGCTATACTGATTTTTGGTTGTGATAGAGGTAAAAGATAAAGTTAGCAATGAATGAATAATTCAATTATATTTTGCGAGTTTATGAAGTGATAAAAGCAAAGTCCACCCGACTCAGACCCACGTCAGCATGCCTTCGTCCCGCATAGCTCTGCTCGCCGCTCCTCCCCGTCACCGTCCGTCCGGCCCCGAGTTGGCTCCTTCGCCTCGAAGCAGACGAAGCTGCTTGACGTTATCTGTCGACATGTATCAGCGTGTTCGCTGGACTGGCTGGCTGGGGCTGGCCCTCACAAAAATACTGTTTATTTAAACCAGCCAACAGTACTTCTCTCTCACATAAACAAATCAGCAACGATACGAACTAGCCAACCAAACATGCTTATATGTCGGCCACACAACATTCAGAGTAGTGATCCATTGTGGTGTACTTGTACCGAGCGTGGGCGGACAAACGACTGAATGGGATTTCCTCACAGAATGAACGTACGAGTACATTGATCAGGGAACGCCACCAAACCTGCCCTGCGCTGTGCCCCTGTTGTAGTGGCTCGCAGTAGTACTAATAATAATATACTAATACTAACATGCATGGTATGGGCGTGTTTGGTACGAATATGGCTCCTTCACCAGCACCGCACCCAAAAAAAAATAGATAGGGGAAGTGGCAATTTTTCTGCAATTCTAACCAACTTGAGGGGCAGTGTACTTGTACATGGCTGTAGGGGATGTAGAATCGTTCCAACAGTCTGTTTATATGGTTTTCCATTTTCTCCGGCTACATATCCCGCCATCCTCGCTGGCTATGTTCCCTAGCCGAGTCCTGCTTGCTATGTGTTGTCCGCCTGTCCGGCCAATCAGAAGGTGGACGAAGGCAGGAAGCCTGTCGGATCTGTGTGAAAAATATGATGACGTGGCGGTTTTAAATATGGACAAGAGAAAATTTAGCTAGTCTGTTATAAAACTCTACTTTTTAGATGTACTTTCTATTTTACATAATGGCTAAAACTTATAATTTAGCATCTAATTTTACCTAGTCTCTTTTGTAAAATCTACTATCTAAATCATCATTTAGAGAGTTATTTGAGTAAAAATCGTTTTCTATATCTCAACAACTTTTCTATATCTTGTGCGTATGCTAGAGAGTTATCATCGCTCTCCATCTTTGGTTATCAAGAAATCCGGAATAGAGGATATTTATTTTTTATATCCAATTAAAGAGATTGTTGGAGGATAATTTTTTCATTAAAACCTCTATTCCTATAAATTAGGAAAGATATAAAGAGTTTCTTGAAGATGCTCTCGTGGAAAGTGGTTGAGGAGGGGCTCATCTCTACTGATTATATATAAATTAAGAACAAAAGGTTCAAGGGTACAAAGCTCTTAAGGCTGTTCAGGAAAAAAAATGAAGAAAATCAATCAGATTACTTGGCCGGCCTGGCTGGTCTCCGTCTCCGTGGTTTATTTGATGTATACTGATTTAGCCTTGTACTCATTCGATTTTCCTTTGCTTCTTTCACATGTTATTATTTTCTCTGTTGCCAACATGTGCTTTTCCTATTATCGAGACATTTATAGATCTTAACAAATCTGTATACATTGTATTTTGAAAATGAAAAAGAAGTCTTGCAAATAGTTGCGTACATTTGAAGCATTAGGCGCTTCGAAATGTTGAACATGTCTTGCAAAAGGAAAAAAAAAGCTAGCTGTCCAAGCGCGCGACCATGTTATCACTGAATCACTCAACATAATCATGATAATGTTTTACTTGCTTAATT
The DNA here is from genome assembly GCA_904845875.1 of Miscanthus lutarioriparius. NCBI lineage: Eukaryota > Viridiplantae > Streptophyta > Magnoliopsida > Poales > Poaceae > Miscanthus > Miscanthus lutarioriparius. The sequence continues at coordinate 6,905,086 of CAJGYO010000005.1, forward strand.
TTGAATTTAAAAATATACTGAAAAATGCCTAGATTTCTATTGATTTTGAAATTAAAATATGCCAAAAATGCATAAATTTCTTTTTTGACTGAAGTCAGCAGGGCAAGCCCAACTTATCTTTTATAATTTTTTATTTCAAACGCTTCTAATTCGCTACTTAGGTGCTATAAACACTAGGCTAGAGACCATTTCACGATGCCTAAATTTCTAACATACACAATAATCCAATTAGCCAGCGGCTGCAATTCAACCCATTACCCATGTAACCCACCCAAATCCGTCATAATCCACCCATGCACAGGACTAGGCCTGATGAATGAATGCAGCGAAGGCTCGGCCGGTTGGTGGTATCGGCCAAATCACTCAAAGCCGACAAGGGTTCTCTGCTCCTGTCCTTTGCAAGGGCCCCCGTCCCGTAGCCCTAGCAGCGTCTCCACTGGAGTGTGAACGCCAACTACTTTTCTCAATTTGCTACAACTACAAGACAGCTTTCACAGTGCCCCATTGCAGACATCTGTAGGGCAAGGCCAATGCGACCAGCTCAAATGGCAGGAAGCGAGGGACGCATTGCAGAGGCTTGTTCGCTGAAATTTGGCTTAGGTTTATGTCTTTATTGTTTCAGAAAAATACTATTTGTTCACTGAGCCCGTGTTCAGTTGCAAAAAAAGTTCCAAAAAAGTGCTACAGTATCCATCACATCGAATCTTACGATATATGCATGGAGCATTAAATGTAGATGAAAAAAAAAACTAATTATACAGTTTGGTGGAAAATTACGAGACGAACGTTTTGAGCCTAATTAGTCCATGATTGAACACTAATTACCAAATAAAAACGAAAATGCTACAGTAGCTAAATTCCAACTTTCCCCTCAACTAAACAAGGGATGAAAAACATTACTGAAGTGGTGCTAAAGAACAGGACGATATGTCCATAAAAGACATTAGGTGGGTCCTGCTTGGTATAAAAAAATCGCAGCCACAGCTATCCATGAAAAGGCAAAAGGTAGCAGTAGTTCATTTGCTTGAGGTGCATCCTAAGCTTAAGGTGAATTTTTGGTACATGAATCGTAAGGTGCATACCCACAATGGTAAGGTGCATATCTGTAGCAGAACATTGTGACAACATTCACAATTCATCGTATCTACAAAATAATACAGTTCTTACATTTTGAAAAGTCAAACAGTATAAATTTTAATTAGAATTATATAAAAATTACTAACACTCATAAAACAAAATAAGTATCATTAGATTTGTTAAAGAATATACTAGTGTTTTGCGCGCGCCCATGCGTACGAGTCACTGGCCGTGCTTGTATCTAGACAATGGAGAATTCGCAATGGAAAAGCACTGATAGTGAACGCAATAGGCATTTGCCTGCACCGTTTAGCTAGCAGGTAGTCCAGCAATGCATTCTAAAACAGCTGCGATCACATGCGATATGGTGAAACAGCACATATATATTTTACGCGAGACATAAAGAGTATTAAAATAGTACTTAGTCTTATACGAGGCAGGCCTACACTGACACGTTAGATGTCTAAGCAGTACATATATTTTACATAGAACAGTCTTAGGACAGAAGACAAAGAAAACATACACTGCGAGATGACACAACATAGCATACTGCATACAATAAAAGTCATAGTAGCAGATAATAAGACGTAGCCCCTAAGGAAATTGGCATATGCTTGAGAGGCTGCCCTGATCTCGAGTGCCATAGGAACACAATGCTTAGCACATGTCATAGGAGCACAGGGTTAGCTATAATATTTAAGGGAAGTAGCTACTGCTCTTGAGCTTCACCTGATCTTGGTTATGAAATATCACTGTATTGAAGCCTTGGGTTTATGGCAGAACCGCCTAATCTAATACCTTCTATGAATACTTGTCTTTCATTAGACATTAAGTACTCAAGAGAGGACACTAAACTACGCAGTTCTGTCGAGCACACCCCAAGGGAGAACTCAAAAATCCATATTTTCCATCATGATCATAAATGAGAGAACAAAGCTTACAACATTCCTAAGCCATTTCTTACATTACTGTAGCAGAATAATACTTCAATTGATTATAACAGCGGAATATAACAGAGGAAACAAAGATTAATTGAATGATATGGTGGATTATTAATATAGTGGACATTTATATACAAGAGCTGCTAGCAGATTTTACATCTTTTCTTATAAAAACTTTAGTGAGGGTTATAAATAAACTCTACGGTCGTAGCGTGAAAGGAATCCTCTCTGAGCCCACCAGGAGGTTTTCACACACAAAAGTCAGCTCTATGTATCATCCGGTCACCTGCAACAAGGGGAATAAAACCCTAAGTACTCGATTGTACTCAGCAAGACTTACCCGACAGGAGGAAAATAAAAGACTCCAAGGATATGTAAGGCTTATTTGGCTTGTGGGTTATTACATCTGCGGAAGCATTACTAAACATGTGTCCTTATGTTAAGTTTATTACCAATCATCATTAGTTCATTAACTATCCATTCTATGTAAGCACATATGCTACTTTCAAGCAGGTGGTAAGCAATCAGAACCATTTTATTACCTTGAAGTTCCAGTTCTTACTACTGCGAGAGAGAGGAGGAGCGGTGGAGGCACATAAGAGAGAGGGAGGAGCGGTGGGCAGAGTGGAGAGAGGGGGAAAGCGCGGCGGACAGGGCTGATATTTTCTTTTCCCGCGCACCCGTGCCACGGGCGTTGAGAAGCGCACGTCGTGCATAAGCATCCCCGGCCAATGGTCGTTCGACAACGGAAAGCGCTCCCTAACGGGTGACCTGGCGTTGGCCATTTCGTGCTCGACAGCACACTAGCATAGTGGGGCCCGCCGGTTTCAGGCCAGCGACGGCCAATGCAAGAAATATTTAGAGGCCTGTTGTTCTCTTGTTTTTAAATTTTTATGAAAAAAATATTTAGAGACATAAATATTAATATTATTTATTATAAATTTAGTTAAACTTTAGCATGTTTTCCATAATTACATTCTTCGTGGACGGAGAGGTATCTCACAGCATGTGGCATCGATTCATCCACCAAACCAAACACAACATGTGCCATCATCAATTCATGCATCAATTCACGTCCTCCGTCGATGGATCCTTCACATGGGAGTGCCCTGGCGCTGTGCGGTGGTGGAGTCAAGTCGTCGGGGTAGGCCTCCAACCCTGTTAGTTTGGGCTGTTTGGGCTTATAAGCCATGGCTGAAAGTACTGTTGGCTGGTTTGGTGCGAGAGAAAAATATTATTCGTTGGCTGATAAGCCATGGCTTATAAGCCAAATACGACCAAGCGAACAGACCGTTGACCTTCTATCACTATTGACGAAGGTACAGGTCCTTTGCACTGCACCAATGTACTCCTACTAATGGCTCGTCGCAGTGTACCATCGCACTCAAGTCGCGATCGCCGGACAAGACACCGGCGCCACGCCGCCCCAACGCCTCGTACGTAGGACTGTCTCCAATAACGCGACCCATCCCTAAAAATACGTCATGCATAGTGTTTTGGGTACCCAAATCCTCCTCCAACGGAAGACCAAAAGTAGGTACCCATTCTGCGTACTCGCCGAGTTGGAAGGCAATTATGGGTCTTCGAAGAGAGACGACGCAAACATGTAGTGGTGGGCCCGTAGGAGCCGTCGGGGCAGGGCGCGGCCGGCTCGACTCGGCGAGGCGGGTCCACGGCGGAGCACGGCCGGCAGGGCGAGGCGGGCTCGAGGTGAGGAGCGCCCGGAAAGGCGCGGCATGGCGAGGCGGATTCGGGGAGGAGTGGAATGGAGGAGGCGGGCCGCCGCGGGTGGAGTTGACGAAGGAGAGAGCGCCGCCGGACTGTCGCTGGACGCGAGCTCGGGGGAGCCGCCGCCGCAGCAGAGGCAGCCTTCGCCCTGCGCCACGCCTGCGCCATCACTGGTGCGGTGCCGCATTGGGGGCCACCCTCGCCCCGCGCCCATGGCCACAACCGGGGCATGCCCGCGCTAGGGGGCTCCCACGCCTGGGGCGCCTGAGCAAGGCCGCCGAGCCCTGCCTGCGCCGGTACGCCGCCACGCCGAAGGGCGCCCACGCCCGGGCCCACCAGCGTCGCCATGGCGAGGGGCGTCGTGGCCCCGCTACCGCCGCTGGTGAGGTGCTGCTGCCGCCTGGGGAGAGAAGAGAGTGAGGGAGCGTGGAGAGAGAGAGAGAGAGGAGAGAGAGCACGGATATCATCGGCGGTCGGTGGCGCATGTAGGGAGGCGTGGGATTTGTGGCCGGTGGGATTTGGGGGCTTCCTGCTCGGGGCCTCTGTTGGAGAGGTAGAATTATGGGTACATAACTTTTTTACTGTGCGTTACATAAACTTTAAAATGGGTCTCAGTTTGGGTTCACGCTGTTGGAGTCAGTCTAACAATGGCGCATCCTAATGGCGCTACCCAATCTGCAGCGTCCTGCGAGCCACATCGATGAATAATGATGGCCAGTCAACATCATCGTCCATTCGTCCTCTTGAGCTGCAGTATCATAATCAAAACACAGCAGCTTGGGCCTTCATTCGAATGGTGGAGGCCTACTCGACACGACCCAGATTGTGCAGCTGTTAATGGTAGTAGTGTAGTACTCACTTTCAGGGATTTAGGGTCTGCTTGGCACAGCTCACAATTATATATGGCCATACAGCCCAAGCCCGTCGGCCTGGCCCGAGACCCTTTTTTTGGCCTGGCCCAAGCCCGGCCCGGCCCAACGACTAGCGGGCCTGGGCTGGCACGGCCCGGAGGAGCCGTCCGTGCTAGGCCTTACCCTAGGCACGTGGCCCCGCATAGCCCGGCCTGCTCGTCTACCGCGTAGCCCCACGCTTCCAATTCCCACCCCCGATTCCCATCCCCCTCCCCCTCCCCGCGTAGCCCCACGCAGCCCTAAACCCTAACTCCCTTCCCCTCCCTGCGACTTTGCTCCCCCGTCCTCCGCTCGCCGGCAGGTGGTGCCGCTGGCTCCTTCCCTCCTCGCGGCCATGCCTCGGGTGCGATGCCGCGGCCTGCGAGACCGTCGGATCCGGCTCAAGCAGCTGCCTGCCTGCCTGCCTCGCTTTCCCCGCCTCTCTCTCGTCTCTACAGCCTCCTCCATGCACCGCCGTCGACCTCGAGCGCGACAGCTGGCTTCGGACGACCGGATCTGGCGTCCCGTTGCCTGCTCCGACGGTTGACGCTGTGGATCTGTCTTGAGGCTAGGGCGAGCACGTCGGCGTCGACCGCAGCCACCACGCTCCCGTGCTTCCCTCGCCCCCTATTGTCCCTCCTCCAGCTCCATCGACCGGGACCGCACCACGCGACGCTGGCTCCCGATTCGCTCCAGCTCCATAGCCTCCTCCCGGCGCCTCTTGTCCTCCTCCTCCACGCCCCAGCACCGCTGGCCCTGCTCCGTCCCCCTGTGTGGCCGCACTTAGCTCCTCTCTCTCGGATCTCGCGGCCGCGCTCGTGAAGTCGCGAACCTCCGCAGATCCTCCATGGCAGCGTCAAGCAGCGGCGGCCGGCTTCGAGTGCAGCAGCGTCGAGTGCCTCCTCCACGTCCCCAACCCCCACGCAGCCTCGTCATGTTGCGGCCTGTCGGGTGCGAGCGCGCCGTCGGCCGTCGCCACGCGGTTCGCGCAGGCACAGCTGCCCCTGCCTGCCCTTCAACACCTCTCTCTCTCTCTCTCAGTGGGCCTTGGGCTGGCACGGCCCGTTAGCCGTGGCATGCTTTTTGGGCCAGCCCGGCACAAGAAACAGCCCAGCAGGCCGTGTCTGGGCCGACGGCCAGGCCCATGGCCCTAAGAGGCACGGCCCGGGGGGCCTGGCGTGCCGTGCCGACCCGACCCCTATCGGGCCGTGCTTTCACGGGCCCGTGCCGTGCCGTGGCGGGCCTGGCCGTTGGCCATCTATACTCACAATAGCTTCATGAGTTGTTCTTTTTTTTTTGCCAAACACTCATTTTCAAAATAGCTTTAAGAGTGAAGTTGTTTTTCTCCCCCTCTCACAAAGATATAAGTTGGGATAAAGCTAAAAATAGTAGCTCTCACCCATACATAAAGCTATTTTGCTAAACAATTTTTCCAAAATAGCTCAGCTTCACATAGAAAATTACTCATGAAGTTATTTTCACTAGTGAAGCTGAGCTGTGCCGAATATGGCCTTAATTTGTTACCATTTGTCTTCAGATGCAACCAACATTTTTCGAATGACATGCCTTTGTAAACAATCTGTGGAGCTTATAGATGGCCAACGGTAAACATCACCTTCAGTTCTTTTTAGAGTGTGCAGCCTGTCGAAAGCCAAAGTGGCGTAACAATTTCACATATTCAACTTCTCTGTGATTCCTGGGATGGCAGTACTTGCATTTCAAATGCAACGGTAATATATTTTAATTTTGCATGTTCCAACGAATCCAAATAACAGAAACCATTCCATATGGTTTTCTTTCGTTACACTAATTGCCATGCTCGTCATGAACTCACGATGCAAAAAGTTTTTTTAATAGGATGAGAAAGAAGTTTGGCGACACACTGCTTCGCTCCGACCCCATCTACAGTAAAAGCGGCGGAAAGGATGACCCCGAGGCAGAAGTCGTTTCCGGCGGCGATTCTGCCGGTCCCTTTCCTCTCCGATGGCCGGATCGGCGTCAGAGAGGGAGGTGGACCACGGAATCAGCGTGCAAATGTATATAGGTTAGGTAGGGCTCTATCTAGGCCTAGTTTGCTCATCGTGGGTGTTTGACGGCGGAGCTAGGGTTTGCTCACCGTCAATCGACGGTGCAGCTAGATTGTCCGTTGGGAGCTACTTAGCCGGCAAATAAAGGACATCTCTGGGAGCGGCGGCGGTTGCTCCTCTGGCAAGGTCGTCGTGAGGTATGTGAGCCTCTCTTTTGTTGCGAAGGAAACAAATAATACTTCCGTCCATAAAAGAATGCAATTCTCGGATTTCGAGGAGTCCAACCGTCTGAGCTTTGACTAAATTTATATAAAAATGTATAAATATTCTTGATACAAAATAAGTATTATTAGATTAGTTATAAAATATATTTTCATAATAAATTTATTTAGAGACATAAATGCTAATACTATTTACTATAAACTTGGTCAAATTTAAACTTATTTGACCGGCACAAATACCACAATTGCATCCTTTCGTGGACAGAGGAAGAATTTTCTTTCCCCGCATTGAAGTTTTTGCTAGGTCGCTTGTGTGGCTAGCGACCGCGGGGATACCTTCCGAGTTCCGACCGGTGGTCTGATGGTCGCCGGGGTGGATTCTTTCCTCTTTTGTCCGTGCTGCGAGGATGGCTGATATGCGTTCAGCGGAATCAAAGCGCCGGGATGGTCCAAGGTCTTGTGCAGCGGTTACCAAGCTCTTGGAGTCCTTTATCAATTATTTTTTCAAATACGGATATTTTATACGGATATTGAATACAAATATGATCAAATACAAATATAATATCATCAGTATCCATATCCAACAAATATCAGATAATCCAAAAAAATCCGATTAATCCGACCTGCACATGGCAGATATATTATCCGAGTAGCCAAAAGGCCAAGAAGTATATAGGTTGCCCTGCTGCCGTGCCCTACATTTTATAGCGGAAAAAGTCCAAATTACCTCCTTCAACTTTTGCGAAAGTCTGCTTTTCCTCCCTGAACTCTAAAATCGGGTAAACCACCTCCCTGAACTTTTAAAACTGTTCGTTTTACCTCCCTTACAGGTTATAAGCGGTTCTCAAAGGCGGTTTTATCTTTTATTTTTTTTATTTATTTCGGCTGAATCTTTAAAAAATCATAGTAAATCACAGAAAATCATAGTAAATCACAAAAAATATATCTTTTATCGTTTTACCTCCCTCGATGCTCTGTACTAAAGCTTTGCCTCTTCACTAAATGGGCTTCCCGTCACATTCGGCCCATTGCTGGAACGGGGGGAGCCTGTTGACTTGTATTGCTCGTTACTCGTTAGTTTGCTCCCATGATTAGCATGCCCTTGCTGTTCTTAAGGTCAGTTTCAACGGGAGGTTTCATGTTCCAGTGTTTCCAAGACATGACATCAAGAATGAAATATAATGAAATAGAGTCCCTCAATGCACAATTTTATTTCACTGTTTCATAGGCTAGCTTTATCACTAAATTTTTGTATTGTGTTGTGATCAAATGTGTCATGTGAACTATGCAGTTATTTGAGAACACGATAAAATTGACAAATAAACATGGTTTATCATACTTAGCAGAACAGTTCACCATACAGAATGACATCTCGTGGAAAAGGGAAGGCTATCACACTTAAAAATGACAGCATTCACTCAAGCACTAGATAGCAGTTTCATATTACAAACTGATCGGCATTCCTGAAGAAGAAGAAAAGTAATTCAGGTTGAGCTCTCACTAGATGCATCTAAAACTGAAATTGTAATGAAAAGAGCAACAAAGAAAATTTATTGAGGAAACAGCACACTCAAAAAAGTGTGGCAAAACCTGCCTACCAGAATAGCACAGATGCACCTTGGCGGTAGAACATTCAGAAGTGAATACTGTAAAAGCTCAGACTCGTGGCATGAAAGAAATTGGGAAGAACTAAACAAGAGTACTGCACTAGATTTAGAACTACCAACAAGAGTACTGCACTAGGGTCTTGTACGGACAAAATTCCAATACTAAGGGGTTGTTTAGATTCCAAAAAATTTTGCGCAGTACCTGTCACATCGAATCTTGCGGCACATGTATGGAGTATTAAATGTAGACGAAAAAAAAACTAATTGCACAGTTAGATGAGAAATCGCGAGACAAAACTTTTGAATCTAATTAGTCCATAATTAAACACTAATTACCAAATACAAACGAAATGCTACAGTGAGCCAAAATCCAAAAAAATTTGGATCTAAACGCCCCCTAAACAAGATTTCAGAAGCACCAACAGGAGTACTACACTAGGATCTAGAACCGAAACACTGAATCTGTAGCAGCCTGTTCGGGAGGCCGTATCGTATCGTGGATTATTTACTGCTGGCTGGTTTGGTGTAAGAGAAAAACACTGATTTCTGGCTAGAAATTTACGATCGTTTACGAGCAAGCGAACAGGCTCAATGAACTCGGCAGCAGCAAAGGCGAAGAACTCGGCAGCGGCGCAAGCGATGACGCTGCTTTGCGGTTGCGCTGGCCACCACCGCGCCCTTTCCCCCCTTGTCGGACCCGCGCCGCCCTGAGCTTTCCACCGCCGCCGCCGCCGCTGGAGTAGGATGGAAGCGCGCTGATGGCCGCACTGGATTCATGAAACGAAAGAACGGGCTCTGTCCTGTTTCCTACGCGTGGGAAACGACGCCCACTCATTTCGTGGCCCTCCATGCAAAACAACAGTTTTTACTAAAAATTCACCTCATTTAATGCCTACAAAACTCTCGTAACATCCCATTAAGACTGACCTAATCCCTCGGTTGTCGGTAGACGGCTTATCAGCCGGCTTATCAGCATTTTTCTCTCATAACAAAACAGCTTCAGCCGAATAGGGCTAGGGCCGTTGTATTTTTGAAATTGCAACGGGTCTGAACGTCCTAAACGACCTTTCCTTTTTTAATTCAAAAATTAATATTTGGTCCCTCCAATTGTGTTTGCTATGTATTCATTTGTGGGAATTGCTCGAGTGCTCAATATGTGATCAACGAGTGGGTGTAACTGTGTAAGGCCTGGACCTCCTGTGATCATTCTGTGATATAATCATACTTCTACTAGTCCTTCAGGCACGCCCATGCGCGCGGTGCACGGGCTCCACATATTATTTTGGAGAAAAGAAAAGAAATAATGAAAGGTGGACTGTTTTTTGATTTGAGAAAAACCAGAGGATGTTTTCGTAAAAAATGATGAGAGTGTCTATGGAGCGCGGGTTGAATTTTGATAAATTGGAGGTCTTTTTTGCAACGTTTTGGACTGCGCGTCGATTTGGAAATAACATGAGGCGTTTTTTGTAAAAAAATCTGAGAGGACGTCTGGAGCGCGGGTTGATTTCCGAAAACTGAAAGGGGTTTTTCGTAAAACGACCGCGGCTCGTCCGATCTGGACCGTCCGCGCGGCCGATCAAACGGCCACGAAATAACAGCGACGTGAACGCGCTGGCTGAGCAAGCTGGCCACAACGAATCATATCTTTAGATGTATATATGAAAACACAGGTAAACCCTCTGATTAAGGAACATAATTAAGACAAGTGGGACATATGTTGTTTTTACTCAATATCCGAATAGATATTTGTATCTGACATTCTCCGAATCCGATTTATACCGTATTCGATACTCATTATTTGTATCCGTAACCGAAACAATCCGTATTCATATATGTATCCGTGTCCGAATCCTAATCCGAACAGAAATATAAAAACAAATACAATACTAGCGATATATGTTCGCATCCAATCCGTTTTTATCCCTAGATGTACTGTATGAATGTTTAATACAGGTTTCCCTTTCGCAAAAAAAAAAGTTTGAAAGAAAAAGAAACAGTCAAGAAGATTCTCCCGCTTCTCTCTCAGCTCCTGAACCCGCCCAACTCGGCCTCGCCATAACAACCCCTATAACAACAACAGTTTTGGCCAGATTTTCATTCCATGATGCTTGGCCCATTTTCATCGCCTCCCGTTTTCCGGTGCGTGCGTGACCAAAAAAAAACCCGGGGAAATCCGACAAAAACTGCTACATAGACGTGTCCATGTACAAAGATCTATCTCTATTGGATGAACTTAAGAATACAGAATGCAAATTTTGAGGTGGAAATGATAATGTATAAATGTAATAGACATGAGCGACATAGCCAGCCATTTGATTTTGCGAGTAAATGATTCCGATTTTGTTCATACGAGGACTAAATTCCAGTTTGTTTGGAACACTTCATTACTCTCCGTAAGGGTGTGTTTGGATGTTAGGGCTAAACTTTAGTCCCTGTCACATCAGATATTTAGATGTCAATTAGAAGAATTAAATATGAGCTAATTATAAAACTAATTATATAAGTTGTGGCTAATTCGCGAGATAAATCTATTAAGTCTAATTAAGCATTGATTAACACATGTTTATTGTAGCATCACATGAGCTAATTATGGATTAATTAGGTTTAATGAATTTGTATCGTGAATTAGTCTCTATTTATAAAATTAGTTTTGCGATTAGCCTATGTTTAATACTCCTAATATATATCTATATCTATAACTAATAATAAAGAGGCAAAATTTTCGGTCATTTTTTTCATCCATCCATTTTTTTCTTCCACCTCTCCCTAACTACCAGTAGTCAAGAGTTTCTTCCGTCTAGACTTATATGACCCTAGATAGTTAGATAGTTAGGACAAATAGATCTCTTTGAGCCTGAATAAACTGAATAAGAATAGAAATTCTAATTCAAATAGAAAATAAATTAGACAAAACCTTATTTTATTTTTTATATAGCAAAGCGTCTTTTTAACCCGTTTTTTACTTCCCATAATGGCCCCGTTCGCTGGTCTGAACTTTGGCTGAAACTGGCTAAAAACACTATTCCGGCTGAATTGTTGTGAGAGAAAAATACTGTTCCGGCTGAAAAAACAAGCCGAACAAGCCAAATTTAAGACAAGCGAACGGAATAAATGTAGCGTTTGGATGCGGCTAGGGATAGGAAAAGGGAAATAGAGGAGGATACAAATGAGTGGGTTATGGATTTGCAGCCTGATCGCTGGGACTGGCTGGGCTGGCCAGCCCCCTCACATGAGTACTGTTCACCTGAACCAGCCAGCAGTACTTCTATCTCACATAAACGAACCAGCAACGATACGAACTAGCCAACCGAACAGGCTGATGAAAATATGAATTAAGCGCCAATCAAACGTATGGATGCAGTTTGGTGTGGGTTTGGGTTGTGGTGGGCCCACAAGCTTTTTAAAAGGAAAAAATAGCACCCGTTGTCCACGTGGCTTCGGTTGGCTGGTTCGTTTCGTTGCTGATTCGTGAAGAAGTACTGCTGGCTGATTTGTGTAAGAGAAAAATATTGTTCCGGCTAAAAATTTACGATCGTTTACGACAAGCCATAGCCAAACGAACAGGCTGACCTTATCTCCATCCTATCCACACACACGCACACGCAGCGGAGCGGCGAGCAGCGAGCAGCGGCCCCTGACGGCTGGCCAGTAGCAGCACGGGAACAGGCACCTGGTGGCCGGCGTCGAGCAGAGTGGCTACACGAGCGACGAGCAGCCGCGTCCCTTTTTGCAGCAAGCTCAAGCTGACGGGGAACCTCGACACAGCCTACAGCTTCGCCTCTTCTTCCACAACGCGGACAAGAAGCAGGCTGCGACGACCGCGGGGAAGGGGACCAGGCCAGCCGCTACCAGGGGAGTGAATCCGGAGGCAGTCCGGCGGTGTTCGGCTGGGATTAAAAATATTGTTCGTGCTGGAAAATACTATTTATACTGGAATGTTGTGAAAGAAAAATACTGCTCTAGCCGAAAAAAAGACAGCCGAACACTGCCCCCTCCCTACTCGCCAACATGTTCTCGTGATTCTCGGCGATGGTGGTGGCGCAGCTCGCGCAGATGGCAGCTGAAGAGCAGGGCACGGCGCTACGAGAGATGATGGCCGCCGAAGTTTATGCCCGGGAAAGAGACCGGTCTACCACCACGATGCATTGGCGTCGGAGCCCGGCAAGAAACCGAGTCCTCTTCCAGGTGCATTAACTTACAATCAATCAATAATAAGCAAAACGATCCAAATCACGTCACAAAATCACATCACAGTTTGATAGGACTTGTGACATGTTCGGCCTCAAAAGGAAAAGGAGAATTTGTTAAGTCCACCTCAAAAAGGAAAAAGTCTAGATCACCCCTCACCTATAACAAGGAGTCTACTTCACCCCCCAAACTATGAAACCGTCTATTTTACCCCTTGAACTTTCCAAAACCGTCTATTTTACCCCCTGGGCGGTTTTCAGCGGCGGTTTTGCTACAGTAACAGCTGGTTTACTACAGTAACAACGGGTTGCTACAGTGCCGGCGGGTTTGAATTTCCTTTATTTATTTATTTTCGGTGCATTTTTTAAAAATCATAGTAAATCATAGAAAAATCATAAAATGAAAAATCTAATTTTATTGGACTCCACATGAGTAGATCTACACAGTGAATATATAATACGGTATGCTTTAGTACAAATTTTTTTTGTAGCTTTAGATTAATTGAAAAATCCAATTTTGTCTGTAATTAATTAGAATTTATCTATAACTAAGTTATACATAGTCCAATGAGTACGAAATTTTTACTATAGTTCAAGCATACAATAATTAGCGTACCATAAAAATTTCACCACAATTGGACCATAGAAGTTGCAGCTATGTATTATTCCAATTAATTACAGACAAAATTAGATTTTCCAATTAATCTAAGGCTACAGTAAAAATTTTGTACTAAAGCATACCGTATTATATATTCACTGTGTAGATCTACTCATGTGGAGTCCAATAAAATTAGATTTTTCATTTTATGATTTTTCTATGATTTTTAAAAAATACACCGAAAATAAATAAAAAAAGGAAATTCAAACCCGCCGGCACTGTAGCAACCCGTTGTTACTGTAGTAAACCAGCTGTTACTGTAGCAAAACCGCCGCTGAAAACCGCCCAGAGGATAAAATAGACGGTTTTGGAAAGTTCAGAGGTAAAATAGACGGTTTCATAGTTTGGGGGTGAAGTAGACTCCTTGTTATAGGTGAGGGGGTGATCTAGACTTTTTCCAAAAGGAAAAGGAGAAACGAGCAAACTGTGACATGTTCGGTTTATCTTAAAGTAAATTATTTGGGCTCTGTTTGACGTAAAGTATTTTTAAAGTATTAGGAAAATACTATGGTTTACAAAATAATTTAGTTTTTAAAAACTATGGGGTGTTTGGATGTAACAAATTTTGTAGCATCTAAGACTATGATTTTGTCACAACTGTAGTATTTTTGAAGTTTTAAAAACTCCACTCATGACCTCTTTTTTCTAAACCACGATTTTATGTCTCTTTGGCTTATAAAACCACAGATTTGTGATATTACAGTTTTCAAAAACTGCATTATCCAAACAGGCCCTTGAGTTGCTGCTGGCAGGTTGAGATATAAAAATACTGTAGGTACAGTGCTTTTCAGCAGCTGCACCCCTGGCAAGAAGTCATCGATGCGCTAGCATTGAACGTCCTGAGCTCACAGTAGCCGCCGCAAGCGCTGCCCCAACCATGCATATCTTCTTCAACGAAAACAACGATCAAATTGAAGGCTTGTCCGGACTAAATATGCTCTTTTTTTCCACGCGTCACTGTTTGAACTGGTTCGTCCGTTCTTTTTCCAAGCTTTATAAGCAATCCACTTCAATCGTCAATTTTCATCTTTCTGTTCTAATTTAGTCATTCCCCATAAATATCAATAATAATATAATAATATTATACGTCTTTAAGTCCTTGACCTCTTCTTTAAGAAATATATATTATCATCACCAAAATATTGGTACAGTTCTAATTAGAAATAAAACGTATCTTATCGTTATAACCTTGCTCAGCCGATATGGTTCAACCAATCAAACTGTGGACTGAAATCTAAAGTTAATTGTTTAGTTTAGTCTAACAAATACCTTTTCAAGCATAATTCTAGACGAAATTTTATACAAAGAGTAAAATATAATGAGATATGTATTATTTGGGTCCTTGTTTTTTTAAATATTTTGTACTTTTTTTCTTCCCGTTGCAACGCAAGCACATATTTGTAATCAAATATCCAAGACGGTGGTTACTAACACGTGTACAGGATGTGCAGCAAACAATGGATTTGGGTCGAGGCGGAGGTGGCAGGCTCCGCTGCCTGCTCGTCGATGTCAGTGGCAGGATCCAAGGCGAGATTGGCGCGTTCCCGTATCAGAGGCCGGGACCTGGTTGCTGGTAAAGATGGCAACGGGACCGCAACCCGATATCCGACGGGTATTTACTTCATTAGGGTCTAAATATAGACTAAACACACTACCCACGGGTACATAAATGGATCAAATCCTTCACCTATCGGGTACGCGGGTATGGGTATGTTCCAGCAATCCCCGTACCCGTTTACCCATGAGTGAAAAATACCTAGCCTAAAACTAAATAAGCCCACCAGCCCATGTAAAACCCTAGGTTCACCCACCGGTCCCGCCTGGCGACTTGGCCGCCGGAGCCCTCGACCGCTCGAGGGAGGCTCGACGCCTGGCCTCCCGCCGCCGAAAAAAATAGGCGCGTGAGTAAAGCGCGTCGTTACCTCGTCTCGGCGCTGGCAGCCTGGCACTGCAATCACCACTCGCAAAAAAAAAACGCCGCCGTCGCCGAAAATAAAACTACGCCGCCAGCCCGCCCCTCGTGACCTCGTCTCGGCGTCTCGCGATATTCGCATCGCATCGAAGCGTCAGGAACTCGCCACGCCATGCTGGCGACGGAGCAACTCGAGCAAGAACGGTGATATGCTATTATTTGTCTAATTTTATTTGCTCTGATTAGTGGTGGTTGCTGTTGAATTATTGATTTTCATGTGCGTGAATAAATTATTGGCGGGTACGGGTGACCCGCCGGATATGATTTACCCAGCTGGGTATGGGTTTGGGGAAAATTCCCCACCCATGACGGGTATGACTATTTTGACGGTACCAAATTTTTATGACGGGGATGGGTCTGGGGTGGCCATACCCGATGGGGATTTACCCATTGCCATCCTTAGTTGCTGGCATCCGTTGGCGGCCGCGCTCGCCTGCTTGCCGTTCCTCACTGCGCCTGTGCTCGTGCTCGCCACGCCGGCCACCGTCGCCGCTTACCCCAAACCAAAAACCAATGGTTATCGGATCGCTTCTCCTTGCATAAAGTAAAGCCCGTCCGCAAGCAACTGGTGCGGTGTGTCTGATTGGGTAGGATCCGACCCGACCCGCTCGCTCCTTAAACCCTAGCTTGTCGCCGCTTTGCTTTCTCCTCAACTCCAACTCCCACTCCCCCCCACACCAATGGACTCGCCGCCGCCGCCGCCGATTCGCCGGGAGGCGTGGGAGGGCTGCAGCGTCCTCCTCGATATCAATGACGGCGACCGCCTGGCCTTCTTCCGCCTCACTCCCGGAGCGTCAGTCCTACCCTCCCTCTCTCCCCACACCTCCCTGACTTCGCTACTCCCTCCCCCCTCGAACCAACCCTTTGTGTGCGCGCAGGACGGTGAAGATTGGGAACAAGACCTGCTCGCTGCAGCCGCTCGTGGGGCGCCCCTTTGGCTCCCTCTTCCGCCTCGGCGCCGACGGACTCGTCCCCTGCGCCGCCGCGGACGCCACATCTCGTGGTAAGGATAGATTCTGACTCGAAGCCTCTGTCGAGCTGAATTGCCAGCTCGAGTTAACCTTTTTATTAAAGCTCAACAAGCTCTAATCTTTTACTACTTGTAAAGCTCAAGCTTTTTCTATTTTCATTCAGTGTGATAGTTAGTCAGCTATTGGGCCTCATCTATATCCAAGTTCTGTACAGTTGCTGTTCCATTGTGCCATATGTACAATGTGCCTAATTAATGAAAGCCTAATTTTTTGAACTAGTTTAGTGGGGGCGAAGCCAGGCATGAAAATCACCCGGGTCAGCTCCATTGATCATCACATAAAATGTACTAGCAAACAGTGAATCTATATATTTGCCAAAATTTGTAGGGGTCGGCTGACCCCAGTAAATACACGTAGTTTCGTCCCTGTTTCCTACAAACAGATCATTTTGTCTTCTTTTTAACAAAGATAAGCGTCATGCTGCAATGATTCCTACAATCGTGGTTAACTAATGCCTCTCTCTCTCTCTCTCTCTCTCTCTTTCTCTCTCTCGTGGTGTACTCATCATTATGCACACTATCTAAATTTTGTAACAATGACCCATTTATCTAGATCATAACACGCGAGATGGTGCCGATGGCCAAACGCAGGATGAAACCAGAGACAATAGGTCTCTGGTTGATAATAATACGGCTCAAAATTTATCTAGCGATGACATAGAGGCAATGAAGAGGTGAGATTCTGATCATATTTGGTTTTTATTGAATATAAGCTATGCTTTGTTCTCTTTTCCCTGTGATTTATGTGCAAATTTGTATGCGATTTGATTTTATAAAACAGGGATGGTGCAACTGGTGATGAGATTGTGGAAGCTTTAATAGCAAATAGCTCAACATTTGGAAAGAAAACTGTCTTCTCACAGGTTAGTACAATAATTTCTTAACTTTATTTTCTTTGGTCTCCTGAAGTTCCAAAAGTGTTGGTGATTGATTTAGTTAAATCATTTTGGTTGCAGGAGAAGTACAAGTTAAAGAAACAAAAGAAATATGCACCTAAAGTTCTTTTGCGACGCCCTTCTGCTCGGAGGTACCTTTCTAGTAGTCTTTGTACAGTCTGCAAATATGTCAAGTTGTTTTTGAGATGTGTGGTTTACGTTGCTGTACTTTTGACATGTGTTCATGTACGCAACCAGATATTAATGTGCTTTCACTGTATTTATTTTCCTGATGCTTTCTCTACAAGAGATAAAGTAACATGGTGATTTTTGTACGACTATTAATACATTCAATTATATTTAAAAAAGTGTCATGCAACATGTTTAGAGAGTGGGTACAGAGTACAGACCAGACTGGGAGATGAAGAATGCAAATGAAACTACTTATACTTTCTAGCCTTTGACATGTGAAGTCAGCATGTCCAACACTATTGTTTCAATATTTATTGTGTTCCCGCTTTACTGAAATGAATGATATCGTGTTCTTTGGAGAATAAAATATATTTTGTGGCAGGTAATAGTTACAATGCCAATTAGCTCGTTGGCAAGAGTGAAGGAGGAACATTTCTAATAGAAATACCAATTTTCCATATTTTTGTTATGAAGCCTTGCCCTTGCACTACCAAGTGTTACCTATTAGATTAGATTTGGCTTGATTTATCTAAATTTTTGCGTTTATTTTGTAATATTCTACTATAACTCATATTTGGCATAGCACATGCTCTTGAAAATGTGATTGCTGGATCTTTGTCAATTTTAAATTCATTTTTTGATCATATGGATAATTTGTGATCATTTTCATGTGCAGCATTTGTGAGACATACTTCAAGAAAAGTCCAGCTCGTATAGGGTAATTATTTTCTTCATTGACAAGTGGCATCTGTTGTTTTGTTTCAGTCCTCATATATAATTTCTTCTTTTTTTGCTTAACGTGTACTAGTCTCATTCACTTCATGCTGTTCTTTCTGTGGTTATTAGGTTTATGCGAGTTGACACACTATCTCTCTTGTTGTCTATGGCAAACATTGGTGCGTATTCAGATGTGCTTGTTGTTGATATGGTTGGAGGTTTAGTTGTTGGAGCTGTTGCTGAACGCTTAGGAGGTAAAATATGTTTCTCTTTTACTTTACTACTAGTTCAATAAGATTAAACTTAATGGATGTTATTGAATTAAATACAGTTAAGCTCTATTGGCTACATTCAGATGCTAAACGTTCCACTTAATACCTTGTTATGATCGGCTAGAAGCCACCAGGATTTTTGGTGAAGTTTGCTTTATGACAGTTTGATCTATGCTGTCGGTATGAGGAATAAGTAAGCCAATAAATAAAATTTCTATGCATGTGAACACTAAAATGTGCAAGTTGCACTACTTGTTGCCACAAAGTGCAAGCTATTTTCATTAAATATGTAAGTCCTAAGTGCCTGGTGACTGCCATTGTGCCTAAGTGCCAACATCCAGTATTCACCATTTTGTTTAAATATATATTAGATTAGAACTGCTTTTTGGTGTTCTCTGGGTATAGACATTATAATGCATTGGTTATGTAAATCCTAATGTGATTATGAATATTTTATGTTGTTCATTACATTAACAGGTACAGGTTATGTTTGCAGCACATATCTTGGTTCAGCACCCTGCTCCATTGACATTATAAGAATGTACAATTTGAGCAGTGATATGGTCAGCAGGTAATTTTCTTTTGGCACTAGGTTGCTTTTAATTAGATGATGTCTGGAATAACAATGTTATGGAAAGTGACCTTCTAATCAAGTTAGTAGCACATTTGCCATCCAGAAATGAAGCATGAGTTATTCGGAGCACATGAACTGTAAAATTGTAATTGGACTTTTCACCATTAGTCTATCAGCAGATTTCAAGCACGAATTATTCTCCAGTTGTGACCTTGTTGGATTGTACAAATTCATGAATACAGCCGTTCAAACTGGATTTTCTAATTGTTTACCATCCAATTTAATATAACCATTCACTTCTTTTGGACTATTGGTCCATACTGTCATATACTAGATTCTTATTTCAAGCTTGAGATATATGAATGAAGTAGTTCAAGTTATAGAAGTGGTCAGCATCCATGATTTAGTTGAAGTTATACTGTGTCTGAAAATGTTGTGATAAACTTTCCATTCAGGATTGTTCAGGTGCCACTTAGTGACCTATGTTCAATGCATAGTTCTGGGAACACCCCTTCTCTTCTCAATGGTGGCGCTGAAGGGGAAATGGTAGAGCCTGCTGTAGTACCAGATGAGGATGCCCAGGCGTCTTTGGCACAGCAAGTTGACACAGCAGTGTCAGATGAGAAGGCACAGTTATCAACAGATCAGCCAACTGATATGGAGGTCTCAGAGCCTTCTTTGGATGAGCATCCTGTTCAAGATGAAAACTCTTCATTAGGTAAAAAATTGATGAATCCAAAAATGCTCTAGTGAAGTTAAGTTTTGATCTCTGGATGCTATGTGAATCTGTAGATGGCAAAGGCAGTGATGGTAATTTAGATGCTTCAAAATCTTCTAAAGCTGGAAAAGCACCATCACCAGAGAAGATGAAATATTGGAAGGAACATGGCTTTAGTAGGTAATACAAGTTATAGAAGAAAGTTGTTCTTATATTATAGTACAGATTCCAATTAACATGATGGTGTCTTCTTAATGCAGTTTGATTGTTTGTGCCCCTGGCCACGAAGTCGAGCGTCTTGTCGCTGATCTGCTTCCACTTTTGTCTTATTCAGCTCCATTTGCTATATATCATCAGTATCTTGATGTAAGTAAATATAAATATTTCTTGATCTTGATACAGAAGCATGCCACGTGTGAACTAAATTTCATTTGGTTTATTGCATTTATGCTATAATTTTTGCTGTCTAGAATCTTGATTGAAGTGTCTGGAAAGCAACATAGAGCATCCTTCTCATGCCTGAGATTATTATTAACATGTGTTGTGGAGAAAAGTCATTTTTTGTTTCTTCCTATCTCTCGTTTGCTCTTCTATAAAATATGATTGTCATAGTCCCTTATCTCTTTGTCTATATCTTCATGCAGCCTCTTGCAAAGTGCATGCACAGCTTACAAGTATCAAAGATGGCTATTGGATTGCAGCTTTCTGAACCCTGGCTACGTGAATACCAGGTCAGTGCCTGAACATTGAGGAATTTAAAGAAGAAATAGCTGTCCTTATGAGTTTTAAGGTTCTCTTATCCACATTCTTAAATAATGCATTTGAAGATAATTCTGCACTCTTCCGATAATCGTAATGTATTATGTGTACTGAATTTGCTTATTAAAATGCAGTAGGCTAATTTCGGAAACAAAATTTATGTGCTGCTAGGTCATCTTTTGTAATTTCCCACATGATGGTCCATGTTTAAACAGTTACAACAGATAGGAAAAATGCACAATTGCTAGGTCATCTTTTGTAATTTCCCACATGATGGTCCATGTTTCAACAGTTACAACAGATTGGAAAGATGTGCTATTGCTTTTTATTTCCAGCCTGTTCGTTTCGGCTGAAACGATCGTGGATTATAAGCCAGAAGTACTGCTGGCTGGTTTGGTGTGAGAGAAAAATACTGTTCCAGTTTATAATCCACGATCGTATAAGCCGAAACGAACAGGCTGTTCATGTGCCCTAGCCCCCCTTCAAAGAAGTATTGGCGTAGGAACTTAAAGAACTCTGGTCTTCCTTATGTACAATACAGGTCCTTCCATCGCGCACCCATCCACACATGCAAATGAATGCATTTGGCGGTTATATCTTGAGCGGCATAAGGATACACAGTACAGATTGTATGATAGCAAACAAGTGAGTCATCAATAAGGTATGGTTTCAAGCAAAAAAGGATAGCGTGCCATTTTTTTACCTTAAAAGGTGGGCAAAATTTTGTAGTCTAGCTAGCAGTCTGCTTGCATGTTGAAACCAGTATGCGGTTACCAGACATACGTTGCCATGCTTACAGTTACAGAGAATAACACCTGGGAGTAGGACAAGAGCATTGCTATCAAGATGTGTAATCCTGTGTAACTTGTATTATTGTTTGTTGTAGTTTTAGAGAACTCGTATTAAACTTGTACGGGTCGAGGTATTTTATGCCTCCAGCTGTAGGATTTGCTGGAGATATCCTTGTGTACTGTTTATATGCTTGTGGTGAACAGACAGATGTATGAGTTTTTAAGAGACGTGAAAAGGTATTAACTCCCTCGTCATACTTTCTCTGTCCCAAATTAAATCAACTAAATTTGTTAAAAAAATAAAATATTTATGACACTAAATTAGTATCACTCAATGCATCATGAAATATATGTCATAATATATATTTATTTACTGTCACAGATGTTATCCTTCCCTATAAAGTCGGTTAAGCTTAAGATGGTTTGACTTGTGATTGTTGTAACTTAAGAGGGTTTGATTTATGATTGTTGTAGAACTTGATTTGTTTTGGAACGGAGGGAGTAATACTCATAAAAAAAATGTGTCATCTTTTGTTCACTGAGAATTATGGAAGCACTGAAATGCATTTGTGTTCAAGGAACCAAGTCCTAGTATGCCAATGGTTTTACAAGCGGTGGCAAATGATATCTGTTTCTGGTGTTTTCTGTCGCTCCTGGTTGAGGCTCTAGTGTGTTGGCTTGTCCTTGTTCTTTGTTTTTCTCATAAGAGTCTTTACTATGAAATGTAGGATTATCAAAACAAAGGAATAGAATAATTGCATGGAGCTTTACACAGTTTTACATTAATTTAAATTTAAAATACAATAAAGTCTCCATTATAACCTTTGGATGCAACACAAGAAAAGTGTATGAGTTTTCAGAGAGACAGTAAAGTTTTTATGATGTCCAACCTCGTGTTTGTTCTTTAAATTCCTATGGTTTTCTACATCCCATAGGAATCTAAAGGAATTTTGTAGTGTTTAATCTTTTGTTTCAAGTGAAGTGCTTGGGAAGTAGCTATTAACGTGAATAGGGGCTCATGTTGGATTTTCAACTAGTCTACACCAACTTGCTTGGAACTGAAATACTATGTTGTTGTCTTTTGTTTCAAATGGACATAGGGAATTCTCCTATAGGATTAAAATCTTCCAAAATTCTTATGCTTTTCTTTTATTTCAAAATTCTAAAATGGACAGAGAGGGTTTTATTCCAAAATTCTTTGCATCATTCGAGAGAGAGAAAAAACGCGGTCCCATGTACCATGCATTTTTTTTGTGTGTATAGTCATTTCCACGCGTCTTGTTTAATCTGTTCAGTCTCGGGGAATGAATCAGGGTGAGGAAGTATTGATTGAAACACCTCTGTCTAAAAAAGTTGATATTTTAGTTTTATTCAAAGTCAAAGTCAAACATTGTATATACGAACTAGGAGAAAGAATTGAGCTCTGTCATTTGACACTGGGTCATTGCAAGTTATGAGAAGCATTTCCAGAGTTGCAATTCTGACTGTTTCTGCTTCACATGAAAGCGATATAATACAATAATAAACACGTAACAGGAGAACGCAACAAATGAGTAGCATCTTCTGCATTCGGATTCCGAAGTTGCATTGCATACAGACATACAGTACAATACAAGCTGACAATTCGGCACGCAAAGACTGCTGGTCACTCTTTGCACTGGAGACTGGAATTTTCTGAAACCTGCGACGCCGCGATGCCGTCAACCGTCGTAGCTAGGCGCGTTATGGAGGATCGATGGATAATCACGCGTCCTAGGATGAGTGGAGACCAGAGGCCAGTGGTCCACCCGTCCACGACGACGCCGGAATGCATGCGTGCATGTAACACGCCGTCCGAATTCCGATCGACCCCGGACAACTTACACGAGAGCGACAACCGACAACTAACCGGCCGCCGGCCCGGTCTGCTCCTGCGTCTGCGTGCGGCGTGGCGCGGCCACGTCAAAGATGCGGTGCCGACGCGTGTTTCCGTCTCTGTCTCCGTCTCCCTGGACGTTCTCCGTCCGTCCTTCCCCGGTCTCCCCACGCGGCGGCCGGCCGGCCACGGCCAGCCGGAGCAGCTACTAGTAGTAGTACTAGGGGACAATCAACGAAAGCGTCGGTCCACCGTCCACGGCCCGGACTCCTTCACACTTCACACTTGGCAGGGTCAGTGAGGACTCGATCGGCGACTCCAGTCCCTCCAAAGCGCACCATTTCTGCTGCCTGCTCCAACACACCACACGCTGACACGCCTCGTTGTGGTGGCGGTCGTCGTCGTTGGCATGAGGAACACGAGGGAGGTAGGAGACGAGACGACGGACCACGGGGTGTGGGCGTGTGGCAGTCGTAGCCTGAGGCTGGGCCCCCAACAGCCACGACGAGTAAAGGAGAAGGCGGGCAGAGGGGCGGCTGGGGCCTTGTCGCGACGCGCTTGGACTGGCGCGGAGCCTGCCTAGATGCCGCTTCGCGTCCGGGGTCGGTTGGGCCCACCTTCCTCCCTCTCTCCATGGTGGGCCGTGGGCTGATTGTTGGGCTCGCGTCGCATACCAACGACAACGAGGACGACGGAGGCTCCCATCCATCCAGCCGCCCAAGGCAGTCAGTGAAGGCTGCTGCTGTCCATGCTCGCCGTCCTCGTCCGCACCGCAGTCGCGTGCATGAGGACGGCGCTACAGTAGCAGCAGTATAGCACGGGACCACCAGCCCACAGAGCAATAACTAGTGCAACACCTACTACAGTGCGACTACAGGACGGTGTATAGATGTGCCTCGGATGGAGTGGGGTCCAGCATCTTAGTGGGTCCACGTGTCAGTGCATTATCGTCTGCTCGACTACGGTACTGCCCCTCTCGATTCAGTGCAACAGACACAAGGCAGGCACAGCCACAGGCAGAGGTAGCCGCTGTGTGCAGCAAGGCCATGATGACGCTTCCCGTCGACAGCGCGAGCCGTACCAGAATCGCACCGGATCGCCCCTCGTCGTCACCCGCCACGTCCGGATCAGTCAAAACTGTTAGGGTGACGAGGATCAACAATTGTTTCTCCTATAGGAGTATAGCATAGCATACACATTAATAGTATATGAGTATATAAATAAGGCTATGTTTAGTTTCTCCCCCACAAGTTTACACCTTATCTAATTAAATGTTTGACACACATACATAGAGTATTAAATATAGATAAAAAATAACTAATTACATATATTACGACTACTTTACGAGACGATCTTTTAAGACTAATTAGTTCATAATTTGACAATAAAGTACTACAGTAATACATGTGCTAATGACATATTAATTAGGCTTGATAAATTTATCTCACGATTTATTAACTGATTCTATAATTTATTTTTTTATTAGTTTTCAAATACTCCATACAATATCTCATATCACATCAACGTGACACTCTAAAACTTTACTACCAGTAACTAAACAAGGTCTGAAAAGGAGATAAGTTCATCGTTTTGAGACAGGCCCAGCACCCCAGTTCCGGTCAAACCTTTGTCCTGGGTGCGGCGCACTGTACCCTCTGCTCGTCAGACCATGGATCCACATCCACTGTTGCTACTGCGACAGCCACGAGGCCACAACAGTGAGTGACGCCCTTAGGATTGGCAGTTGGCACGTTCCACGGCTGCTGCTGACCTGCTGTCGTCGCCCCGACCAGACCGACCGGCGACCACCCATGAATTTTTATTTTTTAGTATTTTTTTTTTAAAAAAAATCACAAATATGTCCCTAGACTAATGATTTTAAAATCTAGACCCTTACCTCGGCGCCATCATTGCTGGCGTCGAGCTTACACTTCTCGGCACCATCGTTGCTGGCGCCGAGGTCGGGGCCACGTTAGCGGCGTGGACGCTGACATGTCAGCCAGCTCGGCGCCGTGAATCTTGGCGCCGTGGATCTTAGCGCCGAGCTCGGCGCCAAGACCCCTCTTACGTATGGGTCCTCCCTTCCTTTCTCTCTCTCTCTTCTCTCTCTCTGAACGAGCCGTCACGCCACGCCTCGCCCTCGCGCCCTTGCCTTGCCTCGGCGGCGTCCTCGGCCACCAAGGCTGCCTCGGCTGATCGCCTCCTCGACCCTGCCTCCCGGACCACCCGCCTCGCCACGCCTGTAAAAAATTGTGAATATGCAATGTAGGTACTTAGTTAGCTTTGATTGTAATGTAGTAGTTCGATTATTTGTTATTTACTAGTTAATGTGATGACTCAAGTAGTTAATTTAGTTAGTGATCTAGTGAGATAGATATGTAGATACATAGAAACATAGATACATAGGTACATAGATATAGTTAGATATGTAGATAGATAGAAACATATATACATAGGTACATAGACATAGCTATTTTGTGAGTATCACTGTATATATATTCGTAGTTATTATCTTATTTACTTAGTTTGTAGTTAGAAAGTACTTGTTAGGTACTATCTATCGTCTAATTTGGACTAAAGGACATGTGTTTCGTTATGTGTTTAAACTAGATGGACAACCTAGTAACCATATATCATGGAGGCACCGTTGAATGCGATCGCTATGGATATGTTGAGTTTGTTGACATGCAAAGCGTGCCTGTGTTATTCAATGATAGGTCTTCATTTAGTGAGATGGTTGCAAAGGCTCGGGAGAAGCTACATTGCCTTAGAGATGATGATGATGGCATTACAGTAGAGGGTGTACTACACCTAGGTTCTCCCAACATCCTCAGGCGAATGATCTTAATTGGGTGTGTGGATCAGTGGGAGAACTATGTGAGATCGGTTATGAAGAGCCAGCTGCAATATTTGGACGTGGTTGTACGTCGGGTGTTAGTTGATCCCATCCCTCATGGGTTTTCCCCATCAATGGGTCAGCAGGCACACTTCGACCCTCCCATCCCAAAATCTGATATGGATGCGGAGGTTGCACCTACGGTTCTCGATGCTCAATCTGCCCCCAATCAGGTAGTTCGAGATGCTTGTCAGACTCATGTTGTTGTGACAGATCCTCCTCATGAGATCCCTTTGACACAGAATCATCCAAGTAAGTGTCTTATCCGCATGGTTATTGGAAGCTTACCCCCTTCCTTACATCCATTTCTTTCATTCTTTCCTCATTTCTCTACTTATGTTGCAGGAGACATTTCTAACAATATGGATGTGCCCCCTGTTGTTGCGCAAGTGCACTGTGGAGATGGATTCTATGGCTCCAATAGTGTTGAAATTATGAATGATTCGGAGCCATATGAGATGGCATGGGCTCTTGATTATGATGATGATCGCCCTGTTGGAGAGCTGACATAGAGTGATGTTGAGATGCTGATGCATATCTTTTCCGGCCGCCGTGGTCCAAGAGTTCATGAGTTCAGCGATCTTGCTCATTTCGATCAAGCGTGTGTAGAAGGACGCAATAATGACCTCCTAGAAGCTCCTGAGGTTGTCCCTAACATGGTAATTGAGAATGAGAGGGTATTCAAGAACCTCCCTACATTGAAGAGGTGGTTGCAGGCGTTTGCAGTGATACGAAAGAGACCTTACAAGGTCTTGCATTCATATGCGGAGCGCCATTACATAGTTGTGTGTGACAAGAAACGCTGCCTATGGAGGGTTTGTGCAAGGAAGCAAAAGGTCACCAGAAAGGGGAAGACCATAAAAGTTGTCGGGCCACACAATTGTGCTGACCATGTGCTGACACTGAGGCATCGGCAGTTGACATCTACCCTCATTGCCAAGCGATTGATGGGAGTATTGCAGGGAGACCCCAACATGAGGGTTAGGACAATTATCAGGACCGTTGATGCGTCGTATGGAGGTTATATAATAACTTATGGTAAAGCTTGGAGGGCTAAGCAGCGAGCGTGGAAGATGATATATGGGGACAGGGAGGATGGGTATGAGCAGCTCCCAGTACTTTTTAATGCAATCAAAGCGGTGAATCCAGGCATGCATTATGAGTACATCCCAAAACTAAATGCATGGAAGGATGGGAGGCAGATATTTTTTTGTGCTTTTGGTGCTTCCCCAATGTGTTGAGGCCTTTAGGCACTGTTGTCCCGTCTTCTCCATTGATGGTACGTTCTTGATTGGCAAATACCAGGACACACTTCTTATAGCCATATCCTATGACACGAACAAGTTGGCTCCTTTGGCATTTGCTTTGGTTGAGAAGAAGAACAATGATAGTTGGGGTTGGTTCTTGAGGCTAGTCCGGATACATGTGGTTGGGCCCGGCAGGGAGGTTGGTGTCATATCTAATAGGCACCAGGGCATACTTAATGTCATGCGAGAGCAGATAGAGGGGTATGCACCTTTTCACCATCGTTGGTGTACTCGGCACCTTGCCGAGAATCTACTCTGGAAGGATGGTGTGAAGGATAACTTTGATCTATTCTAGGAGGCTGCTCGACGGCTTGAGGACAAGTACTTTTAGAAAAAGTTGAAGTAGGTTAGAACCTCATCAAATACAGAAGATAGACAATGGCTCACCGGTTTGATAAGGGATTTGGAGAAATGGACAAGAGCTCACGACGCCGGTGGATGGAGGTACGAGTTTCAGTGCAACAACATGAAGGAATCATTCAATAAGTTGCTATTGGGGATACGTGGTATGCCCGTGAATGCAATAGTTCAATTCACCTTCTACAAGCTTGTTGCCTGGTTCAACGATAGACACGCCCATGCATTGAAGTTGCGGAGTGATGAAGAGATATGGGCTCCAAAACCAAAGGCACACCTAGAGAAGGCAAATAAAAGGGCTGACACACATGAGGTTACATGCTTTGATCACGCCATAGGGACTTATCAGGTCGAGCATAGGGGCGGTACAACATCCAACGACAAGGTCCAAGAGTCGAGGATGCATGTGGTTATCCTCCAAAATTTCACATGCACTTGTGGTAAACCAAGGCAGTACCACTTTCTATATTTTTCATTTGGTGGCAGCAGCTAGGCATCGCAACTATAATATTGAGAGCAGGATAACTCACGAGTTCAGTGTCGACACGCTTGTGCACACATGGAGCCCCCGCTTCATGCCTTTCCGGAACCCTGGAGAGTGGCCTCCATATGATGGGCCAAAGTACATTGCGGATCCAGCTTACCGTTGAAACAAACGTGGATCAAGGAAGAGGACGAGGTACATGATGGTTATGGATCAGATACCCGGAAGAACGAGGCGTGGGAGAGGAACCCCATTTCTTACTGACCCTGAGCAGTACGAGTGTGGCAAGTGTGATAGACTGGGCCACAATTCATGCACTTGCCATTGATAGATTAGTGAGGTGCGACTATTGATTGTTTTTATTATTTTATATTTATCATATTCATTTAATTAATTATGCATGTCTTAATTTATGCATGTAATTGTGTTAATTACTTGTACATTTCTAAGTTCATGTTTTATTGTATATTGAATTTTTATTTCATTGACTTTTTTTGTAGGATGGCATAATTCCACCTGCTCGACCCGACGTACGAAGCGACCCACCGAGGACGTCTCATAGCGGAGGGGCCGGTAATAATCTATACGTTTTGTTCAAATTTTTGTGAGCGTACATATGTTTGTGAAGTAACGGGAGACTATGTTTTATTCCATGTAGGACCTTCCGCTCCTTCGTCCTAGAACCTACAATGGGTTCTTGGACATGCAATACGACAACATGTACACTTATTTTCTGCAAAGAGCTGGCCTGGATGCCATCTCTTTCAAGTTCATCGTGGGTTGCCCAAGTTCAACTCAGCGGCCATAACTGCGTTGGTTGACATGTATTATCTTCAATCATTGCCTCCATTCATGGCCATTTGTTCATGCGCTTGCCTTTTTGACATGTAATCTTACTTTGTCTAAAATGTAGGTGGCGGCCGGAGACTCACAGCTTCCACTTACCTTTCGGAGAGATGACAATCACGCTCTAGGGTCATTAGAAGATGCTAGGCCTGAGGATTCATAGCAACGCAGTCATTGGGCAGTGCAGGTCAGAAGGCTAGAGAGCACGAGTAGAGACCTTCCTTGGGCGTGAGGTTGGCGAGCAAGGGGCTCGCACTTCTGGAGTTCTAATCTCCTGGCTCCGACAAGAGTTCGCACAGTGCCTCGAGGAGGCAGATGAGGAGACAGTTGGGTACTACTGCAGTGCGTGGATCCTACATCTGTTTGTCTATGTTCTCTTCCCCGACACCACGGGTGACACTACGTCATGGATGTGGGTCCACTGCCTCAGTGACTGGGACCAGGCGGGTCAGTACAACTAGGGCTATACAGTCTTGGGTTTTCTTTACCGGCAACTTTATGAGGGGTGTCGTCGGACTTCGTCCACAACATCACTTGGTGGATGCGTGTACCTGCTTCAGTTGTGGATGTGAGCTGGTTTACCAGTTGGTCGTCCCGAGGTTCTGGCTCGTCGTGAGTGGTTTCCAGGTCAGCCTTCACGTCGGCATGCGAGGTTACAGCGGGCGTACATTGAGTTCACGAACGAGCTAGACACGCTCACGGCGTCTAGTGTAAGTATTTTGGGGGAATTACTTGTGTGCCATTAAAAAAGATCGCAATGCTCTGTGTATCCCTAGAAAAGTTCAGCGGTCTTCAGCGCCACTGCTCCAACTTTTTTGTGCCCCCATGCCACTACCGTCAGTTTGGGCTCTAACGCCGTCAAACTGCTCCAATTAAATATGTCATTAATATGTTTTTGAGCATCTTAACGACTTCAAATGAAAAAACTTAAAACTAAAAAGTTGTAGATCTCGTCGAGATCTATAATTTTCATATAAAAATTATCTTCATTTAATTCCACAAAAAAATATGATTTGATATGATTAATATATCTTTAAAAAATCATATCTTTTTTTGCGGAATTAAATGAAGATAATTTTTATATAAAAATTATAGATCTCGTCGAGATCTACAACTTTCTAGTTTTGAGTTTTTTCATTTGAAGTCGTTAAGATGCTCAAAAAATTAATGACATATTTAGACTTAAGGGTATTTTTGACTTTTCACACCTGCAGTTTGACGGCGTTAGAGCTCAAACTGACGGCAGTGGCATGGAGGGCACAAAAAAGTTAGAGCAGTGGCGCTGAAGACCGCTGAACTTTTCCAGGGGCACGCAGGGCATTGCGATTTTTTTTAATGGCACACAGAGAATTCCCCCATTTTAGTTCCTATGCTGATTTGAAATGGTTTAGTATACCATCTAACATCTTGTTTGGACATGTTGCAGGTGTCGTAGGAGTCGTACGATGGAGAGGGGGCACTTCTTTTTCATTTGAGCAACATGTGTGGGTGCGACGACGACTTCTATAGGATGAAGTGCCCTCTAATCTAGTTATATGCTGTCGAGTTCCACCTGACAGATAGAGTTGCACGTCAATTTGGAGTGAGATAGATTTGGCCAACGGCTCCGTTCTCGACTGGCGTTGACTTACATAAGTAAGTGTTTTGCTATTTCAAATGTCTCGTGATGGTCCATTTTCGTTAATACAGTGACATGTACATGGATTCAAGTAATGATGACATACGTGCAGGTTAGATCGTCAGAAGAGCAGAAGGATTTTTTAATGGGAGAAGCACCACCAGTACTATATTGAGCAATTGGAGCAGATGCACGACAACGTGGACGAGAACAACGAGCCGCACACGAACCGTGAGTTCAGGCGGTACTAAGCTTGTTACCAACGTGCGACACGTTGTAGGCTGAGGCTACAATGGACAGAAGATGACTACGCCGACATCAAGTCGTCCGACGATGAAGACACGGCGTACGACCAATCTACTCGTGCAGAAAGGCAGGTGGAGGCAGGACCAATCTTGGACAGAGTGGTAAGTCAATTGCCTTATTTTTCTACGTTAAGTTGCATACCAATACATTATGCGTTAGAGGTATCTATTTTATTAGTGACACCTTCGAGCCGTAGCATCCGTATAATACGTTAGATTCTTGTACAAAAGAAAACAAAACCTGTTGCTATGTGTTCAGAAGTATTGTTACTGAGAACTTTGTTGCAGGGCAATACCCTCAAATGCTCCGTTGAAGACATTGAGCGTTTTCATCCAAGAGTCAGGGACAACGACACACATAGCTTCCTAGACGAAAGATTCAAAATATTCTTTCAAACATTATTAATACGTTAGATTCTTTCGGTTAACATAATTGTGTACAACAGATGCTGTCACATCGGCTACGCCGTGCGGCTGCTCGTTGTGGTTGTAGGACGACACGACGTAAGACGTGTACGTTCCTTTCGCAGGCAGAGGAGGCTTAAGTTCCTCTAGCCAAGCACCTACATGGGGGGACGAGGACGAGGACGAGGACGACGTGGACCAGACGCACAAGGAGCTTGGCCCCTCTCAGCTGCAGGACGCTCCCTCGATTCAGCCTACAAAGCCTCCAGGCATTAGGCGACGCCGTCCACCTGACCCTTACACTCCAGGTACCAGTGTTCTTGGTCACAAGGGTAAGGGTAAGACTAGGATGCTGTGAGGGTTTGTGGAAGAAGACTCGGACAGGAAGGTTGGGGTCGGGTTAAAACACCACCTCGGCGCCATTGATATTGGCGTCAAGCTTGGCGCCAAGATCTACGGCGCGTCACGTCTGCATCGAGCCCAAGACCTTGGCGCCAACAGCGATGATGTCGAGACGTGTAAGCTCGACGCCAGCAACGATGACGCCGAGCTAAGAGTCTAAATTTTAAAATCATACCTCCATGAACATATTTACGAATTTTTTTGAAAAAGAAAAGAGCTAAAAAATAAAAAATTCTGACGACCACCCAAGCCCCAAGCATATCCTCCGGGGTCCGGACCCATGGAGGGAGGCATCGGATCAGCATGCAGCGAACCTCGCCGCCACGTTTCGACCTCCGGCGCGCCGAAAGGGACCCTCGCGCTCGCGCACATCGGAAAGCTAGGTCCCTTTCCAGTTTCCAGCCACGCTACACGGCACCAGGTGTTCCGTCCGGTGAACCCTCCCCCTCCTCTCCCTTGCCGGTCCAAGGCGCATTTCCATTTCGCAAATTCCTAGTGCAGGATGAGCGCACCGAGCCAGCCACGTTGACCGGCGGAGCGAGATGGTTGGCTCTGGCTGGCAGCACGAGCGCCGCCGGAAGCGCAACCCAGGCGGACGGGTCAAACACGACACGGTACCAGTGGAAAGTGGCGCCAACCGTGCGAGGAAATGCCGCACGGTGTTGTTTTTCCACGGGGAAGTCGGGGGAGAGAGACTGGCTGCCAGGCAGGGGCGCAGGGCCGAGGGAGGCAGGCGGAATGGGCGTCAGCCACACGCCTGGTTGGTTGGTTGCCCGGGCACGGCGGCACCCTTTCTTGCTTTCTTCTCTGCAAAAACAGCACAGCAGCACCACCACTTCCTCGGTTCCGTGCGTTAACAGAACACACCAAAAGGGACAGGAAATCGCGCCCCCGGCAGGAGTCCTACCTCCAGTTGCCTTGCCCTGCCTGCCTTAATGCCTTTGCCTTTCGCTTTGCTTCGCTTTCCTTTGCATTGCATCACCAGACACCAGGCAGGCAACACGATAAGGAGGGAGAGGCAGAGGGCCCCCGCCACACACTTGCCCTGCATTCCCATCCCCCAATCATGCATATGGATGGCAAATACAGCCAGTGTGTGCCTTTAGGTCACTGTCATCGCCACGAAGACAGTGTAAACGACACGGATTTGCCCTAAGCATATGCATCACACAGCACACAGCGTGTTGAGCAGACCGGGGAGGTCACAGGTTAGGTCCTCTATAACTCTTATAATACATTCAGTGAGAAGATCAGACATACATATACCAGTGTTTGCCATTTATCTCACGCTACAGAACTACGCTTACAGGGGATTAAAATGCCGCGAATAGCTGCTGGTTAATACCAAAGGTACTGCTACTGCTTGCTACCTACTTAATACTAGGCTGGGACTGGGTACATAAATATTTACATCAGAAGGCAGAAAAGCAAATCAGCAATAACAATAGTAGTAATAATCTTGGCCCTTAAACTTGCTGCCAAGTGCAAACTGAGGAGAAGCAAATGGAGACAGTTCTACGTTCACTACTAAAACCCAAACGGACGGGATGGGTCGCTACGGACAAGCAAAAGATTTCAGGAGTCCATCATGCATCGTCAGCTTCCTTCACACAACCTACACACAAGCCAAAAGGGACAAAGGAAAGATGAGCCCCTTTTCCTTTTTCAGTGCAGCTTATCATGCCAAACATAAGTATCTTGTGACCAGAGGTTTTCGCCTTTCGGGATCAAGAATCAACATCATGTGACAGTTCTAGAAGAGCTAAGCTTACCAGATGCTGAATTTAGCAATGCATTTACAGTTACTAAACAGAGACATCCAATGTTTATTTAGTTCAGTTAAAAACCCATTCGCCATCACTTTTGCAAAAAAAAGTATTGAGGATCAAAGGAGGACTTACCTAGTTATCTAAAATTGCTTGCTACAGGGCAGGCAGACATCCTACTCATTTGTGGCGGCGCAACCTTCACCAGCTGCTAGAGGTTCCTCCTTTCTTGGAGCAGATGATTTTGAGTTCATCTTCTGGACCTCCTCCTTTGTATAGATGTAGATCTTCCGCACTATGCTACAGAACTCTCTGCTCATAAATAATGAACTGGTGTCAACATTGGAACAAAAGCACATACATATATCAAGCTCCGAGTAAGATAGAGACTTACTCCCACGGGTCATCTCCCACAAGCATCATGTCACCCTCGTTGTCAGTATAAACGATCTGCCAGTTTCTGTTGGCAGATACTAGTTCGCCATCGAATTCAAACATCTTGTCTAGTTCTGCTTTGAGTTCATCATAGTCAGTGAATTTAGAGAGGTCCACAGATCTGCCAAGCGCAACTCCTTGCTTATGAACCTGAAAACCATTCAAAGCAGAAGTGTAAATTGCAGAGGATAGGAGTACAGAAAAAATATAGGCTCAGCCACAAAGCAATCATGCAATATTATTATACATATACATACATCTATAATGGTGCAATCAAGCCATTCTACATGGACTGAAAGCATCCATGACATGTATCATCGGGCATGTTGAGTTAATTGACTTCTTTTTATTTTTTTTAATTTAATTCTATCAGATGGAAATGTTTGGCAACCTAGGAAGACCACCAAACAATACCTTTGTACAGCTCCTTGTCGAAGCACCCTGGGACTTGCTTTGAATATCTTTTGAACTTTGCTGGGCTTGCTGAATGCTTTTCTCGTTCTCAGTTGCAGTTCCAGCTGTGCTTACAGACCCCTCAGGCAAGCATTCATTTTGCACAGGTTGCAATTCATTCACAGGTGCCGATGGTCGAGTTTGTACCACATGTTCCCGGATAGCAGACAATGGAGAGCTCAACTGGACAGGAGATGGACTGGTTGTATCAACTTGGAACCCAAAAATCTTGAACCCACTGCCTTCTCTAGTCTTTTCCAAATCAAATGGAGCAACTGTTGCACGGGGCCTGACCACTCGTGGCTGTTCAACCTGGGGAAATGGCTGGTTCAACCAACTTGATGGGTTTTGTCCAAAGCTGAAACCCTGCTGCTGTTGATCACCTGGATTACCATAGATCGTATTCTGGTCGCTCCAGAAACGCAAGTCATTGTTAGCTGTTTGTGTCCTTGTGCTTGATTCAACGGTAAGAGAAGGTTGTTGAGCCATATAGAAGTATGGATCCACAAAGCGATGAGCTGAACCTTGATCTTGAAACTGGTTGTTGAAAGAAATACGGTGATGATTGTCATCATAAGCTTGCATAAAGAACCCCTGCGTATCTCCAAATGATTGAGAGGCAGTGCGGGCATCCTTGAAGGCAGAACGTGTGTCCTTTAAGTCAGTTTCATGCCTTCCCAATGGCATCCAATTCTCCATAGCAGGTCTCTGCTGAAAATTAGTGTGGGCTTTCCCATTGGGTGATGGGGACCACATCATCTGCTTCTGAACAGTGGAATCAGAGTCGTTGCTTTCAGTCAGGTTGTTCCTCAAGGTCATCTGCTCTTGACCTTGCAAGACCGAATTTTGATGATGTGTTTGAGCAGAGTCGATATCGATCTTGGCTGCACCTACAAATTCCACAAGATGATTTGTAAAGCATTAGCCTGGCCTGGCTATATTTTAGTCACCATTGCTCTTGTAACTGAACAATCTAGTAAACTTACTTTCTTTTGTGAGAACAGATGCTTCAGGTGAAGGTGGAGGAGCATTTTGTCTAGGTCTTTTTACTCTAGAAGAAAGTGGGAGTGGATTAACTGGAGGTGATGAAGCAGGCTCTATCTTCCAAGGAGAGACCCTATCCGGTCGTGGGATTGTAGAAGGCTCATCCCAGCGCACCTATAATTAATAAAAAAAAGCAACCCTTCATCAGCATAAGATTTAAGACCATAATGGAAACAACAAATATTGAATAAGCAGTTACCTTCAAGTATCTCCAACTCGAATCAGGCCATAGTGGGTCAAGATTTTCACAGCCAACGATTGTACCAGTAAACCTACAAGACAAGATAAAAATGCATCACGAATAAGTAACTACAAATCATGAGCAGGTACAATGATGGGACCAGGTGACATGAAGCTACAAAACACAGAATAACAATAAGACAGTTACCTCTGCTCTGGTGCCTCTTCCCCTTCAAACCTCATCCTGAATCTCATCCCAATAGAATAATTGTTTTTTACTGACTCCATATATTGATCATATGGTATGATGAACTCTGAAGGGCTCGTCCTAACATTGATATTTAGAGATCAACAAGTTAACTAGCTTTATTAAGAACAAATTGCATGTTATAGCTTCATGCAAGATTATCAAGGTAAACCAATATGTAAAGTCTCAGAAATGTAATCAGTTTGTTGCAGACATGTCAACATACCTGGGCTTGTAGTAGACAGTGAACATAGATTTGGTGTTGATGGCATGCCATGCAGTCGCAAGGACTCCGAGGTGCATGCTTTGGCTAGATATGACTGAAGAAGGTACATTAGACAACTGCCTCATAGCCCGCCTAACACCAACTCGAAGTTCACCATTTTCTCCTCTGCATAAGGAATAACAGAAACTTAGCACCAGATCGGGAATTGCTTTCATGCTGGGTAGGCAGGAAACACAGCAGACCTGAGGAAAATGAAGGCGTCTCCAGCAACAAGCCTTTTGGAACTAACAAAAACACTCCAACCACTCTGAAGGAGATGCCTCCTAGGTTGCCCTGAAGACAGATTTTGCGCACAGTTAACAATCATCATCAACATCAGGCGCTTTTCAATTAGCATAACAGATACAATGAATCACAGAGAAACTGATGGATAATCTAAACAAAAAATACTGAATAAATCGACATCACACAGACAATCGAAAGTAACGGTGCAACAAATCAATCAGTCCCATAGCATACACGACAGGTACGAACCACGGCAAATGAGAGGAGCCCAAATTACCGCGAAAGATGTGGCGGAAGCGCCACTCCATGCCATGTAGATCCTTCGCCACCAGCTCCTGTGTGGGAGGCGATTGCGTCATATCCTGCCAACCGAACAAAGAAGATCAGCTGACCCGACGAGAAAAATCTTAGGCAGAAGCTCGCGCATCTCTAGTTCTATTAATAGCATAGTCCAAATCCACAAGGGGTGAAGAACACACACCAGTGGAGGGAGGCACTCGTCTGCGTGGCGGCGCAGCACAGAGAAACCGCCGTGTGTGCTGGTGTCGGAGGCGGTGAGCGTCTTGCAGAAGGACCTGACTGCTGGCCTCGGCGACGCAGCGGACGCAGAACTGGCTTTCTCAGCCGCCACATCGGTTTGCTGCATGAACGAACAAGCAAAGCGAGAGCAAGTGAGAATCTCCGAGTACCGAGAGAAATTTTCCCGAAACACGTGCCGTCCGAGTTGGGAGGCTACCTCGGGCTCTGGCATGAGCATGATCTGCGCGTAGACCTCGTCGGTGTCCGTCTCCGCCTGAAAAACCCGGAAAACGCGTAAGCACCGGGCCTGGAATTGCTCGCCGCAGGGGAAGCGGCCGCGCTAGACGCGGAATTGGCAGCGAAAACCCGGGGAAGGGTAGAAAAACACGGCGGGAAGGAGGGAACCTTGAGCTCGACGTTGAGCACGCGGCAGAGCAGCTTGGAGGGCAGATCGTAGAGGCGCATCTGGTTCCCCGCGACCTGGTTCATGGACGCCTCCATCTGAGAGCCACGAGCACCCAAAATCAGCAACCGGAGCAGGGGAGCAAGCTAAAGCTCCAGCGGGAGCAGAGCAAGAGCGGGAAGACGAGGAGGAGGAGGTGTACCTGCTCGATGTGTCCCTGGGGGAAGTAGAAGACGAGGTCGCCGACGCGGGGGACGGTGACGAGCGGGCCGGCGCAGGCGCGCCAGAGCTCCGGGTACAGCGGATCCCCTGCCGGAACAGAGCCAGGCACCATCAGCAGGAGCTCCCGCGGGGAGGAGACGGCGAACACGAACAGAGAGAGAGAGAAGACAGCGGGCAGCCGGAGCTGGCCGGATCTGGCGAGCGCGTGCGTACCTGAGTTAGACGGGACCTGGGACGGCAGCGCCATGGCTGCTGCGGGAGGCATCTGCCTCGGATCGGGCGGCGGCGGCGGCGGCGGCGGGGTAGGAAACCCTAGACGGAGGAGAAGAGGGCGCGGAAAGGGGGAGAGGAGGCAGGCGGAAAGGGGGGAGGAGGCAGCGGCAGTAGCAATCGGAGGGGGGGAAGTGTTTTTGTGGGCGGAGGAAGGAGAGGAGGGGAGACGGGAGGAGATGGGGTAGGGGGGGATTTGGTGTGGTGGTCTCTTTGTAGGGAGTAGAGATAGACACCCCCCACGAGACGCAGCGGTGGCGTTCGGACAAAAAGAAAGCCGGTGGTGACCCGGCCGCGTTGGCTTGGACCACGGGTTCGCGCGGTCCGGTCACTCCGGTCCGGTCCGGTTCGGTTCGCCGGCTGGGGAAGGCGTAGCTGGCTGAGTGGCTGTCTGGTCTGACCGGCCTGCAGCGGCAGCAAAATCGAGACGGGGTGGGTGGTGGGTGCGGTGCAGTGGCCGGGCAGCAGCAGGTCAGCTGCGGCCAGCTGCGGCGGGCAGGACTAGAGCAGTGGCGGGCGCTGCCGCGCACCTCACCACACCTACGGACGGACGCGCAGCCCTGTTCGCTTCCTCGCTTCTGTCGCTTATAGGTCGACG
This sequence comes from Miscanthus lutarioriparius, assembly GCA_904845875.1. Lineage (NCBI taxonomy): Eukaryota > Viridiplantae > Streptophyta > Magnoliopsida > Poales > Poaceae > Miscanthus > Miscanthus lutarioriparius. The sequence goes on from CAJGYO010000005.1 coordinate 6,943,445, forward strand.
TCGACTGACGCTGGCTGATAAACATGGCCAGCGCGAAAATTCGCAGGTGACGGATGGACGGACGGGATCCCACGCCGCAGCAATGCTTTCTGTTCTGCACCGCACCACCCTGCTCTCTGCTGTTTTTACTCTACAAATATTATTACTGTACTGATAGTTGTTTGTGAGGAAATTATTATCTTTCCGAAGAAAACTGAAAATAGCCGGGGTTGATGGTTGAAGGTTGAATTTACCCGCGAGTGATGGAACTCATCTCTGACTGTGAGTGGCCTTTCAAGTCAAAGGTTTCTTATTTCTTATTCAAGCCTTTTTTTGGCAAGGTTTCTGTAGCTACCGGTGTTTGCTATGGTTGCTGTCTTGCTGAGGAGCAGAGCAAGATGGTGCAAACAAAAAGAACATTGAGTTCATTTAGAGAAGAAGAGAAAGAAATGATCTTGCTAGTGCAGACTCTGTTTGGATCCTCCAGTTTTTAAGAACCTGGATTGGATCTAAACATGCTAGTTTTTGTCTAGTTTTTTGTGTTAGTTGTTGCCAGATTCTTAAAACCCAAGAAGACATTGGTACCCAACTTTTGTCAGTTTCTTGTGACCAAGTGAGCAATAAATGAAGCTAGATTCTTAAAACCTGGGGATCCAAACACCCTCACCAGTTTTTGCTCAGCATCCATATTTTAGAAATTAGAGGCAAAAAATTGGTTTTTAAGAATTCAAAGAAACTCATCCAAACAGGCCCGTAATTGTGTCAAGACAAACCGAAGAGCTATGCTAAACAGGGCATTAAAGGCGTCTTATATCGGTAAACGTTACATCGCACTCAATATGGACGAAGCTACTCGTACTCCAGCACAGTAAAGTTGAATGGGTCCTGTAACACCCCGGGTGTTAGTCACGAGTTAAGCAGCAAAATTGGACTTAAGTAGGATATATCAAGCAATGATTATGATCTCTAGTTCATAATCTGAAAGTAATGATGAAGCTATTGAGATCAAACCTATGAAAATGAGCCCCAACGTGGACTCGGACAATACACTTTGTTTACATGTGGATCCTGGTTAAGGGTAGGCATGAGTAATGTTAAACATGCTTGTTTCATGTACATTACATCAACATGCATCCATCTTGAACAGTGGGAAGGTTTCATGAAGATTGGAGCCAAGAAGTCACATGAAATGATAAGTTATAACCTTGATGGAATTGCTTTATTAAGTAAATGGGAATATGAGATGTCGACCAAACCTTGCTACCTTGCCCAAATGACTATAATTGAACTCTACAATAAAAGTCATGAAGGGTTCGTGTTGAGCAAATATAAACAAAATGCCTCAATTGGTCGAAAACCCTAATTCTAGGGTTTAACGAGGTGCTGCTTTGACCAAGATGAAACAATGGTTTCTGTACCAGATATGAAGTTTGACCTTTAATAAAAGTTGAAGTTTGAGTGGAATACAACAAACTTTATTTGTGGACCAAGACCTATTTCAACTCCTAAGTGGCTCAAACAGTGGTCTCAAGTTTGAATCAGCTGCTGTTTTCAGCCCTGGAAAATATTATGTCTGAGATTAGTGGCAAGGATAGTTGACATGTCGCGTTCTCGTGTTTTCATTAGGCAGCTTGACTTGATCCCAAAATAAAAGTTGTAGTTTACATCTTGGAGAAGGGCATACAAAAAGTTGGAATCCATTTGACCACGTTTTGACCAAGTAATTCGAGCTCAAGGAGAGCAAGGCTTAATCCTCGATTAGTCGATGACACTGTCAACTTCGGGCTTAATTAGGTGCTATTGGAGAGCTCTAATGGCCAGGCCTCCTTAATGAGTTTTGTAGATTATCAGGTGTGCTTCAACTTTGCTTTTGGGCCCAAGGTCCAAATCGGCCCGAAGCCAACCCAAAATCGGCTCCCACCTTGCCCCGATCGTCGCTCACCACCTGTCCGAGGAAATGCCGTGACGCGTCCTCTATGCGTCGGCCGTGCCCCCACCATTGCTGTACGCCGATGCCGCGTGCGCCTGTCTCCCTGCCGTGCCTCTACGTCCTCCAAAGTGGACGCCCGAGCTTCCCCCTCTCCCTCACTCGCCCGCCCTCGTCTCTGCTCGCTCCCTTCCTCGCTCCACGCCAGAGCGCGGATGCGCCAGCCATGACCGCCATTTGCCGGGCGAGCAGAGCTGCGCCCATCACCATCGCTCCCTTCCATGTCCTCCACCCACCCAGCCACACTACTGACACCGATGATGTCGCCTCGCCTTCCGCCACCATCTCCTCGCTCTCGCGCCGCCCTCCAAAGAGCCAGCCATTGCCGCCGCTCCAGCTGAAGAAGAAGCCGCCGGACCTTGCCTCTCCTCCGCCATGGCATGGCGCTGTGGCTGTGCCACTCCGGCCTTCTTCACCCTAGTCACAGTGCACCACCGCCTTCACCTCCTTCTCCTCTCCGACTGGCGCTCCTCGGCTGATCGGGAGACCGCCGGAGCAACACCTTGGGTTCATGCTCCGTCTCGCCCAACCCCTTGGATACAGACTCTGTCTCGCCCGACCACAAGGATGCGGTTTCCGTCTCGCCCGACCTCTAGGCCGGGGGTCTCCCCCAAGACCGCAGCTCCGTCTCGCTCGACTTTGAGGCCGCGGGCTCCGTCTCGCTCAACCCCTCGGGTGAGAGCTTCATCTCGCCCGACCCCAAGGTCGCGCGCTCTGTCTCACCGAACCCCTTGGGTTCGTTCTCTGTCTCGCCCGACCCCTCGGGTGAGAGCTCCGTGAAAGTGCATCTATCCCTTTAGTGGGTTTTTGATGATTGAATGGCAACATAATTAAAGATCTAACCCGTTTACTAAGTGTGGACAGGTAATAGGTTATCTCATCGATACTTAATTAAAGCTAAAATAACGTGTTGTTGTATAAACAATCTAGTTCAAGCACAAGACAACAATGCAAATGGAATTCATACAAAGACTTATTTATTATGGTATTTCCATGTACTATGTGAAAGCAAGCTCGTAAGAATTAATTAATGAGACATGAGGGATTGCATATGGAATGGTCTCATATTTGAAGCTTGCTATATTAAAATGAAAAAGATAACAACACAAATGAATGGATGATTCAACACAAGATGTGACTTGATGGCTTGAGATGATGAAGATAGCAAGAAAATGCTTCGATGTACTAAGCAAGGGTGAAGGGCAAGCGACGGTTTGGCGGTCAAGAACCTAGCTACGGTGAAGAAGGAAGTACTTGCATTTAGTTGATGTACTAATCAAGCTATGATGATCATGTCAATGTGGAGGATCAAATCACTATTGGAGTGTTTGATGAAAGTGACTTGATACATTTGAGATTATTCAAATTTGATGAATGGAATCAAGTCACATGCTCAAGATGGCTATGCTCAAGTGAAAAGATCAATATCAACATGTTGGCACCCTCACTTGATGAAGATTGTAATACACGGCTTCGGTTGAAAGAGATCAACTCAAAATATTTAAATTCGTTATACTTTTAAATCTGAGTTAATAGAAATGCCGTACTATTAAGAGGGATGCATCATGTTGATAGATAACGTTTCATAAGTGCTCAAGCCAACCCATATGAGTTTTGAGTGTTTGAGAGACAAAAGAGCTAATCTGTTTTTGCCGGTCTGGCAATCCCAGGACGTGTCTGGTATGTGCCCAGCCATGATAAAATTCTTATTGTTCTCGGGTTTGTTCGTTGAGAGTTCCGATGTGGGTCGGAAGTTTCGATGGTCGGGAATTCCGACATAGGTCGGGAGTTCCGACGTTTCGCGCTTAACTGACTCAGTGGTTCATTGTCCTGGTCATACCAGACGTGTCCGGTATGGACGGCCAGAAGCCAACGGCTAAAACGGTCGAAAGTTTCGGCATGCGTCGGGAGTTTCGACACCTCACAAACTTCTACTCAGTTACTTAGTTTTCAAATATGCTAAGGGTTGGGAGTTCCGACGGTCGGAAGTTCTGACATTTATCGGGAGTTCCGACGCCTCAAATTGTCACTATAACCTAGTTACCGTTGGGGCAATGTAATGTATGTCCGGTATGGCAACGGCTATAAAACGACTAGTTTTTCCAAGGGGGCTATAAATACCCCAAGCCTCCACCTTTAGAGACTGCTGATTCTGCTGGTTGCTATACACGTTTTTTAGCCTTACCAACTCTCCCAACCCTCTCTTAATGAGTGATTGATCAAATTTGCCAAATCAAATTGTGGGTTGAGTGAAATTCAAAAAGAGAGCAATCCAACCACTTGAGCACTTGTGCATATTGTCAATCTCGTGATTCGCATTTGTTACTCTTGGACTCTTCGATCCTAGACGGTTAGGCGTCGTCAAGAGCACCCGAGAGATTGTGGTGTGCCACGAAAAGTTTGTAACGGTCGATTCCGCTGTCTCGGAATCAACTAGTGGAAGGAGAAAAATGAGTTGGAAAAGACTCCGACTAGAGTGACCTTCGTGGTACCCTCTAGGGCTCACCTTCGCTGGGTCGCCCGTAGCCCCCTCAACGGAGAGTAGGACTCGAACGAGTCCGAACTTCAGTAAAACAAATATCGTGTCTCAATTCGCATTTCATTTGATATTTGTGTTGCTCCAGCTCTTGTGTAGGTTCTCTGTGTATATTGTCATCTATAGTAGGTGCCTGCAGTTTGGGTTGAAGATAGAAATCAAGAGGAGCAAGTTCGGGACTGATCTGCAGAAATCGTGTAGAACTTAGGGCTGAATATTATTTGATTTCTATTCTAACTTTGTGTTGCAGGATTGTAGCTTCTAGATATATTCTTTATACCTTGTTTACTCTGTGGTTAACTTGTGAGGGGTGGTATTACTCTTAATTTGGAGTTTCCATTTTGAAAACTTCCTTTTCTAATTGTTTTCGCATTTAAAGGTGTTAATTTTCAAAAACGCATATTCACCCCCCTCTAGGCGGCACCCTATGTCCTTTCAATTGGTATCCGCGGACAAGGCCCGCTCCGCCTCGCATACATCCACTAACTCCTCCTCTTCCACCTTGTTGGCTCCCTCCTCCTCCTGCTCCTCGCCTTCCGGCACGGCGTGAGCAGGCGGCACCCCTCCGGGCTCCACCATCATCTTCCCCCGACACAGAATCAGCGGTGCTTCAAGGGGTGGCGCACGTCGAGGCGCTTGTCGTGGATGGAGATCCGACGGAGGGGGCAGGGAGAACCACTGACGCCCTAGATGGAGATCCGATGGAGGAGGAGGAGAGGGCCGCCGGCACCCTTCGTTCAGATCCGACGAAGGGGAGGGGAGGGGAGGTGAGCCAGAGAAGAGGAGGCGAGGACCGAGGCGGAGGGGAATGGAGGAGGGGCGGCGAAGAGGAGGTGGCGGCAGTGAGGGAGCGCACGGGAGGGGCCGGGCGCTTGGGAAGGCGTCGGTCACAGGCAAGGGAAACGGGTTTGGAGGGAGGGGCAGGGAGAGGAAACGCGCTCGCGATTTCGGAAAAGTGGAGTCGAGCTCGCGATTTGGGAAATGTTGCGGGCGGCCGTCAGTCGCGGACGCACGTTTACGACCAGGCCCGTATCGCAAGGCGTTTGTGCGGGATTATTGGCTTATCTGGCTCAGAAGCTGAGCAAACGCTCTCCCAAACAGGCCCTTATGCTAGCAATTTATTTGAAACTTATATTAATATAATCATTTGAAAGATATGTTGTTTCCCTAATCTGTTTCGAAACACATACCTGTACTATTATTTGTGAACCCATTTGTAATATTATTTTCGCTGAACTCTGTGTATGTGATGTGTATTTGCTTAATCATGCGATCTTGGTTATGATGTTGATTTACCGAGGTCCTTCGTGACACTCGACGGACTACCGGGTTTATATAGGTGAAAGTACGCATGTGTCAACGTGTTAAACGGGGACAGTCATACTTAATCTTGTATAAATTGGACAGTTATGTCATAGGTCATAGCTAGTAGAATAGCACTGATAGTTTTTCCTTTATTCAACGGGAATAACCAGTAGCTTGGCCCTGTTCGATTGGCTACAAAAACAGCCGATGCTGATGTTGATTTGTTGTGAGAGAAAAACACTATTATTTCGCTAAAACGGTACGGCTGATAAGTTCAAATGAATAGGGCATTACCGCGCCGCTAGTCCATGGTCCGATCGACACGTCGCTTTTTCATGTCTTGGACGAATTTCTAGTCCACTTAAAAAACCTACTCTCTTTTTTTACCAAAAACAGGAGATATTTTCCGGGTGGCGGAAATTTATTCCGCCCAGAAAAGTCAAGGCAGGGCGACGCCGTAAACGGAAATCGATCGATGGAGAAAAAACGTCTGCCTGCCTGCCTGCCTGCTCCTGCCTTGGCACGGCCCAAAAGTCATGCACGTACGAACGCGCACGGTTTTTTTCCAGCCCTGGGCGGTAAGAAAGGAAGAACGCGCCAACGGTGGCGGCAGGCATGAATGGGCGCCGGGGCGCATTAACGAGGACACCTTGCTCATGCACAACTTGCTGACGGTACTGTTCCTAGTTTGTCTAAGCTGGTGGGCCCAGGAGCTTACACGGAGAAGATGGGTATACTTGTGAGCTTTATGCCTGGATGCAAATGACTCTGCCAGAGCAATGGCGGCAATGATATGTGGCCGCCTTTTTTCCCCTTCACTTCACGCCTAGGTGAGTCTGAATAGTATTTTTCTCTCACACTAAACCCATCAGCAATACTTTTGGCTTATAATGAAAGATCGTTTGAGCTGAAACGAACAGGCTGTTGGCTGTCATTAGCGCATAATGGTGGTGGAGAGGAAATACTAGTACTAAAATGCAAATCAGGTCAGCAGCCAGAGCTCACGTGCGGGCGCACCAGCACGGCGAGGGAAGAGATAATAATATGGCTCCGTTCGCGTGCCGTTAAATCCAGTTCGATCCGTTTCTTTTTTCATTTAGAACAATATTTTCTCTTACAGATTCCTCTAGATTCATCCAGATTCCTCCAAATTTCTCAAAACGAACGGGGCCATATGGAGAAACCCATGGAGATTAACAACCTCATCGCGAGGATTAGTTTAGCCACGACCATCAAGAAGAGAGGAAGAAGGAAACAGGGGGCAATAATTGCTGTGTGAAAGGAACAGAAAGTGGCGTGGCGAGAGGGTGGTGGTGGGTGGTAGTGATACGGATACTACTGCTGGTCGCGGCACGGCAGGCTGACGGCGACGGGGCGGCCGCCCGGGAGAGAGGAGGCAGGCGCGGCGGTGTCGCGGCACGCGGGGCGCGGCCTGCTCCTGTTCCCGTCGCCGGGGGCGGGGCCTCCAAAATCTCCAATAAACAAGTCCCCACTGCTCCACTTCTTCGGTAGCAAAGCGGGCGAGCCGGCGAGGCGAACAGTGGCAGCATCACGTCTCGGCATCTGCACCGGGCCATCCCCTCCACGATTAGTTTAATTCTAATACTCTCGCTAATTAATCCATCGGCCTCCTCACCTAATCGGGATTAATTTAAACTAAACAGCCCCGTGGCCGTGCGTAGCGTCCGGCTGGCGCCAAGGCCTAGGCACGCACATGGCTGCAGCGGGCAGCGATCATCCTAGGAGGACCGGGCGGGCTGTCTCCTGTGCCCTCGCAGCCGCGGCCGCAGCTCCCCCGGCCGGCCTCGTCGCCCCGCCCGCCCTCATCATTACCGGCTCATTACATTAGGCTGGATTAGATTAAGATTAGCCACGATAATTTGCCTCCACCACCACCACCACTGGCGTGGTGCCATTTAAAAAAATATAAAAAAGTTCCGTCTCCCGAAGTGAAGACCTAACCTGGCCTGTGCTGTGGGCCTGGCCTACCAGCACCACGGCCGGTGCGTGCTGGTGCTGCGTCCAAGGAGTCAGAGGCGGATTAGCCTAGCCGATTAGTATAATAATTAACGGATTAATAATGATTACTCTGCCGGTTAGTTACTGGCCGTTCCTGCCCTTTACTTTTGGCGCCTACTTTGAACAACACCTCCCCTCACCCCTGTTGCAAGTCGGCACGGCAGAAGATGGATCGGATCGGATCCGGTGGCACGGCCAGGTCGAGTTCACTGTTCACCTAGGTCGTCATAGGCTGGGCAGCGCTGAATTTACCGGAGAGAGAGAAAGCGAGAGTCATTGCTTGAGCTATCTTTCCAGCTCGGCAGACAGTGCCACGTAGGAAAGGGACACGCACACCAAAGTCTCAGTTTTTTTTGGAGCATGTAAATTTCAAGCTTGGACAAATCTGTATAGAAAAATAGTAATATTAGTATTATATCAAATAAAAAACATTAGGTTAATCATAAAATGTAAACCTATGGTAAATCTATTTATACTTTAGAGACATTTGATACATTTTTCTATAAACTTCGTTAAATTTTAAAAATTGGATTGGTTCAAAAATAGAATGGTATTTTTATTATGGAGGGAGTAAGACTTGAAGACGAGACGACCTCCAGCCAAGTAGACAGCCATGGTAAGCTCCGTCACCACGCTGCCTGGACTTGGACTCTACTCCTGCAGTCCTGCACCCAATTAATTATTTTTCCTTTGCGAGGCTCGCCTGATTAATTAGTTAATTAATTAATTAGTGCTACGCGCAGGTCGATGTCACCTCTACTTATGACAAGAACGATAATGGAGACGGCCCGACAAAGCTCTAATCCCCCTGTAGAGCAGACACTGTTCTCTTTTCCAATATTTTTTGTCCTGGATTTTTTTATTTAAATGCAGTACCGCTAGTGGTACCCGCAATTCAGCGAGATCCGCATTTATTTCCGGAGGAGAAATAAACCACGCGGGAAGAAAAGAAATTTAGTCGACGGAGTTTGGTCTGATTTGGTTGGGATTAGTTTTGACCCGATGACTGATAATTCCCACGTCTCCGGGCTCCGGCCGGCATGGGGCCGCCGTTGGTGTCCAATTTGCAGCGCGGGAACGGGAACGCCGACGGCGACGGCTTTGTCGCTGCCGGCGGATCCTAGCGGCCTCGGCCGGGAGGCGCCTTCCCGCCTTGTAGCTTGCTGTGCTACTGCTACTGGGCCGCGCGGGGTCGTCTAGATCACCATCGTCTCGGTGACCGCCAGCGCTTGCATCGTTTTCCCCCCCTCCTCGGTTCCGTTTGAACACTTCCGGCCGTTCGTTGGTTAGTTTTTTGATTTGATAAACTCGGCTGGTGCTGGTTCGTTGTGAGAGAAAAAATATTGTTAGCTGACTGATAAATCCTGGCTCAAACCCAGGCCCGTCCTATGGGGGGGGGTGCAGCCTGTGCGATGCCCATGGGCCCATGAGGCTGGGGGCCCATGAGGGTACCCATGTGTATACTGTATAGTAGATGCTATCAGCCCATATTTCGATGACAGTAGCATCAGCTAAAAGAAGCTTCTCCAAATTGAAGTTACTGAAAATTGTTTGAGGTCAACTATGCTACAAGAAAGATTAAATGGCTTGGCTATGTGCAGCATTGAGAAGGATATTTTAGATACAATTGATCTTGAAAGTGTTCTTGAAGATTTTGCATCAAGAAATGTCCGAAGACGTTTTTTTTAAAAAGCACTGAAGCATCGTAGTTTTATTTGAGGTAACCATCATAGTTATTTTACCGTTTTTTTATCTTCTTTGATGTACTGTTACCTTTTCAAGAAAAATTAAATATATGCTACAAGTTATATACTTTAATCGTCCTATTCAATATTACATTACCGGACCTTAGTGTCTTACTGGTCGAGGGCTCATAAAATTTGTGGGACGGCCCTGCTCAAACCAGAAGCGAACAGGCTGTTCGTTGCACGCTGCATCCACGGCTAGCTAGAGCTAGGCTAGCCTAGCTTCTTCTCCGTCTCGTCTGGAAGAAAGAAAGGAAAAAAAAACTAGCTTTGCTGGGAGCCAGCTGACGAGCTCCCTATGAACACATTCTACCTGAGCGCGAGAGCGATTTCCCACGGTTTCCTGAACCACCGAAAAGTCTGGGCAACCTTAGTCATCTCCGACGAAAAAGGCTCCTAGGAATATCTAGTATAGTACTGGTAGTAATGGTATATGGTTGTTGCTAGCACAGTGTGTATCAGACAGCAACGTGAAAATGTTAACTGACCAGCCACGGTTTCCAGTGCTACGTTTCTTTCCTCGTCTTTTTCCTTGTGAACCAAAAACGAGGCGTGAAAAGTGGAGGGTCTCGGGTCTCTGGAATCCACACGCAAACGCAGCGCAGTGCGGATGAGAGGAGGAGGAGAGGTGGGATGGAAAAGGAAGGAACGTTCAACCCACGCGCGTGTTGCTGGTCGCTGTCCGCCCCGTCCCGTCCCGTCCCGTCGGCCTCCCCCGTGTGCTTCCCAGCAAAGCTAGTTCGAATCCGGAGGAACAAGGGAACAACCAAGAGCAAAAGTCACGGCACAAAACGCCACCCCTGCCAGTTCGAATCCGGCCAGATGTCCAGCGTTACATTTATCACAGGAAGTAGTCTGAGACCGTTTCCACGGAGCGCCAGAGCAAGAGGTTAGGCGAACGAGGCGAGCAGAAGGACACGGACAGCTGAAACAAAGCTAGCAAAGCAGTGTCTGAAGCTGTGAAAATTGCAGACATTACGGAGGTTTTCCATGTATAGGGTAGTAGTAGTACTCGTACGCAGTGCAATACGATACGAGTTGAGTAGTGACGGAGTGAGTGAGGCAGAATCCAGCACTGGCGTGGTGGGCCCGGCCCAAGAGTAGACCGGGCATGAGAGGAGGACGCGAGTCAAAGCTGCTGCAGCACCAGTGCACCAGCATCGCCCACCCACCGCCCGGAGTCCGGAGCTGACGGCACGAGAGGAGCAGGACGGTTGCGGAGAGACAGACGCCGACAGGTCGTGGCGCCGTGTCGCACGCCCGCCCGGCCCGTGCCGCTACAGGGCGCGTCGCATGGTACGCAGGCACGCCGATGGCGACGTGTGCGTGTGCGCGGCCCGCGACCCACCCGGGGGCCCCCGCTGCCTGCAGCGCCGTGCACGTACGCCGCGACCGCCGGTGGTATGGTATGGTACCGGCACATACGCGCCCCGTCGCTGTCGCTGTTTCCGTAGTGATGGCGGATACGTACGTACGCTCCGGTAGTTATGATGTGATCTGATCTGATCTCCCTCTCCCTGGCCTGCGATGGCGACGATCCGATCGCCGCCCCGGCCCACCTCTTGCCTGTGCTGCACGCTGCACGCACCCCCGTCCGTCAGAGGACAAGGGAGCGCGGACGGCCCACCGCCGCTGTGCGGCGCTGCGCGCGGCCCGTGCAGGCAAGGCCACAGGCAGGCGGAGAGAAAGCGCGCGCAATTGCGCAAAGCACAGGACAGGACAGGAGCGTACACACACCACGTGGTTTCATCGGTCGCCTGCCTCGGCGACCGCGAAAAGGGGCTCGCGGGCCGTCCTCCGTCGTGACGTACGGCCCGACAGGCATCTCGGCCTGGAACACACGTCCCCGACGACGGTGATGCTCCTGGCCTGGCCACACGGACCACGGGCACGGCATGAGCAGTTGAGCACGAGAGGCGAGGGTGATCTGGGCCGTCCATCCCGGGGTCGGACGGCCGGGATGTGGCGCGGTTCCGTGGGCCGTACAGGCCGCAGCCTGGTGGGTGGTGGGTGACCCAATGGGCAGACATGGCCGAGACCCGAGGGAGGGGGACTCACGGGTCTTCCTGCCTGTCTCTCTCTCTGTCGCCACGCTGCCGCTGGCCGGCCTGCTCTGGCTTCGGAGCACGCCGTCCTTAGCTTGGGCCCTCATCCTCGTGCCTTCCTAGGGGCACGCCCATGCTCTTCTGCCCCCTCTCCCTCTCTCTAATTATTTCTCTCTTCGTATATGCTGTTTTCTCCTTCTGGGCAGTGTACCGTATATCCCTCAATTCTAAACTATAAGATATTTTTTCTAGATACATAATTTTTATTATATATTTTAATATATACTATATCTAAATATCTAAACATATAGCAAAAGTAATGTAGCTAGAAAATCAAAACATCGAATAATTTAACAGAGGTAATATATCTCAACAAACATGTGGCTCGAGGATCGCCTCATTTTTTTCCCTGAGCGGTTTTGATATTTTAGGTCTACCCTAATACATGCATGGTCTGCAAAAGCATTTCCTAAGCATGAAGTGATGCTAACTTTAGAAAATCTCTACAAACGATTCATGCACCAAAAGCGGACACCCGATAGTGCCATGTCACCCGCTAACCCGTGAGCCGTCGGATCCGGCCAAGACGCGATATGGACCGTCCGATCGAGGGCGTAGCGGGTCTCGCACCCGTTAACCGTCCACCCGGACGGTCGTGAATCCTCGCGGCGCGTCCCGGCCATCCCGGCGTGGGAGGAGCCCCAGCGGCCCCGGTGACCCCGGCGCAGGCCGCTCCGGTCCCGGCCGTCCGGGCGTGGGCGGGGGCCCCAGCTGCCCCTGCGACCCCGGCGCGGGCGTGGCGGCTCCGGCCACCCCGGAGCGGGCGGCGGGCGCAAGCACGGCGGCTGCGGCCACCCCGCCGCAGGCGTGGGGCTCGAGCGCTGCAGCCCCGGCGGTCCCCTCCCAATCCCGTACGCCGCCTCACACGGCCTCGCCGTGGGCTGCCCGGCCGAGCTGTCTCGGGCAGTGCTCAGACGGACGCAGGCGCTCCTGCGCCACCACCGCACACGCGCGCAGGGCAGGACGACGCTGGCGGCGGTCGTGACGACGGATGCCGCCACCACCAGCTGCAGCAGCCAGTGGTAGTGGCCCCCAAGGCCGGCGTGCTCCGCGGAGTGCAACCGAAGCAGGAACAGCTCCTGCTCGAACACCGACGCGGCGAGCAAGCGTGGCCACCACGTCGCCGACCCCTCCGGCCGTGGCGGCGTCAATTTATTTGTGGAACTTGCTTTGATTCAATTTTACAGATAGATATAGGTTGAACCATCAAAATTGTTCAACTGTAGCCAATATATTTCTTGGCTATGCTAGATATTTGTCGAAGAAGAATAATTCTCTCCTTTCCTTTTTCTTCAGTCTGATCGTCTTCAAAAGGTTTTTATATATGTGCAGTACTTGGGATGGATTTTGCAAAGAGGTCCACCCAAGTTTGCATGGAGCCAACTCTGAAAATTCAACAAATATTAGTGATAGCACTCTTGAAGGTCTTACTCAGACCATCCTGAAGCTTATAGCAGAAAAGAAGACAGAGTTTTAAAGGTGATTCCTTGTAGTAGAACTGGCGTTGGTAGCTCATTTTTGTTTTGGTAGCTTCTCTAACGATTTGGTCAATGTGTTCAGTTGCAAGAGACTGTAGAAAAACTTCACAAGTTATGGAATTTGGAGTCAACAGAACAAGAGAGGATACACTTCTCTGAAGTAGCTGCTGTTCTTGGATCTACTGAGGAAGAAATCAATTCTCCAGGCATTTTGTCATTGGAGACAATTCAGGAGGTATGACAACTATTTGTTACTTTAATTGTCTATTGATAAGATGATTTAATTCTCAGTAGCATTATCTGTATTGAAGAGGAAGTCGAAAGGCTAACTATACAAAAAGCTAGTAGAATGAAGGAGCTTGTTCTCAAGAAAAGGTTAGAACTAGAAGACATCTGCAGAAATACACACATGGAGCCTGATATGAGCACAGCACCAGAGAAGATTATTGCGCTGATTGATTCACACCTATATCTTATCCCTATACTCATGTTTCGTTAATTATTATAACTTCCCAACAGACTGCCATCTCAGGTGACACCAGTTCAAAAACTGGAACTCCAAAGTGAAGACTGCATGGAGCAAGGTGTTGAAGAAAAAACTCTGTTTGACCTCAAACAGATAGATCCTTTGACTGACAAGGTAAAAACACAACTCCTTGTTACATAGAAATAACAATTGCTTCAGTCTCTGTACATTGGCCATCACTCACTATATTATTGTCTGTTAACTATACATATTCACAACAAAAGATTTCAGTGTATAGTCACACTGATATCTTTAGCAGAAAAAGAGCAATGCTGCTACAGAGCTTGCAGAGTTTGCAGCTCCAGAATAATACTAGGCGATGATGGATATGACTGCACAAAAGATGGCTGCTCATGCAAGCAATATGATTGGAAGTAAGAAAACTCCTCCATAACCAACCTGTAACATAGATTCAGTAATTGATCTTTAAAAGGTTCTTTAACTGTATTTTCTATATGCTTCAGGTACAAAGTTTGTTTCATTGCAGCAGATGACACTTATAGCCTTCAGTTCATGTTTTCCGAGAAAAAAGGGGTACATTAAATTTAACTGCATTCCTAATCCTTTCTGATAGGTCAGCATCCTCTTCTCTTGTCCTGCGTTCATCTGCACCAGACTTCAATGTATGGTTACAGATGAGAAAAAAAAACCCCCCCTTGACCAGGCAGATAAAATAGGGCTATAAATGCTGATATATAACACTGAAATCAGAACGTCTTTTCCATACTACTCATGATATCATTTAGTTTTAGAGTACTTACCCACAAAATGACATGTGCAACGACAAGCAGTTTAGCTGTGTTGTCAAACAAATAGAAAAAAAAAATTAAACCTCTCCCTATTTCTAAGAGTCTTATTTCCATTTTTGCCATGTCAAGGAGATCAACCCAAACATTTTGCTATGTCAACTATAAATTGAAGAGAGCTCAAGGCTTCTGCTACAGCTTGAAAACCACATAATTTGATACAAATTTTCCTATGGCTTGTAGACAAACAAAAATCTGTCCAGTGTCTTAGAGATCTCATATTTTTGGTTAACTGCTATATTTACTAATACCTTATGATAATATATTCATGTTAATTTGGATTAAACTTCCATCTACTAATATTCTAGGGATATCATGTTTCTCCCTACACCTGGATCCCACTGATTTATCTGGAAGATATGCCCTAATTTAAAAATAGGTAACATAGAAACACACATATCAAATTAGATGTTCAATACAACACACAATAGTGTATATTTTAAAATGAATTTATTAGTTCTAAGCATACATATATATGCCTCCTTATTTTTCTTCTCTGTGGCAGGGCCAGACAGCTAACAGTAAGAAAACCAAATGGAAGGATATTTTGGTGTACAGGGCACGTCAATGTAGACTGCTGCTTTTGCTTACAGTCGTGGATACAACTTTTGTTACCTGACGCTCTTACTATGTAACTTTTGGTCAAAAACACAACTTTCGACAGCCCAGGAATTTTTTGGGCAACATGGAACAATACAGATGATGCGATGACAGGTTATAAGATATCTCCCTTTTGAGGAGAAAGATTATGTTCACTGCCTCTGCATAGGGTTACTATATCAGTTTCTGCAATGCCAAGGTTGTAAGCAGTATGCTTTGTTGATAATTTCTCACCGCACACGATGTTGCCATGGTTCTTCAGTTAAGGAACTAAACCTTAGGTGCTAAATTAATACCATCCTAGTTGATGAATATTACCAATCTCCAATGATATATTTCTCACTTGGGGATAATTTGATCCAATAAATTTGATTACTGGGAACAAAAATGTATTACTAGAAATAAATAGTTATCCTACTACACTCGACAAAACAACCCGTATGAAAAAGGGCCCATCAACGCTGCAAACAGCCCACACACTGGCCATACGCGGCAAGGCCGCCGCGAGCATTTCTAGTTATTTTGCTATTGGGAGGCCAAAGACCTCACATCCCAATATTCACAAAATCATAGATCCTTTAGATATTTAGAAATCCCAGTGAATCATAGGAGGACAAGTAGTATGGATTGGAAAGATGCCGACGATTGTAATAAATTGAGCAATTGGAAAGGAAAGCTCTGTCTTATGGCGGTAGATTAGTCTTGATAAACTTTGTTTAAGCAGTCTTGCTATGAATATGAAGTACCAAAAAAAATAATCCTTAGAAGGTTATTGGCAAGGGGATAACCATAAGAAAATAATGCAGATTGGTGAAATGAGAAGTCCTTTATGTCTATCAAAGTGACAAGGTGGTCTTGGCATCACAAATCTTGAGATACAAAATGCTTGCTTGCTTAGCATGTGGCTCTTCAATCTAGTTTATGAAGATGGGGTTTGGCAAGAGTTCCTAATAATGAAGCACTTAGACCATTGGTGAATCACAATGGAACCCTGGAGACTCGCATTTCTGGTCAAGCTTATGAAGATAAATAGACCCTGCTTATTAGAGTTATCTTAATTCAAATAATGTTGTGGTTAGGAAGCTTTACTCTCAAAGAACAGTATCCACCTCTTTATAACATCACTATCAAGAAGAATGATTCAGTTGCTACTTGCTAATGTCTTTGATTCTAGACCACCTAATCTTTAATTTTACTGAGCACTGATGGGTGACATGGCAAAATGGAACAAGTTAATTGGAAAAGTAGCTTTTGTGCAATTAGATGACCAACGAGGTTTGATTAAATGGAATCCCAATAACAAAGGTTGTTTTATAGTATAACCCATACATTTGGTAACCTAAATTGTGTCGCCTCCTCATAAGGCATATGGGAGTTTAAACTGTCCCTTAAAATTAAGGCTTCAACATGGCTCCTTATGATGAAGGTAATTTTACCTAAAAATATTTTTATTAAGCAAATTTGGGAAGATTTTAAAACATGCTATTTTTTTGCAACAAATAAGAAACTACTTAACATTAGTTTTTTTATTGTAATGCGGCACGTTTGGGAGAGTGGTTCAGGTTGCTTTTTGTTTTCATCCACTAGGAAACATTATTTTTTTGGCTTTGGCAACTATAAGTAGACTCTAAATTGCAATCCCAAGTTTATGTGGGAGTAAGTGCAACCATCTTATCTATTTTTGTTGAGCCGAAATGATGTTTTTTTAAGAAACATATAATTTATTTTTACTTGCAAATTTCAGAGTCACGTACTAGACACACTTTTGGTCTATTCTTTAGAAGGAGAATGGTAGATCAATTGTGTCGTAGGTTAGAGACCGCACCAATAGAGACATTTTCATCAAAGGGAGATATTCGCCAAGCTATCTTCTAATAAGATTAGCGCTTAGTTTAGTGCACAAGTGTTTTTTTAGGAGGAGTTTAGTGCACAAGTGTTCTTTTATCGTTACTTTCTTTGTTTGCTATTATCAGCCGAGCTCGTAATAGGGGATGGTTACGGGCACGACGTATAGAGGTTGTAAAAAAAATCCATATTTTGCGCCTCTGGCTCTGTTCGCGTGCCCTTAAACCCAGTTTGATCCGCTTCTTTTTTTCATACAAAACAGTGTTTTTCTCTCACAAATTTCTTCAGCATTCCTCCGAACTCCGAACCCTCCGAATTCCTCCGGAACTCCTCCGAGCGAACAGGCGCTCTAGCTCATGTTCGGACTTCGGAGCACTACTGGTCTCCTGCTTCATCTTGTCGAATGGAAAGGTGAGCGCCGGGAACAGCCGCGCCGTTCAGTGCCCCCATGCAAAGCCTGCGATGTCGCATGCATGCTGTACTCGTGCGATGCTCGTCCTGCCACTGGGCCCCATCAGCGCTACATGCATGGCCCACTGGCATGCATTGCATCGTACCCCTCCTAGTGCCAGTGTGCTACACCACCTCTGCTTAGCACACGACCCTAGCAGTCTTGGCCTCTTGGGGAAGCATAGGGCTTGCCACTGCATCACTGCAGCCTGCAGGCCTTGGCCATCCCGATCCAATCCTGCTGCGTTGTGCAAGTGTGCAGCTCATCATCTCATGCATGCCATTCAGGCCATTGCAGGTAGACAGGTGGTTGGGTGGGCAATAAAAGCCCTTCAGAAATGGTGCTGGCAAATTGCAATGCAGCTCTCCAGAGACCAGAGTCCAGAGCAAGGGACAAGAAGATAAGGCCCCGTTTAGATCCAATTTTTTTTGATTTTGACTACTGTAGCATTTTCGTTTGTATTTTGGTAATTAGTGTCTAATTATGGACTAATTAGATTCAAAAGTTTCATCTCGCGATTTCTCACCCAACTGTGCAATTAGTTTTTTTCGTCTACATTTAGTACTTTATACATGTATCGAAAGATTCGATGTGACAGGTACTGCGCTGCCCAAAATTTTTTGGAATCTAAACGAGCCTAATTTTACCAATGGCCCGGTCTCAGTCTCAGTCTCACTCTCACATAGGATTCTTCTTGTTACTTTCAGCGTCTGACAGAGTCAAGGAGTCTACGTGAACAGGCTGCACATGGAGGCAATCAAGCGAGCACAGTGGCCAGCAGTTAATGACCACGTCAGTGCACCTCTCCTCTCAAACATGTGTGAGTGAGACGCAGAGAAATGCCATGGGAACTGTTGGCCCCAACAGCCTGTTAAATTCTTGGCATCATAGTCTCAGCCCTTGGGGAAAGTTAAAATTTGGCTACCGTAGCACTTTCGTTTTTATTTGATAATTAATGTTTAATCATGAACTAATTAGACTCAAAACGTTCGTCTCGTAATTTCCCACCAAACTATGTAATTAGTTTTTTTTTCATCTACATTTAATGCTCCATATATATATATATCACAAGATTCGATGTGATGGATACTATAGCGCTTTTTTGAACTTTTTTTGCAACTGAACACGGGCTTAGTGTCTCAGGCAAGCAGTGGAGTGGAGCCGGGTGTACATGATGGGTCATGGTTCTCAGTGCACAACACATCTTTGTACAGGAAACAGGCTACAGCTAACACCAACAGATCCACGGCACAGAGCTTTCTACAAAGATATACAACCCATGGGCAAAACAACCCAACCACCAGCATGTAGCTACTACATGAGGGACTGAATCATACAGGGAACAGCCGCTGCTTGTTTGAGGCTTTGAACTGTCGGTTCCCTCGTCGACCATTTCGGCTTGTGACTCACAAGCACCAGACACTGAGAGCTGCTACACTCACCTGTGCTAGTTGTGCAACAGTAAGCATTGATCCAACATGACATGATCCGGCGCCGCGCCCGTGATTTAAGGACATGCACAGCACTCAGGAAATTATGATGATTATAAGCTGTGGAGCTGCATTAGCATTGCGACGAGCTCATCGCTGGATGGCCGATCGGTTGGCGAATCCGAGAGGCAGACAATGGCAATCCTGATGGCCATCAGCATCTCCTCTTCTTCTCCCTCGTCCCCCAAGATGTTACTATCCAGTGCTTCTTTCGGATCCGCAGATTGCTGCATATGCCGGAGCCATCTTGCGAGGCCGCCTTGCCCAGTTTCTCCGGAGAAGAAAGAGTCTGTTGGGTCTCTCCCAGTGAGCAGCACGCCCAGGATCATGCCAAGGGCATACACATCACTCTTATCTGTGTACCTGTACCATCAAATAGTTGAGCTTATATGAGATGAGGCACCTACAAATGCAAAGTTATTACAGTCTTAAATCATCAAGAAGGAAATACTTGGACAGATCAACTACAGTCTTGTACAGAAAAAAAAATCAATTTTATTCAAAACAATCAGAATACTCCTTACTCTCAAGGGGCGAAATTCAGAATCCATCACTACCATGACTGAGGCAAAGCATTAATCAAGCCCTTATACATGGCTTAGATAAATGAGTCTGTTTTTTTTTCTGAGAAAGATATCTTGTGGAAAGTAATTGCTTAGAAATGAACCCTCTAAAAAATTACTGACATAGCTAGGTTTGTCAGGAAAGATGATGGAATATGAACAGTAGAATCAGAATGCCAATCCTCAAAGGATTTATTCTTTGATGGACATATGGAAGGTCTGAGTGAAAAAGATGGCAATAACGTTTTGGAGATAAAAAAGGGAGCAGACCAGTATTCTGTATGCGCGCTCATGCAGGAATTTATGAAAAGCGGGAGCATCAAAGGTAGGCAAATTGAGATCCTCTAGCAAAGCAAAGATTCTCATGCCGCGAAAAGCAAAAGTTAGATACTTTCACTAAGCCCTAGGGATAATCATCATTTTTATGCTTTATGCCTTCTCAGTTACTCTTCTGGCAAGTTTAATGACAAAGAAGACTACTAGTAGTAACTTGGAAAAACTGAATGGTAGCATCCACAAGTCAATGGATGTATACTATCTAGTGGGTTAAGAAAAATTGTAATAAAAAATATATAAAGTGGAAGTAAAAAAAAAGACACCAACCTAGGAGGAATAGGCACTTTTCATTGTTATTAATCATTAAGAGGAAAATAAACACTCAAATTCGAGTTGAAGAGGGCTTGAACCAGCATGGTTGGGTGCATGACCACACCTCTCAGGCTCCCACCCAACCAATTGAGATAGACTTCCTATATAAAGTGGAAGTTGTAAGCTTAATATTTGTTTTGCCAAACCAAAGACATCAAACTGCCACTATGTATTCTAAAACAATACTCAGATGCTTGTGGTATCACTCCAAATCCAGGCGGATGTCAAATACAGAGAATGATCGGGTAAAGTCACTACAAGATATAGTTTCCCTACAATGTCAACTAGCTAGACAATGCCAAACGAAAATATTAAAGGAAACTCTATATACGTCATAGATTTCTACAATTCCTTTCTTATCTCCATGTTTCTGTAATGAAATGCCTTTGGTATTTGTATGGTCCAAGAATTTTATTAGAACAGTTGAGATTTGATATCAAAAGGTGAACATATACACACCAGCCATCTGGTTCTAGACTTTATATACATGCATAGCAATTAGCAAAGAACTCAAAGTCTGCAACATATTCTTCTTGTTCATGGGGTAACCATTGACCGAGCAAGAATGATACATGATCACCATCCATCAAGAATGCCACATAAGTAACATTCAGCTAATACTATAAAAGCTTGAATCACTTAGATTTATGTTTCCTTCTTCAGTTCAAGAGTAAGTACCACAAAATTTTCTTTGTATGATCAAATATCAACAATAAGCTAAGGGCCCTTAGAATGTGGGTCCATTTTACAATACTCATACAAGATTTGGATTGTTTCCTGTAAAATTTCATGCTTTCCCACAGGGTTGTAAGAATGTTGATGAGATTATTCAGGAATTTAACTGGTTCTTTATATCGACAAAAAAGCACTGAAAATGGTAATGCATTGACGGTACCTGCTGCTTTGGTAGCATTCTGGAGAAGCGTAGAGGCCACTGCACAATTCTGGATCACCTGAACCTGCTGCAATCAGCCTTGCAACACCACAATCTGTCAATATTGGCTCGAAACCTTCATCTAGCATCACATTCGACGGTTTGAGGTTGCAGTGGAGTATCCTCGGATTGCACTCAAAATGCAAGTGCCTCAATCCCTTGGCAATCCCAACAGCAATCCTGCTCCTCGCATCCCAACTGAGGCTGACTTGCTGCGATCTCACCCTCTTCATCACATCCTCGAGGCTGCCTCCAGGAACGAAGTCGTACACGAGCGAGAGGCGGTCCGCCTCACGAACGTACGCCTTCAACGACAACACATTCTGGTGCCTGACGCGAGCAAGGGCCTCAAGCTGCCTCTGCACCCTCCTCATGTCTGACTTGGACGCGCTCGGGGACATGGACGGCGAGGCCTCGGGGCGGCTGGCCGCCTCGAGGCGCTTGACGGCGACGGTGAGGTCGTTGTCGAGCGCCAGCTTGTAGTACTTGCCGTGGGGCCCATGGGCGAGCGGCTGCGCGGCGGGGAGCGCGGCCAGGAGGTTCTTGGCGGAGATTTGCGGGGCGAAGGAGACGGGGCCCTTGGCGATCGCGGGCGTGCTCTTGGCGCGCAGGATGGCGAGGCGGATGGCGTAGAGGAAGGCGAGCGCGAGGAGGAAGCCGGAGAGGGAGCCGAAGAGGACCCCGAGCGTGATGCGGCGGAGGCGCGCGGCGCCGCCGGCCTGCGCCCGGGGAATACTGGACCGCGGCGGCGCGGGCGACGGCGGCGGGGACTGCGTCGCCATGGGCTCCGAGTGGAGCGGCTGGGAGGAGACCGGCGCGCACAGCGCGAGGAACGCGAGCAGGAGGAGGAGAAGAGTGGTGGCCAGGAGCGGCAGGGCTTTGGTAGGGTTCCTGCTCGTCATCCTAGCTCCTACCACCATGAAACAAGTACACAAGACTTGCTAGAAGAAAGGAGCAAAATTCCTTGGGCGAGAAAGGGGGTGAAGAAATCGATCAATGCTCAGGTTTTCCCTGTTCCTCGTCCACCTCACTCGCACACCCAGCAGCTTTCCTCCATGGAAATCAGAGAAAAACAACTGGAGACAAGGTGCAAAGGTTGCAAGAAGCGAGGAAGTTGCGGAGCCCCAAGAACTCGCGCATGGCGCTCGTGATCTTTACCCGCAGAAACTGTTCAACAAGGAAGACGAATAGAAAAGGCAGTCGCCCAAGGCGCGTGCGGCGTGGAGCTTGGAAGGAGGAGGAGTACCTGACGACGACGAAGAACCAAGACAGAGACAAGACCGAGCGAAGGAGCACGCCTAGTCTCACCGCCTCCCGCGCTCCCAAGCCGGCGGCGGCTCACGCACTTGTCGCCTCCCACCAAGAAATCAACCGAGGTTAGCGGCTCACACCGCAGCACGGAGCACACTATGCAAGCATGATCTCTCCCTTTTCTTTCACTCCTCTCACACTGGTACCGAGCTGTGTCTGTGTGCTCTCCCTCCAGAAAGCTTCAAACCAAAACGACAACAGGGAGCAAGAATATCCAAAGCTGAGCCCTCGCCCTCGCCGGCTCTCTCACCTGGGGCACTGCTCGCAATAAGTTACTCGGAGAGCAGAGCAGTGTGGCATTGGTGTGGGCGCCCGGAGCTAAAAGCCGAGAGCTTTCTTGACGCATCCCTCTCCCCTCGCGGGCGGCTCGCGCCCACCACCAAGCAGTGCGACCGGACCGGACCAGCCAGACATTCTCCTCCTCCCCCCGTCCCCGCTCCCCGGCGCGCGCGCGACTGGATGGCTTGGAACTTGGACTCTTTCTCTCTCCCGTTTCTACCCCTCACCCGCGGGGCCCGGGGGTGCAGCGCGGCGCGTGGCCGTAGCGGAGGAGAGAGAGAGAGAGAGAGAGAGAGGAGCCCGAGACGGAGCAGAGATGCTTTGATGCCCGTGCACAGCAATTGCCCACACTGTTTCGAATCTCTTCTTTTATCTGTCCTTCCTCAAAGTGAGAACTGTCGCTTCTCCCCACAGTACTGCCGCTGCTGGTAGCAGGGCCTTTGTTTAGAGTGGGCTTACGAATTAGTATACGATACTGTAGTATTTTTGTTTGTGTTTGATAATTATTGTCCAATCATAGTCTAATTAGACTTAAAAGATTTATCTCGTAATTTATAATCAAACTATGTAATTAGTTATTTTTTATCTACATTTAATACTCCATGTATGTGTTCAAATATTTGATGTGATGGAGAGAGTGTGAAAAAACTTACGATCTAAACCAGGGCCTTGTTTAGTTCGCGGTTAGGAATCAGTATTCGGTACTGTAGTACTTTTGTTTGTATTTGACAATTATTGTCCAATCATGGTCTAACTAGGCTTAAAAGATTCGTCTCGTAATTTACAATCAAACTATGTAATTAGTTATTTTTTTATCTATATTTAATAATCCATACATGTGTCCAAAAATTTAATGTGATGGAGAAAGAGTGAAAAAACTTGGAATCTAAACAAGGGCCAGGCCTAGTAGTGGTAGGAGGAGTAAAAATTTTCTTTTCACCTGGAACACAGTACAGTAGTTACTCCGTACTAGTACTCTGGTGCCGGCAGGCGGCAGCAGTAGCACTCTGGATTCGGTATATCACTCGCCGTGTAAAACACCGGTCAAAATACACAGCAATCCACTAGTACGCGCAAGTGATGCCACTGATCCTATAACGACTCTTTTTTTACCGCTTTATCTAACTCTCTCACCCAACATGAATTTAACTCGGCCGAATGGGATCTCGTCACACTGTTTGATAATGGTAATCTTGCATTCCTCCTCCTGCAAATGGATTACTGCTCCGGAACCGGACGAGCAAAACAACTTTATTTGGGGTCCTTTGGCTGCTGCTTTGCACTGGAAGAAAAAAATAATTATAGGATACTTTTTTCTAAATTTGAAAAAGTATTCAACTTATTGCCTGGAAACCGATATTTCTCACAGAGCAATGAACAAGTCTTATATCTCCAATTAAGTTTACTATAAACTTATAATTTCTCCATTTAAAATTAGGATTTATCTCCTCAGTAGGTGACTGATGGAAAGATTATCCATCAGTCACCTTCTGAGCCGTTGCGCCACTCCCGCCCGTCTCTCCGCAGCGCATCGCTGCCAAGCATGCATCCCGGTGAATGGTGATCTACCTCTTGCCCAGCACGCAGCATCGCTGCCCAGTCTCACAGTCGCAGACCACGCCCCCACTACCGGCCCGGTCTCTCTCATAGGCAGAGGAGTTAAATCCTCCAGCATGCAGTCTCTCAGGCAGGTGACTGATGAATTTATAAATTATAAGATGTTTTGACTTTTTTAATATAAAATTTTGTTATACACTATGTCTACTTATATAGTAAAATAATGTATCTAGAAATATCAAAACCTCTTAAAATTCGGAAGTGGAGTAAATATTTATTAATATTTCTTAGATATATAAATGTTAATGATTTTTATGTATTTGATCAAAACTGAAATGTTCTCCGCAAAGCGAGAAGTGTGTTTGTTTTCGACAGAGGTTTGCAGTAAAAAGCATGGGACGTCATTATACCGGGGCCCGTACTTTGAGGCTCCTTTTTCCTTTTCCCGCCGCATGTTTCGGCCCCTCTTTTCGGTCGCCGCGACGTGATCCTCACTGACGTGTGGGGACCTCGCTGCACCCCCCACGTGCCGCGGAGGCGACGGCGAGACGGTCAGCCCATGTGAGGACCTCTTCCCAGATGGGCCGTCGTTAAGTGAGATCGCATGTTGACCCATATTAGTAGCGGGCCAGGCCACAAAGAGGACAGAGTAAACAATATGGGCCGTACCCATGCTGTTCGTTACGACTCCTTCGAGGCCCAGTTTTATTTGCATAGCTCAGTATCGTAGAACTGGAAAGCCTCGGTTTCTTCTACACTGGCAGGATAGCAAACAAATTACGAGTACTAGCAACACCCAGATCGATCCGATCGGTTCATCCGGCGAGATAATCCATGGCTGGCTGCTGTGCTAGGGTTTAGGGCTTCCTCGCCTAATTCCATCCGCACCCACCCCTCGGCTCTGCGGCCTCGTGGAGCAGGATCGATCGGTTCGGTAAGGACCCAATCCCCGTTCCCCATTCCCCATTGAAGGCCCATTCCCGTCTGATCGTAAGCGTAGGCTAGGCTCTGGCGCGATGAGTTCGGTTAAATTCCAATTGGAATCCGCGGCGCAATGCTTGGCTCTGACGGTGGTTCCGTCGCAGGATGGAGGACGGGGAGGCGGAGGAGGCGCAGCGGGACGCGATCACGGCGAGGATGCGGGCCCAGGACTACGCGGGCGCGAGGGCGCTGCTGCTGCGGACGCTGCAGACGAACCCCAGGCTGGAGGGCGCCCTGGAAATGCTCCCGGTGCTCGAGGTCCTCTGCTGCGCCGCCGGCAGCGCGGCCAGCGGCCGTGGGGGTGTGGACTGGTACAGGGTCCTCCAGGTGCTTCCCGGGGATGACGCGGCCAGGATCGAGGCGCGGTACAAGAGCATCGTGGCCCAGGTGGAGCCGGCCATGGGGGCTCTGCCCGGCGCCGAATTGGCCCTCAAGCTCGTGGACGAGGCGTACACGGTGCTCTCTGATCCCGAGAAGCGAGAGGGGTTCGATTCAAGCAACGTTTTCAGTCGGTTCGTCCGGTCTGGTGTTGTTGATGCGCCAGCGCACGGTGGTACACTCGTCCGTACTGACAGGGTGAACAGTCTCCACACAAAGGAGATTAGGGCGGCAGATGGTACTAGCAATGCAGCCTCACATATCAACCGCGCCGCGGACAGGCCATACTTTGATGGAAGGGGTCCCCTTCTTTCAAATGTGGCAAGTTCTTCCGGGACTAAGAGGATGGATCCTTGCTTTCTTGGTGATGACAGCGAGTTGCAGTCACCTGACGGCACTCATGTTGACAAGAGGCAAAAGAGTGTCTGTGAAAAGGATGTTTATTGCATGTCGCCCTCACAGGAAGATTGGAATGCCTGCTTTGATGATCCATCACCTGCCATGGAAGAAGATTTGGATGCCTGCTTTGATGATCCATATGGCGTTAAAGAAG
Source organism: Miscanthus lutarioriparius (assembly GCA_904845875.1). Taxonomy (NCBI): domain Eukaryota; kingdom Viridiplantae; phylum Streptophyta; class Magnoliopsida; order Poales; family Poaceae; genus Miscanthus; species Miscanthus lutarioriparius. The sequence continues at coordinate 6,969,521 of CAJGYO010000005.1, forward strand.
ATGATCTCTGCAGTAGTAAGCAGTATGAATACCATAACTTTGAGGAAGATAGAGCGATCGAGAATTTTGCTGCTGGCCAGGTTTGGGCAGCATATGACTGGGAGAGGTTTCCTCGTAGATATGCACTGATTGTTAAAGTACTGACGGATAAGATGCAGTTATATGTCTCATGGTTCAAGCCCTGTCCGCAAACTCCTGAAGAGAAAAAATGGTCCCATGCAGGCTTGCCATTGATTTGTGGAACTTTCATTGCAGAAGAACACTGTATCTCATTAACATGTTCAACTATGTTCTGTCACCAAATTTTCAGCGACAACCTGAATCAACATCTTGAAGTGCATCCCCAGGAAGGTGAGGTATGGGCCATTTATAGTAATTGGGATATTGGGTGGTACACTGATCCTAGGATGTGGAAGAATAGTGCCTTCTCTATTGTTGAAATTCTTACCAGTTATTCTAGTGAATCAGGATGCACTGTTGCACATTTGGTAAAGGTAGATGGGAATGGAAGTGTTTTCCAGAGGCACTTCAAGACTGGAACAGAGCACTTGTTACACATACACAGGGACAATCTGATCATGTTCTCTCACAGGATCCCTTCTTTCAGATTTACTCCTGAGGCCGGAACTATGTTCGAGCTGGAACATTCCGCGGTACCAGAAAATATTCACCAAGAAAATACATCAGCGTGTGTTTCTCATTTTTCTGAGCTTTCAGGTTTGCATGATGACACAAATGGCTTCCCTGAAACTACTGTTGCAAAATTCTCAAATCCTTCATCAACAAGCAAAATGGAAGCAGGTTCCCCAATGCAAGCCATGATGAGCTACAATACCAAGTGGGCCCCCAAGGATTTTCTAGAGGGTCAAATATGGGCTGTGTTTGATTCTCGGGACAGGATGCCTAGGTCTTATGTCAGGATTATCCATGTGGTTTCATATACTTCAGTTTTTGTTTTGAAGTTGGAACCTCACCCTATGCTTAATGAAGAGATACAGTGGGTTGAAGATGGTCTACCAGTTGCTTCTGGGGTATTTCGCGCTGGTACTGAAACTACTTACAAGGATATCTGGGAATTCTCACACCCTGTAGAGTGTGACTGGAGTGCAAAAAGGTCTTTTTACCGAATTTTCCCCCAAAAAGGGGAAATATGGGCAATGCTAAAAAATTGGAAGATCACCTTGAATAGCACTGACATTGACAAATGTGAACCTCGCATGGTTGAGATCCTCTCAGACTACTCTGATGAAAATGGAGTAAATGTGTGCAGCTTGGCTCGGGTAAAAAGTTGCTTTACCATTTTTCATAGGGTAGTAATGGAAGATTTCCATTTGACAAGGTGGATTCCAAGGTCTGAAATGCTCAGCTTTTCCCATCGTGTTCCTGCTTTTGTGATTGTTGATATCAAAGATCATGATATACCAAAAGGGTCATGGCATCTGGAACCAAGTGCCCTTCCTACAAGGATCATACATTAACACATGTATAGTAGCAGAAGTAACCAATAGTCCAATTGTAATGAACTAATGACTCCACCCTTCTCTATTGCTCCATTTTAAATTGTTCTACTTGTCTCCAGTAATTATCTTGTCCTTACTGTCTCATTTGTGAAGATAACTGTTTGACCAACTCTTCAAAATTCCCATGTTTTACCAATTGCAGATCAGGTCTGTCAGGTGTTAAAATTTGGAAATGAATTCTTTTACCATGAAATAATGAGCCATAATACAAAACGAGAAAGTAATGTAATTTAAATTAAGGTTTACTGTAGCATTGTTTTACCGCTGGCATCAACTGCCAATTGGTGCTGCTACAGGCTCCCCGGTTGGAATTATCTGTTGTGTCAGCCCTTTCTGTTCATTTAGTTGCTTCATGATGAGCACTGTATGCAATCACCAACTTCATTCCTGATTAATATTTTGTGTAACGGAACATTAATGTAAAGGAAAATATCTCTTTATTGGATCTGCCGACACTGCAGTACTGTTGAAGAAAGGAAACACATAATCGTCAACCAATGATGTGTTTCAGTGTTCCTTGTGACAGGTTGCCCAAAATATCGTTGTCGCTTGTCACTGCTAGATAATTCTATTGAGATGATTTAGAAAAAAAGAATTGTTATTCTGTAGTTACCCTCTTAAGCTGTTTGAAGGTCCATGAAACAAGAGGATGATGTCTTCTGTAGTCACCCTCTTAAGCTGTTTGGAGGTCCATATCAGCACATTATCAATCAAGTTTAACTGACTTTGTGGATACACTAAATACTCTTTAACTCATGCATATGTCAGCACTGTGAAATTTACAGTTCCAGTACAAAAATTGAATTGTGATAAATTTACTGAATTTCGTTCAATTATTGCGTGCTGGATATCTTTTTCCTTGGTTCCAGCCTTGTAATTGCCCCATTCAAAGGAAATGTTAGGCAGGAATAAATAGCGTATTTTGTGGTCCTTTCATATGATGTAGGCTGCTTAGAATAAAATTAGACGATACCTTGGTATTAATGTACCCTTTTTCAATCTGACTTTTTTGGTCTGCACTTGTATACTATTGTCAAATGTAGTACGCAACTAGTTTCCTATTACTTTAAATGCTTCTGCTGATTTAACTTACTATTTTTCCCATTTTTTTTTCAGACAAGACCTCACCAGCTGATTGCTTGTTGAGCGAGCAGTCTATGTGTTTTTCTTGTGCTCAAGTGCAACTGTTTTTAAGTGTTTTGGCATTCAAATACGAAGTTTCCTGCCTCCCAAGTGGATATAAGAAACTTGAGAATGACAGAGACAGATAAATTCATGTTTGAGCAAGAGACTTGAAGCATTCTGTGGTATTCACATGCAACACTGGAGATTATTTCGAATACCATCCAGATGTCAACATCACACCTAAATTATGCTGAGAGTCGCATATTACTCTGTAAACTACACGTTGCTAGTAATGCTCGAAGTGGAAGTTATTGTCCTTGCTGACGTTGGAACCTGAAAATGCAATCTTGGTCAGTAGGGTGCCTATGAAGGGTAGTAGGTGCTAGGTGGGCAGAGGCATGCCCCCCGTTTTTTACATGGAATTTGCAGCATTGTCTGAATTTTCATTTGGGTACTCTGGGCCTTCAGCTATTTATGGTGATTTGCTGTGTATGTTTTTAACAATCTACTAGGTGCTAACAGTTTTCAAAGTTTTTAGGTAGTGTGTCGGTGTGCCCTTGAAAATGGGTGCAAGTACATCAAGAAAATGATAGCTGCTTATCCAATCAGGGTGTATGTCTGTCTGATGTTTGACATCGTCGGGGTTCAGTTTTTGTCATCCTTGTCTTTGGAGATTCAAGGCCATTTGATTTTCAGTTTCCTTTCACGTTTCTTGAATAAAGTTTCTGCTGAGTTGCATTGAGCGATGAATATGGAATTTCAGTGGTTTTTATATGTCTGAATCCCACCTTCTCGGTTCTAACTCCATCGTGCTTTCAGTATTGGTGAACACGGAATGCACGCCAGCTATGATCTTAGGTTTTTGCTTTAATTCTGGCCTTCTTGGGTTTGGGAGGTTGATGGTTCCTCTTTGCCTACCATTTAAAGAACAGTAGCATGGTGTCTCTTATCCTGGCCTTTATGTTGTAAGTTTGAAGGATGAGGCACTATAGTATATGCTAACAGAATTGTAAAGATACCTAAAGATAAGATACAAGAGAAAATATGTAGCAGAAACTACATACCATTTAGGTGTACCTAAAGAGCACTTCGATTCTCCTTTTTATATCACTGCAACTGCTGTTGCTCTGTTCCTTTATTTTCAATATCAACTCTACCTAGTACATTATAAAACCATCACGCTATATAAGGTGTCAGGAACTGGAACCTTTTTTTTCCCGTGTGTATATATACTGGTGAAATATGCAGAGCTGCAGGAGCATTTTCTTGCAGAAAGGGTAAAAGATCCTAGATTTCTAACTGGAACCTATTTTGTTGTTCCAATGTCACATTTCACTGTCCTGATCGTTTGGCTGATAAGTCATGGCTGAAAGTACTGTTGACTGATTTGTTGTGAGAGAAAAATACTGTTCGTTGGCTGAAAAAGTACGGCTTATAATCCATGCGAACAGGCTAACCCATCTTAGACTTTGTAGGCCTTTCTTTTTTTTACTTTTTGCACTGCAAGTAACCTCTCTGATGTGGTGATTTCCTAATCTGTTACTGTAACAATGGTCACAGTGAAAACAAAGAGGAGGGAGGAATCCAATACAAGGTGGGGCCACCTTCAGTTGGAAATTGGCACTAGCCTCCAAGACAAGTGACATCATATATACATATAATCCTAGTCATCCAATGAAACTATGAAAGTGAATGACCTTGACACATTGGGATGGACTGAGTGGGTCTTTGGAAAGGAGATCCATCAGCAAATAAGCATGATTGCTGCAGTTCACCTTCCATTCATCCTACGCCAACTTCATTCACAAGTGATTAAAATAATCCGCCCTTCTCAGTGGGTGGTCTCGGCAAGTACATCCTACACCAACTTCATTCACAAGTGATTAAAATAATCCGCCCTTCTCAGTTGGTGGTCTCGGCAAGTAACTGTTGTGATATGACTGTGGTTTTATCTATTCATTTAGCTTATAAACCGTACTTTTTTAATTAACGAACAATATTTTTATCAATAACAAATCAGCCAACGGTACTTTCAGGCGAAATAAAAGGAGAGGCCTTGGGTGCTGTCGTTGGACAGGAAAGGGGGAGCTCAAGCCTCAAGAAGAGCCCACGCCGCGCCGCCATGGACATGGAGCTGGAGCACGGAGGGGATGAAGACGAGAGAGGGAGTGAGTCCTCCTCCTCCTCCTCCAAGAGGACCTTCGGCGCTTCGTCGGACGCAACCGTCAGCAGCACACCAAGCAAGCTGCAAGCTCTGAGGTTTGCAGAGGACCTCTCTCTCCCATCGGTACGCTCTCTCCCTCTCTGTCTCATCAGTCTTAGCTAGCTGATCAGTACCTAGAAATGAGAAATCTGCAATGACCTGTCGTTGGGTTCTTGAAACCAAGCTGCGATTATTACTCTGGTAGCTGAAACTAGAGCCATCATCTTTCTGCCGAAGCACTCTGTTCTTACTGCTTCGTTGAGGATGCTAGCCTTTGCCATTCCAGAAACCGTTAGCCCTGTCCATCTTTCTCAATGGAGCTGGAGCCCGTCAGTTCAGGCTTCCGTGGTGGTATGGTAGTAACAGTAAAGTCACTCCATCCTTCACTTCATTTTGACAGACAGTCTCCATCTCCATCTCCACACGTTCAGTGTCCGTTGTCCCACTGTATATCGAGGGAGAAAAATAATGTTCCGACTGAAAATTTACTATCATTTACGACGAACCACAGTCAAACGAACATGCTGCTAGTTTATCTCCTTGGATTCTCAAAAGGGCCCCCCCGTTTGCGATCGCTTTTGCCCTCCAGTCCGGCTTTTAGCGTAAAGGTGAAAGGCCCTGCCCCTGTTACTGTTAGTGCCAATCCGCCAAACAACTGCACTGCAGGGAGCAGTTTACTTCCCTGTCTGTCTGTCTCTCTTTCTATCTCTTAACCTTGCTCTGCATGGAAATGGAAAAGCAAGTGATCTGATCAGCCTGGAAATCAGAAATCTGTAAAAATCTACACACTACTGTTCTTGTTCACATGGAAATCAATGGAGAGAGTAGCATGTAGTAACTTGTTAGCATGACTGAATCTGGTAGCAGACACCGGGCACGCATGCAGCAACTGTAGCCTGTTTCTTGCGCCGGTCTATGCTATGCTATTGCTGCCGCTTGTTTCTTGCGCCGGTACCGTCTCGGCCACAGCTGAGCTGTCGGCTGTTGGCCGTTGCTGGGAGCTCGAGCTGCTTGTCTGGCCACGACAAAGGTGAAGCCGTCACCGATTTCGGTGCCTCCTCTCTCGCAGTGTTTTTGACTTCTGACCATAAGCAGTAGACAAGGCTAAGGCATGAGCATACATCACGTGCCAGGCATGAGCAGGCAACAACTGTAGCCGCCACGCCTGATGAATGCTCCTCGTTTAACTCTCACCAACATCTACCATCTTATTCCTACCGTTGAAGATTACTGATTACTACATACTAGTAGTAGGAGTATTAGCCTTTGCTTTGACCGACAAGTTTCTGCCTCTTTTTTCAAAACAAAAAAGAAATAAGAAATGAATTTAGGTGACAGTGCAGGAATGTTCGCATCCTATTCGTGGAGCTAGGTTGCTTCAGAGTCATTTTCTCCGGGGTAGGCTATCTGTCTGTCCGTATTCCTGCGTGTTTATGCCGTCAAATACATGGCATGTGCTACGCAACACGTACACGTACGCTTGCTTTGACCTGATATGTACACGCGCATGCATGTGGAATTAATAAATTTAGTAAACCATCCCCTTCACTCGTTAATCCATTCTCTTATCCCATTTGATTTTGACCATGCATGCAAGTATACACACATGCGTGCTCCCATTTGATTCAGTCCAGCATTTGGCCATCAGTTATAGCTCTGACCGAACATTATATATATTTAATCTCCAGCATCTGCACAAGTTTCTTACGTTTGGACAAAGGGAATTTCGATAACAGATACTACAATGATTCGTTCGATCGCTATCAGAGTATCAGGATGGATGGATTTGTAGTAGTAGATTACACTGTAGAATGAACAACAGAGCGTCAGCGACACTGACGCTTTCCACATCCTGCTTCTTCTTCTGAAGATTCTTTAGAGAGACGCTGTTGCGTACATGCATTACTGACATGCGTCATGGCCCTGCTACTTATATATATCCTCGCAGTAATTTTTATCCCGACAACAAGGGATGATGGCCACATGCATTTGCCCTGCATGGTATCTGAAAAAGTCTTGGCCTAATCACTAGACCAAGAGAAGCTCACAACGGGCATGCGACTACTCCAGACGACCCAGCCCAGGCCACATTGCACGTGATACAGTATTCATACTATAATGCAAGTGGCTTGCATAGCCAATAGATTAGCATATACTATATGTTAGTGATATTGTTATGATGTGCCGTGGAGGCAGAGACAAGGAGATATAATTACCCTGTTCGCTTGATCGTTTCTGTGGCTTATAAGCCGGCTGATGCTGTTTTGTTGTGAGAGAAAAATATTGTATCATGTCTGATAAGCATGGCTGATATGATCAAGCGAACAGGGTTCAAGAGTGGCAGCCATGTGACTTTTGGTATTTGAGAGAGGAACATATGTGTACCCTATATGGCTATATCATAGTTCTCTTCCCTGTGGTACGTATATTCCTCGCAAATAGTTTATAAATATACAATGAACTATAGCCGTACGTCCTGATTAGTGGTAGGTGGATTAATGGTTAGGTGTGATGGAAGCATAGGTATCTAGTTACTAATTAACTAGCTTTTAATTAGGATATAAGTCTGTGACCACTTAACCGTTCATGATTAATGTCAACAGCTAAGGCGAGCCTATCTATCTAACCCAACTTGCATTGGCCAGCCGGCGTTGTAAACAAGCATCGATCTGATCGATCCATACGCGCGCGCCGTGCTATCACTGAACGCCTGAACGGATCGGTGGTTGGCTAGCGAGCTGGTCCATACTCATGATCCATACCTTATATACCTTGGGTGCCGTTTTTGCCAGGGATTCGGTTTGTCAAATAAACATTAGTTTTTTTTGGAGAAAGAAATAACACGAAGGATCCCTATCATATGCACCCTTATTCATTACGTAGAAGCAATGCAAATGCGAATGATGCATGATGAGTTATATATGGTGGTGATGGATGCCAATAAGGCAATAATGATGTTTATGGAGAGTGGATGCCAGTGTTGATGTGGAGATGAAACTGATGAAGAGAAATTGCTGGAATAATGCGCGCAGGTGCAGGTGGTGGTGATGAGCGCCAACATGGGGTGTTCGCACTGCCGGCAGCGGGTCGCCAACGTCGTCTCCAAGATGAACGGTGAGCATCAACATTCAAAGATGTCATGTACTCATGTCGGTTAATGCACATAAATACATATGGACCCATCACCACTAATTACCTGTCATTAGGAGTTTAGGACGCATCATGTGATGTCCGTAATGCGTTTACCTTTACTAGCAGTGCTAACCAATGCATCGTTCTTCCTTCTTACGCATCCATCTTGGGCCACTCGTCGGCCATTGTACGTACGTACTGCTGCCTGCTCATCCATCAGCTCATGTACGTGCTTGGCTTGTGTCCATTAGCAGGGCTGCTGGACTACATGGTGGACTTCGGGAAGAAGGAGGTGACAGTGCGTGGGAAGGTGGTGCACACCAAGAAGAAGAAGAAGCACAGGAAGGCACTGCTGGGTGCTGCAGGTTGGGACGACGCCTCGTCTTCGCCCGGCGGCCATGCCAGGACGCTGTCCTGGTTTTTGGGATGCTACGGCTCATGACCACAATAGCTAGTATATACGTACTCCTACCGCATGCATAGAGTATCATACCGCTGTATGTGCATGCTATACTTATATGTAACTACTAGTAGCTGCATATATAGCTGTAATAAATAGTCTGTTAGTAATCTATATTTCTTCTTCCGGTCCCTTTATTTCCATTTCATTCATTGCTTTCTTTTCATTCTGAATAATGTAGCATGCATGTATGCAGCAAGCAAGCAGCCATATGTATATATGTATGTATATATGTATATGCCACACACGTGCCCGTGCTCCACGATCCCCGTGTCTTCTTCCTTCACGCATCCATTCAGCGGAGCAGACATTTTGCTTCCACGCTGTATGCCTGTATCGATCGCTATCGTCTCACCTACTGCATGCACTGGCCGAACAAGACCACCTCGCGTCGCGGTCTGCTGAACTGAACTGCGCACTAGCCGTAGGCCCCCCCGCACGGCGGAATAACCGGATCCGTGCTGGGGACACGCCGGAGCACCGCACCGCCACCGGGCTCCGGAGTGACGACTCGGATCGAGAGTTCCCATGGCATGCACCGGTGTCGCGGCTGCAGCGACAGACAAGGCGAGAAGAACAGAGCAAGAGTTAACTGACTGCTGACTGGTCGGCTCCTGTGTCGTCGCGGCGTCGCCTGAATATTCCTCCCTCACGTTTGCTGCTTGTGAAGCTGTAGCCACTTGTCTGATGAGCGAGCAGAGCAGAGGCAGGAATATTCAGGCAGCAGTGTCTCAACCCTGAACTGATAAGGAAAGGCTCGGCTGAGTGAGAGCACTATGCAGTGCTCACTGCTCACACCTGGCCTGGCCTCACTGTGAACTCGGCATCACAGCCTCAGACCACAGTCAGTACCATGAACACCGGCACAGTCACAGTCAGTACTGAGTGGCATGATCCCACAGGGAAGGGGTTGTTGTACATTTGAGTTGTAATACATGTACATGACCCCTCAAACTCAAAAAGGAGAAAAATAGCGAGTGAATTACGGATGAACAGAGCAGGGGTAGATTCAGATTCAGTCGGTAAAAGCACGGACCAAGAACCGATCGCTAATCATAGCAGGGAGAGGGAGAGGGAGAGGGAGTGAGGAACCAATGCCTTTTCAGAAAGACAGAAAAGCTCAACGCAATCTCTTCGGAGACATCCGATAAAATATGAAAAGCTCAACGCACGCACTAGCAAAAGCAAGAGTGATCCAGCCATCCAGAACAGCTCCAAGCCCTGGACCTGGAGCCACGCCACGGCCCACGGCCCACGGCCCACGGCACAACGTTTCAGACTTTTGAGCAAGACAAGATAGCAGCATGTTCATCCATGTTTCAGAGTTCCACTCAAAAAAAAAAAATCCATGTTTCAGAGTAGGAGATAGACAGATTCAGAGCAGAGGAGACAGGGCAGGTGGGTAGAGATCACATTATTTCAGTAGGATTCTAAGAGTTTCCAGTTCCCAATTTCACAGCTGCAAAATAATCTGATGTATTTTTTTTAGATAATAAGGGAACAAAAAATAATCTGATGTATATATGCCAATGGTATACTTCATTGTATATATATATCGTCCTTGCTTCATGTGCACTGCTATATGAAATTCTGAATGCATCTATGCATGCATGTCTTGTATTTGTCATTCTTCACTGAGTCCACGGCGAAGGCAACCGAAGCATCCCATGCAGCTCGCGTCGGCGACCCGGACCCTCAGAGCTTATCGGCGATCCTGCAGACGGCGTCGGCGACCCTGTCCATGGCGCGGAGGAGAGCTGCCCGTTGCTCCCTGTCGGCGTCCCAGCTGCGCCTGTGCTCCTCCAGCTGCTGCGCCAGCGCCCGGTTGCCCCTCTCCAGGGCCTCGATCACCTGCTTCCCAATGCTGGCCGTCGCCGTCGCCGCCGGCGTGGCCGTCGCGGTGCCCTCTGCCTGATCCGCCACGAACGTCGCGTCGCTGTCCTTGAAGCCGCCGCCGCCGCCTACGCCACCGCCATCCTGCTGCGACGACGTCGAGTTCTTGTCCGACGCCGCCGCGCCCGCCTTCTTCTGGTCACTCTCTGTCACTGCCGTGGCCACACGCGAAACAACTTATCGTGCAGTTCATTGGAACTACGATTAATTTCACAGAACTGCAACTATTTGTGATGTCATAAAACTACAACCTATGTTGATCATTTCACAAACCTCCAAAAATTTCCAACCACAGTAACAAATGACTACAAATTTCAGTCAAAAAAAGTTGTGAAGCCTACTTGTCATTCAGACGTCCTAGTGTAGGAAAAAAACATATCACTCAATTCATTGGATTGCCTGAATACCATCATTTTTTTAATGAATCTCAAAAATATAATGATTTTGTACATTTTGAAACTAGAATTCATATCGACCATTTCATTGGAGCTAAAAAAAATGGTTGTGGCGCCCACTTGTCATCCACATATGAAAAGAGTCCACATCTATTTGGATGATATGTTGACCCACGGTAGCCGGGTCTTATAAAAGTTGTAGTTTGCCGAAATTTGCTTTCTTTTTCATAAAATATCACGTGATAATGGCATAATCTATGTGTAACATTGATGAAACAAATTCCGGCGTACCTGGACCAGAGCATTCGTGTTCAGAAGAGGCAGGAGGGGGCTCGTACTTCCTCACTGCATGCAAACCAAACCAAATATGCGATCAACTGATGCCATGGCACGGCGCACGGCAATCACAGATTCACGTGCGCATACATGCCATTGCCAGTACGAGTGCTGACCTGATATGGGCATGACCATGATGGGTGGCTGCCGGTACACCCCTTCCAGCTCCCCGTCGCCGAAGTCCGGAGGAACCACGGCCGCGGCTGCGTCCTCGCCGTCGCCGACGGACGCGCCGCAGACGAGCGCGTCATACACCTCGCGGTCGAAGGACGAGGGCAGCTGCCTGGCGCGCCGCTGGTCCCCGCGCATGTCCCAGAACGACTCGTGCTGGGCATCGCCGGCAGCGCCGGCGCCGGCGATGGCCTTCCCCTCCCACGCGACGATCTTCTTGAGGTCCCAGGACAGGTTACCCCACCGCTTCCTGCACTGCATGGGCCCGCGCTCCACGCCGTGGCGCCGGCAGTAGGCCGACACCGCCGCCCACTTGGGCCGCGGCCGCACCGCCGGCAGCTGCAGCCCGCGCCGCTCCATGGCGCGCCTCGCCTGGATCAGGACCAGCGTCTCGTGCCGCGTCCACCGCGGCAGCCGCGACCGTGGCGTGGATGCGGCGGCGGCGGCGGCTGCAGCGGCCTCCACCGGCGGTGAGCTCTCGTTGGGAGACATCGTGCGCCGCGCTATGACTATGAGGCCTCTCGCCAAGACGCCAGACCCGGCTGCGATTTATCGGCTGCTTTTTCTTAGCCTTTGAATCGACATCAAAGCTTGCGGTTTTCAGCAGTGAGCATAATTTTACAAGAATTGAATGTGGTACAGCAAATGCAGTCTGGCTTAGTGGTATTACATATCCATCAGATCAGACAATTAGCAAGCAGTTTTTAATTGCTGCCAATTAGCAACGAGTAACAATTAGGAAGGATTAAAACCAGAGATCAAATGAAATGTCACAGCTAACATCCTGGGAGATATGCAAATTACTAAATTAGTGTCATGATCAAATCATGTGAATGAAAGCATGACATATTAACAATTTGACATACACCAGCAGCAACACCAACACCCGAAGCCTTTCCAGCTATTGACAGTACTGAGACATCGAAAATTCATAATTTAAGTCATTAGAGACCATAAGACATCCAAGATGCGATAGAGTCAGTTGTAGTACCTATTTCAACAGGAGAAAATGCTACATAAATCGATAACATTATATTTGTCGCTATTTGACAACTCAGTTGCCATCACAATTTGAAAAAAGGTATCTAGGTAGTCCATGTATCCATTGATTAAAACACACACGATGGCACAAGATTGAAAAAACACAGATCCAAGCCACTGAGGAAACATGTCTAGAGGTTAAGTGTTCCAGGACCAGATGTCCAGAAATATAAGTTAATAATTGGTTGTCTGCAAAATATGCTACCATGGCCAGCATGTCCTCTAATTCCCACAAAATAAGAATGCTCTAATGGAGATTAATTTACTCCTCTTTTGCTATATATCAGAGCATGTCAACTACATAGATACCATGACTGCTTTCCTACAATATAAGTTGTTTCCTCCAAAATCCAAATAGAAACACACTGCAGGTCTAGTAGAGGCGCTTCCGGCAATCTGGAGCACCACAGTGGCAAGGCAGCTTCACAATTTTTCCATCAGGCCCAATAACACTGTCCAAGCGATAACCGTAGTCATAGGATAGCTCCTGAAAAGCACATGGTAGTCAGAAGTTTTCTTTTGGTAGAGTCTACAGTTTTGTTAAGTGAACTCAAACACTTCTCACCTGAAGAGGAAGTATAGTGTCAGCAGCAAAAAGCGTCACTTTTGCCAGTTTAACATCATTGTGTGAGCTCAAGACGCACTGGACGAAAAGGTTCGGTTGGCAACTGTGATTTATAAATCTAGCAAAATTGCCAATAGAACTAGCGTCTATGCAGTACTCAGGTGCAGGTGGTGCATCTGAATCATTCTCAGGATGAAGATTAGGCAGGTGCATTTCAGATCCAGCTCTTTTCTGCAGGACAGAGTACATAGTATGAGTGTCAAGAACAAATGCTCTAAAGGCATCTGATGAAATTTCAGCACACCTAAAATATCTATTACAGCAAGGATTAGTGATATATAGGAGTAGAATTTGGCAATATTTCATGTTACAGTAAATGAGAAAACTTTACCTCCCTTCCATCCAAACCCTTCATGGTTTGAAGACAGTCAATGTCAAAACAATAGTTGTTCTGTGAACCATCCAAATCTTCGGTCCTCCTCAACACCCCCGTGTACTCACAGATAGGAGCCCCAGGGAGGATAGTGTCCCAAGTCCTGACTCCCCAACCTTTTGAAGCTGTCTTAAATACCTGCAAAATTCAGCCTGTTAAGCAAAATATAGCTAGATACAAATGCTAGTAAGAGGTGTCACTCCCAACAGAAGAATTGTGAAAGGGGGCGTATTCTGGAAGCACAAGAAAGAATGTGTTTTCACTGGTGCAACCCATATGTTTCAGTAGTCCTGCAAACAGTAGCTAATGGAAACAGCATTCGGTGTCCACTTGGAGCATATGTGTTCAGGAGGGGAGGGGGTTGACCCCTCCTTTGTACTTTATTCTGTTCTCTTAATGAAACAAAACACAGCTCTCCTATGTTTTTGATAGGGAAAAAATCTAAAATAGATATCTCTTTGAAAGAGAAATACCAACCTCTAAGCGATACTGCAAACCCTGTTGAGATGTTCTGTTTACACAATCATGGTTACAGCTGCAGTTAGCCCCACATTCAAATACAACTGCTTTGGGTTCCACCAACCTATAGAATTAGAGGTAAAAATATGGAAAAACAATAGTTGCAAAATGCATCCTAGTGCTGAAGCATTTAAACGTTGCACTTACCTGCCAATGTTCTTATATGATACATAAGGCAGATCAGAACCATTGCGCTGAGCACATGAACAATTTTTGTTGCTAGCACAATCTCCTTCACAATCACAGCCAATAATACTAGACGGGATCTTGATGTCCTTTGGAATTTGTAGAGACTTCAAGTATGTGAAACCTAAAATGTTGCCAAAGGTGACACTAAGCAATCAGCCACTGATGATTAGTGTATAAATTGAAACAGGAACAGGAATAGAAACTACAAACAACAGTAGAACAGGATGACAAGAAAGCAGATCTGCTAGAAGCAACACGAGAAACATTTGGCACTGAATTTGGGCAGCTTAGTTACTATTATGTTTAAAAAGTTTCACAGAGCACTTCATTGTATTATCTTGTTTGTTGGTACAACTTCCAAATATTCTTATTTTTTACTGAAAACTTCCAAATATTCTTGTTGGGTACCTTGGCTAACTGTTGTTTGTAAACCAAACTGCAAACGGAAGTATTGTTATATTCTACTCCCAACAGTTACAGAATAAGCTATGTTTTGGACATAGACATGATCATCAAAATACAACTTTGACTACTGACTTTTGTTGTGAATAAATTTGTAAAACATAGCAAAAGTATAGTGTTATGAAACTACATTTTGATACAATCTACCTGTATCGGGTCGACACCCAACTCAAAATGTCACTTATTTGAAACTCGCAGAAAAATCAGTGCAAGAAATGTGGAAGGAGGAAGAGCCATTGGATAGTACAAGTTCCAAAAAACTGATTTGCGATATAAACAGCTATAGTGCTATTTGACGTATTCTAGGATGTAGCTGATTCAAAATTTAAAAGTCACACTACACATTTGTTCTAGTTTATTGGAACAATGCAAACAGCCCTGCGACAAAGAAAATATGAAATAGACAATTGATAAACTTGAACATACGAGATGGAGGAACAGGCGGATCATCAACCAAGTTAGTAGCAGGAATTGGAATATTTTCTTGCCCTCCAGAGATGTCGTCACAAACCAGTCTATCAAATTAAAATGTGACATATGATTAGTTTCATTCAAGGAAACATAACCTCTGTATCACTAAGACTAAGATGATAAAAGAATACATGGATGGATGCACCAGTCGTGAAACTACCACAACCATTCATGTTGATAGAGTAGAGTACCGTCTAGTATGACAATCTTTAAAGATATATTTAGTTATTAAGATTTCTATATGGTACAGATCCTTCCTTATCTCTAGTAGATTGGCATGTTTATACAGATACTTGAACTAAAAACTACTACTGTTTCAAAATGCAGGTCAGTTTAGTTTTGGTCTAAGTTAAATCTCTATAACTTTGACCAAGTTTATATAAAATAGTATTAAGATCTAGAATACCAAATAAATAAATTATCACGACGTAATTCATAGTGGATTTAATGAAACTAATTTAATGTTTACATTATGCATTTTTCTATAAACTTGGTCAAAGTTAGAGAAGTTTGACTTAGGACAAAACTAAAACGACTTGCATTTTGGAACCAAGGGAGAATACATACTCGCACTCCAGGCTAAGGCAATACAACCGACAAGTCTTCGAATATTCTATCCTCCGTGTTTAAGCACACACATAATCAATATGAGCTACTTTATTTTAGAACACATAACTTATACGAAAAAAATGAATTCATGAATGGTAAAATAGAAACTTCAGTTCAGCACGCCAAAAAAAAAGAAACTTCAGGTGTTTGGATCATTTACCCAGGTAACTCAGAAATAGTTGTGGGAGCTTCTGCACGAGTAAATCGCACCTGGACACACAGATATGTGATGACACAAACACATGATATTTCCAGTATATACAAAACTGCAAAGTTAAATTTATTCAAGGGAATAAAAATTCCATTTAAAAGGTCAACTGGTCAAGCACAACTAGGTGGCTGTATTAGTAGTACATTATCACAACTCAAAAGCATATTTCTGTTGCAGAAAAAGTGACACAAACATATTTCTAAAAGGAAAAGGCTATCTGCACTAGAACTAGCAAATGTGTTAGTGATTGAATTAGCAAATCTGAGAAGTCTCAAGTTATTTCCACATTTCTTCTCTACCGGTTGACACGATATAGTATAAAATTAGTGAAGTCCACCCATCCAAGCCATAACAAGACAGTAGGTAATATCAGCACAACCAACTCAGTCTATTGTCTTTGTTCAGGTATACCTCAGAAGTCGTCAATGATGGCTGACCCTCGAGCCGCTTCAGTTTAAATTTGAAAACAACATGGCCTTGCACGCCGTTCTGCACCCAGTCATCTACAACCTACAGATTATCCACATGAAATAACAAAAATAGAATTGATCAGATAATGCAATAGAACTAGATACTAGCAAATCTATTTCCAGTGTGTATGTATCTCCATGGGATTGTAGAATAAAAAGCCCAAGCTCCTATAACAAGACGAGAACATATGGTCTACATTATTCATAACAGAAAGAAAACATAAAGACCTTGTAAAGCCCATCGTAGGTGTAGATCTTTCCAGTATAGCTATTCTTTGACAAATGACCTCGAATAACTCGGACAGGATTACCATTGTCCCTGCTATTCTGCAACAGTAAAATAAAATGAGGTTAATAAAATGAGCTTAATTTATATATAAGCTAGAGATCGATTCATTCGAAAGTGTAAGGCATAACATTTGTGATCAATAAGAGAGAGAAAACTGAACCCGTCGAAAAAAGGCCCCGAAAGCTGGCTGCCCAGGACACGCCTGCGGCACGTATATCTCTGTAGACAGTTACCTATCGAAGGACGTTTTTTTCGTGCAACCAGGATTTGAACCCTAGTCGGCAGCCTCCCAACCGAAGGACCTACCACCGCGCTCAACCAAGATGTTGAGTATATAAATTAACTCAGGCACTGAAATGTTAAATGTGTCAGACATGCCATGGGCCATGGCTTGAACAACCGGAAAACCAGCCTTAGCCTACATTAGGCCTTATGCAACATAACCTAAACCAGCGTAAGCGTATGCACAGTCTTGGTGTTTACTTGTAACTTTTATTTTTAATAAATTTCCAGTAGGGGGTAAAACCCCTCCTGTTTCATCAAAAAAAAAAAATTGGTGCATGTAGTCACCTTCATGTTCTAGTTGAGGTGCCATGTTTTTAGTAAAGGTATGAAGGATGAGAATATTTCATTTTTGTATGTGCATCAGCTTGTGCAACCCTGCATTGTCTAATATAAAAAAATCTGCACTGCACAAGTCTGGATACAGGCTAATACAGGCAACCAGTCAGACCCATAGGGTCCAACGAAGACTAGGCCTACCCTGCACACCTGGTAAGCCACACTCATAACAAACCCACTTACACTTTTGTCCGTGTTTCATGTAAAATGGTTAATATAGGGCTAGTGCTATTGGATTTTGGACCAGCTAAGCTTTTATGTTGGTGTTTCTCACACTATGCAAGCAAGATGGGACTAAACACCCAACTTATCATACACACGTGCACATGATCCACCATGGGCCAAATCAAGTCAAGTTGGTATGTCACATTACAACACATTTTATAGAAGAACTATAATATTCCCTTTGTTCCAACTTCTAGTTCACTTTTGGTTGCCCTAAATCAAACTTCTTTAACTTCAAACCGAGCTTTTAGAAAAATATATAGACATCTACAAGTTGAAACAAAATCTCTATTAAAATTTATTTCATGAAGAGGTTGATTGAACAAACTTGATCATTTGATGTTCTAGATGTTTGTGTATCTTTGTATAAACTTAGTCAAAGTTGAGGAAGTTTAACTTAGGACAAAGCCAAAATGAATTATAACTTGGAACAGAAGCATAACCACAAAAAAAGTGGAACGCAGTACATTACATGCAATTGATATAACTAAGTAACAAATAAGAACCATTGAAACCAACCTTCAATGCTAAATTGCCACGTTTCAACTGCTGAGAGCCAATTTGGCGATGGTTACCAAGTAAATCGTTTCCTCCTTGACCCGTATAAATAATTTCATCGGCTTTGTCTAGATCATCTTCATATATCCCCGACATTACAATACAGGTGGCTAGTGGGAAAGTTAACTTCTCATACTCCTTCTGCATAATTAAATTCAAAATTATTAGTTACGGTACATGATCACTCCCTTTAGGAGCTAGAAATTGAATAGCCAATAAATTGCTCAACATTTAGAAAAATACAAAGAAACAACTACAAGATGCTGCAACAAAGAATTACTTCTTCCGATCACAAATATAAGTCCATGAGGACATTCACACAGTCTCCACTATGACACTTGTACACACAATATCTATAAAAATATATTATCTTAAATAATGCAAATCTTGCCGGTTGATATTAAAATATAAATAGATCTATATAACATGATCTATTTTTCATAATGCATCTTTGTTTTTCTCAAACGACGCAAGAGATCTTTGTGTCATTTAACTAACAACAACAACAACAACAACAACAAAGCCTTTAAGTCCCAAACAAGTTGGGGTAGACTAGAGTTGAAACCCAACAGAATCAATCAAGGTTCAGGCACGTGAATAGTTGTTTTTCAAGCACTCCTATCAAAGGCTAAGTCTTTGGGTATATTCCATCCTTTCAAGTCTCATTTTATTGCCTCTACCCAAGTCAACTTCGGTCTTCCTCTGCCTCTCTTCACGTTACTATCCTGGCTTAGGATTCCACTACGCACCGGTGCCTCTGGAGGTCTCCGTTGGACATGTCCAAACCATCTCAACCGGTGTTGGACAAGCTTTTCTTCAATTGGTGCTACCCCTAATCTATCACGTATATCATCGTTCCGAACTCGATCCCTTCTTATAGGACCGCAAATCCAACGCAATATACGCATTTCCGCGACACTTATCTATTCAACATGTCGTCTTTTCGTAGGCCAACATTCTACACCGTACAACATAACAGGTCTAATCGCCGTGCTATAAAACTTGCCTTTTAACTTCTGTGGTACCCTTTTGTCACATAGGACACCAGATGCTTGGCGCCACTTCATCCACCCTGCTTTGATTTTATGGCTAACATCTTCATCAATATCCCCGTCTCTATATAGCATTGATCCTAAATATCGAAAGGTATCCTTTCTAATCACTACTTGACCTTCCAAACTAATATCTTCCTCCTCCCGAGTAGTAGTGCCGAAGTCACATCTCATATACTCAATTTTAGTTCTACTGAGTCTAAAACCTTTGGACTCCAAAGTCTCCCGCCATAACTCCAGTTTCTGATTCACGTGTCATTTAACTAAGTAGGAAAAAAAACAAATGAGGCAGAGCCAACTCCCCTAGGCCACCTAGTACAAGGCTAACAGTGCCACACGCTGGAAACAAAAAACATGACAAAAAAAACCATCATGAGCCTAAGCAGCCAATGGCAACGACCTACATAGGATCCATGTAAAGCCTTAGCACCAACCCAGCACCATAGATTACACTCCTCATGAACTACAAGCAGAACCTTTTGAAAGCAAGGACTACCACCCTCGAAGACACAGCGGTCCGTATGTTTCCAAATCTCCCAATCAACTAAGATTATGAACGAATAAAGCCCTTTCTTTATCTCAGGAACAGCCTTGATTTTCTTCCTCCACCAGCTACTGAAACGGGAGTCCTCTGGTTGTGGTGCAAAAGGAAGCAACCCCAACACAGGAAAAAAAAAACTGTTCAAACCTTCCTTGCAAACACACAAGCAATGAAGATATGCTGTATCGTTTCATCAGCCTGATCACACAAGGGACAAACTGCAGGGTGGGAAGCCCCCAACTTGCAAGGCGGTCAGCAGTCCAGCAACGGTTCTTGATTCATAGTGAATCTAGCAATACAAATCTTGTCGGTCGACATAAAATTCAGATATTGATAGTCAAAGGTAAAAAAGTTTGACTAAAGACACACCTAGATGGACTTATATATCTGATCAGAAGGAGTAGACACTTGGGAATGCTGAAAGGGAAATGCTAATATTGAATAATTACATACAGTGGTAAAAGCATGTTGGATCAAGGTGTGATTCCCCTGTCAAATGAACACAAGAGATGCTGTGGCATGTTCAGAAAGAAGTATTCCAAATTTCCCAATCCAATCCCCCACCCCCCCCCCCCCCCACCCCCACAATCTATTTCTATTTTTTCTTGAAAAACGTCTCTACACTTGTACAGAAATGTCTGCTGCTGTTACCTTTCCTTGGTATTTCATCCCCATGTAGTCAATTCCATTGAGCCAATGACTGTGGATGCCCAACACTACCATTTCAGCACGAGAATAAAATTGATCACCAACATCAATCCCTGAGAAGGATTGGATAAGAGCATCACTTTGCACATCCATGTAGCAAAATGGAAATATGGAGAAAAAATATATAACTGAATTCATGCGCCTCAAACTTCAGAATACAATTTTTTCCCTTGGAGAGAAGTAGAAGATTAACCTGGTAAATGCCCAATACTCTTCTCTGGATAAAGCACGGCATTCGTTTCTTGCATCTGGAATTTCAACAATAATAGTAAGACCAGCAACCATAGCAAACTCATACAGGGGTACAGCTTGTAACGAAGAAGAATGGCAAAGATCAATACGGTACCTTGGTGATTGCCTTCAGATCAGGCCGCTTTGATGGGCGTTTCTCTTTCTCCTCAGCTTCAGCGTCTTGCTTACTGCTCTTCTGCATATATAAGGGCAAAGGAGCATACAAATTTAGCGAACAGTTTTCGCCATGGCACGACTCATAGACCCACAGCACAGTTAACGAACAAAGGCATACGAGAAAACGGTATTACATACAAAACTCAAGACAGCGCTAAGATTTGCACCTTTTTACCCCCTTTGGTCTGACGTTTGAGGCCACCCTTAGCCTCAATCTCCTGTAGCGCAGCCTGAGCTCTCTTCTGCTCCTCCTGTACCAACATTTACAAATTCAGCGAAAAACATGAACCAAACTGGATAATACCTGAGCATTCAGACACACGAAGGTACCTGCACAAAGTGGAGGTACTGGCTGTTGAACGCCCTCAATGTCTCCTTCACCCTCAGCTTGGCGCTCTTCCCGGTCCCCGTCGCATCATCTTCCGCAGCAACGCCAGCGCAAGAGACAGGCACCGCCGCAATCACGGGCATCGGCTTCCTCTCACCCGCCTCAACCTTGGAGTACTTCCTGACCGGGCTCTTGGCACCCTGCTGCTCCGCCGCCAGCTCCGGCTTCTCCTCATCCCTCTTCCGCTTGCCCCGGCCCCGGCCGCGGCCGCCAGGCTTTTTCGGAGGCTCCTGGTCCGCGTAGCTGGGCCGGGTTGGCCTATTGAGGCAACGAGCACTGCGGCGCAGCACGAGCTCCTCCACCACCAGCGGCGGCGGCGGGTTCAGGGGAGTGGCGTCCATGAACGTCGGGCTCGGGACCGGCGCCACCGAATCCACCTTCGCCATCCACCAGCCCCAACAAAACCCCAACAAAGTTAGAACAGAGGAACCGAAAACCCCACTTGCAAACGAGCGCAGCAATCGCCTTCGTGGCGGGTCCCAGACCGCCGCGTCGAGAGCAGCCAGAGAGACGAGGAGCTCACCCTGCGCTCCGCGATAGCGGGAATGGCGGAAGACGAAGGGAGGGGAGAGGAGAGCGAAGCGTCCAAAACAGAGCAAAATAGGCAGGGGTTGGGTGCTGCGCGTCCTCGGTCCTTTCTGGCTGCGGGAGACAAATGACGACACTGCCCCTGGGTGTTGGGGCGTATTCATGGGCACTGCCACGGCGGGATGGGCTGGGCGTGTTTGCCCGGGCGAGTTTGAATTTTGGGCGAGGCGCACATTGGGCGGCTGAGGATTGGCGATTCGAATCGCAAGGCGCTCGCAGCACCGTTCGATTGGGGGATGCGGTGTTTGAACCCGACTTGCCCGCTGTGCCAGTGGTGTACGTGTACTACCAGAATCGCCAACGGGCAACGGCCCAGTGCGGGGGTTTCCTTGCATACCTTTCGTACTGTCTGTATGGTTTCTAGGAGCTAAAAAGGGTAAACTAGCTGTGGGACTGGGCTTTTCCTGGGTTCCAGGCAATCCAAGAGTTGTGTGGTTTCAAATTTTAAATTTCAAAACAGCTGTTTGACTGTGACCAAAGGACAGGGTGTACAGTCGGTTACATCGCATAGTATGATGTGATATATTGTCTCACTGTTTTATTGTCCTTTTCTTATATGATAGAGTTGTTGTGCTCTTTTGAATTGTGTGATGGATATATAGCTATGACCAAAAGACAGAGTGTACATTCAATTGTGTCATATATGTGCTGCATTAATATGGTGGAGCTGTCACCTTTTGATTGGCGTCTTTGTCGAAGAGTATTCATTTAATGGTCGTATATAAGTATCCCTCCTACCACCCACCTTATATGAACCCAAGCCAGCTAAGTAAGGTGGCTACAACAACCAAATTGTAATAGGGCAATGCAACAAAAGACTTAGAGCGTGTTTGGTTTGTAGCCAACTAGCCTCGTCTAACTAGCGTAAGCCTCGAAAAGCTTGCCACAGGAAAATGCTGGCACAGCTTGCCAACACACACTCCGAGAATAGCTAGTTGGCTATTCAAACACATTTTTAACTTTAGTTTCTCACTCGGCGAGGTTAGTCAATAGCTAGCTAGCTACATTAAAGGAGCCCTTATTAGGAGTTTTTGCCTGAGAAACCAAATGTGCCCTTGTTTAGAACTTTTAGGCTATGTTTGATTCACCTTCCAAACGGATCTCATTGAATATGAGACATGACAAGGTGTCATATGGCTAGGTGGAGAAGATCAAGAGGCGAGGCTTGGCTACGAAGGACCAAATTGAAAGCGTGAAGGGCAAGCTAGAGACTCGGGTGCGATGGATCGTCAAGGCGCTAAAGTGCGAGTAGAGGACTTGGCGCCGATGGACCAAGGTAACGGTGAAGAGTAGGCTAGGCTACAATCGATGAACCAATAAGGCTATGTGAAGCTATGAAGTGGAATATATAATTCATGGAAGATCAAGTTAAGTGTTGATTTGTTGTCGCGATCAAGTGGCTTGATGGAGAATGAAGGAGCTTCATGCTATAGGCAATTATTGATGGATGACTATTGTTCATCATTTGATCAAGATGGAGGTTAGATGCTTGTTGTGGCATCACCGACATGGAGATAGAATGGAATTTGCAAGGTAAAGGTATATTTGTATGACATTTCATTTCACTGGTCAAGGGTTGTGTAGAGAAGTGCTTGACCGGGTTTAGGATAGATAGCCATACTATCAAGAGGGGCTTCTTGTGAACTAAATGGTTATCTCGTGCCACTAGGAGAGATCTAACTCGCGTTGCATTTAGATCGAGTGGTGTGGAAAGCAATCAACTAAAAATGCTTTGAAAAATATTTTGAAATGGTAACTTAGTGCTAAAGTGTTGGTGTTCATGTGGAACACATTTGGAGTTAGCACACTTGCGAAAACAATTTGAGAGATGCACTTGGTGGTGCTGTTTTGCACTCACCAGAGCCCTCTGGTGTGCATCGGAGTTGGTGTACCGGAGGTTCCAAATAGTGCATATTGTATGGCTGAAAATGCGCTCGCACATTACCTTCACTACAACAGAAAACTTAATGGAGGCGGGCATTTTGGGTTAATGGAGGTGGGCATATTGCAACAGACTCCCATCAAAGGTCACAGATAATCCTGACTTTACGAAGGCGGTTGCCCTGTCCGCCTCGGTTAGTCCATTAATGGAGGTGGGCGCCTTAAGGCAACCGCCTCGGTTAATGTTCATTAACAGAGGCGGTCATCCTAACTTGCCCGCCTCTGTTAATGTTTTCACCGAGGCGATCGCTTTAAGACGCTCGCCTCAGCTAAAGAATTACTAGAGGCTGCCATTGGTTACGTGTCCGCCTCCGTTAATATTTTTCCATTTAAAAAATAGCCTCGGTAATTTGATTTGAATTTGAATCGAATTCTGTTTTCGCAAATTAAACACACATATATAATATAAAAGCAGAAAAATACGCATACCGGGCACAAACATATAACACATTCGTTGGTGTCGTCTCGTCCATATCGTACCACAAACCATATCGTCCACATTCATTGTCTTGTCCATATCGGGAGGCTGGCTGGCCTAGGAATAACGGTGGCGGGTGAAAAAAGTGTCCGCCTCCAATAAAAAGGGCAACGCCACCTAAAAAATCCTATAGTAGTGCTTCCGGTTTGCATCGGATGCATGCGCTGGAGCTTTTGCACAGTAGTCTAACAACAAGCGGGAAATAGCGTTTGAATGCACAGGAGCTTTGTGCACCAGAGTAGCGCACCGATGAATAGTTCTTGAGAAGGTTTTAGCATGTGTTTTGGGCTATTTTGAGCACGGGAGCTCTCTAGTGCGCACAGGAGTGGTGCACCAGAGAGTAACTCCGGAGAGTTTTGGAGAGGTGCATAGAGGGCATCAGAGCTCTCTGGTGTGCACCAGAGTGATACTCCAGAGAGGGTTTTCAATGTGTTGTTTGGGCTATTTGTGTGCACGGTGCACACTAGAGTGGTGCACCGTAGCTTTGCCTGGGTGACAACTAGTTTTATAGCTGTTGGAATTCGACCATTAGGAAGCTCTGGTGTGAACTCTAGTGCACCCATCGGAGACCTCCCACTAGCTAGACACCTTAGTATTACATTGCATAGGATCTTTTGTAAGGTGCAAGTGTAAGTAGATAGAGGGATGAAGTCGTGGCTAGACAATTAGTTTAATTCCGCTGCTTATATCGGCTAGTCATAGAGAATATATTTAGAAACGACTATTCACCCCCCTCTAGTCGGCCATCTTGACCCTACACGAGCTCTGCTCACGCACCCGCGAGTGGTGCGGTGGCTTGTTCATGAGGCAACAGGAGCAACACAGTTGGCGGTGCTTAACTCATATTTTCACCCACCAACTTTACATAAAATCCATACAAACAAACACCAAAACTTAGTAAATAGTGTTTATACTAACGAATTCCATGAGTTTTGGTAAATTGATCATTTGCAGGATACACACATGGACTACATGGAAAAGGAGTCAAAGTGAGCAACCAGGAAAACGTAAATGCAGACTCTACACAAACAAAGAGAAGGAAGGCCCACTTACCTTGCAAACCTGGGCCCCAAACCAACCGAGGAGGAGTTTAGGCCCAACATGCAACCGCCATGCGGAAGGCGGTCGCGGGAGGCAACACATGGGTGCGGCCTCACCCCTACATGCACTGACCGCCTCCTCCTTCCACGTGGCGTCTCCTGGTGGCTCCCCCAAGGTGGTTGCATGCAGATCCCCCGAATATTCCCTCTCCATCCGACCATTCCACTCCTATAAATAGATGGGGATGCCTCCTCCACACAACACAACACACAACACGAGAGAGCACAATGTGACAAGAAGGGAAGATCCTCATTCCTATTTTTAGCTAGTACTAGTGTAGGGAGTGAGTGAGTAAGAGTGGGAGAAGTACCAAAGTTGTCGGCTACCTCCACTTGTGTACTCGAGGTCCCTTGTACACTTAGTGGGGGAAGGAATGCCGAGAATCATCGACTCATCTATACTTGTATCTCTACGATCTGAATACTACTTGGAGTATAAGGTTCGTGTTTATCTTTGGTGGTGAGTTCTACTTTAAGTTAGTATTGTTCATTATTTACTTGTGGGGTCGTCGTTCGTCCTTGTGACAAATACTCTAGTAGAGGGCCCTAATAAAGATGGATAACCCTGATCGACGCTAGAATAGTAGTCGCTTGTGACAAATACTCTAGTAGAGGGCCCTAATAAAGATGGATAACCTTGATCGACGCTAGAATAGTAGTCGATAGCATAGACGTGGTGTCTAGGCTAGAGGCTATATTCGTTTGCCTCATTCCCCATGGTTGAGGGGTAGGCGGTAGGTGGTGACAGCCCTGTCCGTCTTTTGTAATCCCCCACGTTCGGATTTGGTGTAGAGCTGTAGGCCGGCAACGCTTGGCAGACCAAGTGTTATCGGTGCCCCAAGCAAGTCTATAGTGGCAAAGCTATCTTAACTTAGTATCTCTATCCTTACAAAATCTCACTACTCAAGCTATCTTTCTTCTTGTTATCTTAGGTGACTAGCTAAGAGACATCTACACATCCGTTCCTCTAGGAAAATACGATACCCTGAATACTTCCGGGCGAAATGTTACAACGGTAATTTCGTGTGCTTGCGGATTATTTTTGTATGTGTTAAGAAATACTAACAAGCATTTATGGCGCCATTATCAAGGAATGGTTGTCGTGTTATCTCTGAACCTACTCCACCCGTGTATCCTTGTGTTTTATCTTCCTTTTTAAAAAAAGGAAAAAATATTGTTCCTTATATTATTTTTCATCAAGAAGCCCTTCATTCCAAAACCTTTCCGCTCCTAAGGATGAGTTCTTAGAGCCATCACCATCTTCGAAGCCAATCACAACTTCTGGCTATGAACTCCATTCGAGCTCTATAGCCATGGTTTGGGAACATGAGGAGGTCCCATCGGCTAAGTCTGAATCCTTACTTCCTACCCTAAGAATCTCACCCAAACTAGGAACTCCAAAGGAAGAATTTCAACCTCCAGGACTTTCCATTTTTTTCAAGGATGAACTTTTCGATGATTTTGGAAATACCTCGAATCAATAGACAAAACCGAGGTTCATTCTGACTTCCACATCCTTGCTATCCTCAATTTTTATCTTCTCATAGGCTACCCTTAATTTTTTAAGAAAAAAACCATCCTATAGGAGCCTTAATGAAGAGGTTGGGAAAACTGCTTTCACCACGGCTTTCTCTCACCTAGAAAATCCAATGGCGAAGCATCATCCCAACCATGACCCGTTCGAGGAGGTGAAATTTATATCCCCGTTCGTTTCACCTAAGCTTGCTTGTGATATGAACAACCATCACCACCCTCACTCGAACCGAAACCATGTCCCTTTGGCCATTAAAATGTTGTTCTCGATAATGGTCGAGATTCAATGTTGATTCTACACGATATATCTCTTGAGAACAAAAACTCCTATGCCATGGACATTTTGCTTAGTGCTACAAGCTCCCATGAGGATCGCAACCACCTCTTGATCCTTGTCTCCAAACTTTTTAAGACGATGGTTGTGGATGCTTTTGTTTACCATAAATATTACAAATCTCGTAGTAGCACTGTGGCACTAACCATAGTGGTGAAGCTGGGAACAATGATGCTAAATGTTTAGTGATGATGCTGGGAACTACACCACTGTTGATAGCTATAGGATGAGTTCCCAAGGTCAAGCTTATGACCATAAACTAAGCATTGCTGGGAGATACGCCGGATTATCATAAAAAATAACTTTCTTATTAATAAAAGCAAGAACATGCTATCAAGTTAGTATGCACCTTCAGGTATTCTTGGTCGCTAACCATTTCAGGTTGAGATTGAGAAGAACAAGGAACATACGATGCTAAAGAACATGGGAGCCGCATCAATTATAAACCGTGATGCTCTTTGGTGATGGAACACACTCAAGAGGAGACCCCGACTCTACACACTTGATTTTCACACAAAAGTTCAAGTGTGGGGGAAGATGGTGAGAGTCTCACCACAAAGTTCCATACACACCAAAGGACATCTTGGTTAAAAAAATGATGATAGCTCTGTCTTGCTGAAAAAAACATGAAAAATATGAAAAAGAAAGAAAGAAGAAAGCTGGAGAAAAAGGGAGAGTTGAAAAAAGAGAGAGATAAAAAAGACAATATATGATAAAAAAAGGGAGAAAAAATATATGATAAAAAAGGAAAAAAAAGAAGAGGAGAGAGAAGGCGTAGGATGGCCAACACCAATGTGTTGTCTAAGCCTTTGCTTTCACAAGCAAGAAGGGCTCTCGTCTAAGACTTTGCTACTACCACCTAGGCCCATAGTCCATACACGCTAATTGTGTGTGTGGCCTAACCTTGATGCTAGCCTGAGTTGACACGCATACACGATCATGAAATCGCGGCAGCAACTTCGAAGCTTCATCCACATATGTTGTCAGTAAGTACACTCAGGTATGCAAAGGTAATCAGATGTTCACCAACTCCTTTACTAACATTTGTCCCTATGAAAATATAAAATCATGCTTCCTTTTGTTCATGTCACATACCGTGGTTTGGGTGTATCCATGCAAGGTACATCCATAAGCTTTTTAAATTCAGCATGGTGCTTAGGTTAAAATAGCCTTCTTTAATCAAAATTTGATATGGTGTTGGATTTTGGTTAATGAACTTTTGAGTTATTGTTTTCATAAACAATGGAAATAATCTATTATGGAGACAAATCAAGGCTATGTTTAGACCTGAACATTTTGCGGGCCGGGCCAGAAAAAAGCCCGGTTATTTTGGGCCGAAAAAGTCCCACCCATGACTGTCTCACTGGGCAAGTCGTGCCTAATTTTTCGGACCAGGCCCGGGCCTGGGCGGGCTGCCCGCATATTTCATAGTGTAAAATAGCAAAAAGCAGCGTTTTGGACTGGGCTCGGGCCAAGAAAAAATTTTCTGGGCAGTGGGATATCTGCCTAGGCCCTGTCCAGTAAGGTTCATGGGTGGGCTAAAACCCATCGGGCTTGGGCTGGGGCCACAGGCCGGGCTCATTTTGCTCAAGTATAGCTATGTTTACACTTCATCTTTGCCTTAGCCTTGCTTGAGTTATGTTTAAAGATAAAAAGTTGGGTGAACAAATAAATAAATAAATAAATACAAAAAAAATAATTACTACTACTACTAGTAATAATAATAAGATTTAGGCTCTCCGGTGTTCAAGTCGGGAGAGCCCTTGCTTGTTTTATTTTTCGTTTCTTTGAATAAAAAGCAGGTACAAACACAAGTATGGGGGAGATGATCCACACAAGCATTCAAAAACCTCCCCAAAAATGATGCACAAGAGATTAACAGTTCCAAACTCGGTTTGTGCATCCTCACTCCCTACATCTAAATAAAGGTTAAAAGAGAACAAATTAAAATTTTACAAATCAAACAAATGCTCCGTCTCCATGTCATTCTATGATTAAAAGTTTGCATACTCTTTATTCATTGCCAATATTCCTACACTTGTGAACAACTTATCATAGGGAATCCATTTTATCTAAGTGATTAGAATATGAGATATAGTAGGATGGAAATGAAACTTGCTCACTTTTGCAAAGTACTTGGGATTTATTTACAAAATCAAAAACTCAAATAGCATGCTCCTCGGATGATATTTAAATACCTACCATGGCCAAAAGATGAATTCCTTTCAAACCTTGTTCACATGCTACTTATTCTTGTACTAAACTTTGTCAAAATGTCATGATACTTTGTGAAGAAATATTTCATGCTTTCTTGATTCAAGAGCACGTACACGCCACCCATAAAATAAAGCTAAGCTTCTACACTGGAAGTTAGCACAAAATTCCATCCATCCACCCACAACAAAGAAAGCTCCATGAAAATTTCCGATCTCATTTCACCAAGGTTTTATAAAAAAAGAGGCATGGCAATGAAAAAAAAGAAAAGGAAAAAATGGACAAAGAAAAAAAAGCCCAAAATAAATAGGACTCAAAGTAGTCCAAAGAAAATGGACTTAAAGAAAGAAAGAAAAATAATAAGAATCAAAAGATTGTCATGACCTCTAGAAAAGAAACCAATGGTGAAGAAAGAAAGGTCAAAAACAATAAAAGGAGTATTTCTTCCACAAAAATCATAAAATACCACACACTTGCACCTGTTGATCGGATTATATGACTTATTTCTCCTTAGATTTGGATTTTGGCTTCGCAACATGTGCAAGGTAAGTATGCCACACTTTGCCCTACCTTGAGCTCCACATAAACTTTACTAGAGGTAGGAAGTAAAGGCAACATCTTTTGCCTAAAGTGAGGAACCAACAATAACCGATATGAGTGACTGGAGAGAATTATTTTGAGGAGCAAAGCTAAAATTTATATTTTTTAAAATCAAACAAAATCCAAGTTTCTAAGCAAGAGTAGAGTAGGAAGATTTGAATCCTTACTGTCCCATTATCCAATCACTCAAGATTTTATGGTAGACACTCAGAAGGTCACAGGTTCAGGTGAGGATTGGAATAACTTGTATGCGGATTTTAGAATCAAGGAGATAAACCATCTTAGTCCTTAGAACTTTACTCGAGGACGATCAAAGAACTAAATGTGGGGGAGCTTGTTGGCGGTGCTTAACTCATATTTTCACCCGCCAACTTTACTTAAAATCCATACAAACACCAAAACATAGTAAATAGGGTTTATACTAACGAATTCCATGAGTTTTGATAAGTTGATCATTTGCAGGATACACACTTGGAATACATGAAAAAGAGTCAAAGTGCGCAACCAGGAAAACATAAACGCAGACTCTACACAAACAAACAGAAGGAAGGCCCACTTACCTTGCAAACCTGGGCCCCAAACCCATAGAGGAGGAGTCCAGGCCCAACATGCAACCGCCATGTGGAAGGCGGTCGCGGGGAGGCAACACCTAGGTGCGGCCGCACCCATGGTGCGCCGGCACCCCTGCATGCACCGACCGCCTCCTCCTTCCACGTGGCGTCTCCCGGTGGCTCCCCCAAGGCGGTTGCATGTGGATCCCCCAAATATTCCATCTCCAACCGACCATTCCACTCCTATAAATAGATGTGGATGCCTCGTCCACACAACACAACACACAACACAAGAGAGCACAATGTGACAAGAAGAGAAGAGCCTCATTCCTATTTTTAGCTCATAGCTAGTACTAGTGTAGGGAGTGAGTGAGTAAGAGTGGGAGAAGTATCGGAGTTGTCAAATGAAATCACATCGTCTTTGCACGGATAACTGATCTTACCACTGGAAAAAGAATACATAAGGCTATGCTGATGTGAAATAGAATATACAGCTTGACCGGGGTTTAAGTTTCCATCTTTTGCCAACTGTATCACCGAATAATCATTAGGGATGGTGTCCTTTTTCTTTAATTCCTCCTCAAGACATAGAATTGCAATATCCCATACATCCCATTTGGATCAACACAGACACCTGTCCCTGATCCAATTCCACCTTCAGTTTGTATCAACACCACATAAACAACACTTTTTTAATCATTGCACAACTTTTGTTGTCTTGACCACAAACTGATTGATGCACTCCTAGTGTCATCCATCTTTTGACAAAAAAAAGAAAGAAGGAAATGTCAAAATAGGTAAATAAAGAAATAAGTTATTAGTAGAACTGAGCTAAAGATATTAGAAATTGAGCAGCACTGTAAGTACAGAAATATGAGAAGAAAAAGAAAACAATGATAAATTTGAACATCCTATATCACATGATCACGTATTAAGAGATAACACCTAAACTGAGTTTTTGCATCAGGTGAGTTAAATATAAAGTCCTAAAAAAATACAAGTAGCAAAAATAAGAACAATAGATATATTTAACTCTCTGTAATAAAATTGATAGAATATTTGATTGCTATGCAGCACAGATACGGATACCGTATCCCTATTGGAAGGACAAGGATACACGGATACAACAATTTAAAAAAACAATAATGTATACATTTTACTTAAAAAAAGGTAATAACGCATATTCAAATTGATAACAATAAAACATTGCAATGTACTTAACTATTTAAGTTCTATTACAGCACAACAGGTCTCAAATTCTTAAATATAGCAGTCTCAAATTTAGGCAATTAACAAAAGGCATCCATCGCATAAGTTTGTTCTTCCTCATTTGTATAATTCTCATATTTGGATACGCCATCTATTGCATACATAGTCAACACTAATCAGTACAGCATAGCCAACACTAATCAGTACAGGAAAGTTGGGAACAAAGAAAATCAAGGAACAAGAAACCAAGAACTGCAGAATTAGAGTAGATAGAGGATGGGAAGGGGAAGGGGAAGGGGAAGTGGGGAACAACGAAATCAAGTAACAATAAGTCAACAACTTGATCAAGAATGGGGAAGGGGATGAACTCACAAGTGGTCGCCGGATCCACGTCGTGGGGGCGTAGATCGTCGCCGGTGGCCTGCGAGCGGAGCCGGAGGCTCGTCGCGGGGACGGATGAGGAGGCTCGTCGCCGGTGGCCGGCGAGCAGAGACGAGGCTCCCTCTTTGCGTTGCGTGTGTGTGCGCTGCAAGCCTGTAAGCGGCGCGTCGAGGGCTATGGGCCTAGGGCGTGCGGGCGTCGGGGGCAGAGGGCGGTACTACTTGTTGGTCTGGGCCCTATCGGATAGGGCAGATAGGTATCAGCCACGGCGGCGGCGGGGTCGGGGTCAGTCCTGTCGCGCAGTCCCCAGTCGCGAGGGCACACGGACGAGGCAGCTGCTACCTGTTAGCATGGATGCCATGTCGGCAAATAGGTGGGGTCAAGTCAAGTCGTCAAGATCTATTTGGATCCAGACGCAACACAGATCAAATTTCTATACACAGATGTGCATTTTATAAGTTTAGAGATCTAGATGACATACATTGCCAAGTACAAAGGTCGGTCGACGTATTTTGCTCTATCCATGATGTTGAGTAGCAATGACTAGCACATCAAGTATATTTTCTAGGTTTGAGAAATAATGTTTTTTTCCACAATGAGAAAATATTTACTAATGTCCTCAATAAAATATTTTCTAAGATTGAGAAACAATGTTTTTTATAACAACAAGAAATGTTCTTTTCCCGCTCTACAATGTTCTCAGGGCTAGCAAAGCGTTAAATACGTTACAATCTTGAGTTGTTCTTTTTTTTATATAAAAAAAATTACAGTCTTGAGTTGGTGACATAATGTCATGTTGTTGATGGCTAGTTACAAGCCGTAAATTCACGTTTGTTAAAAATTACAAGCCTGCTTGAGAGTTGAAACTTTGGAAGAGAGTGTACAAAAGGCAAAAAAATAAAAAAACGAAGGCGCCGTCCGTGGGGATCGAACCCACGACCACGTGGTTAAAAGCCACGCGCTCTACCACTGAGCTAGGACGGCCAGGACGCAGGGAATGGTTACTTTTTAGATATGTCAGTAGGTTTATACAGGAAGGAAACGTATGTTTTTTTGCCCAAAAGCTGCTTCAGAGTTCAGACTGACTTCACTGGGCTGAAAAGGATAACGGAAACGGGAGAGAACAGTCGTGTTGGGCTTGGTAGGTGGTGCCTTCCTGTTCATGTTTACATAGTAGCCCAGATCTTGGTCTGCATCAATTGACCCGGGCAACAGCAGCAGCTCGTTAAACAACGCAAGCAGACAGAGCTTTGTTTTACAGCAGCTACACAGTTACTGTGGAAGCAACAGATACATCTCTGTCATATATAATAACAACCATGGTCATGGCCATGCTGTGTTCCTAGCTAGCCACCAACACGTACGGTCACACGGCCTGAGGATGCTGCACCTGCACGCCATAGTCCTTGAGAGGGATCACGTCCATCTTCCCGCCGAGGAACTCCGGGAGCTGGCCCTCGTCGATCTCCCGCCGCAGCGTCTCCTGCAGGCTCTTGTCCTCCACGAACACGAACTGCGAATAACAAATCGTATCGCGCAAAACAGTCAGTCAGGAGACGATCGATCGAGGATGAAGCGATAGCTATGGATCAACCAATCTACACTAGCACTAGCATTTCCTCATCTCCCAGAGCATGCAATGCACCCAGCAGCTGGGGTTCGGATCGGAGATCATCGACATGGGGCTACGGTACGTCACCTTGTCCCTGGTGTTGGTGTCGATGAAGGGGTAGATCATCTTCCACGCCTTCATGAAGATGTAGGGCACGTGGATCATCAGCGCCTTGCCGAGCCGCTCCGGGTAGTAGTTCTGCACGAGGCGGCAGGAGAATCAGAGAACGAATTTTGTGTTGTGCCAAAGGAAAGGAAACTTTTGTGTGGTTTTACATACATTTACTGAAGGCGGAAAGCCGGAAATAGTATAACTGATGGATGAACATACCTGCATGATCTCTATAGCCGCAATGTATGCCCGGATGTCCCAGTTTGAGTACCCCCAGCCCTTGAGATCAACGATGCAGAGGAATTTCTCCTGCCCTCTGGGGATTCTGCATTTGTCCACGTGATGAATTAGAGACGATGTTTTGCAGTGCGTGGCAGAATTAACCAGAAGCTGAGAAGAACCTGCAGCTAGAGCTAGATGGACTTCAGAACTGATGAATGATTACCTGGCACAGATCTTGTCGAAGAAGTAGACAACAAAACCTGCACAAGAACAGCAAACTGCGCTCAGGAACGTACGGTTCAGGTCGACGCCAGGTTTATTTGGTGTCACAAATGTTATTAGCAAGGACCAAGGAGGGAGCCATGGATGGACTATGGAGCAGCAGTCCAGCATGGTGACCACGAGTGCGTACGTACTCTTGAACTCCGCCATGTCACGGCCGGCGGAGAAGTGCCTGGAGGGGAAGGCGACGAGGATGGGGCGGCCGGCCCTGTCGACGCCGCCCATGCACACCTTGTCCTGCGCCAGCTCCCTCCTCACCCGCTCCTCCGGCACGGAGCCGCCGGGCGCCGCCTCCCTCCGCCACTTGAGGAACTTGAGGAACATGGCGGAGGCCTTGTCCACGTCGTGGTCGCGCGCGCGCAGGAACCTCCGCAGCGTCAGGTTGTCCACCTCCTGCACGCGTGGCGCGACGCGAAAAAAAAATGGCAGCTTGATTACTCCAATCAGTTTCTGAATGACAGCGATTTCTGAAAGGGCTTTTTGGAGAAGAAATGTAATCTAGAGAAATTACTAGTGACAACTGACATGTGCATGGATGGATCTTACTGTTTGTTTGCTTTTAAAAGAATTGAGGTCCTTGCCTTGCCTGCGATACCGATCCTTTCACCGACAGAGGATTGAATGTTTAATTAATTTAGAGGCAAATTAAAGAGAATGATGGGCAGAATGGTTGGCATGTCCGTGTCTGTTATGAACTTTCTTTTTCAACATGATGCCTCCTCCGGCTTTGAGGCTATTTTACTATTGCAAATCTGCAATATTCTGTAGTAGTAGAATAGTATAGCCGCCATGCTTGGCGCGTAAAGCATTTTATATTCATGGATGGGTGCCCAAGTGCATGCCACGACTGTTCACCTGTAATTGTTCCATTCTGTGACTAGATTGTTTGAACACTTCATCTTTTGACGAATCCTACAAGATAACTTAATTTATACCCATGCCGTTATCTCATAGACAAGTACCAAACATGTGACGCTGTTACTGCATGCCTTTGTTACTACTGACTTTATTATACACTGAAAGTTTTGTTTTAATTAGGAATTTATTTGAAGGGAAATCTGATTAGAAATTTATTAGTTTCACGGAAAATTAATCAAGTAATGTAAATTCAAACCACACTACTCTGTAGTGGTGATTTCTTCTAGGACGACGACAAGACCGTCATCAAGCTCGGTACAGTGCAGAACACTACTCTTGTTTAATTGATGGCAAAAGTAGAATTAATGTAGTATTATGTTAATAATGCTAAAAAGAAACACTGCTTCCAAAGCCGGGAAGAAGAAGAAGAACAGTGCAGAACAAGAAAAGAACGAGCAGTGATGATGCATATTGCATCAGCACCGTTGCAGGTTGAGCGAGAGACTGAGAGAGACGACGACAGGCTGCAACAGGCGATTGAGCAATGGAGCAGGTTATTAAAACTGGGTGGGTGGGTGGGTGGATCGATGAGCAGCTCACCTTGGCGCGGGGGTCCTGCGCTTCCACCATGGCCCTGAGCTGGGCGACCTTGAGCCACTCCCCTTCCCCCGCCGCTCCGCCTCCAGCCGCGCTCGCCATGTCCTTCAACTCCTCGCTCCTCCTCCTCCTCGACCGATCCGCACCGCAGCAGGTGCTCAAGCGAAGAGGAGGCGGCGGCGGCGGCGGCGGGTGGTGGTGTGGAGGATCAGAATTTTTGCGCTGGCGATGCAGCTGGTCGGTCGTGATCCCTATAATTATATAGAGGAGAAGAGTAGAGAGAGACTCCAATATCTTCATATTCTTGCTGTGGTTGTTACAAAACAACACATACAGTCGCGATAAGCAAGGAAGCAGCGTGGGTCGCATGGCGTGCGCTGGACTTGTCTTGTTTGCGATTTCTTTTTTTCTTTTTTTTTCGTGCGTGATCCCTTCACCCTTGGAAGTCAGACGCCGATGATGTGACCGACCGACGGCCCTACGCTGTCCTGCTCCGCGACGACGGGAGCCTCGGCGGAATATATTCCGGCCCGGATACCATCGGGCACCGGCGAGTGCCGCCGTGGCGGCCGCTCATTGGCCGCGCGCCCACACGTGTCTCGCCGGCTGCTCTGACCGACTTGCCCCTCCCAAGTCCCACCCCAACTCCCCTGCTGTAGAGTGTACTGTAGACTAATACTGACCTGACGATTAGTTCACCGGATTATTAGGATCCGATCTGGGCCGAGAAACAAGTCCGCCCATGTGTTTTGCCAATCGGCAACAAGAAAAGATGGTCAGTCAGTCATGGCGACTTTTATGATAGCTTTCTTTTGATCGCGCATTCCTGCACGGGGCCCGCCTAATCTTCTGACGGTGACCTGGGTGCCCTTGCAGCTTTCTTTTTCGTTGTAACTAAACATACTAAAATATTAAAAATAACACGAACCAGATCTAACTAAAATATTCCAGTCCGGATTCATCATGTAATTTGAATAAGTTTCGGTCAACAGAAATGGTTCCGTCCGAATCCAGTTGAACCGAACGAGCCATAAGTCTATAATTTATATGTAGATCCCGTCCCAATCCTAACCTCCTCTCAATTCTCAACTGCGATTGCGAGCGCTTTTGTCAAGCACTACACTACGACATCGACGTTACTAGCAATTTCCTTTTGCCCTATCTTCATCGCCGTCGGGCCAGGTGGCGTCACCGTCCGTCACGGCGCCATCGCTGCCCACGGGCCACCACCCCCACGGTGCCCATGAAGCCCATGCATACAATGGCTCCGTTCCGCTTACCCCATATCTAACTTATTTGGCTTCCTTTTTTCAGTCGAAACAATGTTTTTCTTTCACAACATTTTAGCCAGAACAGTGTTTTTCAGTCAATTTCAGCCAAGATTCAGCGAGCCGAACGGAGCCATTAGGTAAGTCTAGTTTGCCTTCCTCGGTTTTACAAAATCAGAACTTTAGACTCCCTTAACTTTTGAAACCATTAGATTTATTCACTGGACAGTTTTAAAAGCGGTTTTAACTGACATGACGTCACGTTAACCATGAGGAAGTAAAACAGATTTTATGATAGCTTAGGATGTCAACTAAACTTTATAAAAAACTATAGAAATATTTTTCGAAAAAAATTATTCAAATATTTTTAAAAAGAAATATACAATTTGAAATACTAAAATCTAACCTGACCTTAGAAAATTCATAGAAATTTTGTTTTAACTCGAAAAAGTTATATATATTTTTAATAAAATCATGGTCTTAGTTTTTGTTCCTGGTTTAGAATTATTTGAATTTTATATGTTCTCCTAAAATCTAAATGTGGAGAGGATGCAAGCCAGGACAAATCCTTGCAGAACGAAGTGTGAATCATCGTGCAAACTACAAACAAAGTTCCTCAACAACAATGTGTTGCTTAACCATCAAGACATGCACGAAAAAACCAATTAAAAATATAATCCAAGTTCTGATAGCAGAAAAACAACATGTATCATATTGTTTAACTTTGTAGCGCACTTTCTTATCCAAGGGATGTCATGACAATGACGTGCATCGGCAATGGCTTTTGAGACTCCCGAGCCGACGTCTACGACTTAGCCGCCAACAAACGGATCGGCATGATCACTTCCTTGTTCGCCACCATCATCGTAGGTCTACGCATACACGAAAAGCACATGTGGCTCCGTTTGGCTTGCTGAAACTTAGCTGAAACTGGCTGAAAACATTGTTCTAGCTGAATTGTTGCGAGAGAAAAACACTGTTCCGGTTGAAAAAAAAAAAGTCAAACAAGCCGATTTTAAGATAAGCCAAACGGGACCATGAGCAAGTAGGTAGTTTGGACGGGTTTAGTACGCTAGATTCCAAAAACATAGTGTGTATTATGGCTTCTAGCTCAGAAAGTTTTTTTTTAAAAAAAATCATTCAAAGCTTAAATACAAAGTACAGAGATGGGGTAAAAATTATCTCATTGGAAGTTTTCCAAAGCCATATAGATAGTACATTTTCTACATCGTTGATGTAACACCCTCGGTGTTACGAG
The DNA here is from genome assembly GCA_904845875.1 of Miscanthus lutarioriparius. Taxonomy (NCBI): domain Eukaryota; kingdom Viridiplantae; phylum Streptophyta; class Magnoliopsida; order Poales; family Poaceae; genus Miscanthus; species Miscanthus lutarioriparius. The sequence continues at coordinate 7,007,653 of CAJGYO010000005.1, forward strand.
CTTGTTTAGCACTAAGATTTAGGACCGAGAGTAATTAGCCAAACAAGTTTTCGGGTTTTAAAAATTTATAACGCACGTGAAATGATAAACAAATCCTATGTGACTCACTTTTGTGGACTCAAATAAATATCCAAGTTAACTTACTTGGTGCGTAAAAGTGCTAATAAAAATCCTAACGAGAAACATGGGATAAGTTGTTTTAATTGTTTAGCACAAAAAATAATTTATATAAATAAAAATAAAATATAACTTGTGCGTAATACTTAAGTAAAGATGACGAGCAAGTGGTGTAGTTGAAGATGCAACTTTAATTTGTGAAAACAAATGTTGTTAACTAGTATTCTTGAGAGCTCAAAAATCAAATCTAAAACTAAAAATCAACCTTTTGTTGAATCGGCAAGAATTTGAACTTATATTTAAAATGCCATTTTTAGCCAATTATATTGAGCAAAATAGTTAAATAGTGCTTAAGTATTTCGTTCCTATGGGTTCATATGAAGTATGGACTATTGCATAAAATACTTGTTGGTAGCGGTTAATAGGGTTTAGGCCTTTTTAAAAATTGTAACAAAAGTGTTAATGGCTGTCGAATCGAACCTTAACTTTTCTAAGTATGGAAACAGTAGTAAGACAATGCTATATTGACATTTAAATTCTAGCTAAAATGTTTAAACACTAGCTGCATGTTTTGATATTGTTGATTGCATCAAAGTGAGTACTTGAGCATGTCATAGATGGTTGTTGTGTTGGGTGTCACGTTGCTCTCGTAAAAATTGTCCAAACCTCCTTAAAACGCGTTATGAACCATGATTTGGTGTTCGGTTCGCGAACCGGCGTTCAGCGTGACGAACTCATGTTGGCACCTCCCTATCTCCCTCTCTGGTCGCTTTCTGGACGTGAGGTTTGCTCCGTCAGTTGGGTGTTAGTATCGACTTTAGGTTAGGGAAATTAGTTGAATCTCGACCGTGATCGTTAGCAGCTTTTACTTTGCTTTAAAATGCGTGCACGTCACTAGTTGCTACCTCTCCGCCCAAGTTCACGGTCACCGCGCGCGTGCGCGTTGCTGGCGCCGGGCTCAGGCTGTGGTCGAGCTGCTGCCGCTTGCTAGCTCGCGCGCCCAGGTGATGTCGCACAGCACCTACGGCCTAGCGTTGGCCGGTCCCAGCTGGCTGCGGCTAGTCCCACTGCTGCACGTGCACCGCGCTCGTATGGCTGGTCGCTGGGCCGCGCCGTGGTTGCGGCTGCATCGCGCGATCGACGCGGTGCTCGCCCCACCCCTCGTCCTACCTACCCTGCCTAGTCTTTAAGCTGGAACCTTGCCGACGTGACAAGTCGAGGGCCGGACGCGGCGGCGATGGATGTTTCGCTGCCTCGCCGTGTCCCGCTAACCGATGCCGGTGAGCCCTGCTCGGGTCGTGGTCGGGTCACATATGATGGGGCCGTGTCGCGTGATGTAGCAGGGGCGATGCGTCGCCCTCTATCCTTCATAATCACCAACTCAAGCTTCCCAGCTCAATTCCTTGCGTTAGTGAGAAGCAGAGGAAGTTAGCTACACGCCCCACTCTCGTCGGGTCCAGCGGTGGTCTGGCATGGCCAATTTCGGATTTTGCTCGCTGCCGGTCATGTGCGCCGCTGTGACCATAGGGTTGGGGGTAAGGTCCGTAGGAGTGGTAACAGTTCAATTGCTCGTAACACTGAACTCGCCTTGACTCCCTCCATTCGGTGCTCGCGCTATTTTGGCCAGGGAACTCATCGACGACATGGTGACGCGTGGGTGTCCATCCCGGAGCACCGCCGCCCCGGTGGCTCGCACGTGGCCATACCGTTGCAGCGCTCCCCTGCTTCAACCGTCAGTAGAGCGTACAATCGAATACTTAGGGTTTTATTCCCCCTGTTGTAGGTGATCGGAGGATACTTAGAGCTGACTCTTGTGTGTGGAAACCTCTTGATGGGCTTAGAGAGGATTCCTTTTACACTACGACCGTGATGTTTATTTATAACCCTCACTAAAGGTTTTCATAAAAGAAGATGTAAAATCTGCTAGCATCTCTTGTATAAAAATGTCCACTATGTTAATGCTCCACCATGTCATTAAATTAATCTTTGCTTCCCCTGTAACTCTGATAACATTGTTATATTCCGCTGTTATAATCGATTGAGGTAATATTCTGTTGCTGTAATAAAGTGATGTAAGAAATGACTTAAGAATGTTGTAAGCTTTATTCTCTCGTTTATGATCCTGATGGAAAATATGGATTTTCGAGTTTTCCCTTGGAGTGTGCTCGACAGAACTGCGTAGTTTAGTGTCCTCTCTTAAGTACTTAGTGTCTAGTGGAAGACAAATACTTCTGAGAGGCATTAGATTAGGCGGTTCTGCCATAGTTGACACGAGTTTAAGTTTTTTTTAGCAACCGAAGGGAGTTCAAGTGGTCCTTTTCCAACGGAAAGGCTACGCGTAGGCATCTTGCTGGAACGCTGGACCTGGGCCCTGGCAGTGGTCACCCACCTTCCATGACCCCATGTATTATGGGCAATGGTACCGAGACGTCGGTCGGTCTCGATAGTTTCGGCCTGCCGCGTGCCAAGGCACAAGGGGGCCGTCCACACCCATATCTAATCCCGCAGGGAAACCTCGAAAAGCACACAAGGGTGTGCGGCCGTGCCCAATGAAAATGATTTCTTGATTGCCCAAAAAGTTAGGAGATAAATATATGCCCAACGATAGATAAATAAATAAATAAATCAAGGCTCAATGGTAATGCTCCACCGCCGGCCTTGACACCGGCGTCGAGCTGCACAACGATGGGCCTGTTCGCTTGTCTGAATTTTGGAGAATTCTGGATGGTTTGGAGGAATGCTGGAGAAATTTGTGAGAGAAAAACACTGTTTCGGATGAAAAAATAAGCGGATCAAGCCGGGTTTAAGGGCACGCGAACGGGGCCGATGAGCCTCCATTCGTCCAATCATCAAGGCGATATTGCGCTGGAAAGCACATGTTGCAAGCGTATGTTTTTAATGTTCTAGATGTTTCAGAGATGTGTTGCAAGTGTTTCACATCGATGTTACAAAAGTAAATCAGGATGTTGCACATGTTGCAATGGCTATACACGTACGACTCAAGTGTAGGTTCTAAATATTTCATCTATTTCAGACGTATGTTGCAAGTGTTTTATCTGGATGTTGCAAAAGTATATATGAATGTTGCATATATATGCAAGTGTTTCAAATATTTTCATACGTATACGTATGTTGTAAGTGTTTTCATCTAGATTTTTGCAATATTTGCAATGGCTACACACGTGGTTTCAAGTTTTTTTTTTATGTTTCGGAAGTGTTTCGGACGTATGTTGCAAGTGTTTCAATTGTTTCAGATATATGTTGCAAATATTTCCTCTATATTGTAAAAGTAGATCTAGTGTTACATATGGTGTAGTGGGACCCATTTGTAGCAGTCTCCTGCTGCAGTTGTTAGGCCCACGTGCATGCACGTGGGTGTGGAGGGGGTCCGAAGGCTCAAAGCAAAACTACATTTTTTATGTACTCCATGTTAACGGTGGACCATCTATTTAACTTACCACTGTGGACCATCTATTTAACTTGGTTTGAACGAATAAAAAAACGACCTATGAAGCGTTCGTTGCTACTGTGGCAGATATTGAGAAATCTGGCGGTCTCGTTGAGGATTTTTCTACAAAATTGCTTAATAGGTAATTGTCGAAGGTGCAATTTACATGAAGTGCGGGGGTAACGGGGCTTTTTTCATATAAAATTACCAAGCCTTATTTTTTTTTTGGTGAGATATAAACCTTATCACTTGACTCGAATGGACAAGTGGTCCATCGTCAGCTGCTCAAACAAGACACACACACAATACAAAAATATATTATAGCATTATTACTTTAACTTTATTAGGGATACTTGCTGCCTCTGGCACTGCCAAGCACAAGACCCTGAAGCACAACAGTGCACACGGCTCCTGCAGAAACAAGCACGTACGATACAGGGTCCATCACGACAATCACGCGCCAAACCTCTCTCTGTCATGTGGGGCATTGTAGTCGATGTTGGGGCCAGCGGGGATAATCCCGTAGGGGTTTATAGACGGATGGCTTCCGTAGTAGTGCTTCCTGATGTGCTCCATGTTGACAGTGCTGCTAATGCCAGGGATCTGGTAGATGTCCTTGGTGTAGTTGAACAGGTTTGGGTATTCCCTCAGGAGCTTCTTGTTGCATTTGAAGTGGACGGCATAGACCTGTGATTGATAGGCTAGGTCAAATCTATGTACAAGGAACATTAAGTTCCAAGAAATGCATTTCTAATTCAGTCACATGTTAATTTTATCACCACGAATGAAAAAGAAAAAAAAAGGGAACTCCATATGAAACATACGGTATAATGGGAGTTTGATGGTACAGAAAATGACTGTATAAAGACTTTGCATAATTACCTCTTACTAGGTTCTCACAGCTCATGTGCCTAGAACAAGTAATGGTTTACCGTTTTACCTAGTTTTATATTTTCTGAATATTGGTATAAAAGAACCCTTTATGCTCAGAGTTCATATCAGATCTGCACTAAATTGAGGATCAAGATGAAATCTTCACGTATGTGCTTGAATGAGTGTACTGTAGTTCATTCCCCCCAAACAGTGTGTTGATACTCGATCAGTTAATAAACAAACAAACTGTTATTTTGCATGGAACAAACAGGACAAGTGACAGCCTGAAAAGGAACAAATCTCGCAGAAAGAAAACGACAATCAAATGATTTGTGTTCTGATGACTGATCTGCAAGATCTCAGTAGTTTACCTCATCGAATCGAATGAGAGTCACAAACAGGCGAATATCAGCCTCAGTCAGCTGGTTGCCACAAATATAGCGTTGCTTGCCAAGTATCTCCTCACATTTGTCCAGAGCCTCATATAATCTGGCCACAGCCTAGACACATTGAACAACAAGACAAGGTTCGATTAGCACATGATAGATGCTGTCTGATCATCTGACCAAACCAATTAACCAATCCCAGTCTCAGAGACGGTATGTAACAGGCGCATGCAGTGCAGCTGCAGCAGTGCACCTCGTCGTATGGCCCTTGCTTCTTGGCGAATCCGCACTTGTAGACGCCGTTGTTGATGGCGTCGTAGACCAGTTCATTGACCTCGTCGATGGAGGCCCGGAGGTGCGCCGGGTAGAGGTCCAGCCCGGGGTTCCCGGCGATGTCGTTGAACTCGGTGTTGAGCATCCGGGTGATCTCGGAGCTCTCGTTGTTCACCACCGTCTTGAGCTGCTTGTCCCACAGGACCTGCAACGCACGCAATGCAATAGAACAGTGGAATCAGCTCGGCTGTTGTGTTCTGCGTGCTGGAAAGGAGAACAGATCCTCTGCTTCTTTGGTGGATTTGGATTTGGAGTCGGAGGCTCACGCACGGGGACGGTTGGCTTGCCGGCGTAGTTGGTGCTGGCGATCTCGTAGAGCTCCCTGACGCTCCTGGCGCCGTTGAGAAGGTCCGGCTCGGCGCCAGGCTCCTCGTCGGCGGTGGCGGGGAACACCCAGCCCAGATGGTCGTCGGTCTCCTTGGTCCGCTCGAAGATGGGCTTCACGGCCTACAATTCCGCGCTTCCCGGGGAAATGAAATCAATCGACGGCCGAGCGAACTCCGAAGCCTGAGATCCGGGTCGCCGGCGAGCGAGAGCGAGGCTAGGGTTACCGACTTACCGTGACGCCGATGGCGTGGTCGAGGCCCTTGAGCTTGAGGAAGGCGAGGCACCGGGACGCCCAGGGGCACGCGTAGGAGACGTAGAGGTGGTACCGCCCCGCCACGGCGGGGAACCGGCCGTCCCTGGAGATGGAGCTCCGGAAGGTGGACGGCGACCTGTCGAAAGCGCCGGTGTCGGTGACCTCGTCCAGCGCTGACCGTGCCATCTGACGCGCGCACATGAGGAAAACAGAGCAAGGATCCAAGCGTCAAGCAAGAGTCCGTAACGCCAGGAGCTAAGCTAGCTTGGAGAAACGAGAAAGCAGTCAAGCCTCCCAGGCCAGGTTACCTTGACGGGGGTGGAGGAGGAGCCGGCGGCGGCGGAGACGGAGAGGGTCCGGGCGGCGAGGAGGCGGTGGCGGTGGGTGAGCAGGAGTGAGGATGCGGTGCCGAGAGTTGGCGTGCGAGTTGTTATTAACATATAATAGCAGCAGAGTGGGGTAAAGCGGTGGTGGCGATCGGGGAGCCGGGAGGATGTATTTGATATAAAAAATAATCGACGAAGCAGGGTTGGATGCTTCTTCGTCCGGTCAACTTGTGATTTTGTGCGTCGGCAAAATAAATAGAGCGTGTATGAATAAAGTTGTGCGTTTTTATGAAATCAAATTCCAAAAACCATGCATCTCTCTCAGATCTGGCGAAATCGACCATGGAAGAGGAGCGAGGGAGATGAGAAGGGACATGGCGAACGGTGGCGCGAAGGAATACTCCCGCCGGTGACTGGACTCGCGTCGAGGGCACGCACAGAGGAGCTGGAACGTGAAGCTAAAGCCACTCCCTCCGTTAAAAAAAAAATCTGAACAAACATTTATCTAAATTCAAACATAAAATTATATTCTTTTTTTCGAGTGAGTATTGTGAAGTGCCAACCTCTGTCTAAAGGGAGATGCAACTGAGGTCTGATAAAACTACGTAATGTTTAACTATTTTTTTTTAAATTATTAGTAGTTACGACATCAAATAAATAGATTGTAAAGAATACTTTATTGTCATGATGATAGTTCTATCATAAAATATTAATATTTTTATACATTTGCTTAAATTTATATTGTTTGATTCAGTGTTATATTAGAATTGTGTTCTTTTATAGAGGGAGGAAATATCTGATTACAAATGATGTGACAGTGGCGGTTGCGGGGTTCCACGGCTGCTAGTGTAATTTGACCAACGCAGCGCAGGCTTTGACAATAATAGGAGAGAAACAGGAATCCTCCTACAGACTCGAATCAAGACATTGGCGGTGTATATTTCATATATTTCTTTAACGGTAGTATATTTCATATTAAAAAAAGGACACCCTTGTAAAAGATGGTACGGCCTATCCTAAATTTTTTAGTGTATAGCAAAAAAAAAAACAAGGTGTTGCTGATTACGTTTTTCTCCTTTGAACCGTGTATTCACTAGTATTCAAAATTTTCGTGGGTGCATTGGCACCCACAACCGTGTATCTAGCTTCGCCACTGCATGCTTGTTTTATTGTTTATTACTGGCAGGCATACTCATACGTTGCAACTGAATGTACAATTTGCATCATTTCTTACAATAATATTGAAATCAAACTTTGTCTATAATTGGTGCAAGGACCAACAACCTGTTCGGGAGGCCGTATCGTATCGTGGATTATTTACTGCTGGCTGGTTTGGTGTGAGAGAAAAACACTGTTCCCGGCTGGAAATTTACGATCGTTTACGAGCAAGCGAACAGGCTGCAAATGGCTCAAGAGGAGTGCAATTAGCTCTGCAAATTTAATGCAACATCTGTAACCTCTTTAGAGCATTCACATACTGAAACTATAGTAGTTCTGGCATGTAAATACTTTGCTGCTGTGACAGTAAATTTAATGAATAGAGAGAAAGAAAAAAAAAAGAAGAAACAATTTCTAGACCATGAAACTGAGTCCTCACGCATTCGATACCGGAAGAAGCCATTGACGTTGCATTGAGAACTGGTGGCTCGTTGCTATCCCCTCCCAACCTCCCTGCCGATGTGGATCCACGATTCCACGTAGCCACGCCAAAATCTGCCATGGCTTACAGCATCCTACTCCCACTGTGTCATGCAAACGCCGCGGCCTCCCGCTAGTGCAGCCGCCGCCTCTCTTGCACAGCAGCCGCATTACAAATTAAAGGCTTTATATACAAATTATCCAAAAACTCAAACATAGCATTACAAAAGGAATGTTAATGACAAAATTGCAGAATCTATGACGCAAAATTCCGGCAAAATGAGTCGTGCTTGGCTTTTTGCATCAAATTAAAAATTTACATTATATTTAGAAGTTTATAGATCCACGGTTTCGAATTGAGAAGAATAAAATCTATACCTAATAATAAATAGGTAAAATTTCCGGCCATTTTTTTTATCCATCATTCCCTAACTACTAGGTAATGAAGAGTTTTTTTTGTCCGGACTTATATGACAGGTGCTCATAGAAGTTTGAATAGATGGTGTCTAGAGATGATATGTAGAGTCCGATTTCAATACGTATATCACATCCTACGTATCTATACCTTCCAATTTTTGAATCCGATTCCAATACGTATTAGATCACATCCTACGTATCTATGCCTCTCAATTTTTTCATTTTATACCTAAACCAAAATTTCTTTTGTACTTTTTTTGTCCAGCCCAACGGTGACTCGGTCATCTATTACATGTCCGATTTTTTCCTGTCTCCTTTTTTCTCCCTAGCGTTTATTTTTCCCGTGTCCTTTTTTACTTTCCTTTTTCTTTCGGTCTTCCGTCCATTTCTCGTCGATTTTTGTTGCCTGCGTCCGTCCGTGATTGTCTCCTATTTCTCCCTGGTCTTTTTTTCCCATTGGATGTCTGTCTGTGGCTATTTTTTGTTTGTTTTTTCTTGTTTTTTTCCTTTTGTGATGGATGATGAGTGTCTTTAACCCCATTTTTCTTATATAAAGAAAGATAAACATAAAAAACAAAAAAAATATAGTTATTATAAATCTTTGAACCCTTGACCCTTCCTTATTCTTAATAAATAAATATTTTCACCATTAAATTATTGATATGATTTTGATTAGGAATAACTACTATTAGAACCTAAATCAGCAGAGTAGCTTAATTATCATTCAATCTAATCAAAAATATATGTCCAAAATGTATTTGTAATCCTCGACGAGGCCTGCCATGTCGAAATCAAGAGAGGTCTAAAACCATCAACGGGCAAACCAATTCTTGACACAATGACAACTACCTCCTTGCTGACTTAAGTCACGGAACTCGATATCTAACTCTATAAACACTTGGATAGTATGAAATTAATGTTAATATCATTATGAGTACATTTTTTGTGCCTTACGACTAAAGAAAAAAAATTCTATTAAGATTATATTTTTCCATTAACATTAGATAGTTTTTTACCGCTGCAACGCAGAGGTATATTTGCTATTTTTAATAAAACATCAAAGTAACAACAAGAGATCTAGCAGTAGGAACAATAGTGCTATCGGCCTTCTGGTAGCGGATAGAGGCCTATCAGGCCATCGTTTGCCGATAGGTCATAATAAAGTTCAGTGGCTACAGTGTCAATAAGGACCACCTGCTTGTCTGCCATTTCAGTTATCGATAGGATTCTTTTTTTTTTTTTTGCAATAACCGCGTAGTGAAACGCAGACAGTTCGGCTATGATTTTTCTTTCTGAATGCAAAATAGGAGAGGGGTGTTAGGTTGATCTTCACCAATTAAGATCCTTGATCTACGTCTTGATCGGGGGCGCTCAGCCTTTCTACAGGCTGATGTGCTCCCATCGTGCAGCGTCATAAAAGGACAGTGGGGCCTGGGGCACAAGGTACGAGGATCACCGGTAGCCGCCAGTCCCACCTCGAAGTTTCTAACTCTAGTCCGATCTAAAGGGGCGCTGTGAGCGACGGAAAGCGCCATCGTCTTCGACCGCCGTCATTGCACCGCGCCTGCACTGCTACGACACCGACGGCCACGTCGCCGCGGCGCCATGGCCACAACTGCCTTAGGGCGAGGTACATCACCAAGTCTGCCATTAAGCTAAGTTCTACTTACTGATCTACGCCTAGAAGTGTTTTTGATTCTATCAATTGTATCAAAGCCATGGTTGCTAGTTTGTAGATCTAGTTTGAGGTAGCAGCAATTAGAAGGAGGTGAGAGATCCGACTCGGATCTAAGCAAAAGGGTTCGATGAGAACCCTAACCCTAATCGGGGTGAAGAAAAGAACATCAAAGGGGGTCTCGGTTTCGATAACAACTCGAACCCTAACCTTAACCCGCGAAGACAGACGGGGAAGATGAACAGTAGGGCTAACTCTAACTGTGGCAGAACCACCCGAAATAACACGCTTACGGAGGTGCTCGTCTTCCGCCAGACACAAAACACCCCGAAAGCAAGCTACAGCGGGCGATATCCGTCGGGCACACCCCAAGAGAGAACCCGAAAGATCCACATTTTTTCCAAGGATCCAATAATAAGAACGAGTTACAAAACTTGTCCATTTCATACATCAGAGTTTCTTAAAAATTACATTATTATATTACCAAATGTCAGAGTGCGGAATGATAAACAGCGGAATTTAAAATAAACATCTAGCGGTAAGAACGAGGATCCGTCTGAGCCCACCAGAAGAATCCTCCACACAAAGGTACTTCTCATGCATCACCTGCAACAGGGGTAAATAAACCCTGAGTACACAATGTACTCGCAAGACTTATCCGACTAGTTGAAATAATTTTCCGACTCCAAGAAATATGATAAACTTTATGGTTTGCTGATTTTCTTTTAGCAGAAAGCAATACTAATAGTGAGTCCTTATTTATGTTATTATTATCAGCCGTATTAAGTTATTATCTATCCAGTCTATATAAGCACATGTTCTACTTTCAAGCAAGAGTTGAGCAAGCAGTTCCATTTCATCACATTTCATCTTTCAGTTCTTACTATGGTGCTAGACACGAAACAAGTCATACTGTATCGCCCGGCGATTCGCGAATCAATGCCCCCAGCTGGGTACCCCAAAAACACATGCCCCGCTTGCACCCAAGGCACGAGCAGGACTAACCCATCACCCTCCTGTCCTGTGTGCCCAGGTCCTCGTCCAAACTTGGACTCCAAGCCCCCACTCCTGAGTTCCGGACTCAGTGCGGTGCAAGGACCTCCACCATCCCCGCCTCCAATCAGTCGGTTCGGAAAGAGCCGGATCCATAACAAGAGAGCAGCGAGTCTTCCCTGCGCCCATACCCAAGTATGTGCTCAGGATGATAAATCTGTGACTTACCCACGATGCCTTATGCAACGATCGGTCCTTAATTTACACAGGCAGAGAAAAAGTGTAACCGAGCTATGCCCTGTTGGCCGCAGGACATAACTCTTTACACCGACCAGTACCCAAACCATATCCTTGTCCGGTCACCATTTTCCTTTCCACCATTTTATCATGAGTGATCATATTTATCACCTATTTGCGAGTAACGACAGGTTACTCATGCTACCGAATTCCTGAGCATAGCAACTACTCGACCTATACTAGTAGGACTCATGGATATATATATTTGTGCATATAGTTTCTATAAAATGCCTGTAACTTAAATACGCATCATATATATATATATATGTATATATATATATATATATATATATATATATATATATATATATATATATATATATATATATATATTAAGTGATCAGAAAATAGGGGTTACGCACCGGGGCTTGCCTTGGGCAGGCGATGGGTCAGCAAAGTCAGCTCCAAAAGGCTCCGGGGCTCCCTCCTACATGAGGATCTCCTCGTACTCCTCAATGACCTCCTATACGAGCACGAACTCTACCAACTCATGATCTACATGCATGAAATGATGATGCAATACTTAATAATATAGCAACAACAACTCTTAAAATAAAAATACATCTATTGTTACCAATAACAAGTATGAAGTATGGCATACATTATTATAGCAACTACATGTATTCTTACTCCTAATGCTAATTTACGCTATATATGATAAAACAAGGATAATAGCTACTATATTTATCAACTTACTCTAGGGCTATAAAATTTACAGCAAGTACATAATAATCTAATAAGTCTACTATAAAATTTTCATAGCTATAGCTAACACCAATTTACCATAAAAATTCCTACAAATATTAATCTACATAGTACTAAGCTCATTAGTTTGAATTTATGAACCTACCATTATCACAGCTAAATGTAATCTAACTACAATAATAGGTAGATGTCATTTTTGTGAACCTAACAAACTTAGTTTCATTATTTTTGGACATCTACAAAATTTACTACAATTTATCAAAGTTCAGTTAGAAACTATATTGAATAAACAATTGTAAATCGCTGGAAAATTGAAAAACGAATTCACAGCGTGGCCCACGCGGCGGCCACAGACTGGCCCAGCAAGGCGGGGCGCACGAGCGAGCGGCCTAGGCGGGAGCGGCACACGGCCGGCCCAGACGAGAGCAGGCGGCGGCCCAATGCGGGGCGGACGGCCCGGGCGCGGCCGTGACATGCACGCGGCCACAGAGGAGGCCGGTGGCCCACGTGGATCTGCGCGACGCTTGAAGAAGCGGAGCGATGCGAAAGTGGCCCAAAGGCGGGGGCAAGGACGCGAGCTGGTCCAATACAAGCGCTGTGGACGCTGAGCCGTTTAGTACGGTCACAAGGCAGGTCACGCCCAACAGAGCACTTAAGGTGGCGTATTTCTAACGTATTCAGGGATTTATTTTCCTACAAGAAAGTGGCCCTATAATGGGTGTGACGCAGGGATGATGCCAGGATGATGTCAACAAGCTAAGAGCGAGGGCACGCACCGCGGCTGCTAACTTGCTCTGCTTGCTTGCGCAAGCATGGTGCAGTGGTGGTCGCCGACGAACCGAGCACGCCGGTGTGCTGCTCACGGCGCTGCTACTGGCTCGGCGTAGAAGGGCGCGAGGGTGCGGATGAGCCGGCTGACCCCACCGAGTCCATGCTGGAGGTCGCCTGGAGCCACGAGGGAAACGCCCCGCACAACCTCACCGCAGGACGACACCCCACACAACCTCACCGTAGGACGAATGCCCATCAGGAAGACTCCGCTCGGAAGCTAACTACCCGAGCTCGATGTGTGCACGGTTAATTGGAAAGATGTGGAGTATGTAAGGCCAATTGCTTGGGCGACACCGTTCGGAACTTATGGCGGTCGGCGATGGCGAAAACTTGAATCGACGCCCCAACATTGTACTACCACAATAGTGGCGGGTTAGGCATGAAACTGTACTCTCATCCGTCCTCCAAACGTGCACGGTAACAAGGATGAGACAGCTCAGTGATTTGGTCTTGGCGCGGCTCGACGACAGAAGAACAGAGAAAGTAGGAACGTTGGCTTGGTGTTGTCGTGGCGCTTTCACTAGATGGGGAAGGACGGCAGCGCGTTGGTGGTGACTCCTCATGCGCGTACGAGCCTGGCACTCGACGTGTGACTGCAGCTCCGCGACACGCGAGGCGAGGGCAGCACGGCACTGCGCCGTAGAGATTGGCATGTCTGGAAACACAGCAGCCCAGCGTGGCACCAAACACGGCACGAAAGCGAAGGCAAGCGGCAGGCCCACCCACGTGCAGCCGCGATAGGTCAACTGAAGCAATGTCGCGCGGCAGCAACGGACGGCGCACAGCGCGACCGAAGTGCAGTGCGACGCGACAACAAGGCATAGCAACCAGGCCCATCGGCACGGTGCGCGTGCATGCGCCAGGATGCAGCAACAGGGTCGTGGCCAGCAGCGCAGGGCCATGTGCGTGGATGTGCGTGTAGGCATGACGAGCGGCCCAGCGCGGTGTGCCAAGAGCCGGCAGGGTGACCGCGCCCAGGCGCTGGCATTGCCCAACACGTGACTTGCACGCTTTTTAAAGCTGTTCCAAAAAGCCAACTCGATGGTATATAAGGCTACTAAAAGAAACCCCAAAACCATGCCACTACCTAACCCGATCTTTCTACACAAATTGTCGAGCACGGCATCTTCGACCCGTTTCTCGACTTAGGAACTTCAACCAAAACACGATCGGATTCACGTCGAATTTGATTTCCAAGCCATTCGATACACTAGCCAGCGAATCCCGTTCTCGACCGCGAGTATTTCACCGTCACTTACAAACTTTGTACTATGAACTTTATCAAAGTTTCTCATGTGCGTTCTATAGCCTTTTCGTTTAATAAAAATTCGTTTAGAACACCAAGTGATACAGCGTGACATGCAATGTAACATTCATTTCGTGTTTCAAATGAACGTTTCAAGTTTCATATATTGATTTATACCTTATATTACATACATGTACAGACAAGTAAAATGTTCATGCAGTGTTTTAGCAGAAAAGTTGTACAATGTAACACCGAGGGTGTTACACTAACCCTAACCCTAACCTAACCCTAAATCGGACCAGCTCCGAGAAGAAAAGAAAGAAGATCCAAACAGAGAAGATCAACGGGAAAGGGAAAGGGCTAGGGAGGCGGCTTACCTTGTCGGCCTCCACTCACCGGATCACCCAGGGAAGGGCCTCCGCGCCGATGTACTACGGCCGTGCTAGGGCGCCGCGGCTAGGCCGCTCAACGGCAGCGCGCTCACCCGCTCGCTCGGTGTTGAGCCAGCAAGGGGGCCAACGACGGCGCCACCATCCCTCCGCCGTGGGCTCGCTCAAGTGGCTCTCTACGCTCACTCGCTCGGTGTTGAGCCGCTCAGAGAGAGAATGGGGAGAGAGGAGTGAGTTAGGATTCAGGGAGTGGAGCCGTGTGGAGTCAAGGGCACCGTCGCCCAGACCGCTCGACGGTGGCCCGCTCAGCCTAGGGCGAGCGAGCTCACCGAGGAGGGGACCGGTAGCGGCGCCACTCTGCTGTACCTCTCGCTTCTCTGCCACGGCGCTGAGGAAGGAAGAGAGAGAAGGCGAAGTGACGAATGGACCTAGGGTTTCTATGGGCGCGACCGCGATGGGGTTTTTTTACTTAGGCGAGAAGCGCGGACGACCGTCAATCTCAGATGAAGGGCTTAGAGTGATCGGGCTGGATTTCGGCCTAGGCGGGCGCGCGCGGAGGGCAGCTTTGCCGGCCTAGGCCCAGGTTATGGCCTGGGAAGGCATCGCAGGCGCGCAAGGAACGCAGGCGGGGCTGTTTTGCCTACGGGCCGAGCAAACAGTATTGATTTGAGTCCATTTTTCTTTTACTTTTTTCAGTAAATCGTTATTTCTTGAAAAATGATTAATGGCTCAAAGAAAATTAGTAAAGAGAATTTCCCTGTGGGTAACATTCATCAATTATAGAGTTTCCGCTGCAAAGTTTAATGTTGATTAAATCTTCTAATTAAATTTGAACCAATGGGAGAATTTAATTTGAAAAGCAGTTATATTTAGTAAATTATGATTATGTTTATCCTCTAATTAAATTGGAACCAACGGAAAAATTTAAATTAGATGAGTAGTCCATTTTTGTTTATGTAAGATTATGGTATTATTATTTTCTGGCCAACATTGATGATGATTATAATGAATTTAAGTTTGAAGTTTAAATCTCTGATAAATTTTACTCCAACGTGATCAATTTTTCAGAGAGTAGATAAAGACCAAGAAATGCTCCTAAACTAATAGAGTGTATTTCATTATAAGTTTCCACTGCAATGATGTTGATTATCTTCCAATTAAATTCGAACCAACGGAAGAATTTAATTTTGAAGAGTAGTTATATGGATTTCAAGTTAATTTATGAGTTTTATGCATTAATTCTATTTTCTGCCCAACGGTGATGTAGAATTAATACAGAAGGATATTGTATGTTTTATTTTTAACCGACGAGATCACTCGACTGTATGCCAACGGGCTGCAATGCTGGGGTATGTGAATGAAGAGGCTTGAGTCAAGTTAGTTCAGGACAATTTTTTTGTTAGTTTACTAATTTTCTGATTAAATTGGAATCAACAGGAAGATTTAATTGAAAATGAAGTATAAGTGAATGTTTTAGTCGTCATGACTAAGTTTTTGTATAGATGTATCCCGTATGAGAGAAGTTTTGGCATAGTACTTATGCTAGTCAATCCTGTATGGCAGGAGAAGTTTTCTGATGATTCACATGTTTTGTATCCCGCATAGCGAGAGAAGTTTGGGTAGCTCTTATGCTGTCCTAGTATTGACCTTGGCACAATAGAAATATATCGTCATGGTCAATACTGACCAAAAGATAAGAAAAGATGCAAGTGTGACTTGTAAAAGCACTGCTAATGAAAGACCTCGTTCAATTCTCAAAGTGAAATAAGGAAAGTGTACTCCTATACAAATAAAGAAATAACTATGTTCGTATGACATAATCATATGAATGAAGTAAGTTATATGTGTCTCCTGGTTCACAGGTTTTCTTAATGGTTCTCAAAATTATGACAGTAAAGTTCATGCTATATTTCGAGGGGAGAATATTAAGATCAATTAAGAAAAATACTCTTCATTAAGAGTGAGATAAAGATTAATTAAGAAAGATACTCTTCATTAAGAGTAAGATAAAGATTAATTAAGAAAGATGTATGCGACCGTCGAAGGAGTACAACGGTCATAATAATGATATCCCTAAGGAGAGAAAAGCTAAATTCCTGTCGGAAGGATCTTTTAAAGTTCCGACAGGAAGATAGCGTAGCCAGCCTCAAAAGTGTTAAGGTGGTGCTTAAAGTGCCATATGAGGTTTTAACAGATTAAACCCAAAATAAGATATTTAAAGATACACTATCTTTAGAAAATATGGGAAGATCTGGGGGAGCATGGTATGTAGAGGTATGTAGAGACCTAAGACTTGAAGAGAAGAGAGACTGTGTGCCCACTCTAGTGACTCAAGAACAACAAGTTTCTCAATACCTATTGATGTTGTATGACTAATACAACACATGTTATTAGCTCTTCGAAGAAGATGAATAATGTTAACAAGGATCTTGTAATACAGGAGCCTGTAGAATCAATTACCTCTTGGCAATAAAGAGCAACAACAGCCCTATATGAAAGTGACAGTGGCTGAGGCTGAAGGTCTCAAAGAATTAGTAAACCTGTTTTTCTAATGACTATGAAGTCTATGTTAGTAAAGAAATTCAAATGGAGGGTGATCCCACCTCATTTGAAGAAGCCATGAGAAGCATTTACTCGTTTAAATGGCAAGAAACTATGGAAGTTGAAATGAATTCGATGAATACCATTGATTTTGGGACTTAGAAGTAATTCCTAATGGAGTCAAAACAGTAGGCTATTAATGAGTCTACAAGACAAAATGTGACTCCAAAGGGAATGTAGAAAGATATAAAGTTGAAATGAATTCGATGAATACCAACGTTGTTTGGGACTTAGATAAAATTCCTAATGGAGCCAAAACATTAGGTTGTAAATGGGTCTACAAGACAAAATGTGACTCCAAAGGTAATGTAGAAAGATATAAAGCATGACTTATAGCAAAAGGCTTTACGCAAAGAGGATAAATAGATTACGAGAAGAGTTTTCTCTCCAGTCTTATATAAGGATTCTTTTAGAATCATAATGGTGTTAATGGCACATTACGATTTAGAGTTACATCAGATGGATGTAAAGACGGCATTACTCAACGGGGATTTATATAAAAACGATTACATGGTACAATCCAAAAGGTTTTGTCGTGGAAGAAAAGAACATATGGGATGCCGCCTATAAAAATCCATTTATGGGTTAAATGTATGTCTCTAGACAGTAGTATTTGATGTTGATGAAACAGTAAGAAAGTTTAGGTTTTAAAGAAAATGAGAAGGACAATAGCGTTTATGCAAGGATCAAGAATGGAAAATTCATTTTCCACATCCTATGAATAGATGACATTCTACTCATTAGTAGTTATGTTAATCTGTCATTGGAGAAGAAGTTTTGTCCTCAAGTTTCAATGTGAATGATCTTGGTGAAGCATCATTGGTTCTAAGAATCGAAATTCACCGAGATAGAAGAAAATGTGGTATTAGGACTATCGCAAAGGCATACTTAGAAAAGATTCTAAAGAAGTAAAGTATCCATGAAACCTACGCCTGCTCCTATAGTCAAGGGTAAGAGATTTGAGAACTTTAAGTGTTCCAAGAACCGATATGAGATTGATCAAATGAATATGGTTCCATATGCTTTAGTTGTTGGAAGTTTGATGTGTGTACAAGTACAAGTAAGAATTTACCCTGGCGTAGTTTATGTATCCAGGATATTTTGATAGAAGTCCAGTTCGGATATAGATCACTGGAATTAAGTTGAGAATGTTTTGCAATTTTGCAAAGTATCATAGGCCTCATGCTGAGTAAGAAAGAATAAGTATTCTCAAATAGTTGAGGGTATAAATGTTAAGTCATGACGAGATATGTAGTGAAATCCAAAGTAGCTGCTAACACTCGTAATTGGAGTATTATTGTGGAAAAACTCTAAAGAAATAGTTGTGGTATCATAAGTGATGCATACCATAGTATAGCTTGACATGATGCTTAAGGAAAAGGCAAAAGATATTAATGGAATTTGCACCCGGATTTAACAATGGTAGACAACAACAATAACCATTTAAAGTAAGTTAACTCCTAAGACAACAAGTCAAGTGTGCTGCTAAAAACATTGACACTAAGTTATATGTTGTAAAGGAGAAAATTCAGAATCATTTTGAAAGCATTAAGCATATAAGTACCAAGCAAGTACTTGTGGATCCGCTTACCAAGGCTAACCACCCAGTGCGTTCAGAGAACACACGGTCGACATGGGTTTACGAGAAAACCTATGATTTCTGGATACTAAAGGCCTAGTTAAGTATCTGTTTCAAAACAAAAAGGTGCATTGTAGCTGTTAAATATAATGGCAATTGACCGTGACGATGAGGCACCCTCTATGCACTGATCTGTGATGGAATAGGAAAAGAAAAAGGAAGTTAAGTTTAAATCATAAGATGAGATAAGGGGGAGAATGTTAGGTTGATCTCCACCAATTAGCCCAACGGTCAATTTGGCCCTTGATCCGCGCCCTGATCGGGGGCGCTCAGCCTTTCTATTGGCTGACGGCTGCCCATCGCGCAGCGCCATAAAAGAACGGTGGGGGCTGAGGCACAAGGTACGAAGTTCATCGGTAGCCGCCAGTCCCACCCCGAAGTTTCTAACCCAAGTCCAATCTAAAGGGGCGATGTGAGCGACGGGAAGCGCCATCGCCTTCGACCACCGTCACTGCACCACGCCTACACTGCTACGACACCGACGGCCACGTCGCCGCGGCGCCATGGCCGCAACTGTCTTAGGGAGAGGTACATCACCAGGTCTCCCATTAAGCTAAGTTCTACTCACTGATCTACGCCTAGAAGTGTTTCCGATTCTATCAAGGGGATCCCTCCTGAGCATCTTTGATTCAAAAGGGACATCATCACAACAGCAAGGCCGTCGACTTACATTGTTGCATGAACGATAGATATATCCATCGGTCATCGGTGAATCGCTCGCTTATCATTTGGATTTACAAAATATAAACGTGCTGGGTATGGTTAGTTTAATTGTAAGGAAGAGAGAGTTTGGACCCTGAAGACGAGTCCATTATCCCGCGCGTTCGGCGTCGAGTGACCCTGGCTTACTGAAAAATCGGAGACTGATGTTGCATATTGCAAGAACTAATAGCGTTATTCCTTTCTTATATTGCTTAGTCATGATGTTGCATCCATCCCATCCTTGTTTTCATTTCCGTTCAGCCCAGCGTCAGGTACTGGCACGCTTGCTCGATCACCTGCAGCTGAATATGATGATCACCGAGCTCGGCTAGCGGAGAATAATGCGAGCAGGCAGGGCAGAGCTGCATTTTACAGTTACAGTTAGTCAGTTACACCACCGTTGCAGACTTGCAGGACTAGTAGGCTTCCCTCTTGTAGACTGTAGCTAGTCAAAATCGAATCAGCTTTGGGCTTTGGCTCGCTCACGTCACCGGGCATCGCTAACAGACGACAGACTCACTCGCAAACGGGCTGAGACTGCTGGGCGTAGTCCTTGAGGGAGACGAGGGGCAACTTCCCGCCGAGGAACTCCGGGAGCTGGCTCTCGTCGATCTCCCGCCGCAGCGTCTCCCGCAGGCTCTTGTCCTCCACGAACACGAACTGCAAATGCATGCAACGGGGCAGCTATATATTAGGCAAATGAGCTACTACTACATACAGATACAGCTGCTGCTGCTTCTTTCAGAGGCAAATGGATGGATCCATGGCGTGGCATGGCAACTCATCACCTTGTCCCTGGTGTTGGCGTCGATGAAGGGGTAGATCATGGTCTTCCACACCTTGAGGAAGATGTAGGGCACGTTGATCATCAGCGCCTTGCCCAGCCGCTCCGGGTAGTAGTTCTGCGCGAGAAGGCCGGGTGTCATCGATTCGACATATTCAGCCAGTTGAGCGATCGCCGTCGTTGTCTGATGGTGTGCAAGCATGCATGCAGCAGCCTATTGTTGCAAATTGCGTGCGTACGGGCCGTTGAGTGAAAAAGCAGAGAAGCAAATAACGTACGCACCTGCATAATCTCAATGGCAGCGATGTAGGCCCTCCGTTCCAAAAGTCGATTTGATTTTTTTAATACATCAATTTTGCTATGTATCTAAATATAATCTATACGTAGCAAAATAGATGACAAAAATAATCAAAACGACTTAACAATTTGGAGCGGATAGGTTAGAAAAGGTACCAAAGAAGCTTAACTAGCTTCTACTTGTAGAATGTAAACAGTAAACAGGGAAAGCCTGTATATTATTACTGGCAGTACGACTTGCAGTTGCAGCTGTCATGCATCATCCAACTTGTACAACTAAGGCCTCGTTTAGCTCCGCCGAATTGGCGCCGGCAGGAACACTGTAGCGGCACTGTAGCTACAGTGTTGTTTTGTTTTTACTTGGTAATAATTGTTTAATTGTTGACTAATTAGGCTCAAAACGTTCGTCTCGCAAAGTACAACCAAACTGTGCAATTAGTTTTTGATTTCGTCAACATTTAGTACTCCATGCATGTACCGCAAATTTGATGTGACGGGGAATCTTCTTTTTACATAGTGTCGAATTCTGGAATTTGGGGCAAACTAAACGCGGCCTAAATAAGATGTGTGCTTTAGTTACCGGTACTGGACGGCTGGTATAGTTGTAATAGCGACAGCTGGACACCCACCCGTCGATGAGATCTAGTAGGAGATAAAATTGGGACACGATCTCTGGTCTTTCTATACTTGCAAAATTGCCATAATGGCATAATATATATACCATCTTTCTAACAAAATCGATACAATTCTAGAGTCAGGTTAAAGTAATAAAACTATCTTAAGTTTGAGTGGAAGTATAGAAAATAGTACCAATACGTATGAATTCAAATAAGTGTATACTATACGATGGAAATATATTTCATGATGTATGTAATAATATTTACTTATAGTATGATAACTATTGATATTTTTATTATATATAAATTAAATATATATATCGTCAACACTATTCTCGGACTGCATCTTCCATTCTCTTTTTTTTGGAGGTACATCTTCTTCCATTCTTTTTAGAACTGACTGATGAAGGAGTAGTAGGGACTAGGAACACACAATGTCCAACGCAGACGGTTTGTACTTTGTGGTTTAATTCACGTCAACAGAAAAGCATATAAACACCGTGATACTGATGATACAAAACGATTATACGTGGCACTCGTTACGGTTCCCCTGGATCCTGATATATATGCAAACCCAAAAATTTCTTGTCTGTACACTGTGCTCAAGGCGGATGAACAAGCTGGTGAAGAGCATGGATGATTCATGAGGCTTGATGGCAATAGCGCGCAAACAGAAGCGGAGGACGGACGTATGGCCGGCACGAACAATTAAGAAGATGCATGAGATGGAGGCGACTGACTGACCTTGGCGCGTGGGTCCTGCGCCTGGACGAGGGCCCTGAGCTGGGCGACCATGAGCCACTCCCCTTCCCCGACCGCCCCGCCGCCAGCGTTCGCCATCTCTTTTTGGCCCTCCTGGTTCCTGGATGGATCTAGCAGGTAGCAGGAGCAGCGAGCGAGGCTCCTGCTCGCTCGCACAACGGCCGGCCGAGTTGGAGGAATATAATTAAGGAGATAGATAGCGTGGGGGTGAGGAGGCGCCGCTACGACCTCAACTGAAGAGGAAGAGGTAGAGGAAGCGAAGCACGCAGTACGGCGAAGCCAGAATAAATGGTCACCGGCCTCAACTACTCATATAAATAGCTCAAAAGGTTACAATAATATAATACACTAATAGATTGTTTGTGCTTTAATAATTTATCACATCTTTTCGTAGCCGTTATAAAAACTATTACTTTTTTGCCTACATAATCTGTAAGCCTAATCTACTACAAATACATCATTCCCACCTTATCTCTTATTGCAATCTCCGAACAAGTAACAATATAAACAAAAACATCTATCCACGTTTTCACTATACTCTAGACAACCATATTTAGTGACTATTCATGTTGAAGTATCTTCATCATTATTCTCATTATCACCTGTTGCGGATAATTTTCTTTTAAAGAATCTTTTCAACGTGCCTTGATTACCTATGAAATTAGTCACATAATAAAAATTAAAGCAGATAGATACTAAATTACTAATGTGCAAGTAGCCTACTATTAAAAGTCACTAGTGATTATTGAAATGCAACTATACAAGCTATACTAAAGTAGATAGTAGATAGGTACCTGACATTTCGCCGGAATGAAAGAGCACGCTCTTTGGTGGGAAGCCTTAAGACTTCATATTTCGGACTAGATTGTTTTAATTAGCAATTGCAGAATAGGGTATTTGGGGTACCTGGACAGGCAGACAGAAGACGAGCAGATAGTTTATCGTCGCTGGCCACCAGCAAGTCGTCACTGTGATTTACGCCAAGCGTCTTTAAGACGCGAGACAGAGAACGAACAAGCGGCCATTGGGCGCTGGGCACCGGCGCCGCTTGCCAAATGCTAGAACAATGGAGATCGGAAGATGAAACAATGACTACTCAGTTCAGGGCTCCAGGCTGTAGCGGAGGCTGGAGGCAAACGTTTGGCCTTCTTGGCTGCTGCCTGTATAGTATCCAGTTATAATTTACATTTACGTTCCACGTACAGGAAGCAGAAGATGAGCCGAACTGCTGGACTGCCAACCCTAGTTATTAGGACCGGACCGGACCGGCGGTTCGACCGCTAAAAGACCGAACCAGAGTCTACACCGGTCCGGTTCACTTAAAAGACCGTATGTGCAATCGAACCGCTAAAAACCGGTTGAACCGGCCGGTTTTTTACGGAACCGGTGAACCGGCCGGTTCCATACGAACCGGTGAGTTTTTGAGTTTTTTCAAAATTACCCCTCTGTGCACCCAGGACGACCTTATCTAGTTAGGGGTATTATTGGAAATTGGCTCCAAATCTTGCATTGAACCGGCCGGTCCGGAATGGTGCTGTACTGCTGTGCGTGCAGTCTGCTCTGGCTGGTGGCGTGCATCCGCTGTGCACCTGCTGCGATGGTCCCCACAGGGCCCCACCTGTTGTGCACGCGCTCACGCAGGTGGTTCGTTGATTGGACTTTCGGAGTACTGGACCTTCACGTGTCTTTTAAATTTTAAAAATTCAAAACTTTTTTCGATGGTTGGGTTTTGGGCTGATAAACCTGGCTGGTGCTGCTTTGTTACGAGAAAGAAACACTGTTGGCTGGCTGATAAGCCCTAGTTAAAACCAACAAGCGAACAGGCTGAATATATCCATTTTGATTATCTGAATGACCTCTTCACAATAGTGCACTCCATTTAAGTATTTGAGATTGTTTTACAATGATGAATATTTAAATTACTATTTAGTTTTTTTACCAATTTATAAATACTCCATATATTATCTTTTCATGCGCATTTTATGTTTCTTTATCATCTAATTTGCATATGTAATCAATTATTCAATTATATGTTATTGATGATTTATTGTATATTATTATATTACACCGGTTCAAAATATTTGTGGGCGGTTCAATTCATCCGGTCCAAAACTATCGAACCAGCGGTTCAATCGATTCTTAATGGTTGGACCAGTGAACCAGTGAACCGATGGCCTTGCCGGTTCAATCTCCGGTCCGGTCCTAATAACATGGCTGCCAACACGTTAGGGTTCATCGTATTTTCTACTGTGGACCAACGTGATGAAAAATCGCTAGCTATAACAGGCTACGACAAAGTCGTCGGTGTCGGCTGACCCCCGATGCCTTCGCGTAGCTTCGCCCAGTAGCAGCTTGTGGCTAGCTGTGGACGAGGACTGGACTGGGTACGGGCCACGGGCGAGCGAGGTGGAGTGGAATGG